>NC_069400.1:36364724-36624724 GCF_026875155.1 Cherax quadricarinatus
CGGCAAAAGGTAAATTTTGTCCCAGGATGCGATCCACTCAGGTACCTATTTATTACCTACCAGGCGGATAGAACCCGCGGTGAACTGACAGCAGGCGTCATATGGAAACGTCATTTTCCAGCCGCACCGGGGGATCGATACCCGGTGTGTGGGCCGGGTGCGCTAGCGATCGAGCTACGGGGGACAAGAGCTAGATTCAGTCCTGGGTTGCACCACCTTATGATGTTTACTATTAAAAAGCAGTTGAGCAACTGCCCAACTCTCCAGCATGGGCGGGTTGCAGAGTATACTGGTAAAAATATTTCAGATAGAAACTAATATACTGTGAATACTAATTACTACGTCTATACCATTTGAAAAAAAAAAAAAAATGTAATAACCATTGATTGTGGCCTATCACGATTCAAAAATTTTGTTTACCCTGAACAAAACAGTTTTTCTTAAAATTAGGCCTAAAATCACCTAAAGTCCTGTATTATGGGGTCATTTAGGATCTGGTCATATAATGGCAATGACGAGAGGTGAATGACAGTAGAGAATTATTTTTTCCCCTCGTGCAAGGGAATTGTGGGATATGCCCCTTTTACCATTGTTGGCAAGCTTATTCCCACCTAATTTTGGGCGTCTTAAGGGTCAAAACCCTTTAATGAGAAGGTTATAAAAGAAAATGATTCTAACCTGAAAACAGTGTGTCACCTATTCAAATTTGATTCACAAGCAACTGTAACATAACTCATAAATCACGACTGCAAGGCTACATACTCATATATGGAATTTAAATAGCCAACGTTGCTAACACAAAGCTAGAATCCTTACTTATCAGCCCTTCTGGTTTGCCGGAAAGCTATCCTAAAGACGCTCAGAAATAAGGTTGAGGATCAGCTTGGTCAACAGTGTTAAGACAGGCGCATCCCACAATTTCCTTTTTTAGGTAAAAGGACACATGTGCAACCAATGTGACTTTATGGCAACGTTCGCTCTCCGACCTTTGTCAAGTTGTTACAAACAATTCTGGGACACGAGGATGCATACAACTAACAATGCGAGATGAAAAATCACAAGCATTGCACATCGCAGAATGGGGGGAGTTTGAACCCATGATGAGTCTTAAACCCCAGGCCGGTGTGTGTAAAACATGGGTTCAAACCCCAATCCATTACTTGGTTTGTCTGCAATCGTGTTATTACGATTTGGTGAGTCATAATGGCGGCTTTGTAGTAGTAATAGTAGTAGTAGAAATAGTAGTATCAGTAATAAAATTTTAGTTATAATAAGTAGTAGTAATATAGTAATAGTAGTGATGGAAGTAGTAGTAATAGTGACGGCAATAGTAAAATTTTATGGGTCATAATGAGGAAGGAGCATTGCAACATTTTGGTTTCAAATTAAAGTTTGATTCTTCCTTGCATTTTTATTTTATAGTTGTGTACACATGTATATTGTGGCTGGATAGGTGAGGGGGGGGGAAATAAGATGCCTTATTTAAAATGGTTGGAGAGTTATTAAGTCGCAGTACTGAATATTCAAGATTGAATTGAAGTTTTATTTAGTAAATTATAATAAGCTTGATTAAATTTTGTGCCAGCAGTCTCAGAGCATTTCAGGCAAAATTAAGTTAATTTTGTTCCCAGGATGCGACCCACACCAATCAATTAGCACCCAGGTGCGTATTTACTGCTAAGTGAATAGGGGCAGCAAGTGTCTTAAGGAAACACGCCCAAATGTTTCACCTGTACCGAGGATCGAACCACAGACCTCAATGTATGAATTGAGTGCGCTAGCAACTGAGCTACGAAACACCTGGAGGAAGAAAAGAGGAATAGTGGTAGGAGGAGGAGTAGGAGTAGCAGTAATAGTAGTAGTAGTAGTAGTAGTAGTAGTAGTAGAAGAAAGGAAGGCAGTAGTAGTAGTATTAATCGAAACTAACACTAAATCTACAAAGGTCATACAGTGCTTCAGGGTAGGTGTGCTAACGGTTTAACATGGTTGATCCGAAACTAGCGAGGGGGGAGAGTATAACAGAGGTC
The DNA here is from genome assembly GCF_026875155.1 of Cherax quadricarinatus. Lineage (NCBI taxonomy): Eukaryota > Metazoa > Arthropoda > Malacostraca > Decapoda > Parastacidae > Cherax > Cherax quadricarinatus. Next base: position 36,366,752 of record NC_069400.1, read on the forward strand.
GAGTTAGTAACGGCAGTGAGGGGTGCTAAAGGAAGTATAATCAAAGTTTGTGTAAAAAATCTGTTTGTCAAAAAGTTAGAGGGAGTGTGTGTCAAAGATGGGGGACGTCAGTGAGGAGGGAAGATAAAGAGAGGGCGTTAAAGCAGTGACGACGTCGGAGGTAAATTCTGTGTGCTCGCTGGTAAATAGGACAGTCCAGTAGAATAGTATGGCAAACCGAAAGTGGAACCTGACAATTTTCACAGAGTAAAACTGGGCGCCTCTTCATGAGATAGATACCCGTGAATGAAACGTGTGTGCCCGAGTAGTAGCAGTAGAAGTAATAGTAGTACCAGATGTAGAATTAGTAGTAAGTCATAGTAGTAGTATTAACAGTAATGTTAGTAACAGAAGTAGTAGTAGATATAACTTAGTTGTTATATAGTGTTAGACGACAAAACTGCCTTTATTCTGTTTAACAGAGTTCGAAATGGCGATCAGGGAGGATTCAAATATATATTATATTATAATTATTATATATATATATATAATATATATATATATATATATATATATATATATTATATAAATATAATATATAATCCTCTGTATTCCTGTATTTTTTAATTACTCAGCTAAGCTCGTGGAGAGGAAAACGTTGCTGTAATAAAATGTTACATTAGTTGTCGGTAATTCTCTTGCATACCGACGTGGAGGGAATTACCGACATTAGTTGTCGGTAATACCCTTAAGTGTCATTCGCCTTCCTCGTTCTTGATTTTGGTATTTCATGTGAAAACCGAGCAAAATGGACTTAAAATGGCAAGTCTAGACAAGAATTTTGTCGATCTGACAATTTTAAGAAAAAGTGTTTGTTGGGACCATGGCTGACAGTGACCAGCAAAACGAGCTATCACAATTGCCTGGCTCAAGCTAAAAATATATTCTATAATGGAGTCAGATAAGGTGCACCAGTTGAAATCGTATCCGTTTTGGGCGGGATATCCTCTGTATCAGACAACGGGTGTGGGAGTAATTTTATTTAGGAAGAGGTACACACAAGTACAATTACCACATATAGTAACAAATGTGTAATTACATATAAGGCAGAAAAAAAAAAGTGACTTGTTAACATTGTCAGGGATCGCGTGCGGGGAAGACCTCGTTCCCACACTGTCAGGTGGATTCATCTTAACATGTATTTAGTTCTAAGATATAAAAGCGTCGATTTCAGTTTGGCTAAATTTTTGAATCGCATCTGATCAGACTGTTCAAAAGTTCATACAAGTTCTCGAATGGCAATAAGCAATAATGTTGAAGGACCAGTTATGGAAGAGAAGAAGGAATATAAATGTGTAAATTCAAGGATTATGTGGATTAAAATAAGGGTCGGATGTGAAAAGTGGGTCATAATAAGCGTGTATGCACCTGGAGAAGAGAGAAGTGTAGAGGGGAGAGCGATTTTGGGAAATGTTAAGCGAATGTATAGAAACTTAGCTTCAAACTATAGACCAATAAGCCTTACCTCCATGGTGGGAAAATTTATGGAATCAATAATTGCCGAGGCAATTCAGTAGCCATCTTGATAGGCATAAATTGATAAATGAATTCTCAACACGGTTTTACTAAAGGGGCGTTCCTGTCTTACGAATTTACTAACTTTTTTCACTAAGGTTTATGAGGAGGTAGATCATGGTAATGAATATGATATTGTGTATATGGACTTCAGTAAGGCTTTCGATAGAGTTCCACATCAGAGACTTTTGAGGAAAATTAAGGCACACGGAATAGGATCATTTTTTTCCTGGGTAGAGGCATGGTTGACAAATAGGCAGCAGAGTTTGCATAAATAGGGAGAAATCAGAATGGGGGCACGTCGCCAGCGGTGTTCCACAGGGGTTAATGTTGGGCACCTTGTTCACAATTTATATAAACAATATAGATGAGGGAATAAATAGCAACATAAGCAAATTTGTGATGACACCAAAATAACCATACCACGGGCGGGGATAGAACCCCCGATCAGAGTGTCTCAAAAAATCCGACCGTACGTTAGCCACTGGACCAGGGGTCTATCCCTTTCCCCGGGCAGTTGTGCATCCCAAGAGTCTGCTTGATCTTGTTGGATGCACCAAAGACATGTGCCCTCCTGCATGAGTGGATTGATGATAGATGGACTGACTTGTGTCATCTCCATACGTCTTAAGTTCAATAAAGCTCATGAAGTTCTTTTCGGTATTAATTGTTCCCAAACTGCTAACTGACACCAAGATTACTAGTTATTATTATTGAAAGATTTAAGAGCATGACAGGAGTAAGATAGCAGAGGAAAAAGGCAGGCTTTAGGAAAGGATAGGGGGTGTGATAGACCATAGTGTTTACAGTGAAACATTATAGGTGAACAGTATTTGGATAAGAGTAAAGAGGTTTTTGTGGCATTTATGAATTTTGGTTAAAATGGCTTATGACAGGGTGGTTAAGGGGGGCATGAGCAGATGTTGCAGGGCTTATGGTATAGTAGGTAGGTTACAGAAAGCAGGACGAGTTTTTACGAGGGTTAGTGAGGCTCAGGTTAGTGTATGTAGGAGGGAGGGAGATTTATTTTCCCAGTAAAAGTGGCCTAGACAAGGTTGTGTGATGTTCACGTGGTTGTTCAATACATTTATACGAAGGGGTTTGAAAGAGAAGTGAATGCTAGGGTCTTGGCAAGAGGAGTTGAGTTAAAAGATAAAGAATCAAACAAAAAGTGGGAGTTGTCACAGTTGCTCTTTGCTGATGACTCTGTGCTTTTGGGAATTATGAGGAGAGTTGGCAGAGGTTGGTGAATGAATTTGGTAGAGTATGTAAGAAGAAATTAAAAGTGAATTTAGGAAGAGTAGGTTATGAGGATAAAGATTAGGTGACGAAATTTGAATCGATTGGAGGGAGAGAGTATGGAGGAGATGAATGTATTCAGGATATTTAGGAGTGCGATGTCTGTCGCAGGAAGGGTCTATAAGGACGAGGTGAATCACAGAATTGCTGAGGGGGGAAAAAGGTGAGTGGTGCACCTATTAGGAGTTGTTGAAGCAAAGAGGGGGAATGAGAGTATAGTTGTACAACCTTTTGTTTGGGTGTGAAGCATGGGTGGATGAATGTTTGCAATGAGCGAGAAGGACTGGAGGCGGTGGAGATGTCATATCTAAAGGGGCAATGTGTGGCGAGAATATAATGCTAGAGATTCGTAGTTTGAAATTAGGAGAAGGTGTGGGTTTACCAAAATGTTATTATCCAGAGGGCTGAGGAGGGGTTTGTTGGAAGGTGGTTCGGGACATGTAGAGAGAATGGAACCATTACAGAATGATTCGAGTGTGTATTAAATTGAAGGTGGAGGGAAGGGGGGTACGGGGTCGGATAGGGAAGGGTTGGAGGGGGGGGTAAAGGAGGTTTTGTGTGCGAGGGCTTGGACTCCAGAAAGCGTGCACGTGAGCGTATTTGATAGGAGTGAGTGGAGGACAAATGGTTTATAATACTGTATGTAGCTCTTGAAAGTGTGAGCAGAGTACATTTTGAACGGAATTCAGGGGAAAAACGGCGGGTAGACTTGAGCTACTGTGAGATGAGAAGTACAGTAGTCTGCACTCTGAAGGAGGGGGTAGTTAATGTTGCAGCTTTGTAACGGTAGATGCAAAAGCACCCCTCTGGCAAGACAGTAATGGAGTGATGATGATGAATAGTTTTTCTTTTTCAGGCCACCGCATGCCTTGGTGGAATGGTTTTCTGTTTTTTTACTTACCTTTTTTTTTTTTTATTCATTAGGCCGATGAGTTGAAAAAAAAATTAACGTAATCAGTACAGAGCACGCTTTAATCAAAATCTACCACTCAGTACAGGGCATAAAAAAAATTCCTCCTTGGGGCATGCCTTCCCCTCTCCAAATTAAATGTTTTGTTATATCCTAGGAGGAATGTTAAGGGAATCAACTGATGACACTAGAGGACTAGGGTGGATATAAACATACAAAATACTGAGGAATGAAAGGTGTAATAGGACAATATTAAAGATGTGGGAAACAGCGAAAACGAAGGGCCACAGTTGGAGTCGAAAACCCACGATGACGCCATGGGATGTTAAAGTATTTCTTAGAACTTAGTAGTCAGGAAGCAGAGCGAGCTGGAAAGTGAAGGCTGTAGCAGTGGATAATGAGTGGCTGGCAAATTAACAATAGCTTTCAACATCTAAGTAAGGAGTTACTCATGACACTGTACACGTTGTATGTCAGGCCCATAATGCGAATTTGGCAGACCAGTATGAAACCACAATATGATCAAACATGTCAAGAACATTTGAGAAAAGTGTAAACAGGTTTGTACACGACTGTTCCGGAGATAAAGGGGTATGTCCTACGAGGAGAGGTTAAGAGAACTCAACCTGAGGACAGGAGGATTTGCGAGGATATGAATAATGTACAAAATACAGATGAACTGTCAAGGTGAATAGGGACTACGAGAGAATTAATTATATAGGCGAGTACAGTGGCACATGCAGAGGCCAATTGGCTGAATACAACGTGCCTTTGAATAGTAAAAATTGGCACTCGCACTCAATGCGTTAGTGCATACAAAAAACACCCACATACAAAACACACACATACTCAAAAAAACACACACATACAAAAAACACACACACATACCAAAAACACACACAAAGGAACTCTTCTAACATGGGGGTCAAAAATGATGATAGTGATGTACAACCTAAACATTGAAACAGCAGACCAAGATAAGATTGGACAAGAGCAACGCTCGATGGTGGCCACACTAGCCAAGGTTGCCCGTAGAAGAAAGGACCCACATAAGCAGGGGAATAGTTGATCATAGGGGATTTCAAACCATATGGAGATTTACGGGGTGAATCTGGAGCCACATGGGGAACCAGAGACATGGAGAGCAAAGATGCTGGGAAAATTTCATGTAATCAACATTTTAGAATACATAACCAGAGGGATACGAAGATAATGAAACCAGTAAGGCTGGACCTTGTATTCATCTTGAACAGCTCAGACATAGGAATAATCACACACAAATTGCCCATGGCGCTCAGCATTCTCGATGGTGTCGAGTGTGAATACACAGTAGAATTACAATTAAGAGTGAAGCAGCAAGAGAAAGAGGGGAGAATCAGAATTAAAAAAGAGGGGGTAACATGAATGAGGCAATTCTGCACAAGGTGCGTGGGTAAGAGCTAGAGGGGGAAGACAGTAAGATAATGATGGAATACTGACCCAAACGTGCAAGGGAGGCAGAGAAGTTGTGCCAAGGGGAAACACAATGGGATGACCAGAGTTAAAACAAAAGCCTTTGGTTTACCAGTGGTGTGGAGAGGCCAAAGTCAAGTGTGCTAGAAGCATGAAAAAAATATAGAAGGCAAACGGACCTCATGGAATATGGGAAATAGAGGTGAAGAGCCGAAAATGACTTTGCATGGCTAAGATAGATGCCCAATGGCAATAAGAGAATGACATAGCAACAAAGCGAATCTGACTCAAAGATATGCAGCCAACATCAGGAGGAAAGCAAACAGTCAAAGGACCAGGGTAGGTAACAAAACTGAGGAGGGCAGGAGAGTCATAGGACAGCAACCAGGCAGTATGTGAGGAGCTCAACTCAGGTTTAGGAGGTTATGCACAGTGGAGACACGATGCATCCAGCCAAACCGAGGGAGTGGGGGCACCGCAAATGTGAACCACAACTGCCACACAACAAAGGGGGGAAAGAAATTGCTGGTGAATGATACCTAACGAATGCGGTGGGCCCAGATAAATCTCTCCATGGGTTCCTGAGAGGGAGCAGTTGTTACTGTGTGCCACTACATCTTCTATAAGGTCTTGTAGAAACTGGGCAACGACCGAGATGTGGAAAGAAAGCCAAAATGTAGTCCTAATTTTAGAAAACAAGGGAGACAGAGAAGGACTTACTAAACTACGACCGGTGTTAGCCTTACATGATACAGTATGTAAAAAGTTATGGAGAAGATTATCAGAAGAGTGGTGAGCACCTAGAAAGGAATGGGTATGACATACCAGCACAGCTTCAGGAGGAAAATTCTACATCACAAACCTACTGGAGTTTACAAATAAGTTAACAGAAGTCAGGGCAGGGTCGGGGAGGGAGAGAGGGGAAGGTGGTTGTGAGGTGCTCCTGCCTGTATGAGCTAATAGGCCTGCTTCAGTGCTCCTTTCCTTGTTCTCTGGACTGTATGAAGGTATTCAATACAGTACAAAATGAGACTGAAAAGCTAATGGGGAGGCAAGATCAGCAGGGATATACTGCAATGGATCAGGAAATAGGTAGTCAGGTGATAGACAGCAACCGACAGGGATGGTACTACCGTCTACCAATTATTATTATAATAAAAAAAAGAAGACTAAGCCCACAAGGGCTATACAGCGCGCAGGGGTCAGGGAAGGAAGCGAGGGTAATTTGCGGCAGAGGAGGGGTGGGGGTATGATCGTAGGTTACAGAATAACAGCGGGGTTCGGGGGAAAGTGCGGGGGTAGAGGGTAGTCAAGGATTGAGGTAGTAAGGGCTGAAGGTATCAGAGTTGTGAAGTTAAGTTGTTTGTCAAAAGTACAATGAGAGAGTCCGGATGAAAGGTGGGTCATCAAGCGAGAAGGTAAAGAGGAAGAGAGAGCAGCAGAGGAAGCCGGACGTCGGGAAGGTAAATTTTGCGTGCTCGTTGATAACTGTGGGCAGTCTAACAGAATGTGGCTGACTGTGGATAATGGAACCTGGAAATTCGCACAGAGAGGAGCAGGGCACTTCTCCATGAGAATATCATGAGTAAGCGAAGTATGGCAATGCGAAGATGGGAGAGAGTGTCTCCCACCTCGACCCACTGAGTGACAAGAAGAGACGGCCAGTGACCTATACTCGGTTTATTAGATGGAAATTTGTTTACGAGCATTGTTGACAAAACATTGTTGCCAATGGGTGTGAAGGTGGGTGGTAGCTTTTAAATTGCAGAAAATTGTCCGTTAAATCGGATACCTCTATCTTGAAAATTGGGTAGGTCATTACTGTGTCCGTGCAGCTATGTTGCCTGTTCATTGCCCTGTTCATTACCAGGGGACCCAACAAAAAACTATCTTTTATGCCTTGGTAAAGATGCGGCGGTAGGCCAAGTTGGATCGGAGGAACTAAGGGGTGATGGTGTATCAGAAATTTCTGTATAGCCTGTAAAGCACTAAGGGTGGACTGTAGACAACCACCAAATGATGACTCAGACATTGATGCAATACGGGATAAGTGCTGCAAGAATGGCATACACTTCAGCAGTAAAAATACTATGCCGACAAGATAGTAAATGCCCTCGTACGATTGCTGTCGGGGAAATCACTGCTGCGAAATCCTATGCGTCAGAAGACTTAGAGCCATCTGTATACACTGCAATGGCATGAGAATGTGAGTGGAAGGAAAAAAAAAAAAAAAAAAAAAAAAAAAAAAATAAAAAAAAAAAAAAAAAAAAAAAAAATTATACAAAAAAAAAACAAAACAAATAAAAAAAAAAGAAAAAAAAAAATAACAAAAAAAAAAAATAAAACAAAAAAAAAAAAAAATGTGGTTCAGAAAAAGGAGTGGGAAGAGTCCGTAGTCTCCAGTCGGCGGTTTCGATGCAAGGGATGAGGAGAAGAAGTACCAGACTCGAACAGCTGGAATTCCCAGGGGGGGTTAGGGAAATGTGGATGCTACTGAAACATAGAAAGGTGGTAATTGAAGAGGAAGACAGAAGCGAATGTAGGCGAAGAGAGAAGGGACGGAGTAAACAGGGGCGGCGTACAAATAAAGAAATGTTTACTTATTATCAGTGACTCATTCTTAAATGGAAGGAATGCCGGGATCATAAGAGCGTTATAGTAGCGAATAGGCAAGGAACATCATGGCGATCGGTTAAGGATGGAAAGTTTGCTTCTTGCATAGAGGCTTCAACACAGGGGAAAGAGTGAATACACCAAGGCATAACGTAATCCTTGGTGATGGATGGGGTTAAGGATAGAGAGAGTAGCAGGGAGTGGCCGCTGAATAGATTGGTCACCATAATCAAAGTTTCGATAATAATGAGGGTGGAATGTAGGGAAGGAGAGTTCGATGATCAGCTCCCCATGAATGATGAGCAAGGGTTTTAGAGGTTCAGCCAGGCCTGTGACAAGTTGCCTTCAGAGAGGTAATGTGAGGTTTCCAGGGATAACTACGGTCAAAGAGGAGGCCCAGAAACATGACTTATACCTTCAGGGAATACGGGAGCCATAGAGGTACAAAGGATGACGGAGATGACAGAGCATCTAGTGAAAGTAATTTGGCGAGTTATTGGTACTGGAAAATTTAAACCCAATGTGTGGTGGCCCAATTGGAAACAGGGGTCGACTGCATGCTGGAGAGAAAACTAACGAGGCGACCCATTTCAACACATGCCACAAGGCAATAGTGGAAGTCATCAACATAGTGATGACCAAATATTTATGGAAGACTAGAGGCAATCATTTATTAGCAAGGAGGAAAAAGTGTTGTGCTCAGAACAAATCCTGGGGAACACCTTCAAGCTTGATAAAGTCCGCGGGAGGAGAGCACATTATTAACCGAACACGGAAATGTCTTTCAGTTTTAAAAAGTTCTTAAGGAAGGTGGTAGATTGCCTCGGAGGCCTAAGGGTGGGCTTGGGCCAAAATATTTGACCTCCATGTTGTGCCATATGCCTTCTCAAAGGTCAAAAAATTTGCCAATATCTGAGTGGATATTCGCAAGGCATTCGAACATATGTATCCAAATCGTAGTAAGGGTGTCTTCTATGGTAGAATGCCCTTACAAAATGCCCATATTGTGTGTGGAGGACTGTTGAGTGTCTCTGAAATACCACACTAAACGTCGATTTTACCAAGATGGTTCATCACTTTGCAAATTGCACGGTAAGAGCAATGGACGTAGTGGGAGGATTCATGTCCCGTAGTGCCCGGTTGTGGAAAGGGAGAACAATGGCAGTTTTCCACAGCTGTTGAAGAGCTCTCTGTGACCTCAAATAAGATTAAAAAGGCATAATAGGACTGCAAGGGCTGGCTGATGTAAATGATGTGCATACGAATAAGAATGTCGTCGGGCCCAGCTGCCGATGATCGGACAAGCTGAGTGTGTTTTCCTCCAGTCTTGACATGTAAAAGGCACATTATATGCTTCTTCTCTGAGAGAAGAAAAGATCCAAGGGTGCTAACTCTCTGGCAGAATGAGGAAAGAAACGAGCGGGCATAGATGGAGAGCCCCTGAGAAATATGGACAGATGGATTGCCAATTTCATTGGCAACATCTAGTGGGTTTGCTATATCAACATCCAGTAACCGCAGAACAGGGCGGGTAGGAGAACATTTACACTCTGGTTTTCGTCTTTTTTCCAGACTGAGCTCTGAGGAAGCAGTTGGTGATGGTGGAGGACAATCTCGCCTGCAGTGCCTATTTAGCGTACGCGATGACACGGCGAGCGTCGCAGCTTCTTGTTTAAAATCAAGAAGTGTCTCCGTGGTTTATTGTACCGGTACCTGCCCTTTGCAGGGCATTTCAAATGTACTGCACGAGACAAGCAGGAGACCCACCAAGTCACGCACTTCTGAGAATTGCCTTGCCCCATGTTTGGGGTACAGAATGAGAGCTTTGCGGTTTTAAAACGGAGGACGAGAAGAGGTGTAAAAGTCATCAATGGTGGACGAAGAAGGAACCTCACTAAAAAAAAAAACCAGTTAGTTGTGAGTAAAGGTTCCAATTTGCTGATCAAATTGCCAGCATGGGATTACGAAAGAGGTGGTGAATATGAAGGGGATGTTAGTATGATTGGGAAATGATCGCTGTTCAGGTAAATCGGGAGAACAGACCAGGTGAAGTCTAATGCCGGCGGAGGAGAACGACATGAGAGATCGATTGCAAGAGGAGAGTGTGAGTCCGAAGTACCTATATTTAAAACATGGAGGGGGTGGGTAGCAAGAAAAGCTCTAACTGAATGCCACGGGACTCACCAGCGAGAACCACCCCAGAGGAAAGATGGGCATTAATATCACCAAGTAACAGGATGCGGTTGGTGGTAATGACGAAAACAAGAATGGCAATATCCTGAATAGATAATGCCGAGGAGGAGAGATATTAAAGAACCGAGTTGTATACACCTATGCAAGTGATATGGGCTGCAGCGTAATTGCAGCGAAGTACGAAACAAAATAGCTGTTGGTAGGAATTCAGTGTGTAGAAGAGCACTTTCATTAAAGGTCCCAATCGGGGAAAAGGATCTGAAGAATACAATAAATTATAGCCTGAGAAGGGATAGTTAACAGCAGGTGTATTTTGGTTCTGTAAGCAAAACACCATACAGGGGAAAGAACTGGGAGAGTAAACATTGAAGCTCACCACGATTACCATTGAGGCCATGTATATTTCACTGTAAATAGGCCATGATTGGCAACGAAAAAAGATACCTGAAATCCGCAGGTAAGGGTTCCTACGGACTAGAGGGTTAGAAATGTACATGCAGAGGCAGCGGAAAACGTTCAAGCAGCGATGGAACAGTGCGCTGCAAAGAATGGAGCTGCGCAGATGGAGGAGAGGAGAGAGAAGGAACAGAGGGTGGCTCAAGTGCCATGAAGGTTGGTCTCTGCAATAATATTCAAGTTGCTTTCAGTGTTTTGGAATTCAGAGACGTCGTATGGGAAACAATATTTGAGATGATAGGGGGTAGGATGAGTAAAGACTGGAACTGTAATGGACTTTACCAAGGTCAGGGGAGGGGGGGGCCCAAAAGGGGGATGGGAACTGGAGAAGAAGCGTGGAAGGGGACAGAAGAGGCAGAACTGGGAGGAAGGTGGCAGAAGAGGAAGATACTTTGGAGGGAAAGGGGAGGAAGGTACAGTACAGAGGAGGGTGAACTCTACACCCACCCCCCCCCCCCCCCCCCCCCCCCCCCCCCCCCCCCCCCCTCCCCCCCCCCCCCCCCCCCCCCCCCCCCCCCCCCCCCCCCCCCCCCCCCCCCCCCCCCCCCCCCCCCCCCCCCCCCCCCCCCCCCCCCCCCCCCCCCCCCCCCCCCCCCCCCCCCCCCCCCCCCCCCCCCCCCCCCCCCCCCCCCACCCCCCCCCCCCCCCCCCCCCCCAACCCCCCCCCCCCCCCCCCCCCCCCCCCCCCCCCCCCCCCCCCCCCCCCCCCCCCCCCCCCCCCCCCCCTTGTAACAGAAGCCAATGAGAGGGGAAAGAACCAGGTACCAGAGACAGGAAGGTAAAATGAGGAGGTGGAAGAGGGGGAAGGAGGGTTTTTTTTTAAGGACCTTTTTTGCTTCTGAGAAGTTAGAAGGCTGATTGGGAGAAGTTTCGTACGACGATCTCGTCGATACCAGGCTTCGTGAAGGAGAACACGAAGAAGCGAAAAACAGACCGAGGCATTGAAAGTAGGGACGTCTGAGCCCAGGAAGGAAAAGAATTTAGATACAGGAGTGACTAGGGAGAGGTAACCACAGAGGAGGTGCGAAGATGGGGACCCCCCAGAGTGGGGGGACGTTTGAAACACGGGAATAAGAAACACAAGGTAAAGTAGTCTCCCCTGGAGGCGGAGATGAGATGAGAAACTTGCCATGGCATAGGGAGACCTATCCTGCCTCTTTGAGGTAAACGATTTCCAGCTCATTTAAGTAGCTTGGCAACGGCGAGAGTATCGAAGGGTGAGCTCATGACCAATTAAGGCAGAGGGAGGTCGATTGCAAGACGTATTAAAATGGTCATTGGCACCACAGACTGGGCTTTGGCTATAGATCTGCAATATATCGGTGGGATGGCCAAATCGCCAGCAATTTCTACACATGTTGCGGTGTAGGGATCACTTTCGAACTTGTAAAAACCGATGTCCTTGTTTACATATAAATGAGGATTGGGAGTTCACGGGCTGTCAAAACTAGAGCCACATGCTAGTGTATCGTTTCTCCGTCCGCGGGCAGGGAGAACCATGAGTGTCTACCTTGAGGATTGGGAGATCTTGGGTTCCAGCTGTTTTCAAGAATTTCATTTCCACATGTCTGGAAATTTTGTGAAAACTATGCTATGGGAGTATGACGGTTTACCACTCAAGAATGGGGAATGATGTTTTTCAATAGTGACAGGAACAGTTATCGATATGAGAAAGAGTGAAAGATCATGTGCTAGGGTTAGCATTCTGTACAGTGGATGATGCATGTATACTGGTACAGCTCCTTAGAGCATGAAAAGAAATATCTTTATACCAACATGGAATAGGTGTGCCTTGCCAATACTATGGTCGAGAAAAGATAGGGACAATAGAGGAAGTCGGTCGTAAAGTGAAGAATTTTCAGTCCATTTGTGCATTCTGAACTGAGCATGGAAAGGGAGTGCAGGACGTGTCGGTCTTTTCTGACAGAAGAATAATGAGAAGTGGAGAAGTATCGTAGCAGGTAATTGTCGTTGGCATATTAGGCATGGGGACCGAGTTGGTCTGACGTGGAACGGGCCGGCGATTCGAAAAATTGCGGCCACCGTTAGAGGGAGATGCCGGGGGAAGCATAGTAAAGGACGAGCGGAGGTCAGTATATCGAAGGCGTCAGCAATACCTCAAATTACCTGAAGCGGGTGAGGAAACAGCACGGCAGAGTACTGAGGACATTAGAGTGTCGAAGTTGGTCCAAAGACGAGGCGGGTCAGGAAACGGGGGGTGCGGTATCAAAGAAGGGGCCCGGAGGTGGGTAGACAGGTTTCATGGACTAGGGCTGCCCATGGTTAGGTTGCTCCTTTCTTTGTTGTTAATGAAAAAAGAAAGTAGAAAAGTAAATATAAATAAAAAAAAAAGAATAAAAAAAAGGGGGGACGGGGAGGGATAGTTCCTTGGAGGCATGAAAGGGCCAGAAATTTCCCTCCTGCCCAAGAGGACCTCAAGCACAGCAGGATGCAAGATTGGAACTCGTACCTATCCCTAACCCATCATGACAGTATATCCAGCAATCCGGTGATAGCAACCTCACATCTGTGAGCTACCTCGTGGACAAAAGAGAGGTGGACCGGATATCGCCACAAAAGCATACATCCTTCGGCCACCACCCCGGAATCCGAAAGGTGGCTTCAAGAGATACACCTGTTGCCCGAAAAAGACACCCAAAGCCAATTACGGAGAGGATCGGGACATCCCAAGGCCAATCCAGGATTCCACGGCAAACTACGCCAACGCCAAGAAACCTCAACGGAATGGGATGGACCCGGTACCTTTCTCCTACTAGGTACTAACGTGCCTGTGGGAAAAATCCCAATGGCCAAAAAAGGAAGGGCAATAGGGAGGGGTGGGGAGGAGGAGGAGGAGGAAAAGGAAAAAGGGGAGGATGGGGGAGGGAAGGGGGGGATTGGGGGTGGTATTTAGGTTCGGTCTGAGGAAGGAGACAGAAGGTCTAATTCCTCAGACAAGTGCCTCTTCACCACGCCAAGGAGCCCCCCCTTGAAGAGTTCAATAAGGGTAGTTAGCGTAGGAGATTACAGTATAATCACCTGTCTGGGCCTTTTCAAAGAGGTAGCCTGGCCTTGGCTCCCGTTGTGGAGTCTCATCAGACTAATGTCAACTGATACATCTTAGCAAGCTCTTCCAATCGTTTCCCCTTTAACTTCCCATGAAATTATTAGCATTACCAGTTCTTAGGAGAAAATGGAGTACCGTTGCAGAAGATACAATCATCTCCTTTCTTTGCCTGACCTCTTTTCAAATGGGCTAACCTTATTGTCGGTACTTCCTCCTCTTGCTTTGATTTGGAGAACCACTGTTACTGCCCCCGTCACTTTGTTATGTCTGCCTAGTAAACCCGTTTAGTGGTGATCTTATGGATTGATATTGTGGATAAAGTTTCCTTTTGTGGAACTTGAACGGTGCACTGGGGTCTGTAGTCTATGGTATTCCTAGAAGGTAATGAGTTGGCTGGTCTGCTGTTGGACATTAGTCTGCAGGCCACTCTTATTTTCTTCCAACCCGATGTAACCTTGTGATATCTGTTAGATAGCCACTCTACTGTCTTGTGGTTCAATTTATTCTGAAACAAGGCATCAACAAACCACTCTTGCTCCCTCCCGATCATATTTATTACTCAAGGTCTTAAGGTGACTTTTAGTTTGATCCTAAATTGCTGTAAGCTGTTTGCGGTTGTGATCTGGAGTCTTAACACTAGCAAAATTGCTACTAGAGCCAGACTACTTTGACTCAAGTTTTTAACCCCGGGTTTTTATTTTCTTTAAAGTACACTTAACACTAAGTCAAACTGCCTCACTGTAGGAGTTCATCTACATTTGGGAATGCTTGTATCGAGAAACTATGCACATTCCCTTACTTGTCCCTTTATTATAGCATAATTTGGTAACACTTGCAAGATCACTTATCATGTACGACTGCTTTAAGATAGACCAAAAACTCCTCCCAGTTTTTCTCTCGGATTAAAACACAGACATGCATAATTTGGGCTTTTTGGTAGGACACCTATGATTTTCATTACTAGGTTGACCAACAAACATTATCTGCAACCTTTACCTTTCTCGAAAGCCTTAGTTTTGCAGGACACAATGTTGTCCTCAACTTCATAATATTGATTCAGCAGCCGCTCCCGTTCAGCATCATCTGCACAATTCACACCAGGATGATCATCTCACAGTCCTTTATACCACAATTTATATGTCCTCATATCTACTTTCTTAGGCAGACTAGTGTAGCTTTAATTAATCAGGGTTGACCTTTTCTTTGTCTCATTAACTCCATACAACTTGTCATTGATTTAGTTACATGACCCTTCCGAGCTCTGTAGTGATGATTTCTTTGCTTTGGCATCCATGGACTTGCAGCCGCTCTAACTTCCTCAGGAACCCAGCCATGGTTAGGGAATAAATAATCACCCAATTATACGACTTAAATTAGACACTTTGTGTGAGTAATTCTTGCACTTGTATAAAATCCTAGCCCCATGTGCTAGTAATTAATTGGGCTAATTATCATCCACCACTCGACGATTAATTTGTGTTACCCTATACCCACTTTCTTCAATCAGTCACTTAATGTTAAGTAATTAATTCAATTATTTTTCACTGATTGCATAAGGTTCAGGAAGGACAGCGGGACAGATATGGTAAATTTTATAGGGTTGTGATTACTTGTACATACCTCACATTACCATAGTATACGGGAGTAATTCCTTGAGGAGACTACAAACGTATTGTTTTACCGTAGTCTCCCATGTAGACTTGAGAAAACTTAACCACTCTGGTCATGCAGGTGGGCCCCTCGACCCTCACAATCTTATCCATACTATACGAGACCAGTATTAAATTGGGTATGACCCTCAGTACCGGCGCTACTAATTAATTGTGGAATGTATAGATTATATAGTTTAACTGAATGAAAGGGGGGGGGGGGTGGTAGGTTACACATGGATATACCCATCATAGGAAATAAAAACTTTGTACATAAGCCACACCACTTAACAGATTTTCTGGTGGCAACTTGATGTGGGGCCTTGTGGATCACTCTTAACCTATCCAATTTAAAAAAATACCTAACTGGCCTGTATCAGTCTGCTATAAACTAGAAAGGTATTAGATACTGTGGGTGATTGTGCTCCTTAATTTCCTCCAATTCACAACTCTTTCGAAGTCCTGCTACACCGGACACGGTTTCTTATTCCAGCAGGACGAGGTATCCGTTGGTTTGTCCCGGTTTTTTTTTAGAACGTCGTGATTCCATTAAAACTTCGCTTTTCCTCGGGACGAGAACCACGCGTTCACTCGGAGCAGGGCGATTTATTACTTCCCGCATTCTTCTTAACTTAATGTTATTGTCACTGATTACATTCCATTCACAAGACGATTTAAACGTCTCATAATTATTATAACATTAGAGGCACTCCATTAAGATCTGAGACGATGAGTGAGGATTAACTCTGGGTAATTTCCCTGGACACATTCCATGGCGCGCACCGTCACCCACGGTCCTCGTATATTACACCACTTATTTTTCACCTTTATCACGGGGTGGTCACGTAAATCTCGTTCCCTCACTTTTCACCAGGAACTATGTAAACACATCCTATTAGGACGTGAGTGCCTATATAATCCTTAGGGCCGCCGTGAATGCCAATTTCCTGATCCCATGTTTCACAGCTTCCTCGCTACATTCAAAACACTCCCGCCACCTCGTGCCCCAGTTCGACCTATACCCCCGCACATTGCGCATGCGAGCAGGTCCAGTTGGTTCCATTCATAATACAATTACATTTTGACCCAAATCAACACATTAAACACTTATTAGGCACTATAGCTTCGGAAATTAAATAATTTCCACAGAAGCTAAGACCTTGTGTAATTTTAAAAATAAGTTGGATAAGTACATGGAGTGGGTGCGAGTTGGACGTGACTAGCTTGTGCTATACAGGTCTGGTGTCTGCTTCCTTAAGTGGAAGTGACCTAACTAGGTGGGTCATTGTTCTAAGCTGGGGGGTAGGTGGCTTGGACCTGTTCACTGGGTCAGGAGGCCTGTGGCAGTGTTCCTTCTTTATGTTCTAACCAGCGAGAGTAATTTTTGGGTTAGGGGACAAATGTTAAGTAGATGTAGGAGAAACATTTAGAGGGGTTGTGGTATAGGTAAGTTTGGGGCTGCCAGGTTGTAAATGATATGGGAGCCTTTGATTGAACTTGTATAGAAAGGGGTTTAGTTATAAGTAATACGTATTTTAGAAAAAGAGGATAAATATGTATACAAGAATGATGCGGGGCGTAATGACAGTAGTTTGTTGGATTATGTATTGGTAGATAAAAGACTGTTGAGTAGGACTTCTGGATGTACCCAAATTGTTCATATAGAGGGGCAACAGATATATCAGATCACTTTCTAGTTCTAGTCTACAGTGAGTGTTAAAAAGGTTAGTTGGGATTACAAGAAAAAATAGCACGCAGCAAGTAAGAAGAGAGGTGAAGGATGTGTAAACTAAAAGAGGCGGCAGTTAGGGTAAGATTTAAACAACTATTGGAGAATAGAGGGGCTAGTGTGGGATAAGCAATTGGGGAAGGGTCAAAGATGTATGCGGGTATGTTTAAGAAGCTAGTGTAGTGTGTTCAGCAGAAAGTTTGTGGTTACAGGGGAAAAGGGTGGAGTGGGGAAGAAGAAACGATTTGGTGGAATGATGTATTAAGGAGAGTAGTAAGCGAGAAAAAGTTCGCCATATGAGAGATTTTTACATGTAGAAGTTGATGGCTGGAGGGGAAGGTATATGGAGAGAAAAACGAGAGAGGTTAAGAGAGTCGGTGAAGCAATGTAAAAGAGTGCAAATGCGAGTGGGTGAGATAACACAAATTTTGTTTGAAAATTAAAAAAAAAGTTTTGGAGATAAATAGTAATTGAGGAAGCCTAGGGACATATGATTTGACAGTTAAAAATGGGGAGGAGTGTTATTAATGGAGTGTTAGAGGTATCAGGAAGATGGTAGGAAAATTTTGAGAAAATTGTTTTAAATGTTGATTGAAGATAGGTGAAGCTGTGATTTCGTGTATAGGGCTAGGAGAATAACATCTTATAGGAGTGAGGATGGCCCGTTGTGAGTATGTGGGAGATGTTCAGTGAGGCAGATGGGTAGAAAGAAAGGGGGTAAGGCAGCTGGGATTGATGGGATACAGATAGAATGGTTAAAAGCAGGAGGGGGGATTTAGTTTTGAGTGGTTTGTGCTATTATTTAATAAATGTATGGAAGAGGGTAAGGTACTAGGGATTGGAGAGGGGATAAGTGAGTGGAAAAATTATAGGGGAATAAGTCTGTTGAGGATACCTGGTAAAGGTATAGTTAGTTTAATATCTTTATTATAACCCCAGTACCCATCTGTGGGCCGGAGTCTAATAATATACATACAGTAGGTACATAATGGGTCCTGGGACTGGACCCAAAGTAATGATTTAATAACCTGACAATAGTTACAAAAGAGTAATGAACTCAGGTAGATCTGGTCACATCATGGCAAGTTATCAAAGGTAATGAATCTTCCTCACTCTATACATGGTTAATTACCAATGTAATGAGCTATTAAGTGGGTCATACACCCACACGAGCATGCGCGTGCACACATTCCACACACGCGGGTGCACAACTTGTACATGCACCCTCGGGTGTACAAAACATATACACGCGCCACACACACACACACGGGTAATGCTTTTTTTACAGACCTAGCAAAGTTCAGGGTATTTCTCCAGAATGGTCTGGACTATACCATCTGTGGATAAATTAAACTTTGCCATTCTTGAACATTTCTGAGTGAGCTCGTCTATGATTAATTTTTATCGCACTCCGTACATAATGACGCAAGGTTTGTGACAATAGCCCATCTAGCAAGCTTAATTTCGTTTGGTCTACTTCTGGTGGTTGTGATTTAACTGCCATGAACTTGCTAACCCAGCGGAGCGGGCAGTTGTGCATCCCAAGAGTCTGCTTGATCTTGTTGGATGCACCAAAGACATGTGCCCTCCTGCATGAGTGGATTGATGATAGATGGACTGACTTGTGTCATCTCCATACGTCTTAAGTTCAATAAAGCTCATGAAGTTCTTTTCGGTATTAATTGTTCCCAAACTGCTAACTGACACCAAGATTACTAGTTATTATTATTGAAAGATTTAAGAGCATGACAGGAGTAAGATAGCAGAGGAAAAAGGCAGGCTTTAGGAAAGGATAGGGGGTGTGATAGACCATAGTGTTTACAGTGAAACATTATAGGTGAACAGTATTTGGATAAGAGTAAAGAGGTTTTTGTGGCATTTATGAATTTTGGTTAAAATGGCTTATGACAGGGTGGTTAAGGGGGGCATGAGCAGATGTTGCAGGGCTTATGGTATAGTAGGTAGGTTACAGAAAGCAGGACGAGTTTTTACGAGGGTTAGTGAGGCTCAGGTTAGTGTATGTAGGAGGGAGGGAGATTTATTTTCCCAGTAAAAGTGGCCTAGACAAGGTTGTGTGATGTTCACGTGGTTGTTCAATACATTTATACGAAGGGGTTTGAAAGAGAAGTGAATGCTAGGGTCTTGGCAAGAGGAGTTGAGTTAAAAGATAAAGAATCAAACAAAAAGTGGGAGTTGTCACAGTTGCTCTTTGCTGATGACTCTGTGCTTTTGGGAATTATGAGGAGAGTTGGCAGAGGTTGGTGAATGAATTTGGTAGAGTATGTAAGAAGAAATTAAAAGTGAATTTAGGAAGAGTAGGTTATGAGGATAAAGATTAGGTGACGAAATTTGAATCGATTGGAGGGAGAGAGTATGGAGGAGATGAATGTATTCAGGATATTTAGGAGTGCGATGTCTGTCGCAGGAAGGGTCTATAAGGACGAGGTGAATCACAGAATTGCTGAGGGGGGAAAAAGGTGAGTGGTGCACCTATTAGGAGTTGTTGAAGCAAAGAGGGGGAATGAGAGTATAGTTGTACAACCTTTTGTTTGGGTGTGAAGCATGGGTGGATGAATGTTTGCAATGAGCGAGAAGGACTGGAGGCGGTGGAGATGTCATATCTAAAGGGGCAATGTGTGGCGAGAATATAATGCTAGAGATTCGTAGTTTGAAATTAGGAGAAGGTGTGGGTTTACCAAAATGTTATTATCCAGAGGGCTGAGGAGGGGTTTGTTGGAAGGTGGTTCGGGACATGTAGAGAGAATGGAACCATTACAGAATGATTCGAGTGTGTATTAAATTGAAGGTGGAGGGAAGGGGGGTACGGGGTCGGATAGGGAAGGGTTGGAGGGGGGGGTAAAGGAGGTTTTGTGTGCGAGGGCTTGGACTCCAGAAAGCGTGCACGTGAGCGTATTTGATAGGAGTGAGTGGAGGACAAATGGTTTATAATACTGTATGTAGCTCTTGAAAGTGTGAGCAGAGTACATTTTGAACGGAATTCAGGGGAAAAACGGCGGGTAGACTTGAGCTACTGTGAGATGAGAAGTACAGTAGTCTGCACTCTGAAGGAGGGGGTAGTTAATGTTGCAGCTTTGTAACGGTAGATGCAAAAGCACCCCTCTGGCAAGACAGTAATGGAGTGATGATGATGAATAGTTTTTCTTTTTCAGGCCACCGCATGCCTTGGTGGAATGGTTTTCTGTTTTTTTACTTACCTTTTTTTTTTTTTATTCATTAGGCCGATGAGTTGAAAAAAAAATTAACGTAATCAGTACAGAGCACGCTTTAATCAAAATCTACCACTCAGTACAGGGCATAAAAAAAATTCCTCCTTGGGGCATGCCTTCCCCTCTCCAAATTAAATGTTTTGTTATATCCTAGGAGGAATGTTAAGGGAATCAACTGATGACACTAGAGGACTAGGGTGGATATAAACATACAAAATACTGAGGAATGAAAGGTGTAATAGGACAATATTAAAGATGTGGGAAACAGCGAAAACGAAGGGCCACAGTTGGAGTCGAAAACCCACGATGACGCCATGGGATGTTAAAGTATTTCTTAGAACTTAGTAGTCAGGAAGCAGAGCGAGCTGGAAAGTGAAGGCTGTAGCAGTGGATAATGAGTGGCTGGCAAATTAACAATAGCTTTCAACATCTAAGTAAGGAGTTACTCATGACACTGTACACGTTGTATGTCAGGCCCATAATGCGAATTTGGCAGACCAGTATGAAACCACAATATGATCAAACATGTCAAGAACATTTGAGAAAAGTGTAAACAGGTTTGTACACGACTGTTCCGGAGATAAAGGGGTATGTCCTACGAGGAGAGGTTAAGAGAACTCAACCTGAGGACAGGAGGATTTGCGAGGATATGAATAATGTACAAAATACAGATGAACTGTCAAGGTGAATAGGGACTACGAGAGAATTAATTATATAGGCGAGTACAGTGGCACATGCAGAGGCCAATTGGCTGAATACAACGTGCCTTTGAATAGTAAAAATTGGCACTCGCACTCAATGCGTTAGTGCATACAAAAAACACCCACATACAAAACACACACATACTCAAAAAAACACACACATACAAAAAACACACACACATACCAAAAACACACACAAAGGAACTCTTCTAACATGGGGGTCAAAAATGATGATAGTGATGTACAACCTAAACATTGAAACAGCAGACCAAGATAAGATTGGACAAGAGCAACGCTCGATGGTGGCCACACTAGCCAAGGTTGCCCGTAGAAGAAAGGACCCACATAAGCAGGGGAATAGTTGATCATAGGGGATTTCAAACCATATGGAGATTTACGGGGTGAATCTGGAGCCACATGGGGAACCAGAGACATGGAGAGCAAAGATGCTGGGAAAATTTCATGTAATCAACATTTTAGAATACATAACCAGAGGGATACGAAGATAATGAAACCAGTAAGGCTGGACCTTGTATTCATCTTGAACAGCTCAGACATAGGAATAATCACACACAAATTGCCCATGGCGCTCAGCATTCTCGATGGTGTCGAGTGTGAATACACAGTAGAATTACAATTAAGAGTGAAGCAGCAAGAGAAAGAGGGGAGAATCAGAATTAAAAAAGAGGGGGTAACATGAATGAGGCAATTCTGCACAAGGTGCGTGGGTAAGAGCTAGAGGGGGAAGACAGTAAGATAATGATGGAATACTGACCCAAACGTGCAAGGGAGGCAGAGAAGTTGTGCCAAGGGGAAACACAATGGGATGACCAGAGTTAAAACAAAAGCCTTTGGTTTACCAGTGGTGTGGAGAGGCCAAAGTCAAGTGTGCTAGAAGCATGAAAAAAATATAGAAGGCAAACGGACCTCATGGAATATGGGAAATAGAGGTGAAGAGCCGAAAATGACTTTGCATGGCTAAGATAGATGCCCAATGGCAATAAGAGAATGACATAGCAACAAAGCGAATCTGACTCAAAGATATGCAGCCAACATCAGGAGGAAAGCAAACAGTCAAAGGACCAGGGTAGGTAACAAAACTGAGGAGGGCAGGAGAGTCATAGGACAGCAACCAGGCAGTATGTGAGGAGCTCAACTCAGGTTTAGGAGGTTATGCACAGTGGAGACACGATGCATCCAGCCAAACCGAGGGAGTGGGGGCACCGCAAATGTGAACCACAACTGCCACACAACAAAGGGGGGAAAGAAATTGCTGGTGAATGATACCTAACGAATGCGGTGGGCCCAGATAAATCTCTCCATGGGTTCCTGAGAGGGAGCAGTTGTTACTGTGTGCCACTACATCTTCTATAAGGTCTTGTAGAAACTGGGCAACGACCGAGATGTGGAAAGAAAGCCAAAATGTAGTCCTAATTTTAGAAAACAAGGGAGACAGAGAAGGACTTACTAAACTACGACCGGTGTTAGCCTTACATGATACAGTATGTAAAAAGTTATGGAGAAGATTATCAGAAGAGTGGTGAGCACCTAGAAAGGAATGGGTATGACATACCAGCACAGCTTCAGGAGGAAAATTCTACATCACAAACCTACTGGAGTTTACAAATAAGTTAACAGAAGTCAGGGCAGGGTCGGGGAGGGAGAGAGGGGAAGGTGGTTGTGAGGTGCTCCTGCCTGTATGAGCTAATAGGCCTGCTTCAGTGCTCCTTTCCTTGTTCTCTGGACTGTATGAAGGTATTCAATACAGTACAAAATGAGACTGAAAAGCTAATGGGGAGGCAAGATCAGCAGGGATATACTGCAATGGATCAGGAAATAGGTAGTCAGGTGATAGACAGCAACCGACAGGGATGGTACTACCGTCTACCAATTATTATTATAATAAAAAAAAGAAGACTAAGCCCACAAGGGCTATACAGCGCGCAGGGGTCAGGGAAGGAAGCGAGGGTAATTTGCGGCAGAGGAGGGGTGGGGGTATGATCGTAGGTTACAGAATAACAGCGGGGTTCGGGGGAAAGTGCGGGGGTAGAGGGTAGTCAAGGATTGAGGTAGTAAGGGCTGAAGGTATCAGAGTTGTGAAGTTAAGTTGTTTGTCAAAAGTACAATGAGAGAGTCCGGATGAAAGGTGGGTCATCAAGCGAGAAGGTAAAGAGGAAGAGAGAGCAGCAGAGGAAGCCGGACGTCGGGAAGGTAAATTTTGCGTGCTCGTTGATAACTGTGGGCAGTCTAACAGAATGTGGCTGACTGTGGATAATGGAACCTGGAAATTCGCACAGAGAGGAGCAGGGCACTTCTCCATGAGAATATCATGAGTAAGCGAAGTATGGCAATGCGAAGATGGGAGAGAGTGTCTCCCACCTCGACCCACTGAGTGACAAGAAGAGACGGCCAGTGACCTATACTCGGTTTATTAGATGGAAATTTGTTTACGAGCATTGTTGACAAAACATTGTTGCCAATGGGTGTGAAGGTGGGTGGTAGCTTTTAAATTGCAGAAAATTGTCCGTTAAATCGGATACCTCTATCTTGAAAATTGGGTAGGTCATTACTGTGTCCGTGCAGCTATGTTGCCTGTTCATTGCCCTGTTCATTACCAGGGGACCCAACAAAAAACTATCTTTTATGCCTTGGTAAAGATGCGGCGGTAGGCCAAGTTGGATCGGAGGAACTAAGGGGTGATGGTGTATCAGAAATTTCTGTATAGCCTGTAAAGCACTAAGGGTGGACTGTAGACAACCACCAAATGATGACTCAGACATTGATGCAATACGGGATAAGTGCTGCAAGAATGGCATACACTTCAGCAGTAAAAATACTATGCCGACAAGATAGTAAATGCCCTCGTACGATTGCTGTCGGGGAAATCACTGCTGCGAAATCCTATGCGTCAGAAGACTTAGAGCCATCTGTATACACTGCAATGGCATGAGAATGTGAGTGGAAGGAAAAAAAAAAAAAAAAAAAAAAAAAAAAAAATAAAAAAAAAAAAAAAAAAAAAAAAAATTATACAAAAAAAAAACAAAACAAATAAAAAAAAAAGAAAAAAAAAAATAACAAAAAAAAAAAATAAAACAAAAAAAAAAAAAAATGTGGTTCAGAAAAAGGAGTGGGAAGAGTCCGTAGTCTCCAGTCGGCGGTTTCGATGCAAGGGATGAGGAGAAGAAGTACCAGACTCGAACAGCTGGAATTCCCAGGGGGGGTTAGGGAAATGTGGATGCTACTGAAACATAGAAAGGTGGTAATTGAAGAGGAAGACAGAAGCGAATGTAGGCGAAGAGAGAAGGGACGGAGTAAACAGGGGCGGCGTACAAATAAAGAAATGTTTACTTATTATCAGTGACTCATTCTTAAATGGAAGGAATGCCGGGATCATAAGAGCGTTATAGTAGCGAATAGGCAAGGAACATCATGGCGATCGGTTAAGGATGGAAAGTTTGCTTCTTGCATAGAGGCTTCAACACAGGGGAAAGAGTGAATACACCAAGGCATAACGTAATCCTTGGTGATGGATGGGGTTAAGGATAGAGAGAGTAGCAGGGAGTGGCCGCTGAATAGATTGGTCACCATAATCAAAGTTTCGATAATAATGAGGGTGGAATGTAGGGAAGGAGAGTTCGATGATCAGCTCCCCATGAATGATGAGCAAGGGTTTTAGAGGTTCAGCCAGGCCTGTGACAAGTTGCCTTCAGAGAGGTAATGTGAGGTTTCCAGGGATAACTACGGTCAAAGAGGAGGCCCAGAAACATGACTTATACCTTCAGGGAATACGGGAGCCATAGAGGTACAAAGGATGACGGAGATGACAGAGCATCTAGTGAAAGTAATTTGGCGAGTTATTGGTACTGGAAAATTTAAACCCAATGTGTGGTGGCCCAATTGGAAACAGGGGTCGACTGCATGCTGGAGAGAAAACTAACGAGGCGACCCATTTCAACACATGCCACAAGGCAATAGTGGAAGTCATCAACATAGTGATGACCAAATATTTATGGAAGACTAGAGGCAATCATTTATTAGCAAGGAGGAAAAAGTGTTGTGCTCAGAACAAATCCTGGGGAACACCTTCAAGCTTGATAAAGTCCGCGGGAGGAGAGCACATTATTAACCGAACACGGAAATGTCTTTCAGTTTTAAAAAGTTCTTAAGGAAGGTGGTAGATTGCCTCGGAGGCCTAAGGGTGGGCTTGGGCCAAAATATTTGACCTCCATGTTGTGCCATATGCCTTCTCAAAGGTCAAAAAATTTGCCAATATCTGAGTGGATATTCGCAAGGCATTCGAACATATGTATCCAAATCGTAGTAAGGGTGTCTTCTATGGTAGAATGCCCTTACAAAATGCCCATATTGTGTGTGGAGGACTGTTGAGTGTCTCTGAAATACCACACTAAACGTCGATTTTACCAAGATGGTTCATCACTTTGCAAATTGCACGGTAAGAGCAATGGACGTAGTGGGAGGATTCATGTCCCGTAGTGCCCGGTTGTGGAAAGGGAGAACAATGGCAGTTTTCCACAGCTGTTGAAGAGCTCTCTGTGACCTCAAATAAGATTAAAAAGGCATAATAGGACTGCAAGGGCTGGCTGATGTAAATGATGTGCATACGAATAAGAATGTCGTCGGGCCCAGCTGCCGATGATCGGACAAGCTGAGTGTGTTTTCCTCCAGTCTTGACATGTAAAAGGCACATTATATGCTTCTTCTCTGAGAGAAGAAAAGATCCAAGGGTGCTAACTCTCTGGCAGAATGAGGAAAGAAACGAGCGGGCATAGATGGAGAGCCCCTGAGAAATATGGACAGATGGATTGCCAATTTCATTGGCAACATCTAGTGGGTTTGCTATATCAACATCCAGTAACCGCAGAACAGGGCGGGTAGGAGAACATTTACACTCTGGTTTTCGTCTTTTTTCCAGACTGAGCTCTGAGGAAGCAGTTGGTGATGGTGGAGGACAATCTCGCCTGCAGTGCCTATTTAGCGTACGCGATGACACGGCGAGCGTCGCAGCTTCTTGTTTAAAATCAAGAAGTGTCTCCGTGGTTTATTGTACCGGTACCTGCCCTTTGCAGGGCATTTCAAATGTACTGCACGAGACAAGCAGGAGACCCACCAAGTCACGCACTTCTGAGAATTGCCTTGCCCCATGTTTGGGGTACAGAATGAGAGCTTTGCGGTTTTAAAACGGAGGACGAGAAGAGGTGTAAAAGTCATCAATGGTGGACGAAGAAGGAACCTCACTAAAAAAAAAAACCAGTTAGTTGTGAGTAAAGGTTCCAATTTGCTGATCAAATTGCCAGCATGGGATTACGAAAGAGGTGGTGAATATGAAGGGGATGTTAGTATGATTGGGAAATGATCGCTGTTCAGGTAAATCGGGAGAACAGACCAGGTGAAGTCTAATGCCGGCGGAGGAGAACGACATGAGAGATCGATTGCAAGAGGAGAGTGTGAGTCCGAAGTACCTATATTTAAAACATGGAGGGGGTGGGTAGCAAGAAAAGCTCTAACTGAATGCCACGGGACTCACCAGCGAGAACCACCCCAGAGGAAAGATGGGCATTAATATCACCAAGTAACAGGATGCGGTTGGTGGTAATGACGAAAACAAGAATGGCAATATCCTGAATAGATAATGCCGAGGAGGAGAGATATTAAAGAACCGAGTTGTATACACCTATGCAAGTGATATGGGCTGCAGCGTAATTGCAGCGAAGTACGAAACAAAATAGCTGTTGGTAGGAATTCAGTGTGTAGAAGAGCACTTTCATTAAAGGTCCCAATCGGGGAAAAGGATCTGAAGAATACAATAAATTATAGCCTGAGAAGGGATAGTTAACAGCAGGTGTATTTTGGTTCTGTAAGCAAAACACCATACAGGGGAAAGAACTGGGAGAGTAAACATTGAAGCTCACCACGATTACCATTGAGGCCATGTATATTTCACTGTAAATAGGCCATGATTGGCAACGAAAAAAGATACCTGAAATCCGCAGGTAAGGGTTCCTACGGACTAGAGGGTTAGAAATGTACATGCAGAGGCAGCGGAAAACGTTCAAGCAGCGATGGAACAGTGCGCTGCAAAGAATGGAGCTGCGCAGATGGAGGAGAGGAGAGAGAAGGAACAGAGGGTGGCTCAAGTGCCATGAAGGTTGGTCTCTGCAATAATATTCAAGTTGCTTTCAGTGTTTTGGAATTCAGAGACGTCGTATGGGAAACAATATTTGAGATGATAGGGGGTAGGATGAGTAAAGACTGGAACTGTAATGGACTTTACCAAGGTCAGGGGAGGGGGGGGCCCAAAAGGGGGATGGGAACTGGAGAAGAAGCGTGGAAGGGGACAGAAGAGGCAGAACTGGGAGGAAGGTGGCAGAAGAGGAAGATACTTTGGAGGGAAAGGGGAGGAAGGTACAGTACAGAGGAGGGTGAACTCTACACCCACCCCCCCCCCCCCCCCCCCCCCCCCCCCCCCCCCCCCCCCTCCCCCCCCCCCCCCCCCCCCCCCCCCCCCCCCCCCCCCCCCCCCCCCCCCCCCCCCCCCCCCCCCCCCCCCCCCCCCCCCCCCCCCCCCCCCCCCCCCCCCCCCCCCCCCCCCCCCCCCCCCCCCCCCCCCCCCCCCCCCCCCCCACCCCCCCCCCCCCCCCCCCCCCCAACCCCCCCCCCCCCCCCCCCCCCCCCCCCCCCCCCCCCCCCCCCCCCCCCCCCCCCCCCCCCCCCCCCCTTGTAACAGAAGCCAATGAGAGGGGAAAGAACCAGGTACCAGAGACAGGAAGGTAAAATGAGGAGGTGGAAGAGGGGGAAGGAGGGTTTTTTTTTAAGGACCTTTTTTGCTTCTGAGAAGTTAGAAGGCTGATTGGGAGAAGTTTCGTACGACGATCTCGTCGATACCAGGCTTCGTGAAGGAGAACACGAAGAAGCGAAAAACAGACCGAGGCATTGAAAGTAGGGACGTCTGAGCCCAGGAAGGAAAAGAATTTAGATACAGGAGTGACTAGGGAGAGGTAACCACAGAGGAGGTGCGAAGATGGGGACCCCCCAGAGTGGGGGGACGTTTGAAACACGGGAATAAGAAACACAAGGTAAAGTAGTCTCCCCTGGAGGCGGAGATGAGATGAGAAACTTGCCATGGCATAGGGAGACCTATCCTGCCTCTTTGAGGTAAACGATTTCCAGCTCATTTAAGTAGCTTGGCAACGGCGAGAGTATCGAAGGGTGAGCTCATGACCAATTAAGGCAGAGGGAGGTCGATTGCAAGACGTATTAAAATGGTCATTGGCACCACAGACTGGGCTTTGGCTATAGATCTGCAATATATCGGTGGGATGGCCAAATCGCCAGCAATTTCTACACATGTTGCGGTGTAGGGATCACTTTCGAACTTGTAAAAACCGATGTCCTTGTTTACATATAAATGAGGATTGGGAGTTCACGGGCTGTCAAAACTAGAGCCACATGCTAGTGTATCGTTTCTCCGTCCGCGGGCAGGGAGAACCATGAGTGTCTACCTTGAGGATTGGGAGATCTTGGGTTCCAGCTGTTTTCAAGAATTTCATTTCCACATGTCTGGAAATTTTGTGAAAACTATGCTATGGGAGTATGACGGTTTACCACTCAAGAATGGGGAATGATGTTTTTCAATAGTGACAGGAACAGTTATCGATATGAGAAAGAGTGAAAGATCATGTGCTAGGGTTAGCATTCTGTACAGTGGATGATGCATGTATACTGGTACAGCTCCTTAGAGCATGAAAAGAAATATCTTTATACCAACATGGAATAGGTGTGCCTTGCCAATACTATGGTCGAGAAAAGATAGGGACAATAGAGGAAGTCGGTCGTAAAGTGAAGAATTTTCAGTCCATTTGTGCATTCTGAACTGAGCATGGAAAGGGAGTGCAGGACGTGTCGGTCTTTTCTGACAGAAGAATAATGAGAAGTGGAGAAGTATCGTAGCAGGTAATTGTCGTTGGCATATTAGGCATGGGGACCGAGTTGGTCTGACGTGGAACGGGCCGGCGATTCGAAAAATTGCGGCCACCGTTAGAGGGAGATGCCGGGGGAAGCATAGTAAAGGACGAGCGGAGGTCAGTATATCGAAGGCGTCAGCAATACCTCAAATTACCTGAAGCGGGTGAGGAAACAGCACGGCAGAGTACTGAGGACATTAGAGTGTCGAAGTTGGTCCAAAGACGAGGCGGGTCAGGAAACGGGGGGTGCGGTATCAAAGAAGGGGCCCGGAGGTGGGTAGACAGGTTTCATGGACTAGGGCTGCCCATGGTTAGGTTGCTCCTTTCTTTGTTGTTAATGAAAAAAGAAAGTAGAAAAGTAAATATAAATAAAAAAAAAAGAATAAAAAAAAGGGGGGACGGGGAGGGATAGTTCCTTGGAGGCATGAAAGGGCCAGAAATTTCCCTCCTGCCCAAGAGGACCTCAAGCACAGCAGGATGCAAGATTGGAACTCGTACCTATCCCTAACCCATCATGACAGTATATCCAGCAATCCGGTGATAGCAACCTCACATCTGTGAGCTACCTCGTGGACAAAAGAGAGGTGGACCGGATATCGCCACAAAAGCATACATCCTTCGGCCACCACCCCGGAATCCGAAAGGTGGCTTCAAGAGATACACCTGTTGCCCGAAAAAGACACCCAAAGCCAATTACGGAGAGGATCGGGACATCCCAAGGCCAATCCAGGATTCCACGGCAAACTACGCCAACGCCAAGAAACCTCAACGGAATGGGATGGACCCGGTACCTTTCTCCTACTAGGTACTAACGTGCCTGTGGGAAAAATCCCAATGGCCAAAAAAGGAAGGGCAATAGGGAGGGGTGGGGAGGAGGAGGAGGAGGAAAAGGAAAAAGGGGAGGATGGGGGAGGGAAGGGGGGGATTGGGGGTGGTATTTAGGTTCGGTCTGAGGAAGGAGACAGAAGGTCTAATTCCTCAGACAAGTGCCTCTTCACCACGCCAAGGAGCCCCCCCTTGAAGAGTTCAATAAGGGTAGTTAGCGTAGGAGATTACAGTATAATCACCTGTCTGGGCCTTTTCAAAGAGGTAGCCTGGCCTTGGCTCCCGTTGTGGAGTCTCATCAGACAGTGGAGTAAAAGGTGATGGGTACAAGGAAAATAGAAAGCAGCAAGTAAGAAGAGAGGTGAAGGTGTATAAACTAAAAGAGGAGGCAGTTAGGGTAAGATATAAACAACTATTGGAGAATAGACGGGCTAGTGAGAGTATAGGCAATGGGGTCAAAGATGTATGGGGTATGTTTAAGAATGTAGTGTTAGTGTGTTCAGCAGAAGTTTGTGGTTACAGGAAAAAGGGTGTGAGTGGGAAGAAGAACGATTGGTGGAATGATGTAAAGAGAGTAGTAAGGGAGAAAAAGTTAGCATATGAGAGGTTTTTACAAAGTAGAAGTGATGCAAGGAGGGAAGAGTATATGGAGAGAAAAAGAGAGGTTAAGAGAGTGGTGAAGCAATGTAAAAAGAGAGCAAATGAGAGTGGGTCAGATATCAACAAATTTTGTTGAAAATAAAAAAAAAGTTTTGGAGATAAATAAGTTGAGGAAGCCTAGGGAACAAATGGATTTGACAGTTAAAAATAGGAGAGGAGAGTTATTAAATGGAGAGTTAGAGGTATCAGGAAGATGGAAGGAAATTGAGAAATTGTTAAATGTTGATGAAGATAGGGAAGCTGTGATTTCGTGTATAGGGCAAGGAGGAATAACATCTTATAGGAGTGAGGATGAGCCCGTTGTGAGTATGGGGGGAAGTTCGTGAGGCAGTGGGTAGAAAGAAAGGGGGTAAGGCAGCTGGGATTGATGGGATACAGATAGAAATGTTAAAAGCAGGAGGGGGATATAGTTTTGGAGTGGTTTGTGCTATTATTTAATAAATGTATGGAAGAGGGTAAGGTACCTAGGGATTGGCAGAGGGGATAAGAGAGAGTGAAAAAATTATAGGGGAATAAGTCTGTTGAGTATACCTGGTAAAGTGTATGTTAGTTTAATATCTTTATTATACACCCCATACCCATCCTGTGGGCGGTAGTCAAATTATACGTACAGAGGTACATAATGGGTCCAGGGACTGGACCCCAAAGCTATGATAGCTGAACTAGTTACAAAGGTAATGAACTCCAGGTAGATCTGGTCACAATCATGGCAAGTTACAAAGGTAATGAATCATCCTCACTCCTATACATGGTTAATTACAAAGTAATGAGCCACTGACACGTCCACACCCGGTCACAATTGTAATGAGTTATAAATACAAATATTAAGTGGGTCATACACCCACACGAGCATGCGCATGCACACATACACACACGAGTTTGCACACACATACACATGCACACGGGTGTACAAACATATACACGCGCACACACACACACGGTAATGCTTTATTTACAGCTAGCAAAGTCAGGGTATTTCTCCAGAATGGTCTGTAATATACCACTGTGGATAAAATACTTTGCCATTTCTTGAACATTTCTGAGTGAGTCGTCTCTGCATTAATTTTATCGCACTCCAGTACATAATGACGCAAGGTGTGACAATAGCCCATCTAGCAAAGCTTACATTTCGTTTGGTCTACTTCTGGTGGTTGTGATTTAACCTGCCATAGATACTTGTAACCCAGCCGGAGCCGGGCAGTAGTGACATCCAAGAGTCTGCTTATCTTGTTGGATGCACCAAAGACATGTGGCTCCTCCTGCATGATGGAATGATGATAGATGGACTGACTTGTGTCAATCTCCATACGTCTTAAGTCAATAAAGCTCAATTGAAGTTCTTTTCGTATAATTGTTCTCAAACTGCTAACTGACAACCCAAGATTTATAGTTATTATTATTGAAAGAATTAAGAGCAAGACAGAGAGTAAGATAGCAGAGGAACAAGAAGGCTTTAGGAAAGGTAGGGGGTGTGTAGACCAAGTGTTTCCAGTGAAACATATAGGTGAACAGTATTTAGATAAGGGTAAAGAGGTTTTTGTGGCATTTATGAATTTTGGAAAAGGCATATGACAGGGTGGATAAGGGGGGCAATGTGGCAGATGTTGCAGGCATATGGTATAGGAGGTAGGTTACAGAAAGCAGTGATGAGTTTTTACGAGGATAGTGAGGCTCAAGTTAGAGTATGTAGGAAAGAGGGAGATTATTTCCCAGTAAAAGTAGGCCTTAGACAAGGATGTGTGATGTCACCGTGGTTGTTCAATACATTTATAGATGGGGTTGAAAGAGAAGTGAATGCTAGGGTCTTGGCAAGAGGTGTTGAGTTAAAAGATAAAGAATCAAACACAAAGTGGGAGTTGTCACAGTTGCTCTTTGCTGATGACACTGTGCTTCTGGGAGATTCTGAAGAGAAGTTGCAGAGGTTGGTGGATGAATTTGGTAGAGTATGTAAAAGAAGAAAATTAAAAGTGAATATAGGAAAGAGTAAGGTTATGAGGATAAAGATTAGGTGACGAAATTTGAATCAGATTGGAGGGAGAGAGTATGGAGGAGGTGAATGTATTCAGATATTTAGGAGTGGATGTGTCAGCAGATGGGTCTATGAAGGACGAGGTGAATCACAGAATTGATGAGGGGAAAAAGGTGAGTGGTGCACTTAGGAGTCTGTTGAAGCAAAGAGGGGAATGAGAGTATAGTTGTACCAACACTTTTGTATGGGTGTGAAGCATGGGTGATGAATGTTGCAATGAGGAGAAGGCTGGAGGCGGTGGAGATGTCATATCTAAGGGCAATGTGTGGCGAGAATATAATGCAAAGAATTCGTAGTTTGGAAATTAGGAGAAGGTGTGGGATTACCAAAACTATTATCCAGAGGGCTGAGGAGGGGTTGTTGAGGTGGTTCGGACATGTAGAGAGAATGGAACAAAACAGAATGACTTCGAGTGTGTATAAATCTGAGGTGGAGGGAAGGCGGGGTAGGGGTCGGCCTAGGAAGGATTGGAGGGAGGGGGTAAAGGAGGTTTTGTGTGCGAGGGCTTGGACTTCCAGCAAGCGTGCGTGAGCATATTTGATAGGAGTGAGTGGAGACAAATGGTTTTTAATACTGTATGTGCTGTTGGAGTGTGAGCAGAGTAACATTTATGAAAGGATTCAGGGAAACCAGCAGGCTAGACTTGAGTCCTGGAGATGAGAAGTACAGTGTCTGCACTCTGAAGGAGGGGTGTTAATGTTGCAGCTTTATAACTGTAGTGTAAAGCACCCCTCTGGCAAGACAGTAATGGAGTGAATGATGATGAAAGTTTTTCTTTTTCAGGCCACCCTGCCTTGGTGGGAATCGGCCGATGTGTTGAAAAAATTTTTTCTCGAAATCAGTACAGAGCACGCTTTAATCAAAATCTAACAGTCAGTACAGGGCATTAAAAAAAATCCTCCTGGGGCACTGCCTTCCCCTCCAAATTAAAAGTTTTGTTATATCCTAGGAGGAAATGTTAAGGGAACTCAATCTGATGACACTAGAGGACTAGGGTGGATATAACATACAAAATACTGAGAGGAACTGACAAGGTGAATAGGGACAATATTAAAGATGTGGGAAACAGGAACACGAGGGCACAGTTGGAAGTCGAAAACCCAGATGAGCCAAGGATGTTAAAAGTATTTCTTAAGAATCATAGTAGTCAGGAAGCAGAGCGAGCTGGAAAGTGAAAGGCTGTAGCAAGTGGATGGCTGGCAAATCTAACAATAGCTTTCAACATCTAAGTAAGGAGTTACTCATGACACTGTACACCGTGTATGTCAGGCCCATAATGGAATATGCAGGACCAGTATGAAACCCACATCTGATCAAACATGTCAAGAAATTTGAGAAAGTGTAAAGGTTTGTAACAAGACTAGTTCCGGAGCTAAGGGGTATGTCCTACGAGGAGAGGTTAAGAGAACTCAACCTGAGGACAGGAGGATTATGCGAGATATGATAATGTACAAAATACAGATGAACTGACAAGGTGAATAGGGACAACGAGAGAATTAATTATATAGGCGAGTACAGAGGCACATGCAGAGGCCAATTGCTGAATACCAAGTGCCTTTGAATAGTAAAAATGCACACGCACAAATGCGTGTGCATACAAAAACACACACATACAAAACACACACACACAAAACACACACACATACAAAACACACACACATACAAACACACACAAGGAACTCTTCTAACTGGGGGTCCAAAAATGATGATAGTGATGTACAACCTAACATTGAACAGCAGACCAAGATAAGAATAGGACAAGAGCAACCGCTCGATGGTGGCCACACTAGCCAAGGTTGCCCGAAGGACCCACATAAGCAGGGAAAAAGTTGATCATAGGGGATTTCAACCATATGGAGATTTACGGGGAGAATCTGGAGCCACATGGGGACCAGAGACATGGAGAGCAAAGATGCTGGAAAATTTCATGTATCAACATGTTAGAAACATAACCAGAGAGATACGAGATAATGAACCAGTAAGGCTGGACCTTGTATTCATCTTGAACAGCTCAGACATAGGAAAAATCACACACAAAATGCCCCATGGCGCTAGCAATCACGTGGTCCTGAGTGTTGAATACACAGTAGATTTAACAATAAAGAGTGAAGCAGCAAGAGAAAGATGGGAGAAACTGAACTTCAAAAGAGGGGGTTACACATGTATGAGGCAATTCCTGCACAAGGTGCAGTGGGTAAGAGCTAGAGGGGAAGACAGTAAACGAAATGATGGAATACGTGACCACAACGTGCAAGGGAGGCAGAGAAGTTTGTGCCAAGGGGCAACACAATGGGAAGACCAGAGTAAGCCTATGGTTTACCCAGTGGTGTGGAGAGGCCAAAGTCAAGTGTGCTAGAGCATGAAAAAAATATAGAAGGCAAAGGACTCATGAAAATGGGAATTGAGTTGAAGAGCCAGAAATGACTTTGCATGGATAAGGATAGAGGCCCAATGGCAATAAGAGAATGACATAGCACCCAAAGCCGAATCTGACTCAAAGATATGCAGCCACATCAGGAGGAAAGCAACAGTCAAGGACCAGGGTAACAAGCTGAGAAGGGCAGGAGGTCATAGGAAGCAACCAGGAAGTATGTGAGGAGCTCAACTCGGTTTAAGGAGGTATGCACAGTGGAGACAGAGGCATCCAGCAAACCGAGGGAGTAGGGTGCACCAGCAAATGCTGAACACACTGCACACAACCAAAGGGGGAAAGAAACTGCTAGGTGAACTAGATACCTCGAATGCGGTGGGCCCAGATAACATCTCTCCATGGGTCCTGAGAGGGAGCAGATGTACTGTGTGCCACTAACAATCTTCAATAAGTCTGTAGAAACAGGGCAACTGCCCGAGATGTGGAAGAAAGCAAATGTAGTCCTAATTTTTAAGAAAGGAGACAGGAAGACTACTAAACTACAGACCTGTGTTGCTTACATGTACAGTATGTAAAAGTTATGGAGAAGATTATCAGAAGAGTGGTGGAGCACCTAGAAAGGAATGGGTTCATGACAACCAGCACAGCTTCAGGGAAGGAAAATTCTACATCACAAACCTACTGGAGTTCTACAATAAGTTAACAGAAGACAGGGCAGGGGGGGAGGGAGAGAGGGGAAGGTGGTTGTGAGGTGGACCTGCCTTGTATGAGCTAATAGGCCTGCTTCAGTGCTCCTTTCCTTTGTTCTTGGACTGTAAGAAGGTATTCAATACAGTACCACATGAGACTGAAAAGCTAAAGGGGCAGGCAAGAACAGCAGGGAAAATACTGCAATGGATCAGGAAATAGGTAGTAGGTTGATAGACAGCAACCGCCCAGGGAGGTACTACCGTCCTACCAATTATTATTATAATAAAAAAGAAGCACTAAGCCACAAGGGCTATACAGCGCTGCAGGGTAGGGAAGGAAGCGAGGGTATTGGGCAGCAGGAGGGGGGAGGGATGATCAGTAGGTTACAGAAAACAGCGGGGTAGGGGAAAGTGCGGGGGTAGAGGGTAGCAAGAGATTGAGGTAGAAAGGGCTGAAG
This sequence comes from Cherax quadricarinatus, assembly GCF_026875155.1. Classification (NCBI taxonomy): domain Eukaryota; kingdom Metazoa; phylum Arthropoda; class Malacostraca; order Decapoda; family Parastacidae; genus Cherax; species Cherax quadricarinatus. Next base: position 36,402,616 of record NC_069400.1, read on the forward strand.
GTATCAGAGTTTGTGAAGTCAGTTGTTGTCAAAAAGTCAATGAGAGAGTCCGGATGAAAGGTGGGTCCATCAGCGAGAAGGAAAGGTAAAGAGAGAGCAGCAGAGCGAAGACGACGACGGAGGTAAATTTTGCGTGCTCGTTGATAAAGTGGGCAGTCTAACAGAATGTGGCTGACTGATAATGGAACCTGACAATTCTCACAGAGAGGAGCAGGGCACTTCTCCATGAGATATCCATGAGTAAGACGAGTATGGCCAATGCGAAGATGGGAGAGAGTAGTCTCCCAACCTCGACACTGGTGACAAGAAGACGGCCAGTAACCTATACTCGGTTTAATAGATTGAAATTTGTTACCGAGCATAGTAGACCAACATTGTTGCCAATGGGTGTGAAGGTGGGTAGCTATTGCAGCAAAATAGTCCGTAAATCGGATACCTCTATATGAAACTGGTAGGTCATGTACTGCTGTCCGTGCAGCAATGTCTGCCTGTTCATTGCCCTGTACATGACCAGGGACCCAACAAAAAACTATCTTTATGCTTGGTAAAGATGCGGCGTAGCCAAAGTTGGATACGGAGGACTAAGGGGTGAGGTGTATCAAATTTCTGTATAGCCTGTAAAGCACTAAGGGAGACTGAGACAACCACAAATGATGACTCAGACATAGATGCAATACGGATAAGTGCTGCAAGAATGGCATACAATTCAGCAGTAAAAATACTAGCCGAAGATAGTAAATGCCCTCGTACGATGCTGTCCGGAAACACTGCTGCGAATCCTATGCCGTCAGAAGACTTAGAGCCATCTGTATACACTGCAATGGCATGAGAATGAGAGTGGAAGTGGTCAAGAAAAAGAGAGTGGGAAGCGACCGTAGACAGTCGGGGTTTCGAGCAAGGGAGAGAGAAAGAACAGACTCGAACAGCTGGAACTTCCCAGGGGGGTTAGGGAAAAGTGAGATGCTACATGAACATAGAAAGGTGGTAATTGAAGAGAAGACAAGAGCGAATGTAGGCGAAGAGAGAAGGGACGGAGTAAACAGGGGCGGCGAACAAATAAAGAATGTCTACTAATATCAGTGACCATTCTATAAATGGAAGGATTGCGGGGATCATAAGAGCGTACATAGTAGCGAAGGCAATGGACATCATGGCGATCGGTTAAGGATGGAACGTTTGCTTCTGCATAGAGGCTCTCAACAGGGGAAGAGTGAAAAGCACCAAGGCATAAACGTAATCCTTGGTGATGGATGGGGTTAAGGCTAGAGAGAGTAGCAGGAGTGGCCGCTGAATAGATCTGGTCACCATAATCAAGTTTCGATAAAATGAGGGTGGAATGTAGGCGAAGGAGAGTTCGATGATCAGCTCCCCATGAAAGATGAGCAAGGGTTTTAAGAAGGTTCAGCCGGCTGTGACAAGTTGCCTTCAGAGAGGTAATGTGAGGTTTCCAGGATAACCTACGGTCAAAGAGGAGGCCCAGAAACCTGACTATCACCTTCAGGGATACGGGAGCCATAGAGGTACAAAGGATGACCGGAGATGACAGAGCATCTAGTGAAAGTAATTTGGCGAGTTATGGTACTGGAAAATTTAAACCCATGTGTGGTGGCCCAATTGGAAACATGGTCGACTGCATGCTGGAGAGAAACTAACGAGGCGACAGTCAACACCTGCACAGGCAATAGTGAAGTCATCAACATAGTGATGACCAAATATTTGATGGAAGACTAGAGGCCAAATCATTTATAGCAAGGAGAAAAAGTGTTGTGCTCAGAACACATCCCTGGGGAACACCTTCAGCTTGGATAAAGTCCGGGGAGAGCACATTATTAACCCGAACACGGAAATGTCTGTCAGTTAAAAAGTTCTTAAGGAAGGATGGTAGATTGCCTCGGAGGCCTAAGGAGTGGGCTTGGGCCAAAATATTATACCTCCAAGTTGTGCCATATGCCTTCTCAAGGTCAAAAAATATGCCAATAACTGAGTGGTTATTCGCAAAGGCATTACGAACATATGTATCCAAACGTAGTAAGGGGTCTATGGTAGAATGCCCCTTACAAAAGCCATATTGATGAGTGGAGAGACTGTTGTGTGTCTCTAAATACCACACTAAACGTCTATTTACCAGGGGTTCCATCACTTTGCAAATTGCACTGGTAAGAGCAATGGGACGATAGTGGGAGGCTTCATGTCCCGTAGTGCCCGGTTTGTGGAAAGGGAGAACAATGGCAGATTTCCACAGCTGTGGAAGAGCTCCTTGTGACCAAATAAGATTAAAAAGGCATAATAGGACTGCAAGGGCTGACTGATGTAAATGATGTAGCATACGAATAAGAATGTCGTCGGGCCCAGCTGCCGATGATCGGCAAGCTGAGTGTGTTTCCTCCAGTTCTTGACATGTAAAAGGCACATTATACTGTTCTTCTCTGAGAGAAGAAAAGTCCAAGGGTGCTAACTCTCTGGCAGACTGAGGAAAGAAACGAGCGGCATAGATGGAGAGCCCCTGAGAAATATGGACCAGATGATTGCCAATTTCATTGGCAACATCTAGTGGGTTTGCTATATCAACACCAGTAACCCGCAGAACAGGAGCCGGGTCAGGAGAACATTTACCACTCGGTTTTCGTACTTTTTTCCAGACTGCGCTCAGAGGAAGCAGAGGTGATGGTGGAGACAATCTCGCCAGCAAGTGCATTTAGCGTCACGGATGACACGGCGAGCGATCGCACGCTTCTGCTTAAAATCAAGAAGTGTCTCCGTGGTTCTATTGTACCGGTACCTGCCCCATGCAGGGCATTTCAAATGTACTGCACGAGCACAAGCAGGAGACCACCAAGGCACGCACTTCTGAGAATGCCTGCCCCAAGTTTGGGGTACAGAATGAGAAGCTGCGGTTAAAACGGAGGACGAGAAGAGGTGTAAAAGCTCATCAATGGAGGACGAAGAAGGAACCTCACTAAAAACAGTTAGTTGTGAGTAAAGGTTCCAATTTGCCTGATCAAATTGCCAGCATGGGATACGAAGAGGTGGTGAATATGAAGGGGAAGTAAGTATGATTGGGAAATGATCGCTGTCAGGTAAATCCGGGAGAACAGACCAGGTGAAGTCTAATGCGGCGGAGGAAGAACAGACTGAGAGATCGATGCAAGAGAGAGTGTGAGTCCGAGTACCTATATTTAAAACATGGAGGGGGTGGGTAGCAAGAAAAGCCTCTAACTGAATGCCACGGGAATCACAGCGAGACCACCCCCAGAGGAAAGATGGGCATTAAAATCACCAAGTAACAGAAGCGGTGGTGGTAATGATGAAACAAGAATGGCAATATCCAGAATAGATAATGCCCGAGGAGAGAGATATAAAGAACAGAGTGTATACCACCTATGCAAGTGGATATGGGCTGCAGCGTAATGCAGCGAAGTACGAACAAATAGCTGATGGTACGGAATATCAGTGTGTAGAAGAGCACTTTCATTAAAGGTCCCATCAGGAAAAGGATCTGAAGAATACAATAAATTATAGCCTGAGATGGGATAGATAACAGCAGAGTGTAATTTTGGTTCCTGTAAGCAAACACCAACAGGGGAAAACTGGAGAGAACATCTGAAGCTCCCCCCCCGATTACCCATGAGGCCATGTATTTTCCACTGTAAATAGGCCATGTTTGGCAACGATAAAGATACCTGAAATCCGCAGGTAAGGGTTCCTACGGACTAGAGGGGTTAGAAAAGTCCACATGCAGAGGCAGGGGAAAAACGTTCAAGCAGCGAAGGAACAGTGCGCTGCAAAGAAAGGAGCTGGGAGATGGAGGAGAGGAGAGAGAAAGGAACAGAGGGTGGATCAGTGTCCATTGATGGTTTGGTCTCTGCAATATATTCAAAGATTGCTTCAAGTGTTTTGGAATTCAGAGACGTCGTATGGGAAACAATATTTGAGATGATAGGGGAGGATGAGTAAAGACTGGAACTGTAATGGACTGTACCAAAAGGGAGGGGGGGGGGGGGGGGGAAAAGGGGGGAGGGAACTGGAAAGAAGCGTGGAAGGGGACAGAAGAGGCAGAAACCTGGGAGGTGGCAGAAGAGGAAAAAAACTTGGGAGGGAACAGGGGGAAAAGGGACAGTACAGAGGAGGGTGAACTCTACACTTGTAACAGAGCCAAAAGAGAGGGGAAGAACCAGTACAGAGACAGGGAAGGTAAAATGAGGAGGTGGAAGAAGGGAAGGAGGGGTTAAAGGACCTTTTTTTGACTTCTGAGAAGTAAAGGATGATTGGGGGGAAGTTTCGTACGAGATCTCGTCGATACCGAGGCTTGTGAAGGAGAACACGAAGAAGCGAAAAAAGACCGAGGCATTGAAGTAGGGACGTCTGACCCAGGACAGGAAAAGAATTAGATACAGGAGTGACTATGGGAGAGGTAACCACAGAGGAGGCGCAGAAGATGGGACCCCAGAAGTGGGGGACGTTTTGAAACACGGGAATAAGAAACACAAGGTAGTCTCCCCTGGAGGCGGAGATGAGAAACTGCCATGGGGATAAGGGAGACCCTTTTGCCCCTTGAGGTAACGGATTTCCCCGCTCATTTAAGTAACTTGGCAACGGCGAAGTACGAAAGGGGGAGCCTCATGACAATTAAGGCAAGAGGGGGGTCGATTGCAAGAAAGTATTAAAATGGTCATTGGCACCACAGACTGGGCTTTCGGCTATAGATCTGCAATATTTCGCTTTGGGTGGCCAAATCGCCAGCAATTTTTTACAAATGTTGCGGTGTAGGGATCACCTTTCGAACTTGTAACCCCATGTCCTGTTACATAAACTGAGGATGGGGGTTCAAAGCTGTCAAAGCTAAAAGAGCCACATCGCTAGTGTATCGTCTCCGTCCGCGGGCAGGGAGAACAAATGTCTACCTTGAGGATTGGGAGATCTTGGAGTTTCCAGCTGTTCAAAAATGTCATTGCCACATGTCTGGAAATTTTGTTGAACTATGGTATGGGGCAGAATGACGGTACCACTACAAAATTGGGGAATGATGTTTTTTCAATAGTGACAGGAACAGTATCGATATAGAAAGAAAGAAAGATCATGAGCTTGGGTAGCATTCTGTACAGTGATGAAAGCATGTAAAAGCTCTTAAGAGCATGAAAAGAAATATCTTTTTCCAACATGGCATAGGAGTGCCTTGCCAATACTAATGGTCGGAAAGATAGGCAATAGAGGAAGTCGGTCGAAAGTGAAGAATTTAGTCCATTGTGCATTCTGAAACTGAGCATGGAAAGGGAGTGCAGGACGTGTCGGTCTTTTCTGAGAAGAATGAGAAGGTGGAGAAGTATCGTCAGCAGGTAATTGTCGTTGGCATTTAGGCATGGGACCCGAGTTGGTCTGACGTGGAACGGGCCGGCGATTCGAAAATTGCCGCACCGTAGAGGGAGAGGCCGGAAGCATAGTCAAAGGAGAGCGGAGGTCAGATAAATCGAAGGAGTCAGTCAAGACCTCAATACCTGAAGCGGGTGAGGAAACAGCACCGGCAAGAGGTACAGAGGCATTAGGAGTGTCCGAAGAGTGGTCCAAAGACGAGGCGGGGTCAGAACGGGGTGCGGTATCAAGAAGGGGCCCGGAGGTAGCAGGTTCATGGACTAGGGCTGCCATGGTTAGGTTGCTCCTTTCTTTTTGTTTTTAAGAAAAAGAAAGAAGAAAAGAAAATATAAATAAAAAAAAAGAATAAAAAAAGGGGGGACCGGGGAGGGATAGTTCCTAGGAGGAATGAAAGGGCCAGAAATTTCCCTCCTCGCCCAAGAGGACCTCAGCACCGCAGATGCAGCATGGAACTCGTACTATACCCTACCCATCATGCCAGTAAACCAGCAATCCGGGATAGCAACCTCACATCTGCCGAGCTACCTCGGTGGACAAAAGAGAGGGTGGCCGGATATCCGCCACAAAGCATACCTCCTTCGGCCACCACCCCCGGAATCCGAAAGGTGGCTTCCAGAGATACACCTGTTGCCCGAAAGACACCCAAAGCCAATACCGGAGAGGGATCGGGACATCCCCAGGCAATCCAGATTCCACGGCAAACTACGCCACCGCCAAGAACCTCAACGGAATGGGATGGACCCCGGTACCCTTTCTCCTACCTAGGAACTAGCGTGCCTGTGGGAAAAAATCCCAAAGGCCAAAAAGGAAGGGCAAAAGGGAGGGGTGGGGAGGAGGAGGAGGAGGAAAGGAAAAAGGGGAGGATGGGGGAGGGAAGGGGGGATTGGGGGGTAATTAGGTTCGGTCTGAGGAAGGAGACAGACAGGTCTAATTCCTCAGACCAAGAGCCTCTTCACCACGCCAAGGAGCCCCCCCTTGAAGAGTTCAATAAGGGTAGTTAGGTAGGAGATTCACCAGTATAATCACCTGGTCTGGGCCTTTTCAAAGAGGTAGCCTGGCCTTGGCTCCCTGTTGTGGGAGTCTCTCAGACTAATGTCTGCCATGGAAGGAGGTACAAGTACCTCATCATCTGGGACCAGCTGTTCCCAGGCCTAGCCCCATTCCCTGCCCCCACAGGGCTTGGAAGAACAAGCTAGGCACATTGGACTGCCACAAACCCTGCTGACACTGGGCTCAAAGGTGTGGCAGCTGTATAGCAGCAGACAATGTCAGGAGATGCAAAGGCAGCAAGCACTACAGAATCCTTTTGGAGCCACACCGCAGCTTTAGGTATTAAGCCCGAGCACTGGGAAAAGGTCAAGAATGCCTCTTGCTGTGTATGGTGCTGCTGCTGTTGCTACATCCCCTGTCCATTGCACTCTGTCAATAAAGGTCAGTCCTAGGTCTGGTGCTGTTTCTAATATATGTAAATGACATGAAAGGAATAGATACTGAGGTGTCCCTGTTCCCAGACAGTGTGAAATTAATGAGAATATACAAGTAGATGAGGATCAGGTAAGCCTAAAAGATCTGGACAGGTTGCATGCCTGGTCCCACAAATGGCTCCTGGAGTTTAACCCCCAGCAAGTACGAAGTCATGAAGTTCAGGTAAGGACTAAGAAGACTGCAGATGGAGTACAGCATAGGTCAAAGGATGCAAAACTCGCTTAAGGAAAAGAATCTTAGGGTGATCATCATACCAAGCAGATCTTCTGAGGAGCACATCAGCCAAATAACTGCTACAGCACATGGGCACCTGGCAAACCTAAGAATAGCATTCTGACACCTAAGTAAAGTCGTCCAAAACACTACTCTGTACGTCAGGCCCATATTAAGAGTATGTAGCACCAGTATGGAACCCACACCTGGTCAAACACATCAAGAAATTAGAGAAAGTGCAAAGGTTTGCAAAAAGACTAGCCCCAGAGCTAAGGGGTATACCCTACGAGGAAAGGTTAAGGGAAATCAATCTGACGACACTGGAAAACATGAGTGACAGGGATGACATAACATATAAAATACCAAGAGGATTTGACACAGTGGACAGCAACAAAGTTTCAAGAAACAGGACACAGCAACAAGGGGTCACAGCTGAGAAGTTGAAAACTCAGATGAGCCACAGGAATGTTAGGAAGTATTTCTTCAGAGTTATCAGGACCCCAATGGAAATAAGTCACTCTGTGACTTTTTTGGGTTATTCTAGGTTCTCTACACATATGCTGCTATGTATGATAATCTACGTAACTGTATTTGTGTATACCTGAATAAACTTACTTAAGTGCAACAATCTGGAGAGTTAGATAGTGGACGCAGGATCCATACACAAGCTTTAAGAGGAGGTTCGATAAAGCTCATGGAGAAGGGAGAGAGTGGACCTAGTAGTAACTAGCAAAGAGGTGGGGCCAGAAGCTACGACTCGACCCTTGCATCCATAACTAGGCAAGTACACACACTTTCCAGGTTTGCTACAGTTTAAGGGTTAAATTAAAATTGTAAAATATAATTCAAGAATATTATTGTTTTATTTATCAAAGTAACAAATGTACAAAAATAGTAGATATTAAGACTAACATTACTATCACCGCCACCAAGATTATATGGCATTAAAACTAGTCAGCATCTTTCCCAACTTCCAGCAGTCATCTAAAATAAATATTAGTTTTTGACTACAATTTGATGGTTTAATAAATATTCAATATCAACAGAAAAGTCACATCTTAAATTTCTATATAACAATAACAAATTTAGAGGTATTTGGTAAACAAAATATTAACAAGTTGATGAATACACTGGAAGACCTACTCCGAGGTACTGTAAACATCAACCAACGTTTATATACCACATATTAAATATCATAAATTTAAGCACTAAACCCATATGGGTCATACAGCACTGCACATACAGTTTTTTAAATATTCAAAAAATGCATTAATTTATCAATTTAGATCCAGAACAATCTTGTTTTTGTAAATAAAAACTGCAACTGAGCATTATCTTTAACTCTCCCTGCAGTAGCCACTTGTCAAACGTGAGTACGTGAACAACTGTGTAATGAATACTGACTGATGCTAGGTTGTATTATGTATGGTGTGAACACTGTCAAGACCAAGAAAGTTCACAATTAACAGTTTTGGAGAAGTGAACTTCATGTATTACTTCCACTACTGTTACACCATGCATGACACCTTCATGTAATACTTCATACTAATGTTACACCATGTGTGACAACTTCATGTATTAATGTTACACCATAAATTGAAAGCCCACAACAAACATTTGGAAGCTGTTACTGTACAATATAAAAATATTTCAATTTAATTATATTTAATTAATAATACTCAAGTATGAAAAACAAATTTTTTTTATCAACATTTTTTAAAACTACACTATCATGCACCAATACAGTGCTTACTGGTTTTTTTTTTTCTAAATTAAAATATAATCCCCAAATTTTATAAAAAATACATGGACCTATATGCTTCCTACATGTCTGTATACAGTAACAAACAATTAATACTTTTTAAAATGCTTAATTTTGTTACTGCTTATGTATAATAAGATCCCATGTTTCCCTCCAAGCCATGCTCATCACTTGGTCAGCAGTAAGGTCAGTTGTACCATACGTGACAGGGGCGAAGAACCAAAATACATAAACGATAGATACCATCCAGACACCAACAGCTCCCAGATACAGCTTGGCAATTCGAGGGGCCTTGAAGTGCTGAGAGACGAGGTAATGCCCATGCTCTATCATAGCTGCCAACATACATAGCTGCAAGGATAACATTCATATACTTCTACACCTACTACAATGAACTGGATAAACTGATATCTGATATCTCACAGCTATGAGTTGCTAAAACCATTCTGAAAGTTAAAAAATAAAATGAAAAATATTTATATACTAAGTTTATTGGAGCAGGACTGAGCATCCAACAAGCAAGTGTGAGCATGTTCGGCTGGAGAAAAATCCAGTTAGCCAGACTTGAGTTTTGCCAATGGAAAGTACAGTGAATGTACTAAAGGATAAGTGGGGCGTGTACTACAAGGTTGCAGTCCTCTATTTTAAATGTGACTGATGCCTGCTAACTTTTGGAAAGTGGAAAGTTGAAAGTTGAGGCAGGGCCAGGAGCTCAAACTCAACCCCTGCAATCACATAGGTAAGTACACAACCACCCTTCCTCTCTCCCCCCCCCCACCCCATGCACAAAATGTCTTCACTTTAGGAGCCTGAATCTCTTATATTATAGAAGCACTAAATCTGCATGGGTCACACACTACTAAACGAAAGGGAGGTTTGTGCAGGGGGTAGTGTGTACTAAGAGATAGTCAGAATTGGTGTAATGTATGATGGGCAGGACTGTCAGTAGGAAGAGTAGAAAGACAAAGCTTCTGTGGGGGTGTCAAAAGGAAACTAATTCTAGGAGCACTCTGATATATGGGACAATAAATTTATAGGTATTTGTCAGTAATACATGTATCACAAAGGGACCAGGGAAAGGGGAGCTAAGTTTAACACCAGCACTGCCTATCAAAGGTGACAAAAAAAAATCCTTGGTTATAAACATTAAGGTGATACTGACAAACTAAGGAAAAGGCTACTTCTGTACAGTTCTGAACATTTGTTAATGAATGTCCTGAATTGTATGCAAGTGTCCTTTTCTACACCTTCACCATGCAGGAGAGATATTAAAGCTAGAGCAGAGAAAAAAAAATCATTTAAATTACTGGGAATGCCTGAAAGTCTTATGTACTCACTGAAGCTGAGGAGAGAAATGTGATAATATGTGCAAGGAAGGTATTCAAGGATTTAGTCCCAAATCTTCACAATGCAATAACATACTGGAGCAATATATATTGGAGAAAGTGTAGAATAAATCCAATGGAAAGAAAGGAAGCCATTTGCACAATAAGAAAATAGTGTATCAATATCTGTGGACCCAGACATTTTAACCTCACCAGAAGATACCAGAAACACTGCCAGAACAAGTGTAGAAATGTTGAAGAGGAAGCTTGACAACTACCTCCACCAAATGCTGGGTCAACCAGGCTGTGATGGATATGTGGGCTAGTGGGCCACCAGCAGCAATAGCTCAGTTGACCAGGCAAGTGTCAGAAACTTGGCACAGGGCTGGGCTGAGTAGGAAAACTCTAGAAACCCATCATTCACTCTACTGTCTTGCCAGAAGAGTGCTGACATCACAGTTCAGATGACCTTCCAAACTGCAACATCCCTGCCCCTCCTTGTAGTGTGCAGGCACTCTACTTCCCACCTCCAGGACTCAAGTCTGGCTAAACAATTTCCCCTGAATCTGTTCATAAACATTACTTTGCTCCTCCAACAGTACATCAAGTAAGAGTTTTTATTCACTTTGATCCTAGCTGCTTACACAAGCCTGCTGAATGTTTAAGATCCTAGCAATCATAACCTCTATCCCCTTCCTCCATCCCTTCCTGGGATGACACCTACCCTTCCTTCTGCCCCAAGAGTTGTATACCCTCTCAAATCCCAAAACCACAACGACCCATTCTCAGCCCTGAATTATACTTTTGGCAACTCCATATCTTTTAATTACAAAGCTCCATATTCTCTGCATAATATTCACACCACATACCACCCTGAAACATGACATCTCCACTGCCTCCAGCCTCTTAGCTGCAACATTTAAAGTCCATACTTCACACTCAAATAACATGGGCACATTTCCCTGTACTGTGGTACAGTACCCCCCTGTTTTCCCTCTATTGAAGTTTTGCCTTTACAGATACCTAAATGCACTACCCACCTTTTCACCCTTTTTCATTCTATAGGTCACTTAGTTTCTCTGATCTGTGAATAAGTCCACTTCCAAATATCTGAATATATTTACTTCCTCCATTCTCCCTCCCTCCCTAATTTTATTTTGTTACTCTCATCACCTTGCTGTTTCCAATGTTCTCTGCTAGTTTCCTCTTTTTATACAACTTCCCATATTCATTCACCAACCTTGTGAAAGGTGACCAATACAAAGACATGCCAGAATCTTTTTTCCATAGCCAATGGCTGTGACAAGAAGTCTGCCAATCTCCTTGTTGTGGTTTGATCATAAATACAATGAGCCCATAAGGTTAGAGATAAGATGGAAAAAAAAGCCAGAAAAGGATTAAGTCATGAGACTTTACTGTACTCAACTTTATCCTCATTATTTATGGAAGGCTACTACGTATTTGTGCAAGTGCCAATCTGCAAGCTTTGTTTCTTGAATGACTAGTCACCTCAGACTCGAACCAGCTAGGTTCGCTGTATCAAAATGGTTCACTCGAGTCTGCACCAGTGTTCAACTTTACTACACCATCTTGCTGTGTACATTTCATTATCATTTACTGTTCCTCTGCACATCTCATCAGAATACAGTGTCTTCCTGTGCACATCTCATTAGGGCTCAGGACTATTATACCACAGGTGTGTTTTAAATTAGTGGTGACTGACTTCTATCTTCTGTGATTATTCTATTTACATCACATTGGACCACAATGGATTGAGCCAGTTTCCAGTATCATGGGTTGCTTCATACCTCTTGCTGGATGCACCTTTATATTGTTTTGTGTATCGTAGCTTTGATTCACATTTTCAATTTGTTTTACTTTTTCATTGTTTTCATTTAGTTAGGAAATATTGTATGTTTGTGCATTTTATATTAGTAAACTTCATAGACTTTTCTGCAACAAATTTAGTTTACCCACTTGATTATATTTTAGAGTTATTTATGTTATTCTCCATCTTTCTTTTCTTAAGAAGGGATGAGTTGTCTGAACAAGCAAGAAGGTATCTTATTTGTACCATTCACAGCACAGAAAAGCTGAAAAAGTCTGAAACAAACTGATGCAATGTGAAAGATAGCAACAATGCTGACTATATCCAGTATGTGGCCTAGGATCAATTTGGGTAAACTGCTTTATACCAAACAGCTTTTGCAGATTTGGATTCATCAGCATACACAGCAATGGCATGAAGGAACTACTGAAAAATGCTCTAAAAAGTAGGCTAACATAGCGGTAGGAGAGACTAGGCCTCAGAGATGGAAGGGGAGAGGGTCATGGGGACTGCTATAATGTCCGAAGGTAAGATTGTGAAGTACTAAATGTGGGGAATTAAAAGGGAAGTTGAAGGGTTTAGATGGAGAGATGCAACAAGGGTCCATAGGTGAACAGGAAAGAAATGTCATAATGAGGGCTGCTAATCAAAGGTGGTAGGTCCAACCATATTAGCGTGTCCTGCAATTCTGAGGATTATGTAGATCATGGAGTTGAACAAAACAGCAGACACACTGGAGGTTATGGCAACCATGCAAAGGCAACACAATAAATTCAACAGGCTTTTACCCAGGATGAAGGAGATAAACCCAGATGTGTTTAGGCCTTAGTGGTGGTATAAAAGCTCAAAGAGGAATCAGAGGCTGAGAAATATATTCTGTCTCCATATTGAACATGGACGAGACCAAGGTGGAATGGAGCTAAAGCCCCTGACAAGTCACTCCCAATGTGAAATGTGAATTTTAAGCAAGTTCAGTCTGATGAAACCTGCAACTTTTGTAGTTGTGATACATGCATTTCATGATATCCTGCAATTAGAAGAGACATTTTGTTGTTTGGCAGGCCAGGATGGAACAACTGTATAGGAAGTGCCTAGACTGAGGAATGGCAGGTCTTCACAAAGATAATAGATGGTTTTGGATATCACAAACCTAAAGTCGCTAAATGGAACCCAACTGGAATTGCCGTCTACTGCACAATAACATTTACTCTTAGAGGTTTTTATCAGCGCAAGCAAAGGCAAAATTATATACATACAGAGAACTAATTTTCCTGAAAGTGTTGAGGCAACACCATTGACGACCAATGGAAACAAGGTTGTAGTGAGAACATGCATTTGGGAAACCCACTTGGTCTTATGAAATCCAGGAATAAGCATTTGGATCTAATACTGAAGAGTTGATCCATAATAAAGGTTGTAAGAAAGATGAAATATGGCCTTTCACAAATGGGGGGGGGGGAGGGGAATAAAATCAAACTTATTAGTAAAAGCATCACAGCATTACAAGTCAAGACAAAATAGAGGATCTAATACCAAACAGCCTCATCAATAGTTATATTATGAGAAAAAAAGCTATTGATTTTTAAGTACCTCACTATTCTCTTTTACTATCCATTAATAATAATATTGATAATCATTAATAATAATATAGGTAGTAGGTTGGTAAACAGCAGCCGCCCAGAGAGATACTACTGCCCTGCCAAGTGAGTGTGAAACGGAAACCTGTAACTGTTTTACATTATGCTAGGAGTGCTGGTGTCTTTTTGTCTCGTAAACATGCAAGGTTTCAGGTAAGTCTTGCTACTTCTATTTACACTTAGGTCACACTACACATGCATGTACAAGTACATATATATACATAGCCCTCTGGGTTTTCTTCTGTTTTCTTACTAGATCTTGTTTATTTCCTCTTATCTCCATGGGGAAGTGGAACAGAATTCTTCCTCCATAAGCCATGCATGTCGTAAGAGAAAACTAAGGTGCCAGGAGAGAAAAGCTAGTAACCCCTTTTGCATGCATTACTAAATTTAAAGAGAAACTTTCATTTTTCTTTTTAGGTCACCCTGCCTTGGTGAGATACAGCCATATTGTTGAGGGAAAAAAAAAGGACTATGGCAAATCCCCACTGTCAACTAAAGAGATATCACGGGAGACTGAGCACCAAATGATGTAAATGTTGAGGAGTAAACACATTAATATCACTCGGCCATGGGCTGACATCAGCAGTACTGCTGAGAGTTTGAGGAGTGAGCAGAACATTGAAAGATTACAATGAGATGAGTACAAATCCAAGTTTCCCTGGCAGATCTAGAATAAAAGGTGGGAGACAAGATCAGTTCTTGGGACACTAGCAAGTGTTGCCCAATTGTGGTCGCAGCCTTGGCTAAATCAGCCACGTTGACAAATAAATGAATACTGGAATTGTGTCAATCATATCAATTTTCATACTTTCTTCCATTTGGCAAACAGGAGTGAGACATTATGATGCAAGTAGGCCAACAATTTCTTGGCAGTTCATAGAACATGTTAGGCATGAGCTTTAAAAAGTGATAGAAGTCAGTAGCAAGACTGTACTGATAATGGTCTCGTGTCACACATTTCAGATGCACAGCTCTAGCAGGAATATTACAAGAGGGGTGGAGACCTGGTATTTCCCTGCCTATCCTGGCTTTGCTCTGGACAAAGCTGGTGTAGAACTTTTTTTCTTCTCTACTAAACATAACATTTTTAATCCATCTATAGATCATGAAAAGTAAGTGTTTTAGAGAGAAATCATATATGTAATGAAGTTAGAGAAAACTGCAGTATCACAGAATTGCTGAAGCCAGAGCCAGAGTCCAGCTCTCTCCTCCACTCCTAAACAATTTCAAACATTTATTACTGTTATTACTTTTTGAAATCCATTTTTTTTTTTAACACGTTGGTTGTTTCCCACCGATGTAAGATGACCCAAAAGGAAAGAAAACACTTTCACCATTATTCATACAAAAATCACCGTTTGCAGAGGCACTCAGATACAACAGTTTAGATATCATTCAAAGCAGCCAATATTCTAAACCCCTCCTTCAAAGTGCAGGCACTGTATTTCCCACCCCCAGGACTAAAGTCTGGCTAACTGGTTTCCTTGAATCCTTTCACAGAACATTACCCTGCTCACACTCCTACAGCTCATCAGGTCCCAAAAAGCATTCATCGCCATTCACTCCTGTCTAACATGCTCACGTACGTTTGCTGGAAGTCCAAGCCCCCTGCCCATAAAACCTCTTAACCCCTCCCTCCAACCTTTCTTAGGATGACCCCTACCATGCCTTCCTTATCCTACAGATTTTGCTTCACCCTCTCTAAATGACCAAACCACCTCAACCTTTCTGACTTAATACTTTTAGTAACTCCACACCACCTCCTAGTTTCCACACTACAAATTCTCTGCATAACATTTACACCACACGCTGCCCTTAGACATGACATCTCCTTGCTGCAGCATTTACAACCCATGCTTTACACCCATATAAAAGTGTTGGTACCACTATACTTTCGTACATTCCCCCTCTGCCTCCATGGATAACTTTTTTTTTTTGTCTCCACAGAGACCTCAAAGCACCACTCACCTTTTTTCTTTCATCAGTTCTGTTGTTAACCTCATCCTTCATAAACTCATCTGCTGGCTAAGTCAACTCTCAAATATCTGAAAACATTCACTTCTTCCATACTCCTTCCCTCCAATGTGATATCCAATTTTTCTTAATCTAAATCGTTTTATACCCTCATCACGTTACTCTTATGTATGTTCACTTTCAACTTTCTTCCTTTACACATCCTCCCAAACTCGTCCACTAACCTTTGCAACTTTTCTTTAGAATCTCCTAAAAGCACATCAGCAAAAAGTAACTGTAAAGTCCCATTTTGTATTTATCCCCCATAATTTAATCCCATACCTCTACCAAACACCCTAGCATTTACTTCCTTTACAACCCCATCTATAAATATGTTAACCACAGTAACATTACACATCCCTACTATTACTGGGAAGTAATCTCACTCTCTCCTACACACCCTAACCTGAGCTTCCCTATCCTCATAAAAACTCTTTACAGCATTTAGTAACTAACTACCTATTCCATACACTTGCCACCTTGCTCCCCTATCCACCCTACCACATGCCTTTCTAAATCCATAAATACACTGAAAACTTCCCTACCTTTAAATACTGTTCACATATATGCTTCAATGTAAACACTATCTACACATGCCTTATCCATTCTAAAGCCTCCTTGTTCATCCGCAATCCTGCTCTCTCTCTTACTTCTAATTTTTTTAATAATAACCTTTAATATAGGTTTATTGCATTCCTAAGCATTTGGTGCAATTTGGTAAAGAAATGTTTCCTATTTTTACAACTTCGAGAGTCTTATTGTGTCAATCAGCCTCACTAAATCCAGCTTGGCCTAATATACCCATTCTAACCCATGTCACCAGAGGCATTGCTAGGGTTGGTGTCACCCAGGGCGGAATCTTTGGTGTCACCCAGGGTGGCATCTTTGGTGTCACCCCCATGAAATCCAAGGGTGGGGAATGATATGGGTAGTAAACTCCAGTTACATCACTGCTACATGCCTAGTGACTAATGTTTAGCAATGAGAATGTTTAAAGGCCATAAACCGAACTTCATTAATGATAAAATAAATAATCATAGTAATATTGAGGAAACCAACTCAAATACCACTTTGAGTATAGGCAACAGATCCTACGTTTATTTATCTTCAACAATGAAAAAAAAAACTTGAAAAATAAAGAAAAAACTGGTTCATATTTAACCTTGAGTACAGGTAACATCTCAAAGAATCTGAGATTTCATTTCCTCATATACATCAATGATCTACCAAACGTATCCCAACACCTGAACCCCATTCTCTTTGCTGAGGACACAACTTATGTCATCTCTCACCCTAATCTTGCTACCCTCAACACCATTGTTAACAAGGAGCTGATCAAAATATGGACTTGGATGACAGGCAATAAACTTACGCTTAACACTGACAAAACCTACTATACAGTGGATCCCCGCATAACGATATTATTTCAATCCAGAAGTCTGTTTGGGTGCCGTTATAGACCGAATTTGTTCCCATAAGAAATATTGTGAATTAGATTAGTCCATTTCAGACCCCTAAAAATACACCTACAAAAGCACTTACAAAAATAAACTTACATAATTGGTCGAATTGGGAGGAGATCGTTATCCGGGGGTCCACTGTATTATGTTTGGTAGCAGAGGAGGACTTGCGCAAATTAACATTAAGATCGACAACACTCTAATTGCCAGACATAATGAGGGCAAATTCCTAGGCCTATACCTCGACAACAACCTGAATTTCAGCACCCATATCCAACACAACCAAAAAAGTATCCAAAACGGTTGGGATCCTCTCCAAGATACGATACTACGTGCCGCAAAATGCCCTTCTCACACTATACCACTCACTTATTTATCCATACCTCACCTATGCTATTTGTGCTTGGGGATCAACTGCAGCAACACACCTAAAGCCAATAATAACCCAACAAAAAGCCGCAGTAAGAATAATCACTAAATCCCATCCCTGGCAACAAACCCCTCCACTCTTCACAGATCTAAACTTACTCCCTGTTCAGTACATCTACACTTACTACTGTGCAATCTACATTTACAGGACCTTAAATTCCAATATTAACCTTGACCTAAAATGCTTTCTTGATAGTTGTGACAGAACCCACAGGCATAACACCAGACACAAACATCTCTATGACATTCCCCGTGTCCGACTAAACCTTTACAAAAATTCAATGTATGTCAAAGGCCCTAAAATCTGGCATACCCTACCTGAAAACTCTAGAACTGCAGACACATTCAACACCTTCAAAACTACCATTAGAAAACATCTTATCTCCCTGATACACCCCGTCAACTAATTACACGAATACCACCTGGTGGTTCACACTTACACTCACTCGCCCATTTGACCATAAACAGAAATATCAATCTCAATCTTAAAATAATGAATCCTAACTAGTCATAAGTTGGCCTGTGATACTCCAATACTGAAACTTATTATTGTGCCAAAACAAAAGCATTCACAATGCTAAACTCACAAACTAGTATTTAGTCACTTAGCCATAATACCAACTTACTTCATAATTTGTAATATTTCAAATTTAAGAATTAATCTAAGTCCGCCCGAAATGCCTAGCCACGCTAGGTGTTCTAGTGGCACCCTCTGTAATTAGTACTTTACTACATGTAAACCACACAACCAAATTCTGTAAACTTAGCATTGTAATCCTTATAGAGAATAAACTTTGAATTTGAATACTGCAAAATTATCTATCACATCAAAATCAATGATTTTCCCTATACATGTATAGGCCTATTTGTACTCTATAATCCTATAATAGGCTATATAGAAACGAAGGATTTTTCTCTTAGGTAGCTGCAGCATGGTTTTGGTCATTAGTGTTACCTTCTTTAGAGGCTCTATGGTGTCACCCCCTAAATGGTGTCAACCGGGGCAGTCCCCAACCCCTTATGACACCCCTGCATACCACTCTTCAAATGACTGAAGCAACAAATAAAATGTTAAGCAAATTATACTGTAGTAATTTTTTACCAATTACATTTAAAACTGGTGTCTGGCAAATTTGCTCTCTGGAACAATCCTATTTTTCCATGTTCTTCACTTCATAATGTTCACCTTCATAGAGTGCCAATTTTCAGGAATGTAGCTTATGCATTATGAGAGGGTTTACTGTTTACCTGGAGAGAGTTCCGGGGGTCAACGCCCCCGCGGCACGGTCTGTGACCAGGCCTCCTTAGGTCAGTGTCCCAGGATGCGACCCACACCAGTCGACTAACACCCAGGTACCCATTTTACTGATGGGGAACATAGACAACAGGTTGAAAGAAACACGTCCAATGTTTCTACTCTGGCTGGGAATCGAACCCAGGCCCTCACCGTGTGAAGCGAGAGCGTTAACCACCAGGCCACTGTTGTTCTACCAAAAATGAATACAGTGGAACCTCAGTACTCAAACAGCTCCATACTTGAATAATTTGGCATCTGAATGCTTCGTTAGGTAAACAAATTGCTCGGTAGTCAACCAATTACTTAGTACTCTACCAACTAAACACGACCTGCCAGAACTTCACTGTAAACTATTTCGTGTTTCTTCGCATTTTTTGGTGTTTTTTTACATTATTTGTATAAACAAGTCACCATGAGGCCTGAGAGGGTTAGTGATAACAGCCAACCAAAGAAAATTGGTTGGGAAAAATTCGTTCTGTGCTCAAACAGATCAGCACTTGAACAGCCTTCTGGAACCAATTAAGTTTGAGTGCCAAGGTTCCCCTGTACTGAGAACTAAAAACAATAACATTAAAGATAAATCTTACTTTGAAGATGTAAGCTGGCATATAGTGATGGAGGAAGAGTGTTCTGTCAACCAGGAAGTAAGGAATGTAGTGCACTGCATACCCAATTCCAAGCACCTGCAAAAACAAAATTGATTAAATAAAAACATGATAATGTTCTTACCAATGAAATAATTTTTTACCTTAAGGGGTTTAAGATATGTTTAAAATATTTTATCAACAGCATGAAGAAACTTAAACAAGTTTATATAAATCCAGACATACATTAACAAATGTCCACTACTTATTTCTCTCTGCCTTTATATTCTCTCAAAAGTTCATCCAAATTTATTAACAATGATTTTCTAATGACAAAACTTCACATTATTAACCCATTTCAAGAATAATATTCATATAGTAAACCTGAGTTTTATTTTTTCTTCAAAGGCTAGATCCTGAGTATTCCACACTATCATGAGTTTTAACTTTAAACTTTCAAGTATGAAAGAAATTCACAAACCTCGCCAAAGGTGCAGAATTTGTTCCAAGAGTCTTCTGGAAGGTCATAGCATGCTCTTTGTCGCCTCAAAAGATACAGCACAAAGAGGCCAAGATACGCCACTAGACTCAATGTCCCAGACAACCAGGTAACAATGTTTCCAATGAAGTGTACTTGAGCCTGATAGAGTACACAGATATTTAAATTTATAGCTAAGCATGATATATTGCAATTTCCCTGAAGAGTATATATTAAAAAGGATAATTTATAGAAAACACTGAAAATTTTTTAACCATCAAATATTTTCACCCAAATACAGCGGAAACTCGGCTGACTGTATTACATGTCAAACAAATTGGTTTTCAAATGAGGAATTCAAGAAAAAAAATGTTCTGGTTTTCATATATTCTCTTGGTTGCGACTGACAACATGAATGGCTCAGGTCACATTTTGAAATGTGCTTTGAAATCAATTCAGAAACAAATTTAACCCTCAGGAAATTCTGGAAGGACCATTTCAATATCCTCACCTACTTGAGGCTTATAGACAAAGCCTGGGGGAATGTGTCTTCCAGGACCACGCAGTCAGCATGGAAGAAATTGTGGCCTGACTGGCAGCCAGGGATTCTCAAGGTTTTGAAAATGAGCCTGAGCCAGTAGAGGATAGTGTGTCCATGGGCAAGACCTTGGGCCTAGAGGTGACTGAAGATGTGGAGGAGTTGGTGGAGGAGCACAGAACTAAACTCATCACAGAAGAACTTTTAGAAGGAGCAGCTACATACTGCAGCAGAGGAGCTGTCATCAGGGAAAGAGGAGGAAGGGATGATGTGCCCATTGCACTTAAGGAAATGTGTGCTAAATGGCATGAAGTGCAGGAGTTTGCTGAAAAATACCATCTAGACAAAGCAGTGGCCATCAGTCTCTCTAACATGTACAATGACAGTGTATGTCTCAATTTAGACAAGTGTTAAAATGGAGCCTGAAACAAACCTCACTGGATAGGTTTTTAGCAAGATGAAGAACCAGCGAGCCAGAACAAGGTGTTAGTGGTGAAAAGACATACAAAAGAGAAACACCAGGACAGTTGCTTGACATATTAATAGAAGGTGACTCTCCTTCCAAGTATTAACAATCTCCCCTCCTCTCCTTCATCTCCTGCTTCCAGTATGCTTTTAACTCTCCTGTGACTGGTAAGAGGCAGTTAAATTTTCATTTACTGTACAGTATTTCAGTTAAAGTTTCTTTTGGTATTCATTTTTACAGTTTTATGCAGTATGCAGTAAGAACATTTTTAATAAATTATTATGTTGTCATTTGGGTTCTGGAATGGATTAATTTTTTTTTTCCAACATGCTGGCCATCTCCCACTGAGGCAAGGTGACCCAAAAAAAGAATAACCCTTTCACCATTATTCACACACAATCACCGTCTTTGCAGAGGTGCCCAGATATGACAGTTTAGATGTCACTCCAAACAGCCAATATCTCAAACTCCTCCTTTAAAGTGCAGGCATTATACTTCCCACCTCCAGGACTAATCTGGCTAACTGATTTCCCTAAATCCCTTCACAAAATATTACCCTACTCACACTCCAACATTTTGTCAGGTCCCAAAAACCATTCATTTCCATTCACTCCTATCTAACATGCTCTCACATGCCTGCTGCATGTCCAGGCCCATTGCACACAAAACCTCTTTTACCCTCTCCCTCCATCCTTTCCTAGGACAACCCCTACCCCTCTATTTACATTATTCTTTGTAGGAAAAACTGCTTTGGTTGTCGTCTATTTTGGTTGTTGAATCAACATCTGGAACAAATTAAATTCAACAACCGAGGTTCCATTATTTAAATCTGAAAGCAAATAGGCAATTATCACCAGCAAATATTAAAATAATGCTAAACTGCTCATCTGAACACATTTTGCCATCAAAACCAATCAAGTCAGTCACCGCTAACAACAGCAAGGTAATTTTTTTTAAATTCCCTAGAAGTACCAGTGCTGTGCAAATACTCTATCTAAAGTATAAAACTTCATTGTGAATGGTGATGGGTTTGAAATTTTATACACAAAACAATTATATTTGTATAAATGATCTTTATAATGCATATACTGCAGCACAAAGCTAACAGATCCCCCAATGCTGATTTCCTATAGTTATTAAACATTATAACTTTGCAGTTGGATTTATTAAAAAATAATTTACCTATAAAATCCACAATAATATGTCACTCCCAAATTAGCCTCTTCTCCACTTACCCACCAGAATGAGCATTAATGCCAGGCGATTGTCAGCAAGAAATACAACAATGAACGTGGGTCAGTCAACTTAGTTTTTACTTTAAATCTGTCTATAACCATAAAATATCATTAATATTTTAGTTGCCAAAGTAGGAATTAAAATATACTCCCAGTATACACACAGCTCCAAGTGTACATATAAACAGATCTGTGTATAGAGAGAAATAAACATGGAACTAAGTATTTCCAAACTGTATATCAGTACACAATAAAAAACTAAATTAAATTTTCTATCTTTAAAATTATATATATACTTCATTTGGATCAAGCTGGACTAACCTCAATACCTAAAATGGTTGGAAGCAGTAATGCATGAATTCACAAATTTAAAATGAACGTTTTTTGACATTTCTACATACATTACTGTTTGCAGAGATCCAGTATGCCACTCCTCGCTTGAGGAATAACCAATCCAGTGGTTCAGAAGCATACATGTGGCCAGCAACATTTTCTTGATTGTTAAATAACATCTTGTACTGGAGTTCAAACAGTTTATTCCAAAATGTTAAATTTTTGCGTTCCATAGGAATCATTTCTGATCGAAGCAAATCTTTCTCTCGTTCTTTCTTGTCTTCGGCTGTTAAATGACAAATATTTGTATTACTGTAATGGCCTTATGTTACAATAACATACAAGTTTTCATACCTACATACTGCTAAACTATAGTGGCAACAAATACATCCTTTATCACCACCACATATCCACTAGTAACCCAAAGCTAATCAATGTAATTTTTTCTTCCCCCTAATCGTCCATCTTCCGTTAAGGTAGAGTAAACCAAAGAAGGAAGTACATCCACCGTCATTCAATCACTTCTGGCCAGAGATGTACTAACATCATAATTCAGAAGAACATTCAACTGCAATATCACCATCCCTCCTTCAGAGTGCAGGCACTGCAGTTCCCACCTCCAAGACTAGTTCAGTTAACTGGTTTCCTTGAAACCCTTAAATATTACTTTGCTTACACTCCAACAGCAAGTCCACCCACAAACCATTTTCCTCCACTCACATACTCGCATGCCCATTTCTGGGATGACCCTTACCCCTACTTCCTTCTACCCCAGATTTATACTCTCTCATCATCCTACCACTCTCCATCCTTTCTAAAGGCTAAAATATTCTCAACCCCTTCACAGCTCTCTGAATTAAGCCCTTGGTGATTCCATACCTCCAATTCCCTGCATAATATTCACAACACACTTCATTCTCAAACACAACACCTCCACTGCTTCTAGCCACCTTCTTGGTGCAATGTTCACAACCCATGCCCTACTCGCATATAAAAGTGTAGGTATCACTTGTCGGATATATACCCCTCTTGGTCTTCATAGATAAACTATCTTTCCAGATGCCTCAACACATCACCTACCTTTTTTTACCCTCATCTTTCAGACCCATAAGCTGACATGTCCACTCCCAGACACTTAAATGTAGCCACTTCTTCCATACTCGCTTCCCTCGTAAATGTTACCCTGTTCATACTCCAATAGTAATTAGTACCTAGAGTATGATCAATAAATATTCTGCAAAACATTTAATTTCAAGTTATTAAAGAGAATTTTTTTTATACATATACATATTAGTCTTACAGAGAATGGATGCAGCAACTGTACACTACAACCAAACATAACATTCAAAACAGTCTCTTTGACATTTAATGACAGCGGCACAAAAACAGCACTCTTCCCTACAGTTCACACAGACCACCAAATCCAGCATTTTTAAGTCAGCAGTTACTGTTACTGGCCATCACAACTATTTAACCTTTACAGGCATATTTACAATTTTTTTCTGCACCCCTGCCAAAGCCTATACCACTAAATATGCTATCATATGACAGACCTGTGTCAAGACAATTTTCCTCATAAACCAATAAGAACTAACATAGTACTTAAGTACTAATTCAGGCCAAAAAGCTACAGCTAATTTCCCCTCCCTACAGTTAGATAGGTAATAAACAATGTAACAAGAGGATTTAAAGTTGTGATCATTGAAAGAATGATGTAAAACTCTCCCATTGTGATTTGTGAAATTATATGCTAGGTTCAATATCTTGTAATCTAGTACAGCACGAAGTAAAAATCACCGTACGTACTTCTAGTATAGCGGTGCTCTTCAACATTCCAAATGGTGTCTTCCTGGTCTAACACTTTGTCAGTAACTACTTCATGTTGTCGGAAACCCCAGTCTGGAAGCTGACGCCCGGAAAATTTGAGAGCCTGACTGGAATTCACATGAATTAAGCGTATCTGGAAGAGACAAACAAGTTAGGACAATGTTTCAATTTTCATATATACCAGACTGATTATTATTAATACTATTATTATGAAGTGGAATACTAAACCTTAAAATTTCATTTCAAATTCCTTAAAAGATGCACTGATAGATTTTTTTAAAAACTTCATTTAAAGCAAAAAAATCAGGTAAACTTTTTTTTCTACATGACACTTCCTTTCTCTCCCTGGAGAATAACTTTTTTTGTCAAGGATACTCCAACAGTCTATGATTTATGTAACCTGCCAGGTGTGCGAAGCACAACAGCCAACCAACTAATGTCTATTTTACTGCTAGTTAAACAGACAGAAGATGAAAAGAAAAATTACATTTAGGAGTGGGTCGAGGGTTTTCACAAAAGTATAGAGAACTTTTGCTAATTCTTTTTATACAATACAGCCTCTCCTCACTTAGCAATGTACTCATTAACCAATGACTATTCTGTTTATTACAATATACATTACACTACCGTATAAACATTTAAAAATATACCAGAAATGTTATAAATGGTTCAAAGGTAACATTAAACTATATCAAAGGTGGTTGACACAAACCCACTACCATTATAGTATGCTCCTCAGTGACGAATTCGTTTACAGACATAGTCTTAGGAACAGAACGCTGTTGTTAAGTGAGGAGAGGACGTACTGATAAGTTGGAGAATAAGATACATTTGCAACACTAAGCATTACTGACTAAATGTTTCACCTGCACTGTAGGCTTCATCTTGTGTACTGTCTCCTGGACTGACTAAGCCTGCAGTGCAGGCAAAATATTTAGTCAATGAAGATACCTAGTGTTATACACGTATTATACTCTTTAAACTGCTGAAACTTTTTATTGGGCAGTTTGTACACAAGAACAATGACAATCAATTTTTTCAATCTTTACTACCAGAACTGGGACTAAAGTTTTTAAGTTAAGCAACTGACTGCAAGTGTCTCTTAACACGCACAATCTATACCTTGTTCTATTCATTTGGTCACAAGTTAAATTTTAAATATTATTAAGCAACCAAATACTACACACCCACCAGCCCTTACCTGGCTTTCCACAGCATGCCAGTATCCATCAGACAGTTCACTGTTAAGGATCTCTACACGCCATGTAGTCTGAGCAGGCATAGACACATTGTAGTCGATGTAAGCAGCAACCTTGTTAAAAGAAAAATTAACTATATAAAAATACTGATAAACTCTATACAACAATATTGTACATTAAATAAGTTTGTAATACTGAAAAAACACAGTGCACTTCATGTTTACTTCATCACAGGTTTATAATATTTCAGTAAACCAAAGAAGATATTCTAAAAGGGTACAGTAATATGAAATTTCTGAATTCCCAGTTCTGGTGACATATGTACAACTTCAATATACAAATAAATTTTAATAACACACAGGCCATTTCCCAACAAGATAGGGTGGCCAGAAAAATAAAAACTTTCACCATCATTCACTCCATCACTGTCTTGCCACTACAGTTATAAAACTACAACATTAACACCCTTCAGAATGTGGGCCCTGTACTTCCCATTTCTAGGACTCAAGTCCAGCCTGCCGGTTTTCCTGAATCCCTTCATAAATATTACCCTGCTCATATTCCAACAGCACATAAAGTCCTAAAAACCATTTGTCTCCATTCACTCCTATCTAACACAAATCACTCATGCTTGCTGGAAGTCCAAGCCCCTGATACACAAAACCTCCTTTACCCCCTCCCTCCAACTTTTCCTAGGCTGACCTCTATCCCACCTTCCCTCCACTACAGATATACACACACTCAGTCATTCTATTTTGTTCCATCCTCTCGACATGTCCGAATCACCTCAACTACCCCTCCTTAGCCCTCTGGATAATAGTTTTGGTAATCACGAACCTCATAATTTCCAAACTACAAATTCTCTGCATTACATTCACACCACACATTGCCCTCAGACACGACATCTCGACTGCCTCCAGCCTTCTCCTTGTAACATTCACCACCTGTGCTTCGCACCCATATAAGAGAATTGGTATAACTATAATCTCTTATTTCCTCTCTTTGCTTCCATGGACAAAGTTCTTTGTCTCCACAGACTCCTAAGTGCACCACTCACCTTTTTCCCCTTGTCAATTCTATGATCCACCTCATCTTTCACAGACCCATCTGTTGACACATCCACTCCTAAACATCTGAATACATTCACCTCTGCCATACTCTCTCCCACCAATCTAATGTCCAATCTTTTGTTACCTATTTTTTTTTGTTTTCCCTCATCACCTTACTGCTTCCTATATTCACTTTAATTTTCTTCTTTTACATACCCTACCAAACTCATCCACCAACCTCTGCAACTTTTCTTCAGAATCTCCCAAAAGCACAGTGTCATCAGCAAGAGCAACTGTGACAATACATTACATAATTATCTGAGAGAAGACAAATGGTCATAATGTTTGAAGATGTACACTACTTGTCCTCAAGAGTCACACTTAATATCTGATCGAAATTTACATCAAAGCTGTTGACAGTTAACCCTGGCACTAACACCTATATCTGACAGTTGCTAGCAGGTATCCTTGACAATAACACCTACTCTACCAACACTGTCTCCAATGAAGCTTTCTACACACTCTGTTGTTCCTCCTGTGTATCAATGACCTAAAAAAGAAGTTTCATATACATTTAAGAGGTGTGAAACCACCACTCGCTCTTTTTCTACTCAGGAGGATGCTGGGGATCTTCACTTGGAGATAAAAGAATTTTGTTGTCATATCTCTGTAACATGATCATGATGACTACCCACTTTCTCTCAACTTCCTCTCATACCCATAACTAGGATAATCGTTTTCTCTTACAAAACGAAATGGTATTTCTCCTACACTGAACATCTGAGGCTGTGTTTAGCCATTTTTTTTTAATAATCCATCTAATAGTGGAGAAATTTGTCAGCTGAGAGAATTACACACCACTCTGAAATCCATGAACACTTGTATGCTAATTCATCCATTTTCTTTCTCTGGTGGGGATAGTTGGGTGGTGCTGGATTTCCTTAAATGCCAGATTATGGATGAATTTTTAGGTTGGTATTCTGCACAACCTTTATTCAGCATTATCTGTGTAGGCACTGCATGAGGAAGGGGGCAGGGAGGGAGGAGGAAGGGGAGAGGGGGAGGGAGGGAGGGAGGAGGAAGGGGGGGAGGGAGGAGGAAGGGGGGAGGGAAGGAGGAGGGGGGAGGAGAAGGGGGAGGGGAGGGGGGGGGGAGGAGGGAGGGAGGAGGAAGGGTGGAGGGAGGGAGGGAGGGGAGGGAGGAGGAAGGGGGGAGGGGAGGGAGGGAGGAGGAAGGGGGGAGGGAGGGAGGAGGAGGAAGGGGGGGAGGAGGAGGAAGGGGGAGGGAGGGAGGGAGGGAGGAGGAAGGGGGGGAGGGGGGAGGGAGGGAGGAGGAAGGGGGGGGGGAGGGAGGAAGGGGGAGGGAGGAGGAGAGTGGGGGGAAGGGAGGGAGGGAGGGAGGAGGAAGGGGGGAGGGAGGGAGGGAGGAGGAAGGGGGGGAGGGATGGAGAGGAAGGGGGGAGGGAGGGAGGGGAGGAGGGGGGGGAGGGAGGGAGTAGACTAATCCTAGTACATAATTACTTAAATCTAGACAAGGTAAGAGGTTAACTTTTATTAAAATCTTTATTTAATCTTAATACTAATGCGAAGTAGTCAAGGTGGAGGTTTATAAGAATAATAATCTTGAAGTTGCACATAATAAAACATTACAATTAATGGTTCAATGAGTAATATTTCATGGATTGGCAGATGTTTAATAGACTAGAGGTCATATAATACTGTACAACTAATTAGAAGTTGTTTTGGTTAGTAATGAAAGAGAAGATAATTTTTAAGCAAAGTCCTAAATTTATAAGTGGTCAGGGGATCCTTTACCAGTTCAGGTAGTGAATTCCAGATCTTCAGGCCCTTCATGTACATTGCATTTTTGCATAGTGCGAGACTGACATGAGGGATGTTGAAGAGTGCCTTATGCCTTGTATTGTGACTGTTTTGTTGTAGTAATCAAGAAGTTTAAGTGGAGGGTTTATTTTGGAGTTTAATGTTCTGTATATGTAGCAGCAAAATAATATAAGTGTATGTATCATATATTTAGCAAGCTCAGGCTTTTGATAAGTGGTGGGGTGTGCTGCCTGGCACAGGAGCTAGTAATCATCTGCACTGCAGTTTTTTGTTGGGTTATTAATAAAGATTTACGGTGGTTGGCTGTGGTTGATCCCAAGGCAGGGAGGAAAAGGAGGAAGGGAAGGAAGAGGAGGACAGAGAAGAGGAGGAGGAGGAAGACAGAAGAGGAGGAGGAGAGAGAAGGAGGAGGAGAGAGGAGGAGGAGGAGAGAGAAGGAGGACAGAGAAGAGGAGGAGGAGGACAGAGAAGAGGAGGAGGAGGAGGAGGACAGAGAAGAGGAGGAGGAGGACAGAGAAGAGGAGGAGGAGGATGGAAGGGGTGGAGAGGAAATTATTATTATTCATGTTAAGCACTAAACCCATGAGGGTCATTCAGTGCAAGAAGAGGTGGAGGCTCGGTCCTCTGTCTGCTGAGTGTGAGACAAACATGCTTGCTATTGGTACTAGTAAGTAAGTTTATTCAGGTATACACAATATAGTTACATAGATTATCATACATAGCAGCATGTGTGTAGAGAACCTAGGATAACCCAAAAGTCAGAGTGACGTATTTCCATTGGGGTCCTTTTTATACCTTATTATACAATATAGAAGATATCTTATTATTATACTATAAAGGATATATACTAGGAATAAGGTAAATAGAGTTATTTACATCTACATGTTTGTTAGCTAATAAAATAAAAAATCATTCTCCTCCTTTTCTGTTGCTACATTCATTAGGTACCTTTTGGCTCTTCTTGAATTGGCTCATGCTATGACTGGCTCTGGCCTGTGTGGGCAATCTGTTCCATTCCTTAATTGCTGTACAATAAAAAGTGTTTGAAGCCTGGCAACTGACTGTAGGTACTACAAAGTTGTGCTCTCTCCCCCTAGTACTATGGTTGCTTTGGTTCCCAACTATGATAAAATTAGCAGCAAGATATTCTGGACACTGAGCAATTTTATAAACTTGATTTAACTTCAGTTGTTTTACTCTGTCTTCAATATTCAGCATATCCATATAGATATTTGGATATTTGGTAGAGAGGAAAGGAAGTGTGAGAGCTGGAGAAAAAGGAGACCAGAGGGAAGGGAGGAGGCTAGAGAGGGAAGGATGAAGAAAAATGAAATGAGATAGAGAAATAACAGAAAGAAATAGAGGGAGAGTAAGGACATGAAGGGTAGGGGAGATAGTTTTGAAATCTGAAGTACACTGACCAAGTAGATCACTAAGCCCTCTGAACAATAATAATTTTTCTTTTCAACACGCTGACCGTTTCCCTCTGAGGCAGGGTTGTCAGCATAGTTGCTGATCCCTGTGTTATATAGCATAGCATATTAGTATCATCCATGTGCTTTAGATAGGAGATCCCTTGTAGGCCTGTGACTGTGTGACGTCACGGGATGCGCATGTGTACGCTCGTACCTCTGCCCCGGTCTCACTCGGCGTAGACCTACAGGCGAAGACAGGCAAGGCACTGGGCTCCATTCCTCATCACAGACTGGAAGCTGGCTTATTTTGCAAACTCGGGTCAACCCCTCGGGAGTGATGCAAATAAGCAGATACACTAATACAAAGACTGACCAGTGAATAATGTAGAAGCTGGTAGGAGCTTGGGCGGGA
The DNA here is from genome assembly GCF_026875155.1 of Cherax quadricarinatus. NCBI lineage: Eukaryota > Metazoa > Arthropoda > Malacostraca > Decapoda > Parastacidae > Cherax > Cherax quadricarinatus. Next base: position 36,432,812 of record NC_069400.1, read on the forward strand.
GAACTGGCTTGAGGTAGCTGGCTGGCGTTAACCTCGGTAGGCCTACTGGTGACACGAAATGGCCGTCTTGCAGGTCGAAATTTATCTCCAGAAATCGCTGTAATCGTCAGAATTACAGGCCCTCCGATGCCACCATTTATCGTAAGGGGTTCTTAAATGGAGATATCGAGGGTTGAAGGTACACACACTTGTTGGATGGTTACGATATATTGTCAGACTGAGATGATGAGGAATGGAGCCCAGTGCCTTGCCTGTCTTCGCCTGTAGGTCTATGCCGAGTGAGACCGGGGCAGAGGTACGAGCGTACACATGCGCATCCCGTGAAGTCACACAGTCACAGGCCTACAAGGGATCTCCTATCTAAAGCACATGGATGATACTAATATGCTATGCTATGTAACACAGGGATTAGCAACTATGCTGACAGGGTGACCCAAAAAGAAAAAAAAAAGAAAAAAACTTACATCATTCAACACTTTCACCATTACTCATACAGAGTCACTCTTTGCAGAGGCACTCAGATACGACAGTTTAAACATCCCTGCAAACTGCCAATATCCTAAACCCCTCCTTTAAAGAGCAGGCATACTTCCCATTTCTAGGACTCAAGTCCAGCTAACCATTTTCCCTGAATCCCTTCACAAAATATTACCCTGCTCACACTCCCAACAACTCATCAGGTCCCAAAAACCATTCGTCACCATTCACTGCTATCTAACACCCTCGTGCATGCTTGCTGGAAGTCCAAGCCCCTCGCTTACAAAACCTCCTTTACACCATCCCTCCAACCTTTTCGGGGATGACCCCTACCCCACATTCCTTCCCCAACAGACTTCTACGCTCTCCAAATCATTCTACTCTGTTCCAATCTCTCTATATGACCAAACCGCTTCAACAGCCCATTTTCAGCCCTGTAATTAATACTTTTAGTTACTCCACACTTCTTCCTAATTTCCAAACTACAAATACTCTGCATAATAGAACCTCTCCTCACTTAACGACAGTTCCGTTCCTAAGACCATGTTGTTAAATGAATTCATTGCCAAGTGAGGAGCATACTATAATGGTAGAGAGTTTGTGTCGACTATCTTTGATATTCCATACCCCCGGCCGGGATTGAACCCGCGGTCATAGAGTCTCAAAACTCCAGCCCCAGGTGTAGAAATATACCTAGTTGGATGAATCTTATTGTGGCTAGCTGGTCTAGTGGCTAACGCGACGGACTGGAGTTTTGAGACTGACCGCGGGTTCAATCCCGACCGGGGGTATGGTTTGTTTGCAATCGTGTCATTACGATTTCTTGAGTCATCTTTGATATTGTTTTAATGTCACCTTTGCACCATTTATAACATTTCTGGTATATTTTTAAATGTTTATACAGTAGTGTACTGTATAATGAAATAAACAGAAGAGGAAATCAGCTCTAATACACATTATTTAGGTATGAATACTGGTCAGAGAGCCCGTCTAAAGTCCGAGGGGTCGATAAACAAGTACGTAGCAAAGCGAGGAGAGGCTGTATTTACACCACACATGCCCTTAGACACGATATCTCCACTGCCTCCAGCCGCTTCCTTACTGCAGCATTTACAACCCATGCTTCACACCCATATAAGTGTTGGCTCCACTATACTCTCATACATTCCTTTCTTTGCCTTCAGGGATAACGTTCTTTGTCTCCACAGATACCTCAACGCACAACTCTCCTTTTTGCCTTCATCAATTCTATGGCTAACCTCGTCCTTCATAAACCCATCTGCTGACAAGTCAGCTCCCAAATATCTGAAAACATTCACTTCTTCCATACTCCCTCCCTCCAATGTGATATCCATTTGATACCTTCATCATCATACTCTTATCTATGTTCACTTTCAAATTTCTACCTTTACACACCCTCCCAAACTTGTCCTAACTAACCTTTGCAACTTTTCTTCAGAATCCCCCAAAAGCACAGTATCATCAGCAAAAAGTAACTGTCAACTCCCTTTTGGATTTGATTCCCCATAATTTAATCCCACCCCATTCCCCAACACCCTAGCATTTACTTCTTTTACAACCCCATCTATAACTATGTTAACCATAGTAACATTACACATCCCTAGTATTGCTGGGAAGTAGTCTCCCTCTCTCCTACACACCCTAACCTGAGCCTCACTATCCTCATAAAAACTTTCTACATCATTTGGTAACTTACTACCTATTCCATATACTTGCAACATCTGCCACATTGTTCCCCTATCCACTGTAACATCTGTAATAATAAATATACATACTAAGAAAATAATTAAAGTAATAATAAACTACATTAATAAAACAACTACTATCACACCAAGTTAATACTACCAGCATCAGTTTTTCAACTGATGCTATTTGTGATGTGTTAATGTTCAATAACTCTGATAAAAGTTCCCAGAGATCCCTACAGGCACTCCAGGAAATATAAAAAACATGCAAGCAGCAGAAGGACAAAAGCAAGAGGAGGGTCAGGAGCACCAGCAAATGGGTGGCTATGGACGAGAGATGTGAGCACAATCCTCAAAGTCTGTCAAGAGTGACATTGCATCTTGAACAAACACCTATGTCCTCTTAAACCTTTTATAATTTGTTGAAATTTTTTTATGCATCATTTCTGACAATCCTGCAATAAATATCTATTTTCCTTATTTTATTATACGTAATAATAGTTTCTTTGTTTTATTCAAGCTGAACAGTAGGTCTACCATTTCCAACCATTTCCACTCATTTATAACTGGAGGAAACATGGTATGGGAAAAGCTTTTGTATCTTCTTTCTGAGCAGCCTAAGCCAGTGCATTTGTAAGAACATAAGAAAGAAGGAGCACTGCAACAGGCTTACTGGCCTATACAAGGCAGCTCTAATTCTCCCACCGACTTAAGCCAATGCCTTGACCTAGTGAGGTTAGACACGTCACTTAAGGGAGGAGCAGTGCATCCGACCTACTAGCACAAGCTAGTCAGGTCCAACTCACACCCACCCACACTCACTCGTGTATTTATCCAACCTATTTTTAAAACCACACAACATCTTAGCATCTATGACGGTACTCGGGAGTTTGTTCCACTCATCTACAACTTTATTACCAAACCAGTGTTTTCCTATATCCTTCCTGAATCTGAATTTTTCCAATTTAAAGCCACTGCTGCGAGTCCTGTCTATGTTAGATATTTTTAGCACACTATTTACATCCCCTTTATTAATTCCTGTTTTCCATTTATACACCTCAATCAAGTTGGCCGTCTCCCACCGAGGCAGGGTGACCCAAAAAAAAAGAAAATCCCCACAAAGAAAATACTTTCATCATCATTCAACACTTTCACCTCGTTCACACATAATCACTGTTTTTGCAGAGGTGCCCCTTTAGAGTGCAGGCATTGTACTTCCCATTTCCAGGACTCAAGTCCGGTTATATAAAATAACCAGGTTTCCCCGAATCCCTTCACTAAATATTACCCTGCTCACACTCCAACAGCTCGTCAGGTCCCAAATACCATTTGTCTCCATTCACTCCTATCTAACACGCTCACTCACACTTGCTGGAAGTTCAAACCCCTCACCCATATCACCACCTTTACCCCTCCCTTCAACCTTTTCGAGGACGACCCCTACCCCGCCTTCCTTCCCCTACAGATTTATACGCTCTCCATGTCATTCTACTTTAATCCACTCTCTCTAAATGACCAAACCACCTCAACAAACCCTCTTCAGCCCTCTGACTAATACTTTTATTAACTCCACACCTTCTCCTAATTTCCACACTCCGAATTTTCTGCATAATATTTACACCACACATTACCCTTAGACAGGACATCTCCACTGCCTCAATCATATCATCCCTAATTCTTCACCTTTCTAGAGTGCAGATTCAGGACCCTCAGCCTATCCTCATAGGGAAGATTTCTAGTACATAGGATCAACTCTGCCATCCTCCTTTGTACACTTTCCTGTGCATTTACGTATATCCATTCTGTAATACGGTGACCAAAACTGTGCAGCATATTCTAAATGAGGCCTAACCAAAGACAGTTGAAGAACAACCTGAGGACTTCTATTATTTATGCTTCTTGCTATGAAGCCAAGGATTCTGTTAGCTTTATTGCAAACACTAATGCACTGTTACCTTGGTTTTAGATTACTACTAACCAGAACTAAATCCTTTTCACAATCTGTAATATTAAGATCTACATTATTTAGTTTATATGTGGCATGGTTATTTTCCTTTCCAACATTTAGAACTTTGCATTTGTCTATATTAAACTGCATCTGCCACTTCTCCGACCACTGCACGAGTCTATTCAAATCATCCTGGATTGCTCTAATGTCTCATTTGAATGAATTGGATGGCCTATTTTGGTGTCATCAGCAAATTTGCTTATGCCTCTATTTATTCCCTCATCTATGTCGTTTATGTAGATTGTGAACAACAAGGGGCCCAACACTGACCCCTGAAGAACACCGCTTGTGATATGCCCCCATTCCGATTTCTCCCCATTTATGCAAACTCTCTGCTGCCTATTCATCAACCATGCCTCAACCCAGGAAAAAATTTCTCCTATTCCGTGTGCCTTAAGTTTCCTCAATAGCCTCTGATGTGGAACTTTATTGAAAGTCTTACTTAAGTCCATATACACACACAATATATTCAATACCATGATCTACTTCCTCAAATACCTTAGTGAAGAAAGTTAGTCTACCAAAACTCATGCACATAAAATCAACATCTATCTTCAATTACCTAGGATAGTTTGCAAGGGAAGAATCACTAGCTCTTGGTCCCACATCTTAAATTTCAACCAACTGACATACTGCTTTTGACTCTCCTTTATGGAAGGTACTTGTGCAGTTAACCCTGTAGTTTATTTAAGTGATTAAATTTGTACCTTATGCATCCCTTTTAAAGATCCTATTCTTGTCTATGTCCATGTAAGCAAGCCCCCTCTTGTTCTCTGCTCCTCTAGTATGAAGACAAAGTACACTTAACTGGTAAATGATTTTGAGGAATAGGAAGTTAAAAATGTTTACCAAAGCACTGTGCAACTTCTGTAAAATACAAGTATAACATTTTTATTACTTCTTGGTTGTGTGGTGACATGCCAGCTGCAACATCGTGAGAGTTGAGGGCCCGAGAGGTGAGGCCATGAACCAGCTGAACAAGGTCTCCATTTTTAATGGGCTCATGTGGCTCAGTCACAACCAATTCCTCCCTGGAAAAATTAAACTAATGAAAACAGACCTTGGTAGCATCATAAACATATAAACCAAATTCCTATAATTTTAGAGGAGCATTTCAAGAAAACATAAAAATAAGAGCATAAACAGTGGAAAAAATATCTCTGATGAAACTATTGTAAAGTGGCATATTTTTTTTTTTTTTCCCCCAACAAGTCGGCCGTCTCCCACCGAGGCAGGGTGACCCAAAAAAGAAAGAAAATCCCCAAAAAGAAAACTTTCATCATCATTCAACACTTTCACCACACTCGCACATTATCACTGTTTTTGCAGAGGTGCTCAGAATACAACAGTTTAGAAGCATACACATATAAAGATACACAACATATCCCTCCAAACTGCCAATATCCCAAACCCCTCCTTTAAAGTGCAGGCATTGTACTTCCCATTTCCAGGACTCAAGTCCGACTATATGAAAATAACCGGTTTCCCTGAATCCCTTCATTTACAATTTTAAAAAAATCTATGAACAGCAGAACACATTTGTATGAATGTTACATTGTAAAAGGTGAATCAACACTTAAGTATGGAAGAGAGACATGAGGCATTATGATAATGGAATGCTTTGTCCGCCAGGGGTTTTTCCTACTTCAAAACAAAAAAGAAAATTACAGAAAACCCTCGATATAATGGACTAATGGGAAAATTATCTGAGTCTTCGTTATGTCAGAATAAAGTTAAAATCTGTAGCAAGAAACAAAAACACTAAAGTAATCTACTGTATATCTAATACAGTACTGTACACAACTGAGATATACTACAATAAACTTTGAAAATAAAATAATTAAAAGTCCAATATATTGAGGGTTTGCTGTATATGAATTAGGTACAAGGTGAGGGGGTTGCATTTGCAGGAGTGAGTAACCAAAGTGTTGTGTCAGGTATGGGCAGGATGAGCTTGGTAAGAACATATGAAATCAAAGCTTAGAAAATTTTGTCAGTGGTGGTGTTGGTAGTGAGAATAGGGTGCAGATTATAAACACTGCTTATGGTGCTGGCTAACTTGTAAAATTTACTATTTAAAAACTTAGACATAATTATTAACTTACACCTCTGGTTTTTTGACAATCCACCAATTGTTGACATCTTTATAGCTATAGCATGTGACCTGCTGCTGGTGTGAGGAGCCACGCCCATCCGGGTACTTGACAGGATACACAGCATCGTGAGAGTGCAACCAACAGGTGCGGCCATGAGTGTGCCGCAGTGTAATTTGTGACCCATGAACCACCTTCACTGGTTGATTAGCAATAATAGAAGCCAAACCACCCTGTTTAAGTGTCAAAATATTAATCAAAATGTTTCTCCTAAAGCACTGATTGAAGAAAACATTTACACTATACAGTACTGTGGTGATCAGAATCAGTTTAAAACCATCTCATTTTATATTAATAATATTTCATTAAATTTTTGCTAGATACATTAAGGATTTCCTAGGTAGTATTTTGGTAGACAGCAACCACCCAGGGAGGTACTACCATCCTGCCAGGAGAGTATAAAACAGAAGCCTGTAATTGTTTTATATGGTAGGATTGCTGGTGTCTTTTCTGTCTCAAACATGCAAGATTTCAGGTACGTCTTGCTACTTCTACTTAAGCCTAGGTCCCACTAAACGTGCACGTACAAACATACGTGCATGCTTACACATTTACACATCTGCGATTTTGTCGACTTTGACTCCCATTTTAGGCCAATTACCTTATTCCAGTCAACCAAATTCTTAGCTATTTCACTAGTATTACTTCAATTCTATCGATTGAGCACAAGAAATCGCCAAGTCAACTGTTTTAACTACAAAATAAAGTGATTGGAAATTGGCAATTTGGCCAATTTAGTGCAAAGTTCAAAATATTCCAATTTCAAAATAGGATCCAGAATAAACAATGCAGGCATTCCTGGCACTAAACTAACTTTTCTTTGTTCATTCGTTATGTTTTCAGGCTTTACAAATGAATTCCATTTTGATTTTAAATTCACATAATGAATTTTTATTCAAACCAAAACACAGAAGATTTACTGTCATGCAATATTGTAATACAGTGGACCCGTTAACATATTTTTCATCCAGAGTATGTTCAGGTGCCATTATGACCGAATTTTTCCATAGATATTGTGAAGTAGATTAGTCCATTTCAGACCCAACATACAACAAACGCTCATAAACACTTAACAATTGGTCCAATTTTGGAGGTATCGTTATGCGGGGGTCACTGTAATTGTATAAATAAAATCAACATTTGACAAATGACCACAGCTGCTGTATTAGACGTGTGAGGTCATTTGCTACTCTTAACGCAAATTAATTCCTAATTGAGCTCCGTTCAAGCCATTTCATATAACATCAAATCATCTCTGTAATATAATTCTTCTATCAATGAGACAGAAATCACAAATACAACTATAAAAAACATAAAAGAAAGCACTGCAAAGTTGCTGTTTTAATCGAAAATTACGGTCTCAGTTTTTTTATCTCATTATGCACTGAGCTGCAGATTTGTTTTATGTGGTGCACACATACCACAGATGTATTCTCTCATATCTAGGCCCAAATTTACCGCTCACAGCTTATCAGAGTGAGCTGAGCTCATGGCGTAGATCTATGGTTTGGACCCTCAACGTAAAGGCGTAGATCTACAGCACGGACCCTGAAAGGGTTAAAGTGCAGGCATTGTACTCCCCATTTCTAGGACTCGAGTCTGACTAACCAGTTTCCCTGAATCCCTTAACAATATATTACCCTGCTCACACTCCCAACAGCTTGTCAGGTCCCAGAAACCATTTGTCACCATTCCCTATCTAACACTCTCATGCATGCTTGCTGGAAGCCCAAGCCCAAGCCCAGAAAACCTCCTTTACCCCCTCCCTCCAACCTTTACAGGGATGACCCCTACCCTGCATTCCTTTCGCTACAAATTTATACACTCACCAAATCATTCTTTGTTCCATTCTCTCTGAATGGCCAAACCAGAGGTGTCATAAGGGGAGGGGGGCTGCCCCAGGTGACACCATAGAGCCTCTAAAGGTGACACTTATGCACAAAACAGTGCTGCACCAACATAAGAGAAGAATCCTTCATTTCTATATAGCCTATATAGGGCAAATCACTGATTTTGATGATGTGATAGATGATTTTGCAGGAATGAAGGCAAGGAAACTTAAGATCAGCTTCACTGAGATGTTACCTGGACTCAAGGTCAAATCGGAACTAGTGTTTCTCTGATATTACAATGTTTTTCTTCATTTTTCATTTTTTTTTGGGGGGGGTGGAAGGGGGGGGCATTGTTGAAGATGAATAAATGAAGGATCTGTTGCTTGTACTCAAAGTGGTATTTGAGTTTATGTTTACTCAGTATTACTACGATTATTTATTTTATCATTAATAAAGTTGAGAAGTATTCTCCTGTTCAATTTAGCAATGTTCTCATTGCTAAACATTAGTTACTGGTCATGCAGTAGTGACATAACTGGAGTTTACTACCCCCATCCCCCCACCCTTTAATTCCACTGGGGTGACACCAATTTGCTGCCCTGGGTGACACCAACCCCAGCAACGCCTCTGGACCAAACCACTTCACCTGGAATTTACCTGGAGAGAGTTCCGGGGGTCAATGCCCCCGCGGCCCGGTCTGTGACCAGGCCTCACGGTGGATCAGAGCCTGATCAATCCAGCCTGTTACTGCTGGCTGCATGCAATCCAACGTACGAGCCACAGCCCGGCTGGTCAGGTACCGACTTTAGGTGCTTGTCCAGTGCCAGCTTGAAGACTGCCAGGGGTCTATTGGTAATCCCCCTTATGTATGCTGGGAGGCAGTTGAACAGTCTCGGGGCCCCTGACACTTATTGTACTGTCTCTTAATGTGCTAGTGACACCCCTGCTTTTCATTGGGGGGATGTTGCATCGTCTGCCAAGTCTTTTGCTTTCGTTGTGAGTGATTTTCGTGTGCAAGTTCGGTACTAGTCCCTCTAGGATTTTCCAGGTGTATATAATCATGCATCTCTCCCGTCTGCATTCCAGGGAATACAGGTTCAGAAAATTCAAGTGCTCCCAGTAATTGAGGCGTTTTATCTCCATTATGCGTGCCGTGAAAGTTCTCTTTACATTTTCTAGGTCAGCAATTTCACCTGTCTTGAAAGGTGCTGTTAGTGTGCAGCAATATTCCAGCCTAGATAGAACAAGTGACCTGAAGAGTGTCATCATGGGCTTGGCATCCCTAGTTTTGAAGGTTCTCATTATCCATCCTGTCATTTTTCTAGCAGCTGCGATTGATACAATGTTATGGTCCTTGAAGGCGAGATCCTCCGACGTTGGTTTTTCGCTCTATTTTGTGGCCGGAATTTGTTTTGTACTTGATGAAGTTTTAATTTCCTCGTGTTTACCACATTGGAGTAATTGAAATTTCTCATCATTGAACTTCATATTGTTTTCTGCAGCTCATTGAAGGATTTGGTTGATGTCCGCCTGGAGCCTTGCAGTGTCTGCAATGGTAGACACTGTCTTCGGCCCTCTTGACTAATACTTTTAGTAACTACACTTCCTCCTAATTTCCACACTCCGGATTTTCTGCATAATATTTACACCACACACTGCCCTTAGACAGGACATCTCCACTGCCTCCAGCCGCCTCCTCACTAAAGCATTTGCAACCCAGGCTTCACACCCATATAAGAGTGTTGGTACCACTATACTTTCGTACAGTCTCTTCTTTGCCTCCATGGATAATGTTCTTCGTCTCCACAGATAATTCAATGCGCCACTCGCCTTTCTTCCTTCATCAATTCTGTGGTTAACCTCATCCTTCATCAGCTCATCTGCTGACAAGTCAACTCCCAAATATCTGAAAACATTCGCTTCTATACTCACTCCCTCCCTCCCTCCCTTCAATGTGATTCCCAATTTTTCTTTATCTAAATCATTTGATACCCTCATCACCTTACTCCTATCTATGTTCACTTTCAACTTTCTACCTTTACAAACCCTCCCTAACTAGTCTGCTAACCTTTGCAACTTTTCTTTAGAATCCCCCAAAAGCACAGTTTCATCAGCAAAAAGTAACTGTCAATTCCCATTTTGTATTTGATTCCCCATAATTTAATCCCACCCCTTTCCCTAACAACTTCTTTTACAACCCCATCTGTATGTTAACCCTTTGAGGGTCCGTGCCGTAGATCTACGGCTATACGTTGAGGGTCCAAACCGTAGATCTACGCCATGAGCTCAGCTCACTCTGATAAGCTGTGAGCAGTCAATTTGGGCCTAGATATGAGAGAATACATCTATGTGGTATGTGTGCACCACATAAAACAAATCCTGCAGCATAACGAGAGAAAAAACAGACCGTAATTTTCGATTAAAGCAGCAATTTTGCAGTGTTTTTTCGTATGTTTTTTATAGTTGTATTTGCGATTTCTTGGTCTCATTTGATAGAATGGAAGATATATTACAGAAATAGAGATGATTTTGATTGGTTTTAGTAATGGAAAATGGTTGAAACTGTGCTCAAAATAGCAGAAATGTTAAATTTTTGCCGATGTTCAAGAGTAAACAAATGATCCCACACGTCTAATACACACCAGCTGGTGGGTCTAATATACGTTCACAAATGTGGTGATATTATTTATACAATTATTACAGTATTACATAACAGTAAATCTTCTATTTTTTGGTTTGAATAAAAATTCATTATGTGAATAAAAAATCAAAGTGGAATTCATTTATAAAGCCTGAAAACATAACTAATGAACAGAGGAAGCGTTAGTTTAGTTCCAGGAATGCCTGCATTGTTTATTCTGGACCCTATTTTGAAATTAGAATATTTTGAACTTTGCATTAAATTGGCCAAATTACCAATTTCTGATCACTATTTTGCAGTTGAAGCAGTAGGTGATTTCTTGTGCTCAATCAATAGAACAGAAGTAATACTGGTGAAATAGCTAAGAATTTGGTCAACTGGAGTAATATAATTGGCCTAAAATGGGAGTCAAAGTCAGCAAAATTGCCAATGCATAAATATCGCTGACACATCAAAATTCGCGAGAGCATAATTTCATCAATTTTTCATCAAATTTCGTACTTTTTTGTTTTATTTCCTTCAGAAAAAGATTCTCTACCATTTCATAAGAAAAAAAAATTATTTTTTGAAAATTCTTGGACACTGGTGTGCACTTTGAAAATTTGGCCTTTGGACCCTGAAAGGGTTAAACAACCATGGTGACATTACACATCCCTGTCCCAGACCTATTTTGTTATTATTTTTTAAGTATTCTTTTGTTTTTAAAATAACCTGCAGAGTAAAATTAGTTGCACTATAACAGATGATTTTTAATGCCATCAAAAGGAAAGCAAGGAGTAAAGTACATAAAAAAAAAGATGTAAATTTTAACAAGTAAAAAGAGTACTGTAGTTGAAACTGTTGGAATGGCAGCCAATGCAGATGAATGGTTCAGAGACCTGACAAGTTGATAAATTACACACACATGCAACACTTGGGTATCTTTATTGATACCCAAGTGTTGCATGTGTGTCTAATTTATCAGCCAATGAGGAGGTATGTGCCAAAACAGTAGTAGAAACTTTAAACAAAAACTAAGACACCAGATACCATAACTCTCTACCAGTAACTACAAACCAGTATAACAAATAGATTTGTTACAGTAATCATCAATGTGACTTGCTTTAAGAAATAAACTGAACAACTTACCTCAAGGCTAGCTTGGAATGCTGAAGTCATTATATTATCATTAGGGCCGGCCTTGTATAACAGCGAAAGGTGAACATAAAAGCAGCCAATATATAGTGCAACTGGTATGGTAATAAATATAACTGCACGTGTGAGGAAGTGACCGAGCAACTGTCTTTCTGATACCAGGCGATCACCAACCATCATCCAGAAGTCACGTGTTAAGATGCCCAATCCAAGCAGGAAAGTGAATATACCAAAATATCGAACACTGTGAACATAGATGAAAAATATTATCTCGTGTAGTATCAGTGTATGAAAAGATTAAGCAATTCCATTATTTAAGAAAATATTAAAGTTCCAAATTTAAAATAAATCCTATTGTTTATAACAAACATTTGTCTTACCATACACAGGCACTGAGGGATGCAGCTCCAATAATGAGACAGACAAACCAAGGCACGCTGTAAGGCTGATGGTAAAAGCGACGGAATTTCAAAATGCAAAGAAGGCCAAACACTCCAAAGAACATAAGAATTCCCTCCATTAGGATGAAACGGGATTGTGCCAGTACAGCATTATCTGTAAAGTGAGAATAATTAGCATATTAATTTGCAGTTGTATCTGAACAGCAAAGAAAAAAATGAACAATACCTTCAAACTTTTGTCATCATCAAAATGTTTTAAACTGACTGTACTTAATTACTACAAACTATCAAAAAAATGTTACATCAACAAATACAAGTTTTGTATCAACAATTTTTATTGATCAGTATATGCTCAACACAACAAAAGACCAAGACTGAAAAGCAATATATAAACTATTGAGTAACTATAGTATGTACATATAAACAAAAACTATTTCTACAAAGTGGAGTATAAATAGCATATTATACAATTAAGGTGATTGACATATGTATATAACTGTTTTATAGAAAACCCTTTATTACACAAAAAATTTCAAGCAGCCTTAAAACTAAATCATGATTACAAGTACAGTGTATGAGAATAAGTATACATAGTTTGTGAAATACTGGAGGTACAGTAGTCCCCCCCCCAGGTTTTCGTAATTAATCTGTTCCAGAAGGTTGGCCGAAATGGCCGAAAACCGAAGTAATATTTCCATTAAGAAATAATGTAAATCCAATTAATCTGTTTCAGACACCCAAAAATATTAACAAAAAATACATTTTATAGAGAAGAACTATAGTTTTACATACCTGGAGTTTACCTGGAGAGAGTTCCGGGGGTCAACGCCCCCACGGCCCGGTTTGTGACCAGGCCTCACGGTGGATCAGAGCCTGATCAACCAGGCTGTTACTGCTGGCTGCACGCAATCCAATATACGAGCCACAGCCCGGCTGGTCAGGTACCGACTTTAGGCGTTTGTCCTGTGCCTGCTTGAAGACAGCCAGGGGTCTATTGGTAATCCCCCTCATGTATGCTGGGAGGCAGTTGAACACTCTCAGGCCCCTGACACTTATTGTATGGTCTTTTAACGTGCTAGTGACACCCCTGCTTTTCATTTTTTTTTTTTATATTTTATTTAAAATCAATACAGTTTAACATAAAAATAAAGAAACAGTATGGATCTCAATCAAATTAACTGGCAAACGGATTGCACCTATATGCTCGCAAGATATTACTGCCAAACATACAACAAGAACTTATGGCAAGAACATAGCTAAAAAAAAATTACTTGTCACAGGGTCATGAATTGACATATATACACATTCATTGATGCAAAACCTAACATATATATATATATAAATTGTACATATAACATGACATCTGACAAAGGCTCAATACATTTGAACATAAAACATACAGAAGTTATATCATCCAGAGAAGTTATAGCCACCAGGCCCGGTGGCCTGGTGGCTAAAGCTCCCGTTTCACACACGGAGGGCCCGGGTTCGATTCCCGGCGGGTGGAAACATTTCGACACGTTTCCTTACACCTGTTGTCCTGTTCACCTAGCAGCAAATAGGTACCTGGGTGTTAGTCGACTGGTGTGGGTCGCATCCTGGGGGACAAGATTAAGGACCCCAATGGAAGTAAGTTAGACAGTCCTCGATGACGCACTGACTTTCTTGGGTTATCCTGGGTGGCTAACCCTCCGGGGTTAAAAATCCGAACGAAATCTTATCTTACCCATCCTTCGCATTAATCAAAAACCCAAAACCTACCATCATAATCTTACCAGAACATCTACATACGCATCCCTAACGATACAGCTTTACATATACCAACATACGAATATACAGAAAAAGAATACAGCTTAGAACACAATAACTGAAGCGCTATACTGTTACAATAAACCCATATACATAATCTCAGACACAAATGGACTACGTCACTAAACTGTCCAGATATGTCTGTATACCATACAGACTAAAACTTAACATCAAGAACTTAGCATTGACACCAAACCGGTATCAGGGTACAGACCATAATTATAAACTTTAAAAAGAATCGAATCATACATATATAAAGTATTACATAACGTCCGACCCATGACAAAGGCTCAATACAACAGAAAGGGGGATATATATATATATTTTTTTTTATTATTATCACACTGGCCGATTCCCACCAAGGCAGGGTGGCCCGAAAAAGAAAAACTTTCACCATCATTCACTCCATCACTGTCTTGCCAGAAGGGTGCTTTACACTACAGTTTTTAAACTGCAACATTAACACCCCTCCTTCAGAGTGCAGGCACTGTACTTCCCATCTCCAGGACTCAAGTCCGGCCTGCCGGTTTCCCTGAACCCCTTCATAAATGTTACTTTGCTCACACTCCAACAGCACGTCAAGTATTAAAAACCATTTGTCTCCATTCACTCCTATCAAACATGCTCACGCATGCCTGCTGGAAGTCCAAGCCCCTCGCACACAAAACCTCCTTTACCCCCTCTCTCCAACCTTTCCTAGGCCGACCCTACCCCGCCTTCCTTCCACTACAGACTGATACACTCTTGAAGTCATTCTGTTTCGCTCCATTCTCTCTACATGTCCGAACCACCTCAACAACCCTTCCTCAGCCCTCTGGACAACAGTTTTGGTAATCCCGCACCTCCTCCTAACTTCCAAACTACGAATTCTCTGCATTATATTCACACCACACATTGCCCTTCAGACAGACATCTCCACTGCCTCCAGCTTCTCTCGCTGCAACATTCATCACCCATGCTTCAACCCCTATAAGAGCGTTGGTAAAACTATACTCTCATACATCCCCTCTTTGCCTCCAAGGACAAAGTTCTTTGTCTCCACAGACTCCTAAGTGCACCACTCCACTCTTTTCCCCTCATCAATTCTATGATTCACCTCATCTTTCATAGACCCATCCGCTGACACGTCCACTCCCAAATAAATAAATAAATATATATATATATATATATATATATATATTATATATATATATATTATATATATATATATATATATATATAAAATATATATATATATATATATTATACACACACACACACACACACAAAATTTTCACAAAATCACATTAATCAGATGCACTGTATGCACAAAGCAAAACAGTATATAAGTATATCTCATCATGCAAAAACCCAGCACGTAACATAAATACAAACTATAACACACTTCATGTCAATGGGGGATGTTGCATCGTCTGCCGAGTCTTTTGCTTTCATTGCGAGTGATTTTCATGTGCAAGTTCGGTACTAGTCCCTCTAGGATTTTCCAGGTGTATATAATCATGTATCTCTCCCGCCTGCATTCCAGGGAGTACAGGTTCAGGAAATTCAAGCGCTCCCAGTAACTGAGGTATTTTATCTCCGTTATGCGTGCCGTGAAGGTTCTCTGTACATTTTCTAGGTCAGCAATTTCACCCGTCTTGAAAGGTGCTGTTAGTGTGCAGCAATATTCCAGCCTAGATAGAACAAGCGACCTGAAGAGTGTCATCATGGGCTTGGCCTCCCTAGTTTTGAAGGTTCTCATTATCCATCCTGTCATTTTTCTAGCAGATGCGATTGATACAATGTTATGATCCTTGAAGGCGTGATCCTCCGACATGATCACTCCCAGGTCTTTGACGTTGGTTTTTCGCTCTATTTTGTGGAAGGA
The DNA here is from genome assembly GCF_026875155.1 of Cherax quadricarinatus. NCBI lineage: Eukaryota > Metazoa > Arthropoda > Malacostraca > Decapoda > Parastacidae > Cherax > Cherax quadricarinatus. The sequence continues at coordinate 36,448,840 of NC_069400.1, forward strand.
ATTTGTTTTGTACTCTGATGAAGTTTTAATTTCCTCATGTTTACCATATCGGAGTAATTGAAATTTCTCATCGTTGAACTTCATATTGTTTTCTGCAGCCCACTGAAAGATTTGGTTGATGTCTACCTGGAGCCTTGCAGTGTCTGCAATGGAAGACACTGTCATGCAGATTCGGGTGTCATCTGCAAAGGAAGACATGGTGCTGTGGCTGACATCCTTGTCTATGTCAGATATGAATATGAGAAACAAGATGGGAGCGAGTACTGTGCCTTGTGGAACAGCTTTTCACCATCGCCGCCTCAGACTTTACTCTGTTGACTACTACTCTTTGTGTTCTGTTTGAGGAAATTATTTATCCATCTACCAACTTTTCCTGTTATTCCTTTAGCACGCATTTTGTGCGCTATTACACCATGGTCACACTTGTCGAAGGCTTTTGCAAAGTCTGTATATATTGCATCTGCATTCTTTTTGTCTTCTAGTGCATCTAGGACCTTGTCGTAGTGATCCAGTAGCCGAGACAGACAGGAGCGACCTGCTCTAAACCCATGTTCCCCTGGGTTGTGTAGCTGATGGGTATCTAGGTGGGTGGCGATCTTGCTTCTTAGGACCCTTTCAAAGATTTTTATGATATAGGATGTTAGTGCTATCGGTCTGTAGTTCTTTGCTATTGCTTTACTGCCCCCTTTGTTGAGTGGGGGCTATGTCTGTTGCTTTTAGTAACTGTGGGACGACCCCCGTGTCCATGCTCCCTCTCCATAGGATGGTAAAAGTTCGTGATAGGGGCTTCTTGCAGTTCTTGATAAACACGGAGTTCCATGAGTCTGGCCCTGGGGCAGAGTGCATGGGCATGTCATTTATTGCCTGTTCGAAGTCATTTGGTGTCAGAATAATATCAGATAGGCTTTTTTTTTTTTTTTTTTTTTTTTTTTTCAACAAGTCGGCCATCTCCCACCGACAGGGTGACCCAAAAAAGAAAGAAAACCCCAAAAAGAAAATATTTTTCATCACTTTAAAACACTTTCACCACCCACACATTATCACTGTTTTTGCAGAGGTGCTCAAAAAAAACATTTTAGAAGCATATACATATAAAGAACAAACATACCCTCCAAACTGCCAAATCCCAAACCCTCCTTAAAGTGCAGGAAAAAGAACTTCCCTTTCCCAGGCCCAAAGTCCGACAATGAAAATAACCGTTTCCCAAAACCCCTTTTCACTAAATTTTACCCGCTCACACTCCAACAGAGTCGGGTTCCAAGTATCATTCGCTCCATTCCTCCTATCTAACACGCTCATGCACCTTCTGGAAGTCCAACCCCTCCCCCACAAAACCCCTTTTCCCCCCCTCTTTCCAACCCTTTCGAGACGACCCCACCCCTTTTTCCTTTCCCCCTATAACTTACTGCTTTCCCAGCTTTCTACTTTACCCCATTCTCTCAAAATTTTACCAAACCCCTCAACAACCCCTCTTTCCCGCCCTCTGACAATGCTTTATTTAAATCCACAAACCCTTTCCCCATTTCCCCATCCGAATTTTCTGCTAATATTTTCACCACACATTGCCCTTAGACGGACATCTCCACTGCTTTATTAATTAACCAAATTCTTGGGTTCTCATAAAAATTAATTTTGATCTTCAACTCTCAGTCTGGTTAGCGGCTTGCTAAAAACCGAGTCATATTGGGACTTGAGTAGCTCACTCATTTCCTTGCAGTCATCTGTGTAGGACCCATCTTGTTTTAAGGGGCGCAATACTGGACGTTGTTCTCGATTTTGTTTTGGGCACAAGAAAAGAAATACTTTGGGTTTCTTTTGATTTCATTTATGGCTTTTAGTTCTTCCCGCGATTCCTGACTCCTATAAGATTCCTTTAGCTTAAGTTCAATGTTTGCTTTTTTCCCTACCAGTGACTCCTACGCATTTCAGATATATTGGCCTCTTTTAGAGCCGCTCTGTTTAATTCTTTTCCATCGCCGTAAAGGGAGCGCCTGTCTTTCTATTTGCATCTACTCCTTTTTTTTAAAGGAATAAGCCTTGAGCATAACATCGAGTGTCACCGATTAATCGTTCTAGGCATGAGTGGGGTCTGTGTTGCTTAGTCTATCTTCCCAGTTTATATCGTTTAGGACTTGATTTACGGGTCTCACTATGTTCTTGTTATTGAAGTTGAATTTGGTGAAGGCTCCCTCGTGACTAATCTCATTTTTGTCAGTCTGGGGCTCCGCGCATACATGTCTGAACCTCGATTATGTTGTGATCTGATTTAATTTGTTTTTGATATGGTGACATTTCGTATCAGATCATCATTGTTAGTGTAGCTGAGGTCTAGTGTATTCTCCAGTCTCGTAGGCTCTATTATTTGCTGGTTTAAGTTGAATTTTGTGCAGAGATTTAAAAGCTCATGTGTGTGGAGTTCTCGTCAGAGCTGCCTACTGGTGTTATCACTGCACAACAATTTTTATTGCTAATTCCTCCATTTTAGGTGCCTCAAGTTGAAATCCCCCAGGAGCAAGATGTTTGGGGCAGGAGCTGACCCGATTTTTTCCCGACAGTGGGCAATTTTTGACAGCTGTTCCCGGAATTGCTGGGATGTTGCATCTGGAGGCTTGTAGACTACCCCAATGACTAGGTTTTGGGTTTTCGATCTTTACTGCTAAAACTTCCACTACATCATTTGAGGCATTAAGCAGTTCTGTGCAAACAAGTACTCTGCGATATACAAGCCAACCCCCCCCCCTTTTTGCCTGTTCACTGTCACATCTGTATAGGGTTTTAACCGGGATCCATATTTCGTTGTCCAAGTGAAACCTTTATGTGGGTCTCTGTGAAAGCCACAAATATTGCCCTTTGCCTCTGCAAGCAGTCCAAGGACGAAAGGTATTTTGTTGTTCATTGCTGGCTTTAGACCCTGTATATTTGCAAAGAAGAATGTCATCGGCCTGGTGGTATTGGTGGTACTGGGGGGGACTTTTTTTTTCCAGCACTAGTATCTGTATCTGTTGGTTTGGAGTGGAGGCCATCGACTGTGGTTCCACTCCAGAAATGACTGGACTTGGCGTACGATTTCCGCCATTTCCTGCCAGTTTTTTTTTCCTTCCTACAGAAAACAATGAGAAATAAATGTAAATAACTAATTTTAATGATAAATGGACATTACATACCTTTACTGAAGACTCTTGTTGGCGAGTAAAATGTATTTATTTTTAGTCCCAGGTGTACTACATCCCAAGTGTATACCTATTGGCTACATACACTGCAGCCTACAGCCATATTACCATCAACATACCATGTTCACTGAGTTCAATCATTTCTAACAACTAACTTCAGATGCCATCATAAATAAAGGGAGAAGCAACGAATAATTCATGCTGAGAATTGTAAACAAGAGCCTAATGTATCAAGGGCGTTTACTGGGCCAATGCAAATTCACACAGGTTTTCTCTGAAGCTGGACCAGAGAAAACGTAATGTTTACCCTTCACTATTTCCTCGATAGCATATAAACATTTCATGTTTATATCTAGGTAACTTGGGTTTTTTATACAATTTTGAAGAATTTTTTTTTCAACAAACCGGCCATAACCCACCAAGGCAGGGGGGGCCCCCCCCCCCCCCCCAAAAAAAAGAAAGTTTTTTCTTTTTAAATTTAGTAATTTATACAGGGGAAGGGTTTCTAGGCCCTTGCTCCCCGGCATTTTAGTCCCTCTCTTACAACACGCATGGCTTTACGGAGGAAGAATTCTGTTCCACTTCCCCATGGAGATAAGAGGAAATAAACAAGAACTAGAAAGAAAATAGAAGAAAACCCAAAGGGGTGTGTATATATATGCTTGTACATGTATGTGTAGTGTGACCTAAGTGTATATAGAAGTAGCAAAACGTACCTGAAATCTTGCATGCGAAAGAAGAGACCCCAGCAATCCTACCATCATGTAAAACAATTACAGGATTCCATTTTACACTCACTTGGCAGGATGGTAGTACCTCCCTGGGCGGTTGCTGTCTACCAGCCTACTACCTACAATTTTGAAGATTTTTTTTTTTTTTTTTTCCCCAACAAGTCGGTCGTCTCCCACCGAGGCAGGGTGACCCAAAAAAAAAGAAAGAAAATCCCCAAAAAGAAAATACTTTCATCATCATTCAACACTTTCACCACACACACATTATCACTGCTTTTGCAGAGGTGCTCAGAATACAACAGCTTAGAAGCATATACGTATAAAGATACACAACATATCCCTCCAAACTGCCAATATCCCAAACCCCTCCTTTAAAGTGCAGGCATTGTACTTCCCATTTCCAGGACTCAAGTCCGACTATATGAAAATAACTGGTTTCCCTGAATCCCTTCACTAAATATTACCCTGCTCACACTCCAACAGATCGTCAGGTCCCAAGTATCATTCGTCTCCATTCACTCCTATCTAACATGCTCATGCATGCTTGCTGGAAGTCCAAGCCCCTCACCCACAAAACCTCCTTTACCCCCCTCTTTCCAACCCTTTCGAGGACAACCCCTACCCCTCTTTCCTTCCCCTATAGATTTATATGCTTTCCATGTCATTCTACTTGATCCATTCTCTCTAAATGACCAAACCACCTCAACAACCCCATCTTCTGCCCTCTGACTAATGCTTTTAATAACTCCAACCTTCTCCTAATTTCCACACTCCGAATTTTCTGCATAATATTTACACCACACATTGCCCTTAGACAGGACATCTCCACTGCCTCCAACCGTCTCCTCGCTGCTGCATTTACCACCCAAGCTTCACATCCATATAAGAGTGTTGGTACTACTATACTTTCATACATTCCCTTCTTTGCCTCCATAGATAACATTTTTTGACTCCATATATACCTCAACACACCACTCACCTTTTTTTCCTCATCAATTCTATGATTAATTTTGAAGATATCATAGCTTAATTTATGAAAATGTCTATATTAACATAAAATAAGACATTTAATGTGCCCAAGAGTGAGTCACGAATGTATGAGGCGCCCAGGTAGACATCTGGTACCAACGATTTCCAAGTGGATGTACGAAATCCCGGGGGAAATTTTGCCAAAAATAAGTGCTCGAAATTCGAACTGTACGATTCCCACACCTACTGAAAACCGGGGGTCCACTGTATTTAGTAACTCAGTGAACAATATACATTGAAAGAATTGTTTGGCACAATTAACAAGTGGCTGCAATTAAATAGAAAAAAAAGAGAGCAAAAGGGGAGAAAAAAAAAAAAAAAAAAAAACTTCAAAGGTAGTTCTCAATGGGATAGTGAACACTCAATCAGTACCAGTATTTCACAGTTAAGTGTGCTTGGTTCATTGTTAAGGAATGTTTACTTCAATGACCTTCTCATCCCAGACTCATAAGCATATGCAGATGAATGTACTCTGACATTTACTTATGCAAGAGGAAATGCCAGCTGCTCTCGGGCACATCAATCCCCAGCTTACAAGCTATATCAGTACTTAACTTTACCTACAAAGCTACTAAATCACTCTCCACTGCCTCAAAATATCATTGCTCACTGTGTTACTCCCCTAGCCTCAGAACCCCACAAGTAAATGCTCTAAGTACAATAAATTCGCATATGTTAACCTAATGCAAATGAAACTTTATCAAACCATACTACGGGTGGGGTTTGAACCCACAGTCAGTCTCTCAAAACTCCAGACCATTGCGTTAGCTAACGCGATGGTCTGGAGTTTTGAGACACTGACTGCGGGTTCAAACCCCACCCGTAGTATGGTTTGTTTGCAATCATGTCATTACGATTTCGTGAGTCAACTTTATCAAACTGTTTTGTACATCCAGTATTAAGTAATCAGTAATGTATTAAGTTTGGCCTGCCCGTAATGCCAAGGCATGATAGTGGCTCTCTTTGCTCACTGTAAACTACCTATGTAATTTTTTTTTCAACAAGTTTGCCGTCTCCCACCAAGGCAGGGTGACCCAAAAAGAAAATCCCCAAAAAAGAAAATACTTTCATCATCATTCAACGCTTTCACCTCACTCGCACATAATCAATGTCTTTGCAGAAGCACCCAGATACAACAGTTTAGAAGCATATATAAAAATATATAACATACCCCTCCAAACTGCCAATATCCCAAACCCCTCCTTGCAGTGCAGGCATTGTACTTCCCATTTCCAGTACTCAAGTCTGGTTATATAAAAGTAACCGGTTTCCCTGAGTCCCTTCACTACATGTTACCCTGCTCACACTCCAACAGCTCGCCAAGTCCCATAAACCATTCGTCTTCATTCATTCCTATCTAACACACTCACGCATGCTTCCTGGAAGTCCAAGCCCTTCAACAAAACCTCCTTTACCTCATCCCTCCAACCTTTTTAAGGATGACGCCTACCCCACCTTCCTTCCCCTACAGATTTATACATTCTCCAAGTCATTCTACTTTGATCCATTCTCTCTAAATGACCAAAACACCTCAACAACCCTCTTCAGCCCTCTGACTAATACTTTTAGTAACTTCACACCTCCTGATTTCCACACTCTTTGAATTCTCTGCATAATATTTATGCCACACATTGCCGTTAGACAGGACACCTCCACTGCCTCCAGCAACCTCCTTGCTGCAGCATTTGCAACCCAAGCTTCACACCCATATAAGTGTGTTGGTACCACTACGCTTTCGTACATTCCCTTCTTTGCCTCCATGGATAATGTTTTTTGTCTCCACAGATACCTTAATGCGCCACTCACCTTTTTTCTTTCATCAATTCTATGGTTAACCTCATCCTTCATAAACCCATCCACTGACAAGTCAACTCCCAAATATCTGAAAACATTCACTTCTTCCATACTCCCTCCCTCCCTCCCCCCCAATGTGATATCCAATTTTCCTTTATCTAAATCATTTGATACCCTCATCACCTTACTCTTTTCTATGTTCACTTTCAAGTTTCTACCTTTACACACCCTCCCAAACTCGTCCACTAACCTTTGCAACTTTTCTTTAGAATCTCCCATAAGCACAGTATCATCAGCAAAAAGTAACTGTCAACTCCCATTTTGTATTTGATTCCCCATAATTTAATCCTACCCCTCTCCCGAACACCCCTAGCATTTACTTCTTTTACAACCCCATCTATAAACATATTAAACAACCATGGTGACATTACACATCCCTGTCTAAGACCTACTTTTACCGGGAAGTAATCTCCCTCTCTTCTACACACCCTAACCTGAGCCTCACTATCCTCATAAAAACTCTTCATAGCATTTAGTAACTTACTACCTATTACATATACTTGCAACATCTGCCACACTGCTCCCCTATGCACTATCATATGCCTTTCCTAAATCCATAAATGCAATGAAAACTTCCCTACCTTTATCTAAATACTGTTCACATATATGCTTCAACGTAAACACAGTCTACACATCCCCTACCCACTCTAAAACCTCCTTGCTCATCCGCAATCCTACATTCTGTCTTGCCTCTAATTCTTTCAATAACAACTCTACCGTACACTTTTCCTGGTATGCTCAGTAAACTAATTCCTCTATAATTCTTACAATCTCTTGTCCCTCTTCCTCTTATATAAAGGAACTATACATGCTCTCTGCCAATCCCTAGGTACCTTCCCTTCTTTCATACATCTATTAAACAAAAATACCAACCACTCTAACACTATTCCCCCCCTGCTTTTAACATTTCTGTCATGATCCCATCAGTTCCAGGTGCTTTACCCCCCTTTCATTCTACGTAATGCCTCAAGCACCTCCCCCACACTCACATCCTGCTCTTCTTCACTCCTAAAAGAGGGTATACCTCCCTGGCCAATGCATGAAATTACAGCCTCCCTTTCTGCATCGACATTTAAAAGTTCCTCAAAATATTCCCGCCATCTACCCAATACCTCCCTCTCCCCATCTACTAACTCCCCTACTCTGTTTTTAACTGACAAATCCATTCATTCCCTAGGCTTTCTTAACTTGTTTAACTTGCTCCAAATTTTTTTCTTATTTTCATTAAAATTTCTTGACAGTGCCTCTCCCACTTTATCATCTGCTCTCCTTTTGTACTCTCTCACCACTCTCTTCACCTTTCTTTTACTCTCCATATACTCTGCCCTTTTTATAGCACTTCTGCTTTGTACAAACTTTCCATAAGCTACCTTTTTCTCTTATCACACCCTTTACATCATCATTCCACCAATCACTCCTCTTTCCTCCTGCACCCACCCTCCTATAACCACAAACTTCTGCCCCACATTCTAATACTGCATTTTTTAAAACTATTCCAACCCTCTTCAACCCCGCCACTACTCATACTTGCACTAGCCCACCTTTCTGCCAATAGTTGCTTATATCTCACCCGAACTTCCTCCTCCCTTAGTTTATACACTTTCACCTCTCTCTTACTTCTTGTTGCCATTTTCTCGTCCCATCTACCTCTTACTCTAACTCGAGCTACAAATAAATAATGATCCGATATATCAGTTGCCCCTCTATAAACATGTACAAGCTGGAGCCTAACCATCAACCTTTTATCCAGCAATACATAGTCTAAAACACTACTTTCATTACGTGCTATATCATACCTTGTATATTTATTTATCCTCTTTTTCATAAAGTATGTATTACTTATTACCAAACCTCTTTCTACACATAGCTCAATTAACCCTTCGACTGTTTTGGTCGTACAGTGGACCCTCGAGTTTCGGCAGCCTCGACTTTCGTGAAATTTGACCTTCGGCAAGTTTTTTTGGAAAAATTTGGCCTCAAGTTTCGTGAAAAAACTCATGTTTCGGTGACCGTCCGGTACCGGTCCACCCGTCACCATGCACACAAAGCCAGTCTCCCACGCCATTCTCGCTCAGTGTGCCATTGTTTACCAACATGTGTCCATCACCCCGCGGGTTCATACAATACATTCCATAATAATCCGTTGTTTTTTGTGCTTGCAACTGCTAAATAAGTCATCATGGACCCAAGGAAAGCTATTGCAAGCCCTTTGGTAAATAAAGTGAGTGACGGGGATGTGGAAGAGTTGGTGGAGGACAACAGGGAAGTGCTAACCACTGACGAACTGCAAGAGCTTCAACTGGAACAGCATCAAACCACAGCCGAGGAACTTGCTTCAGAGGAGAAGGAAGAGGGAGTGGATGAGGTGCCTTCTTCAGTGATTAAGGACATGTGTGGAATGTGGAACGAGTTGCAAAGTTTTGTTGAAAAGTATCACCCTGACCAAGCTGAAACAAGCCGTATCTGCAACATGTACAATGACAGTGTTGTGTCCCACTTCAGGGAAATCTTAAAGAAACGCCAGAAAAAGACCTCTCTGGATAGATATTTTATGCGCCAGGGGTCCAGTGACTAGAGTTGTTCCCAGTGGCATTAAAAAAAGAAGGGAAGTAACCCCAGATAAGGACTTGCTACCTAAAGTCCTAATGGAAGGAGATTCTCCTTCCAAACAATAGTGTACACCTTCCTCCTATCACCTCCTCCCATCTTCCATCCACCCAGAAGTCTTCAGTAAAGGTAAGCATAATGTTATTATTATTTATTTTAAATGCATGTACTTGATTTCTGATTGTTTTCATTATGTAAATCTTTATTTAATTTGAAAAAAAATATTTTTTTTAATATTTTTGGGTGTCTGGAACTGATTAATTTTATTTCCATTATTTCTTATGGGGAAAATGGTTTCGAGTTTCATGAATTTCGACCTTCGGTGGGCTCTCTGGAACGGATTAATCACAAAACCTGGGGGTCCACTGTATATATACGTCTTACGCGCCACTGTTTCGGACGTATTTATACCCGTAAATTCTAGCAGCTTCAAATCAAGCGGGAGAAAGCTGGTAGGCCCACATGTGAGAGAATGGGTCTGTGTGGTCAGTGTGCACCGCAAAAAATCCTGCAGCAAGCAGGGCATAATGAGAAAAAAAAAAAAAAACGTTTTTTTGGATTAAAATGCCGACTTTGAGGTGTATTTCGTGTAGTATTTATCATTGTATTCTCATTTTCATGGTCTCACATGATAAAATGGAAAACATATTACAGAAATAGAGATGATTTTGATTAGTTTCACGATGAAAACGACCTTGAAATTGAGTTCAAAGTAGCGGAAATGTTTGATTTTTACCAATGTTCAGGAGTAAGCAAATCACACCACACGTCCAATACACGTCAACTGGGGAGTCTAATATTCTTTTACTAGTGCAATGATATTATTTATACCATTTTTACAATAATGCAGTTGTATGTATAAGAGTAAATTTTGTATTTTTTTTTTTTTTTCTTTAATCACACTGGCCGATTCCCACCAAGGCAGGGTGGCCCGAAAAAGAAAAACTTTCACCATCATTCACTCCATCACTGTCTTGCCAGAAGGGTGCTTTACACTACAGTTTTTAAACTGCAACATTAACACCCCTCCTTCAGAGTGCAGGCACTGTACTTCCCCTCTCCAGGACTCAAGTCCGGCCTGCCGGTTTCCCTGAACCCCTTCATAAATGTTACTTTGCTCACACTCCAACAGCACGTCAAGTATTTTTTGTATGAATAAAAAATCAAAATAGAAAGCATTAGTAATATAAGAGGGGCCTAGAGACATGACTAATGAACAGAGGATATATTTTAGTGCCAAGAATGTCTACATTGTTTATTCAAGACCCTATTTTGAAATTGGCATCTTTTTTAATTTGCATGAAATTGGACAAATTGCCAATTTCTGACCATTTTATTGGGTAGTTCAAATCAGTAAATGGGTGGTTTCTTGTACTCAACTTACAGAAAAAATGGAGTTCTAAAGAAATAGCTATGAGTTTGATCAACTGGAACAAAGGGATTGACCAAAAACAGTGCTCAAAGTCGGTGAAATCGCTGATGGACATTTGTCGCCGAGATCGCTAATTTCGTGGGAGCGTAATTCCATGAGTTTTCGACCAAATTTCGGACTTTTGGTGTCATTACCATCGGGAAAAGATTCTCTGTAATTTCATAAGAAAAAAATAATTTTTTTTTTCCTAAAATTTTGCGACGCAAAATGACAGTTTCAGAAAGGGGCTTGCGACAGTCAAAGGGTTAAAGATTCTCCATTTTCATTTAACCTTGGCACCCCAAATTTACCTACTACTCCCTCCACAACATTTTTACCCACTTTAGCATTGAAATCCCCAACCACAAGTAATCTCGCACTTGGTTCAAAACTCCCCACGCATTCACTCAACATTTCCCAAAATCAATCTCTCTCTCCTCTACACCACTCTCTTCTCCAGGTGCATATGCACTTACTATAACCAACTTTTCACATCCAGCCTTTATTTTACTCCACATAATCCTTGAATTAATACATACTCCCTCTTTTCCTGCCATAGCTTATCCTTCAATATTACTGCTACTCCTTTAGCTCTATGTGAAACCCGTGACCTAACCCCATTTTTTTTTCTCTCCACTGAAATTCTCCCTCCCCCTTCAGCTTTGTTTCACTTAAGGCCAGGACATCCAGCTTCTTCTCATTCATAACATCCACAATCATCTCTTCATCATTTGCACAACATCCACGCACATTCAGACTTCCCACTTAGACAATTTTCTTCTTATTCTTTTTAGTAATCATTACAGGAAAAGGGGTTACTAGCCCATTGTTCCCGGCATTTTAGCTGACTTTTACAACATGCATGGCTTACGAAAGAAAGATTCTTATTCCATTTCCCCATGGATATAAAAGGAAAAGTAATAAGTACAAGAACCATTAAGATAAAATCAAAGAAAACTCAGATGAGCGTGTATAAATAAACATGTACATGTAGGTGTAGTGTGACCTATGTAAGTAGAAGTAGCAAGACGTACCTGTAATCTTGCATACTTATGAGAGACAAAAGAAACCAGCTATCCTACCATCATGTAAAACACTTACAGGCTTTCATTTTACACTCACCTGGCAGGACAGTAGTACCTCCCTGGGTGGTTGCTGTCTACTAACCTACTACATATGTACATGTTCATGTATACACACTCATCTGAGTTTTCTTTGATTTTATCTTAGTAGTTCTTGTTCTTATTGCTTTTCCTTTCATATTCATGGGGAAGTGGAATAACAATCTTTCCTTCATAAGCCATGTGTGTTGTAAAAGTCAACTAAAATGCTGGAACAATAGGCTAGTAACCTTTTCCCGTATAGCCTACTAAAAAGAAAGAAGAAAACCTATGTAAATATACAGTGGAACCTCTACTTATGAGTTTAATCTGTTCTATCACCTTGCTCACATCTGGATTCTCCTCATTTAAATTAATTGAAATGGAATTAATTCGTTCCAGTGGTATTCCAGGTACAAGAAAATACTTCAATAATTTCCCTAATGTCAACTCTACGGCTTATTTATCTATTACAATTCATGAAATATGACAATGAACAATATTAATAACACAGTGGACCCTCGCCTAACGCTATTAATCCGTTCCTGAGAGCTCAACGTTAGGCAAAATTATCGTTAGGTGAATTAATTTTCCCCATAAGAAATAATGGAAATCAAATTAATCCATTCCTGACACCCCAAAGTATGAACAAAAAAAATTTTTTACCACATGAAATATTAATTTTAATACACACAAACTGAAGAAGACATGCACAGTTACATGACAGTTACCTTTATTGAAGATCTGGTGATGATTGATGGGATGGGAGGAGGGGAGACTGTGGATGGTGTTAATGTTTAGAAAGGGAATCACCTTCCATTAGGACTTGAGGTGGCAAGTCCTTTTCTGGGGTTACTTCCCTTCTTTTAATGCCACTAGGACCAGCTTGAGAGTCACTGGACCTCTGTCGCACAACATATCTGTCCATAGAGGCCTGTACCTCCCGTTCCTTTATGACATTCCTAAAGTGTTTCAAAACATTGTCAGTGTAATAGTCACCAGCACGACTTGCAATAGCTGTGTGAGGGTGATTTTCATCAAAAAAGGTTTGCACTTTAAGCCACACTGCACACATTTCCTTAATCTTTGAAGTAGGCAACTTCCTCAATTTCTCTATCCCCTCCTCCAAAGCAGTTTCCTCAGGTGTGGCCTCTTGCTGCTGAAGATGATCTAGCAGCACATCAGTGGTTAGTTCTTCATTGTCCTCCTCCACCAACTCTTCCACATCCTGCCCACTAACCTCCAACCCCAAGAACTTCCCCAATGCCACAATGGATTCCTCAACTGGCATAGGATTCCCAGAGTTAGCCTCAAACCCTTCAAAATCCCTTTTGCCTACACATTCTGGCCACAGTTTCTTCCAAGCAGAGTTCAAGGTCCTCTTAGTCACTTCCTCCCAAGCCTTACCTATAATGTTTACACAATTGAGGATGCTAAAGTGATCTCTCCAAAACTCTAAGAGAGTCAAATGAGTTTCTGAGGTCACTACAAAGCACCTTTCAAACATAGCTTTTGTGTACAGTTTCTTGAAGTTGGAAATGACCTGCTGGTCCATGGGCTGCAGGAGAGGAGTGGTATTAGGAGGCAAAAACTTCATCTTAATAAAGCTCATTTCAGCAGAAAGTCGCTCTGCCACGTCTGAAGGATGACCAGGAGCATTGTCTAATACCAGGAGGCACTTAAGGTCTAATTTCTTTTCAATTAGGTAATTTTTCACAGTGGGGGCAAATGCATGGTGCAACCAGTCATAGAAAAAGTCCCTAGTGACCCATGCCTTACTGTTTGCCCTCCACAGCACACACAAATTAGCCTTGAGGACATTGTTTTTCCTGAACACTCTGGGAGTTTCAGAGTGATACACCAATAAAGGCTTCACTTTGCAATCACCACTAGCACTGGCACACAACAGAGTAAGCCTGTCTTTCATAAGCTTATGTCCTGGGAGTGCCTTTTCCTCCTGAGTAATGTAGGTCCTGCTTGGCATTTTCTTCCAAAACAGGCCTGTTTCGTCGCAATTAAACACTTGTTCGGGTTTCAGTCCTTCACTGTCTATGTACTCCTTGAATTCCTGCACATATTTTTCAGCCGCTTTGTGGTCCGAACTGGCAGCCTCACCATGCCTTATCACACTATGTATGCCACTACGATTCTTAAATCTCTCAAACCAACCTCTGCTGGCCTTAAAAATTCACTCGCATCACTAGTTGCAGGCATTTTTCTAATTAAATCGTCATGCAACTTCCTAGCCTTTTCACATATGATCGCTTGAGAGATGCTATCTCCTATCTGTTTTTCGTTTATCCACACCAATAACAGTCTCTCAACATCTTCTATCACTAGTGATCTCTGTTTCAAAAACAAAGTTGCACCTTTGGCAAGAACAGCTTCCTTGATTGCCGTTTTCTTGGCCACAATAGTAGCGATGGTTGACCGGGGTTTTGTGTACAACCTGGCCAGCTCGGAGACACGCACTCCACTTTCATACTTAGCAATGATCTCTTTCTTCACATCCATAGTAATTCTCACTCTTTTTGCTGTAGGGTTGGCACTAGAAGCCTTCTTGGGGCCCATGGTGACTTATTTTGCAGGTGCAATCACTAAAAAGGCTGTGATAATATGAAATGTTCTGATTGTACGTTTGGAAGCGACCACGGTGGCTGGCTTGTAAACACTGGCACCCACGGAACAAGCGAGGCGGGGTCAGGCCGCACGTGGACGCGTCTCGAACGAATCGCGTTAAGCGAGCTTTTTAGCGCTAGCCGAGGCAAAATTTTTGCATTAAAATGTATCGCTAGGTGGATTTAACGTTATGCGATGCGTTCGTTAGGCGAGGGTCCACTGTACATGCACTAGAATGAATAAAATGCATGTCATTACGAATGTGGCTAGTGGTGGTGACAGCAGGCGTTGTTGTTGTTGGGGTTTATACGGCCACCACAGCGGCCATTCCTGCTCCTGATTACATGTGTAGAGAACCTAGGATAACCCAAAAAAGTCAGACGGTGACTTATAAGTGCTACACTCGTAATGCTAAACTTAATTGCTACACTCTTAATGCTAAACTTAATTGCTACACTCTTAATGCTAAACTTAATTGCTACACTCTTAATGCTAAACTTAATTGCTACACTCTTAATGCCACACTTTGCCACTGCTGCTTCATGTTGTCTGCCACTGCTGCTTCATGCTGTCTGCCACTGCTGCTTCATGTTGTCTGAGTCTGCTACCTCATGATGTCTGTTCCCACTTTTGCTAGCATGTTGAAGAGCTTTCCAATATGTGAAGGTTGAGGGGCAGTGCCAATCGGACAGGCATTGTTTACTCTTGAACATCGCCAAATAATCAAGCATTTCTGCTACTTTGAGCTCAATTTCAAGGTACTTTTCTTCATGAAACCAATCAAAATCATATCTATTTCTGTAGTGTATCTTCCATTCTATCAAATGAGACCAAAAAATGAGAATACAATCATAAAAACCATATGAAAATATACCGCTAAGGGGAGGCTAATGGCTGAGAAGTGAATTCCGTTATTTGTGGACCGGTTTCTTTCATTTTTGGTGTATGCTAAGAAGCAACTTTCCATCATACATTGCCCAAGTTTCAATAAGATAGTCCAATAAACAACTGAAATCCAATTCCCTAGATCAAGAGCAAGAGCCCCTCACCAGCGTCAAGGAATCTCCGTTGTAGCCCGCTCGCATCTGGAAATTTCACTCGTGTCTGGAAGCAAAAAACTGACCAAGCGACTGCTCGTATCTGGAAAAACTCGCACATGGATGCACTTCCTAAAATATGTCAACCACATTGTAAACTTGCAAGAAAATGAAGGAATTTGAATTTGAAATTGAATTTGAATAGGTCAACTATGGCAGGTTACATTTGCATATGAGAAAACAAATGATGTCTCTAGGCACCATGCTTGTAATGCTGGAACAATTTTAACCCTTTCAGGGTCCAAGGCCAAAATCTGAAGTGGTGCCCCAGTGTCCAAGAATTTAAAAAAAAAAAAAAATTGTTATTTTTTCTTATGAAATGGTAGAGAATCTTTTTGTGAATGTAATAAAACAAAAAGTACGAAATTTGATGGAAAATTGACGAAATTATGCTCTCGTGAATTTTGATGTGTCAGCGATATTTACGAATCGGCGATTTTGCCGACTTTGACTCCCATTTTAGGCCAATTACAATATTCCAGTCGACCAAATTCTCAGCTATTTCACTAGTATTACTTCTATTCTATCGATTGAGCACAAGAAATCGCCAAGTCAACTGTTTCAACTACAAAATAAAGTGACCGGAAATTGGTAATTTGGCCAATTTAACACAAAGTTCAAAATATTCCAATTTCAAAATAGGGTCCAGAATAAACAATGTAGGTATTCCTGGCACTAAACTAACATTTCCTCTGTTCATTAGTTATGTTTTGAGGCTTTACAAATAAATTCCATTTTGATTTTTTATTCACATAATGAATTTTTATTCACACCAAAAAAATAGAAGATTTACTGCTATGCAATATTGTAATAATTGTATAAATATCATCACCACATTTGTGAATGTATATTAGACCCACCAGCTGGCGTGTATTAGACGTGTGAGGTCGTTTGTTTACTCTTGAACATTGGCAAAAATTTAACATTTCCGCCACTTTGAGCTCAATTTCAAGCCATTTCCAGTGCTAACACCAATCAAAATTATCTCTATTTCTGTAATATGTCTTCCATTCTATCAAATGAGACCAAGAAATCACAAATACAACAGCGACTGCAAAGTCGCTGTTTTAATCGAAAATCATGGTCTCAGTTTTTTTCCTCTCATTATACACAGTGTGCTGCAGGATTTGTTTTATGTGGTGCACACATACCACATAGATGTATTCTCTCATATCTAGGCCCAAATTTACCACTCACAGTTTATCAGAGTGAGCTGAGCTCATGACGTAGATCTACGGTTTGGACCCTGAACGTAAAGCCGTAGATCTACGGGATGGATCCTGAAAGGGTTAAAAATGAATGGGAGTGTTGAAACCTGGGGATGAGGTTGATATCCTTGGGACAAAATGAGATTCCAAACAGACTATGAAGAACCACATAGTAAATCTCGGAAACAAGGCAACCAGGAAACTTATAGCACTTAGATATATCTTGAATCTGCTCAACAGTAGAGGTTGCTGATCATTTCAAAGTAAAATTACAGTTTGCATCAGTTTACTTACCAAATATCATGAGAAATGCTGCAAGGGCTCCGGTATAATGCGAGAGTCCCAACTCTACCATTGTGTTGTATACTGTGGGCATTAGCAAGGACCCAAAAAATGCAGGTACAATTCTCATGGCTGATACTGGCACAACAGGATCATATGGAGTACCAATGCGATCAAATTTGAAGTTGCCTGAAAAAAGAAATCCTCCAATAAACAAGTGCTTACAATTACATGATAAAAAAACAAATATTTTACAAAGCTACTGAGAATGAATCTTAGTTAGGTAAAAAAAAAGAAAGTATTGCATTAATTTCCATAGAAAAGAATGGACTAGATACTGAAAAAATTTAGGACAAGAAATTTTATGAAATTTGTTGAATGCAGGTCATTGGTTATCTAGCAACTGGTTATTAGTCACCCATTATCCAGCAGTCTCATTTTGCACTGATATATCCAAACCTGAGTGAAGTCATAGTATATAGTAGGTCTAGTTAATACTAGAACTATGATGTCATAAGCCACAAAGTAAATCTTAACTTCTTCAGATATTTACATTGCAGATCTAGGAACTGCAGCTCTTTTTCAGGTAGTCATTTAGCTCTGAACTGCAGAGGTAAAGAAGGGGTCATACTAGTTACCCCCCAAAAATACCTCAACTTCATCAATGCCAAAATTCCAGCATTAATTTAATAATGTAGATTCAATAAATGAGAAAAATTGCATGACATGAAGTCCCTCAATCAATAATAAATGCAGATTGGGAAGAGTATGGCCTAGTGTGGTGAATAATTTTGCAGGTTTTCCCCTCAATATCAGGTCCAGGGAAACTGTCACCCTGGCAAGGCAAGGGCTTTGATGTACAAGAAGACACACTATTACAACTAAATAACTGCAGAAGAAATGTTGGAGGAGCTAAATTCCAAGATAGGTACACAAATAACCCACACATAGGAGAGGGGAGCTTACGACGATTTAAATGGTCCAAGTCAGATCAAAATGTCATCGTAAACTCCCCTCTCCTATGTGCGGGCTATTTGTGTACTGTTCCAGACATGGTATTGTGTCTTTGTTATCCATGATAGAGGGAAGGCAGACAATAGAAAAGCACAAATAAAATTTACACATAACACCAAGATATACAAGTGATGCTGCATACTACTAGTAAGCTGCAGACTTCTGCATAGACAATGGCCATGATACATCTAGAAGAATGGCTGTAGAGTGCACTCTGGAGCAAGTAATTATGCCTTAGCAGTTGAGTAACAAACTGCAGTGCAAAACAGAGCAGACATCACAGGATACCCAAGAACTACAGTACAACAATCTTTTACCGACAACTCTGCACTGACACCAACTCTACAACCACAGCCATCCATCGCAACCCAAGAACCACAGCAATCACCCTCACCGAGCAACTGCCATCCACCTTAGCCCATTAGGGCCTCATCAATCCTTTCCACACGTGTCAAGACCAACGAGTATCACAAACCAGAATATAATGCAAGAAAATTATTTTAGGTAAATTTGTACAATTTTTTGAAAGTCAAGAAATTATCCTTGTTTTTCCAAAGTGTTCTTCAGTTATGTAACAGGGATTTCATGTACAAGTGTCATCAGGAACCTAACTACCATGTTGTGCAAGTCTACTGTATAACACAAAATAAAAAATTAAATAAAACTGCGATACAGATTTTAGTGGAACTTAAGCATTTAGTAAAAGACATTAAAATAAAAATTTATATGTATATTGAAATTTAACTCAAAAGGCAAAAAATAATGTAATAATATTTGGAGGCATTACATACTGTACAATTAAAAATAATAAACTGCAGAATAAGGTGAAATTTATATTTTTGAAGTAATGGAAATTTAAAAGGTCACAAAATTAAGGAAATATATTACATGCAATCTAAGTTATTGTTGGAATTAAGCTATGATTTATGTTTGCAAAGTTACTCCACACTTTTGGCCCTTTAATCTGCATCTGATTTCTAGAGAGATTCAAATGGTACTATACTGTATTTGGAATGGGATGCCCTGTGCATTCTGTTAGTTTTTCCATGAAGTATCTTGGATCAGCACTGCGATGTAGTGTTCTATGAGGCCTGCATGGTAATATGCAAGGCATAAATATTTAGCAGGTTAAGGAATTTAAAAAATGTGTAGCATGTTGCCTGAACAAGCATGTAGTGTGCTGCCAGTAACTTTAGTTTGTGATGGTTCTGGTAGCTGATAATTAATGCTGGACTAAAAATTATTATTCAATGTTACAACATGAACTAACCATCAAAGCCTGCTATATAGGCAGCAAGAGCGATAAGCTGCTTTCCCAGCGGTGGCTGAGAGTCAAAAAAGAAAGTGTTCTGCATGTAAAGACTTGCATATTTCCCATAGTGAAGCTCATCAAACCTGCAAAATGAAGTCATAGATTAGATTATGTATTAGCAAATATAATTAGACATGGGTAAGGGATAATGCAGGCATGTACATACAGTATCAAAATGCTGGCATCATGATCACAGTTTATATTATAGTTTTTCAGTTTTTTTGAGCAAAACTTATCTAACACTTATTCATTGAAATAGATATTTTACTAAATTAGCTGCTTTAGTAAATATTCTAGCCAATTCCAAGTAACAAAAAATATTATATTAATTTTCAAAGAAAAAAAAAAAGTACACAAAAAACAAAACTAGGAACATAACACTGTATCAATTGCATCTGCTAGAAAAAGGACAGGATGGATAAGGAGAACCTTCAAAACTAGGGATGCCAAGCCCATGATGACACTTCAGGTCTCTTGCTCTATCTAGGCTGGAATATTGCTGCACATTAACAGCACTTTTCAAGGCAGGTGAAATTGCTGATCTAGAAAATGTACAGAGAACCTTCACAGCACACACAACTGCGATAAAGCACTTCAATTACGTACTGGGATCGCTTGAAGCTCCTCAACCAGTACTCCCTGGAATGCAGGCGGGAGAGATGCACGATTATAAACACTTGGAAAATCCTAGAAGGATTAGTACCAAACTTACACATGAAAATCACTCCCTATGAAAGACGATGCAACATCCCCCCCCCAATGAAAAGCAGGGGTTCCACTAGCACGATAAGAGGCAACACAATAAATGTCAGGGGCCCAAGACTGTTCAACTGCCTCCTAGCATACATAAGGGGGATTATCAATAGACCCCTGGCTGTCTTCAAGCAGGCACTGAACAGGCACCTAAAGTTGGTGCCTGACCAGCCGGGCTGTGGTTTGTACGTTGGGTTGCGTGTGGCTAACAGTAACAGCCTGGTTGATCAGGCACTGATCCACCATGAGGCACTGTCACAGACCGGGCCGCGGGGGCGTTGACCCCCGGAACCCTCTCCAGGTATACTCCAGGTATACTGCAGCAGGCCTACTGGATGACAGCAATACAATGGCCGACTATACCGACAGCATGTGCACAAGATTATGGCATACTTATTGAAGATCTTTCGTCCACCAGTGACTATCATTTCACCATGGTTAATGAAGCAGCATAACCTAAATGAGGTCTGACCATAGATATAAAGTTGAGGTACAGCTTAGGGATTTCTATTATTTATACTCTACATGAAGCCAAGACATGAAAAAACATATACCACGGTCGTGATTTTAAATTTCATTAGGACTTCTAGGTTTTATTGCATTAACTAACTAAAAGCTATTGTACATTATTTAGCTGATATGCCATAGTTGTTTTCTTTTCCTAGGATTACAACCGTACAGTGATCCTCTGTTCTTTTGTTCCTTAAACTACCTGCACCACTACTACTACTATTACTTTGCATACACTCCACTGTGCCCCTTTTTTTCAATATTACTACTACCTTCTTACTGCCACCTCTTATCACTGTTGCACTCCTACTACTATTATCACCACTACTACGTACCTTGATACTCCCTCCTCCATTTCTACATCTCCCATCCCCCTCTCATACATATTCTGGCTCCTTCCCTTCATTTCTCTCTGCATGACTAGGTAATGGTCCAAGTCGGACCGAAACATTGTCAAGTTTCAGCCATCACAAGTGTGGGTTGTACCTTTCAGAGCTCTACACCGTGTTCCCCTCAAGGAAGGTTCCTTGATGTTGGTAAGGGGCTCTTGATTTAGGGAATTGGATCTGTGCTCCAGTTCCCCGAATTAAGCCTGAATGCCTTCCACCCCCCCCCCAGGCGCTGTATAATCCTCCGGGTTTAGCGCTTCCCCCTTGATTATAATAATAATCTACACCGTGTTGAACTGCATCTGCTGCCACTTCTCTGACTACATCAACCAATCCAGGTCATCTAGTAGCTTTCTAGTGTCCATATTGGAAATTATTTGAGGGCCTATTTTAGAGATCTGCAAACTTGTGTCACTATTTATTCCCTCATCAATGTTGTTGAGGCAGATTATGAACAAGAGTCCCAGCACTGAACCTTGTAACACACCACTCATTGCTCACCACTCCAATTTCTCCCCATTACTGCAAACATTGTTGCCTATTGGTCAGCCATGCCTCGACCCTGGACCACTATTAAATTAATCAGTCTCCAGTGTGGAGATTTATCGAAGACCTTATTGAGGTCCATTTAGACAATATAGTAATCTTTATCCTTGTCTACTATCTTGAATACTAAGTGAAAAGGGGTTAGACTGCCCCCTTGCTTTTAACTGCATCAGAAATTCATTCATTCCATCAACTCTCCCACAATTGAGGATAGGCCGACTGGTCCACCAGAAGCAGCTAAGGCCCCATTCCCCACTTCGTAAATGGGAATCACTTTTGTCATTACCTATTTATCCTGTACGATACCTGCCAGTAGTGATCTGTTAAGAGACTGGCTCATGGCTTAAGTTCCTCCTCACATTCCTTTACAACTCTTGAAAGCAGCTCGTCAGGGCCTGGTGACTTGTTTAGCTGAATCAATATATAGTCATTTGAGGACAATGTCACTAATGATAGATACTGTATTATTTATTAATGTTGATTATACTACACACCTTAATGTTTATCTGTACAAGCACAATAAAAAATATTAAATATAAAGAAAAAGTATCAAGACGTGGGATGAAAAACAGTTAAATTTCATGCACAAGAAAAAATCACTGCATATACGAGCACAAAATAAAGGTTCTTATTTAAAAGACAAATACGCTGTATGAGTTGAATTTAATTAGATTTTAAAAAATTACACCAAAACATAGTAAACATGTATGTCTGAAACTTGCTCTCTGGTAATGCCCATATTATGTTTAATCAAAAAGTTCATAACAGTCTGCATATACATTATATAATAAAGAAGGATGCATCAGATATGAAGGGATGCTTCCAGCAGTTCATATACTTAACAATCAGAGTTAGTACTGTGTGTATGTCACTCATGCAGACAAATTAAAGACTGGTAGAATTGGAAGCAGCAAGAGTGAACTGAAATCTCCTTTGCTATGGGTAGCAACATGTGCAAAGAAGGGCAAAAACATTACAAATTGTGTTTACAGTCAGTCAGAACTGTAAACTTAAGTTATGAGAAGTCACATCTGAGAACATCTTGAAACTACCACAGTACAAGTAAGATCGGACAGAAGACGGATGAAGGGCAGAGGGAGAGGAACGAAAGGCAGAGGGGGAGAAATTGGAAAGGGACAACAAATGAATGAAACGGGGAACATATCACCTATTACGCAATGGGTAGAACAGGAAATACCCCAGCACTCCTCAGACTCTCTACTTCATTCGAGTATAATGGGCAAACAAAATCGAGATTCCAGTGTAGTTAAATCCCGTTATCCGAAAATTATTGGAGCAGATGGCATTACGGTATAACCACAATATCAACTTAAAAAAATCTTAAGTCACATAGAAAATCCTAGAGGGACTAGTCGCAAATCTGCAAACAGAAATCACTCTACGAAAGCAAATGACTCGGCAAACAGTGCAACATCCCCAAATGAAAAGCAGGGGTTCGGGGCTGAGTACACAAAAACTCACTAAGTGTCAGGAGCCCCAAGACCGTTCAACTGCCTCCCAGCATACTTATATAAGGGGGATTACCAAAAGACCCCTATCTTTAAGAGGAAGCCGACCTCGCCAGCTGGGCTGTGGTTCGTACATTATAATATCTATTTCTACAAGTATATGAGTAGTGATGAAGGCGGCTCAGTGGCTCATTCTACAGAGTGGTGGCTCCCACAGTATGGCTCCTCCTGAAAGGGCTGCGGCTGAGTGGCTCCTTTTCACACATATATGCTAATGACCTTAACCCCACCCACACCCCCCCCACACCCACGGCCCCCCACCCACGCCAGCCGTGCCCCCCATGCCCATGCCCCCCGACCCCCCACCCATGCCCCCGTGCCCCCCATGCCCGCACCCCCACACCCCCATGCCCCCACGACCCCCCCACCCGTGCCCCCCACGCCCGCACCCCCATGCCCCCATGACCCCCACCCCGCCCCCCCCCGCCCTCACGCCCCGCCCGTGCCCCCATGCCCCCACCCACCCTCGCCCTCGTGCCGACCCACCCGCCCACTGCGCCCTCGCGCCCACCCGTGCCTTCTGCTGCGCCTTCTGCAGCGTCGTCCGGATCGCCCCCGCCTCCTGATTTTGGAGATATAACAGATATGTGTTTGTGTTAGTTTTGGTAAAATGTCTCATGTCATAAGTGTCTGAGTTAGTTTGTGTTAATGTTGTAAAGTCTGGAGACTGAGGGAGTAGTATGGTGGATGTGTTGTAATTTCAGTTAATGAAATGTGTAAGTGTAGATAAAAAAGAGTGATAAATCTTATTTGGGAGTAATCAAAATTATATTTTGGAAGTGCTTCAGTGTTGTTTGGAAATGTTCAAAGGTGTTTATGTGAGTATTCAAATGATTTATGAGAGTGTTCGAAGTAATCTCTGGGGTTGTTCTGTAGTGAGATGATAAAGGTTGTGGATGAGAGATATTGAGAAAAGGTGGTCTCAAATGATGTATGAGAGTGTTTTGAAGGTGTTCAAAGTAAAGTGAGGTGTGTACTCACCTAGTTGTATTCACCTAGTTGAAGTTGCGGGGGTCGAGTCCGAGCTCCTGGCCCCGCCTCTTCACTGATCGCTACTAGGTCACTCTCCCTGAGCCGTGAGCTTTATCATACCTCTGCTTAAAGCTATGTATGGATCCTGCCTCCACTACATCGCTTCCTAAACTATTCCACTTACTGACTACTCTGTGGCTGAAGAAATACTTCCTAACATCCCTGTGATTCATCTGTGTCTTCAGCTTCCAACTGTGTCCCCTTGTTACTGTGTCCAATCTCTGGAACATCCAGTCTTTCTCCACCTTGTCAATTCCTCTCAGTATTTTGTATGTCGTTATCATGTCCCCCCTATCTCTCCTGTCCTCCAGTGTCGTCAGGTTGATTTCCCTTAACCTCTCCTCGTAGGACATAACTCTTAGCTCTGGGACTAGTCTTGTTGCAAACCTTTGCACTTTCTCTAGTTTCTTCACGTGCTTGGCTAGGTGTGGGTTCCAAACTGGTGCCGCATACTCCAATATGGGCCTAACGTACATGGGGTACAGGGTCCTGAATGATTCCTTATTAAGATGTCGGAATGCTGTTCTGAGGTTTGCCAGGCGCCCATATGCTGCAGCAGTTATTTGGTTGATGTGCGCTTCAGGAGATGTGCCTGGTGTTATACTCACCCCAAGATCTTTTTCATAAGAACATAAGAAAGGAGGAACACTGCAGCAGGCCTGTTGGCCCATACTAGGCAGGTCCTTTCCTTGAGTGAGGTTTGTAGTCTCTGGCCCCCTAGACTGTACTTCATCTGCGGTCTTCTTTGCCCTTCCCCAATCTTCATGACTTTGCACTTGGTGGGATTGAACTCCAGGAGCCAATTGCTGGACCAGGTCTGCAGCCTGTCCAGATCCCTTTGTAGTTCTGCCTGGTCTTCGATCGAATGAATTCTTCTCATCAACTTCACGTCATCTGCAAACAGGGACACCTCAGAGTCTATTCCTTCCGTCATGTCGTTCACAAATACCAGAAACAGCACTGGTCCTAGGACTGACCCCTGCGGGACCCCGCTGGTCACAGGTGCCCACTCTGACACCTCGCCACGTACCATGACTCGCTGCTGTCTTCCTGACAAGTATTCCCTGATCCATTGTAGTGCCTTCCCTGTTATCCCTGCTTGGTCCTCCAGTTTTTGCACCAATCTCTTGTGTGGAACTGTGTCAAACGCCTTCTTACAGTCCAAGAAAATGCAATCCACCCACCCCTCTCTCTCTTGTCTTACTGCTGTCACCATGTCATAGAACTCCAGTAGGTTTGTGACACAGGATTTCCCGTCCCTGAAACCATGTTGGCTGCTGTTGATGAGATCGTTCCTTTCTAGGTGTTCCACCACTCTTCTCCTGATAATCTTCTCCATGATTTTGCATACTATACATGTCAGTGACACTGGTCTGTAGTTTAATGCTTCATGTCTGTCTCCTTTTTTAAAGATTGGGACTACATTTGCCGTCTTCCATGCCTCAGGCAATCTCCCTGTTTCGATAGATGTATTGAATATTGTTGTTAGGGGTACACATAGCACCTCTGCTCCCTCTCTCAATACCCATGGGGAGATGTTATCTGGCCCCATTGCCTTTGAGGTATCTAGCTCACTCAGAAGCCTCTTCACTTCTTCCTCGGTTGTGTGCACTGTGTCCAGCACTTGGTGGTGTGCCCCACCTCTCCGTCTTTTTGGAGTCCCTTCTGTCTCCTCTGTGAACACTAATTTTGAATCTCTTGTTGAGTTCTTCACATACTTCACGGTCATTTCTTGTTGTCTCTCCTCCTTCCTTCCTTCCTTCCTTAGCCTGATTACCTGGTCCTTGACTGTTGTTTTCCTCCTGATGTGGCTGTACAACAGTTTTGGGTCAGATCTGGCTTTGGCTGCTATGTCATTTTCATATTGTCTTTGGGCCTCCCTTCTTATCTGTGCATATTCGTTTCTGGCTCTACGACTGGTCTCCTTATTCTCCTGGGTCCTTTGCCTTCTATATTTCTTCCATTCCCTAGCACACTTGGTTTTTGTCTCCCTGCACCTTTGGGTAAACCATGGGCTCATCCTGGCTTTTTCATAATTCCTGTTACCCTTGGGTACAAACCTCTCCTCAGCCTCCTTGCATTTTGTTGCTACATATTCCATCATCTCATTAACTGGCTTCCCTGCCAGTTCTCTGTCCCACTGAACCCCGTTCAGGTAGTTCCTCATTCCTGTGTAGTCCCCTTTCTTGTAGTTTGGCTTCATTCGTCCTGGCCTTCCTGCTTCTCCCTCCACTTGTAGCTCTACTGTGTATTCGAAGCTTAAAACCACATGGTCACTGGCCCCAAGGGGTCTTTCGTATGTGATGTCTTCGATATCTGCACTACTCAAGGTGAATACTAAGTCCAGCCTTGCTGGTTCATCCTCTCCTCTCTCTCTTGTAGTGTCCCTTACGTGTTGGCACATGAAGTTTTCCAGTACCACCTCCATCATCTTAGCCCTCCATGTATCTTGGCCCCCATGTGGGTCCAAGTTCTCCCAATCGATCTCCTTGTGGTTAAAGTCACCCATGATCAGGAGCTTTGGCCCTGCATGCATGAGCTCTTCTGGCACTCTAGCCAGTGTATCAACCATCGCTCTATTGCTCTCGTCGTACTCTTGCCTTGGCCTCCTGCTGTTCTGTGGTGGGTTATACATCACTGCTATTACCACCTTGGGACCTCCAGAGTGAAGTGTTCCCGCTATGTAATCACTTTCTTCTCCGCTGTCTCCTCTCTCCAGCTCATCAAAATTCCAGCGATTTTTTGATCAGCAACGCCACTCCTCCACCCCCCCTGTTCCCTCTGTCTTTCCTCAGGATTTGGTATCCCGTTGGAAAGATGGCATCTGTTATCATACCTGTAAGCTTGGTTTCTGTGAGAGCTCTGATGTCCGGTGATGCTGTCTTTGACTCTTTCATGCCACTCCTCCCACTTAATTTGTTATCCATCAGCTGTTGTGTACCATACCTTCAGTTTCCTTCCAACACGTGGTTTGGGGGGCCTGTGAGGTGGAGACCTGGTGGCATACTGTGGGATTCTATAGCACTGGTGTTGGGTGGAGCTGTGGGTATGGATGTATGTGTTGTTGGGATGGTGTGATAGGTTTATGGTTTCTGAGAATAGTTGTGTGTGTCTTGCCCCTTGCTGTCTGTTCTCTCTGACAGACCTCTGCTGGTTCCATTCCTTGTCTCTTTTACTAGCTCCTTTCGCTTTTTTGTCCTCTCCCTCAGCTGCTGCGTTCTGATTTTGTTCTGCTCTGTCTAGAACTCCCTCCTTGTACCTCCTCCGAGTATTTCAATCGTGGTTCTCTTTGGAGGATCCTGTTCTGCACTGTTTTCCATCCAAGAATCAGCTTGATTGGTCTTTCTCTCCCTTTCGAGTACCCCCATATTCTCTGAAAATAATTACAATCTCGTCCATCTCTTCACCTATTTCCGTGATGATTTCCTCAATCCCTCCACCCCCTTTCTTTCTTCCTGCTGCCATTCAGTGTAGTGACCTTTCCTCTATCATCGGCCTGAAGCCCATGATTAAACACTGATTTTGCCCTTTCTTCATCCCATGCCTCACCCTCTGTGACTCTGGATCCGCCTGTATGTGGGTTCAGTTTCTCTCAGATTTTTCCAGTGGCTCTTGAATAGCCTGGTTGTGCTACACATTCGACGTACTCCCTCTCCATCTGCAACCATCTGTTTCTCTCCCTTTCACTCCTTGTCCTTCTTGGCAGGCTGATATGACTCTTAACACAATTTTCCATAATTCCTTCCTTCCTGTTCGGCCTCGCCACTTCATATGCTGTGTCTTCTCTGTCACTGCCCCTGTAACTCCGCTTCAGCCTATTTATTCTTCAACTTCTAGGACCCTTATCTTGGCTACTGCAGTTTCGACTTGTGCCTCCCAATTCTTGTCTCCTTCCCAACCTCTTTTCCAATTTCACAGAGAGCTCTTTCCTCCATTTTTTCAGAAATCTCTCCTATTTTCCTCCCACTCTTGTACCATCCCTTTTCCACTGCTCCTACCATCCACTCCTTTTCCGCCTACCAGAACCATTCTCATCTGATCCTTGGTTCCTGCGATGTCCCCACCATTTTTTTTTTTTTTTTTTTTGTGAGAGAAAGAGAAGGGAAAGTGTAGAAGGAGAGAGAGAGGGGAAGAAGGAGAAGGGAAAGGGGAGCGAGAGAGGAGAGCGGAGAGAGAAGTAGAGAAGAGTGTAGGGAAGGTAGAGAGGGGGATATGAGAAGGAAAAAGGGGAAGAGAGTGAGAGAGGGGGAGAGAGAGTGAGGGAAGGGTAGGAGAGGGGGAGAGTTAGAAGGGAAAATGGGGAAGAGAGAGAGCAAGAGGGAGAGAGGGGAGAGAGAGGGATAGAGAGAGAGAGAGCGAGAGAGAAGAGGAGAGAAAGAGAGGCACTGAGAGGAGGGGGAGAGAGGGGAGAAAGGGGAAAGAGGGGGGAGATGGAAGATAGCGAGAGAGGGAGAGAGAGGCTAGGGGGAGAGGGAGGGGAGGGAGGGAGGAGATGGGAAAGGGAGAGGGAGAGATAATGGGAGGGGAGAGAGATGTTAGAGGGGGGGGAGATGTTAAGATGGGGGGAAGGTGTTAGAGGAAAGAGAGTTAGAGGGGAAGATGGAGAGGGAAGAGAGAGATAGGTAGAGAGAGATATATAGTAAAGATGGAAAGGGTAGAGATAGGTCTCTACCTAAAGGGCGAATAGAAGAGGGGGGGGAGGAGCAAGGTTCAGAGGTCAGTTCACAGGACGGTGTGAAATCCTGTGTGTGTGTGTGTGTTGTGTGGTGTGTGTGTGTGGTGTGTGTGTGTTGTGTGTGTGTGTGTGTGTGTGTGTGTGTTAGGTGGTAATAAAGTTTTGTGAATATCTTGGTTACAGTGATTTTAGTGGATTTTTGATATGGGTGAGATGAGATGCATTTGCTTGGATGTGAAATGGTGATTTTTTTTGTGTGTTCAGAAAGGGTGTTGGGATATGGTGAGTGGATGTGAAGAAATGCGGGTGAGATGAGAGGGTATTGGGGAGGGTTGTATTAGAAATTTTAAATGAAATATGGGGAGATTTACACTGGAAATAAAGTAATGTGTGAATATTTTAAAAAGAAATTATAGAATTTGAAAAGTTATGATATACCGGAAAAATAATGGAAGGGTGGTATGAAACATGTCGCAATAGTTGGGGTATGAGATTAGTTGAAGCGAGTATAATATCAATTTATGGTGGAAACAAGGAGATGGGTATGGAAGGATTTATTAACTTTTAGTAATGTAAAAAGATGAATTTATTACATAAAGATTCTAGTAAAAAGTAAGGGGGAAAAAATTGGAATAAATTGGATTAATTGATGAGGGTGTGGTAATGTAGTCGAACTAGTGAGTCGAAAAAGTGGTTATAAGTTGTGGGTTGTTGATGTGACTTTCGATGAAATTAGTTAAAAGAGGAAAAAAAAATTGTGGGTTTTGGGTGTTTGTCGAACTTAGAGATACCGAAAAAAGTGTTATAAGTGTGGTAGTTGTGGGGGTGTGGGTGATGTGGGTGTTGTGGATGTGGGGTGGTGTGGGATGTGGGTGTTGTGGGATTGGGGTTGTGGGATGTGGTGTTGTGGGATGTGGGTGGTGTTGGATTGGGTGTGTGTCGAACTAGAGATCTGAAAAGAGGTTATAAGTTTGTTGTGACTTTCTGATGAAATTAGTTAAAACGAGAAAAATTGTGGATGGTGGGTGTGTGGGCTGTGGATGTTGGGTTTGGTGGGTTGTGGTGTTGTGGGTGTGGGTGATGTGGGTTGTGGGTGTTGTTGGTGAATGTGGTAGGTTGTCGGCCGAACGTAGAGAGAGTACCGAAAAGTGGTTATAATTTGATGGGTGTTTTGCCTTTTTCTGATGAAATTAGTAAAACGAGAAAAAATTGATGGGTTGTGGGTGTTGTGGGATGTGGGTGTTGTGGATGTGGGTGTTGTGGGATGTGGGTGTTGTTGTCTGAACTAAGATTGCGAAAAGTGATTGTAAGTTGGTTGTTGTGACTTTCTGATGAAATTAGTTTAAAACGCGAAAAAAAATTGTGGGTTTGTGGTGTTGTGGGTTGGGTGTTTGATGTCGAACTAGAGAATACCGAAAAAAGTGTTATAATTTGTGGTAAGTTGTTGTGGGGGTGTGGGTGATTGGGATGTTGGTGTTGTGGTATGTGGGTGTTGTGGGATTGGGTGTTGTGGATGTGGGATGTTTTGTCGCACTAGTGATGCTGAAAAGTGGTTATAAGTTGTGGGTTGTTGATGTGACTTTTCTGATGAATTAGTTAAAAAACGAGAAAAAAATTGTGGTTGAGGGTGTTTTTGGTTGTGGTTGTTGTGGGGATGTTGGTGGATGTGGGTTGTGGGTGATGGTGGTGTTGTTGTCGAACTAGAGAAAACAGAAAAAGTGGTTATAATTGTGGGTTGTTGTGACTTTTTCTGATGAAATTAGTTAAAACGAGAAAAAATTGTGGGAATTGGTGTAGGGGATGTGGGTGTTGTGGATAGTGGGTGTTGTTGGTTGTGGTTGTGGTTTGAGGGTGATAGTGGATTTGTGGTGTTTTGTACGAACTAGCGATGCTGAAAAGAGATATGATCAATGATGGTTGTTGTGACGTTTCCTGATCGAAAAATAGTTAAAACAGAAAAACAAAAAAAAATTGTGGTTGTGGTATTGTGGGGTGTGGGTGATGTGGGATGTGGGATTGGGTGTTGTGGGTGTTGTGGGAGTTGTGGGTGTGGGTGATGTGGGTTGTGGGTGATGTGGGATGTGGGTGTTGTGGCGTGATGCTTTTCCGAACCTAGAGATCCAAAAAGAATGGTTTATAAGTGGTTTGTTGTTGAACTTTTTTTCTGATGAAACTAGTTTAAAACAGAGAAAAATTGTGGGTGTGGGTGCTTGTGGGTGTTGACAACAGAGTATGTTGACAAAGTGAATATAAGTTGATGTTGTTGTTGGTTGTTGAGACTTTCTGATGAACATTTAGATTAAAACGAGAAAAATTGGGGGTTATTGAGTGAAAATTGTGAGGTGTTGGTTGGAGTGTGGAGGGTTCGTGAGGGTGGGGAGGAGGAGAGAGAAAAGGTTACTTCGTGGGGATAGACCTAGATGAAATAGTATAAAACGAGAAAAAATGTCCCTAGACTTGTTGTTTGTTATTTTGTAAAGAAATTTGTGATTATTGTGGGTATTAAACAAAAAAAAAGTAAATTCTTGGATTATCCTGGTTAAGAGTGAAAATGTATTATCCTATGTTGTATATGAAATGTGTAATTACTGAGATTGGGGAAGTCCGACAAGAATTCAGCCTGTAATGTGGGGGAAAAAAAGTCATCACGGTTGACTTCACTGACCCAGTAAAACACAGGTGGGGTGACGTCGCCACTTGTTTTAGCCTGTATAAGAGAAAGTACCATGCCCCATAGGAGGATTACATTTGAATGCTTACCCTGAGAGGGGGGAATCCAAAAACTTGATCCGAGGAGATGGAGTGTTTCGTATTATTCCAAAAAAAATCGAAAATTTGGATGGGGGAGAAAGTGGGGGAATCCAAAAAACTTGATCCAAGGAATATAGTCTGTATTATCGAAGAAAAAACTTGATCCAAGGAGATGGAGACTGATTCGAGAAAACTTTGATCCGAGGATTGGAGTCTTAGTATAATCGAAAAAAAAAACTGGGATGCAAGTGGGAGTTCATTTTGAATGCTTATACCCAAGGGGAATCCAAAAACTGATCCCGAGAGATGGGAGGAGAAATACTTGGCAGAGGGATAATGGATGGTGGGGAAATCCTTTGTATTATTGAATTATCCGAGAAAACCTTGATCCAAGGAATTGGAGTGTTTGTCATTATCGAGAAAAAAAATTGGGATGCAAGTGGGAGTTCATTTGAATGCTTATACCCAGAGGGGGGAACCTAAAAATTTATCCGAGAATTGGGAGTCTTTGTATTATCGAGAAGAAAAAAATATCCGAAAAAATTTGGGTGGTGGGTAAAGTGGAGGGGAACCCAAAAATTGATCCAGATCATAAGAAAATAAAATTTCAAAAAAATTTGAAAATCGGAAAAAAATCGGGAGGGGGGGGGGGGGGGGGGGCGGGGGCGATCCGATACGCTGCAGAAGGCGCAGCAAGCGCGGGCGGGCGCGAGGGCCGGAGCGGCGCGAGGGCCGGGGGCGGGTGGGGGCACGGGGGCATGGGCGGGGTGCGAGGGCGGGGGGTCGTGGGGGAGCACGGGTGTGGGGGGCCAGAGTGGAGGGGTCATGGGCCACGGGCGAGGGTGTGGCATGGGGGGCGTGGGTGGGGGTCGTAGGGGCTTGGGGGGGCGCGGGGGCGCAGGGCCGGGGGCGCAGGGGGGGTCGTGGGTGGGGTTAAGGTAATTAGCATATAGGATGTTAAAAAGGTCATTACACATAGGTGTGAAAAGGAGCCACTCAAGGAGAGAGCCCAGCCCTTTCAGGAGGAGCCCAAACAGAGTTAAGCCACTCTGTAGAATGAGCCGCCTTCATCACTACTTATATGTACAAGATATACAGGCCTAGCTGACATCAATGACACTACTATATAGAAAGCCGCTTGTTCTGCAGAGCATTTCGGGCAAATTCGGTCAGTTTCCCAGGATGCGACCCACACCAGTCGACTAACACCCAGGCACCCATTATTACTGACGGGTGAACATGGACAACCAGTGTAAGGAAAAACACCCAATGTTTCCACCCCTTTGCCGGGAATCGAACCCGGACCCTCACCGTATGAAGCAAGAGCTTTTGCCACCGGGCCACGGGGCACCGTGTGGCTGGCAATAACAGCCTGGTTGATTAGGCCCTGATCCACCGACAGGCTCGGTCATGGAACGGGCCGTGGGTGGGTGCTGACTCCCGGAACACCCTTCAGGTAGGTAGGCTGACACCCACCTCCCCAAGCATGCATGCACGTGGTCGAACACGTACGATAACACAAACAACCACCTAAGTACATCGGCAAGTGCCTATGACAGATGGTAATTAACAGGAGAGCTAATGGAGTTTATACGTAAGGAACTTTCAATTGCTGCATCAGAGGCCATATAAAGGCGGAAGGACTGACACGGAATCTGTTTAGCTGAGTTTCTTAAATGGGCATAAAAAGCTAGATACAACAGGCGTGATCTACAGACTTCCAAACCTGGACAGTGAGCACATTAAACTTTGGGAGAAATGCCAAGTGCATCTTGATATGAAAATGCAGTTTTAACAAGAGATTTTAACTTCAGCCAAATTGATGATCAATCTGAAAATAGTCTAGCGACTCTAGAAATAGTCCAGGAACGCTTCTTAAAACAGCATGTGTCAGAACCAACTAGATGAAATTACCCGCTTGATTTGGTTCTGGGAAAACAAGGACTAATAAACAATCATGAGATTAATGAAGATTGAGACACTTATGCAGCATATGGGAATCTTTATTCAGGAAACGTTTCGCCACACAGTGGCTTCATCAGTCCAATACAAAGAGGAAGGCGTAAGGAGAGGAGGAGAATGAGGTAATCAGTCCCTCAACCTGGAGTCGATGTGTTCAGTCCATCAATCTTGTAGAATGTACAGCATAGGGCCGTAGACGTGGCTTATATACTGTAGTGAGGTGACGTAAAGCAGGTGGAGGCGGGGTCATAGTGGAACCATCCACTAGTCGAAGTAGGTCTTCGTCCAAAGGTTGAACAAGTGTTGAAGAATTCTTTGTAACAAGATCCCATGATGCTGCAGTGTCTGACAGTTGTGATGAATGGTTTGAAAAACCGACATGTTGAAGATTGAGACACTTATGCAGCATATGGGAATCTTTATTCAGGAAACGTTTCGCCACACAGTGGCTTCATCAGTCCAATACAAAGAGGAAGGCGTAAGGAGAGGAGGAGAATGAGGTAATCAGTCCCTCAACCTGGAGTCGATGTGTTCAGTCCATCAATCTTGTAGAATGTACAGCATAGGGCCGTAGACGTGGCTTATATGCTGCATAAGTGTCTCAATCTTCAACATGTCGGTTTTTCAAACCATTCATCACAACTGTCAGACACTGCAGCATCATGGGAACTTGTTACAAAGAATTCTTCAACACTTGTTCAACCTTTGGACGAAGACCTACTTCGACTAGTGGATGGTACCACTATGACCCCGCCTCCATCTGCTTCACGTCACCTCACTACAGTATATAAGCCACGTCTACGGCCCTATGCTGTACATTCTACAAGATTGATGGACTGAACACATCGACTCCAGGTTGAGGGACTGATTACCTCATTCTCCTCCTCTCCTTACGCCTTCCTCTTTGTATTGGACTGATGAAGCCACTGTGTGGCGAAACGTTTCCTGAATAAAGATTCCCATATGCTGCATAAGTGTCTCAATCTTCAACATGTCGGTTTTTCAAACCATTCATCACACATGAGATTAATAAAGAGCCTAGAGAAAGCTATCACAAATCACTTGTTTCAACATCTTCGGTGCCGGGACTGTTTCAATCAACAGTGTCTGACTGTAGGTGAACCCTGTCACTAGTGACTGATCTTGTATAATTTATTCTTATCCTAACCTATATTAATTACCGATTTCTGGACTTTTTTTTTATCCTCTTGTGTAAAAAGCAGATGATACAAGTCTTAAAATTGTACACATTTCTTTGTCACATACAAAGCTGACGAGTTACAATTCCACTACTTTCCCAAACGTTATTCTTATATATCTGAAAGAACGCCCCCCCCCCCTCTTTGGTTAGTTATTCCCTCGCAAGAGAAAAAGAATCACATGGAATATCTGCAGTGTTTTGTTCTTTATGCACTAACATGCGTGCATATTAAGAACTCAGAATATTACAATCAAATATCAATAGCTTCCTTTTTACCGAAAACACAAAAATCTTAAACGTTGACCTATACCTCAGAATACTTATATTTTTTATCAGTAAATTATCAATACACAACTTAATACTCACACAATGCCTTTAGGAGTCTCTAGTTTCCAGATGCGAGTAATAAAAGCCAATACAAATAAGAACACGGACATGCCATCCAGTCGCAAGCTGAGCTCCAAGGGAGGGGCGGCAGCGGCAGACTTGGCAGCATTTTTAGATTTTTGACGTGCGGAGGACTTTTGTGTTACGGAGGGTTTGGTGGTGGATTCTGTGGTCCTGGTGGTGGAGGGAGTGGTTGTGGTGGTGGAGGGAGTGGTTGTGGTGGGGGAGGGAGTGGTGAGAGAATCTTCTGGGGCTGTTTCTGGTGGTGGTGTGTCTGGGGCAGACTCTCCATCACCCTGCAAAACAAAAAATAAAAATAAAACAAAAACCTGCACAACAAATTACAGTAAAGTTAAAATTTAACATTTGTAAACATTATCAATAATATTATAACCAAAGGTATGCCGTTTTCAACTTTTCTATATTCAAACTCAAAATTTTATTTTAGTTCATTATATACAAAACCATTGATTAAACGTGTCCCATTATTTCTACAGGAAAAAAAACAGCTAAATTCGTAACGAAATACTATGTATTGGCAAAACTGCACCAGACCACAATTAATGGCACAATTTCCACCTCAATGTTGAAACAAGTTTAATCTTTAACTTGTAAATACCGGTTAGGTTAGGTAAGGTAAGGTAAGGTAAGGTACGTCAGGAAACGGGATACAACGCGGGTCTTAGTCAGATGACGATCCACCGTTTGTTTTTGGTTATCTGACCGAGGCCTTTCGATGGCTTACCGGTCCACCCCTTGAAAAATTATGGTCATAGTTATAACCATTTTACATCTTGTAACTACCAATATCAAAGGTATTGAAGGATGAACCATGGTTAAATATTTTTACTTTGAATTTATATACAAATTAATTGTAAACCTGTTACAAATGTGTATTTGATAAATACAGTAAATAGTTAATTTGCAGTCATTTATGACGCACTGATGAATAAACGCCTTAAAATAAAAATATTTCATATATTCCTTGCTGCTCCCAGCTAAAGTGAGAGGCAGTGAAGTGCACGAGAAAGAGCATCTTAACTGAGAGGGTGGTTAAAACACTGAGTGTACCATAACTACCAAAGGTAAACACATTGCGTAACTCAAGTCTCAATCACTGCTTCTGAAGTATACACAATTTAGTAGTAGTGTGGTGTTTTATTGTGGAGGGTTGCAGTGTGTGGTGCAGTGTTGTGGAGGATTGAACAGTGGTGGCGGCATGTTGTGGAGGTACATACTGTGGGTAGTTTTTGAAAAATTAAGAACGTTTTGTGGTGATATGTCAGCGCTCTTTGCAATAAAAAAAATAAAAACGTCACTAGCACGATTAAAATGCAAGACAAATACAATCACACGAAGTTATAATACCGAGTATCAGTTAAAAATTGTTACATATCAAAAGACTCTTAGACCCCAACAGACACAGGTAATCATAAAAACCACGAGAAAAGCAGAAAGGGCCTAAACCGTGGGTAAACATTTAAAACTGTGCTGCACAGTCAGGTGAATGCTATATGCTACGCAGAAGGGAACAAGAACACCTCAACACCGGTTGAGACAAGAGTGCAAGATGCTCAATTGAAAGAAATTTGCCCTAAATTGACTATTCCTGCTGAAGGTCATACACCCACGTCCTGCTGAACCCTATATAACTTAATTCTCGTCTGTAGGGATTGCCACTTTTCTCAAGAGCCTCTCAACCAACCATTGGGCTACCAGAAGATGCTATAGAGGCGGACAGACAAGGCTGGTGGTTGCCTGGATAGGTGACAAGGCCACCAGCAGAATGTCTGAAGACTGGGCAGGACGAGGCACTGATGAAGAGGAAGCGCTCTGTCAGACCTAGGACTGTCCCACAGCTGCTGGGTTCCTGTGGACAGAAGCAATGTAATCATTGCACTGCTAACCTCGCCTCTGGCAGGACACAGGCTGACACACCTTTGCAGTCTCCCTACGATCCCAGTTGGGGAGGGGAACTTTTACCTCCTGCAATCGTCATTATTGCTCTTCCATCATGCATTATTCAAATCGTTTGAAGATCAAGCCTAATCGTGAGACAGTAAATGATGCATCCAAATTAGCACTTGCAGCTACTATAAGGGGTAGGTGTATGTCAAATTTAATGCGAGTCTTTCGCTCAACGATGCATTCACTGTCGTCTGTAATGACACTATTGAAGCTACAACTACTCTCAAAGAACGTGGCTTCCAGTTTATGTCTTCTCCAGCACTGAGGGCAAAGAGATCTATCTTCGTTAAACGACTGGCCAAACTTACAACAACCCAATCAATCTATCGACGAACTCAAGACCTCAATGGATCAGAATTTTTGGGTCACTGTGGACTACATCACCAAAATTTCAAATGTCCCTTCAATGCTAAAGATTACCTTCAGTGACGTTACCATGGCAGCCCAAGTTCTTACTGATGGAATGGCAGTCTTTTACAAATACTACATAAATCCAAGCCATACTGAAGCTGAGCGATTTCAACACGTCACGCCCTGTTGGAGCCGCTACTCCTACCTGCATCTCTCCAAGGACTGTCCTATCAAGGATAAGAAATTCTGCTCGACTTATGGCTGTGAATGGCATGACTTCAAGGCTTGCACCACTACCTTTCCTCCAAAATGCCTGAACTGTAAGAGTGAACATCGCACTCTTGCTGCTAAGTGCCCTATGAGGAAAAATAATTATCAAGAAAAACCAAGAGGAGCAATAAGAAAACCTCTACCAAATCTTCAACGTATGCTGCTATCACAAAACTGCAAGCTGACACAGGGGCGTCGTAAGAGGGGGGGGCGCCCCGGGTGACACCATTTAAGGGGTAACACCATAGAGCCTCTAAAGAAGGTAACATTAATGACCAAAACCATGCTGCAGCAACCTAAGAGAAAAATCCTTCGTTTCTATATAGCCTATTATAGGATTACAGAGTACAAATAGGCCTATATAGGGAAAATCATTGATTTTTATGATGTGATAGATGATTTTGCAGGATTGAAGGCAAGGAAATGAAATATCAGATTTTTTTTTTGAGACGTTACCTGTACTCAAGGTTAAATCGGAACTAGTGTTTTTCTTTATTTTTCAAGCTTTTTTTTTTTCATTGTTGAAGATGAATAAATGTAGGATCTGTTGCCTGTACTCAAAGTGGTATTTAAGTTCATATTTCCTCAATATTACTACGATTATTTATTTTATCATTAATAAAGTTCGGTTTATGGCCCTTAAACGTTCTCATTGCTAAACGTTAGTCACTGGGCATGCAGCAGTGATGCAACTGGAGTTTACTATCCCTATCCCCCCGCCCTTGGATTTCATGGGGGTGGCACCATAGATTCCGCCCCGGGTGACACCAACCCTAGCGATGCCTCTGCAGTGACACCACCAAAATTCTACAAGCCACTCAACCGAAGCCCTGCACCAGCAACTTACTCTCTTCACTACCTGAAGACTCTCCGACAAAAAAACTATTATTGCATATTTGCTCACATGCAAAATGTAGCAGAATTTGGAACCTTTAACACATCAATGAACTCCTCAGACCCAATAACATGCCAAGTTTTACCTTCCATGAGTCTCCACCTTCAGCTGATATACTGAAGATTACTCAAAAAATCATCAACTTCAATGTACCTGGAGACTTTCCTCCAGAACCTGACAACTGCTCTTGCTCAAAACCTCCAACCAATGACAAGACTCCTATAGTGGAGGCGATCAAATTAATGAATTTTGAGACAACCCACTCAGAAATGTTCAAGAAATGGCAAAGTATTTTATTCACAGTGGTATATTACAGACCATTCTGGAAAAATACCCTGACTTTGCTCACTGTAAATAAAGCATTACGCATGCGTGTGCGCGTGTACTCGCCTCACCTAATTCACCTAATTTTGGTTGCAGGGGTCGAGACTCATCTCCTGGCCCCGCCACTTCACTGTGATGTGTGTGGTGTGTGGTGTGTGGTGTGTGTGTGTGTGTGTGTGTGTGTGTGGTGTGTGGCGGTTCAGTGTGTGTGTGTGTGTGTGTGTGTGTGTGTGTACTCGCTTAATATTTTTATTTATAACTCATTACAATTGTCACCAGATATGGACGTGTCAGTGGCTCATTACTTTGTAATTTGTCCATGATTGTAACCATGTATAGGAGTGTTGATGGTTCATTACCTTTGTAACTAGTTCATCTATCATAACTTTGGTGTCCAATCCCTGGACCCATTATGTACCTCTGTAATCTTTTGACTACCCCTCACAGGATGGGTATGGGGTGCAAAATAAAAGGTATTAAACTAAAAAACTGACATACCACCAACTACTTCCACCACTACCACTGCTGACTAATTACAAACTTCGCCTCTAGTCTACTAACCTACTGAAGAAACACAACTACTCGAGGAAGAAGAAGACGACATGGAAGGAGGAGGTTCTAGAAGACGAAGGATTTCCAACCTACCCAAAATGAAGAGGTTGACAAGATATAATTTTCTACACAACCGAATACAGTGAAGTAGTGTACTGCAAATAACTGTACTCCCAACTTAAAAAAAGAGCTCAAGTTTCCTGTATTCCTGAAGAACTATGTACAACTCGAGAACTACTTGGTTCCATTGTTCACAGCTCGAAATCAAGATTCAAAAAAATCAGAAATGGCTCCTCTACTGACATGACACTGCCTTTTTCCTGTGATGATCCTGCCTGCCTTGCCGTCCTTTTCTACATTACCAAGATATATATACTCAAGACTAGTCAGCACACTCAGCAAATGTCGTATAAATATTCTACACTCTTCTACATCTGCCCTATAATGCTCTGAGACTGGGTTTAGCCCCGGCTCTTTTTCTACGACTCGAGACGTTCCTCTCCAGAGCTATTCTTCGTCTATCCCCACTTCCCCGCTCACCCCTTGTGGGTCTAACCTGCGAGTCACTCATCCATTTGAAGCAACGGCTGCACAAGATCGGCCAGGATGCAGATGTACCCTCCTACTGGCCTCTGCAAAATCAGTTTTCTCTACATATACATAGTGCAGCAGATCTCTCCCTCTCGTGTACCACAGTTTTTGTAAATAGCTTTGTGGGGCATTGTTGAAGTCATCATATGCAACACGTTTTGGGTTGCCTTGTATTCGGTCCTCTGGTGAGAACGTACGGTTTTACGTCCAGGTAGGTAGGTAGGTGTCAGTACTCGCCTATTTGTGCCCTCCACTTCACTGATCACTACTAGGTCCTCTCTCTCCCTGCTCCATGATCTTTATCATACCTCGTCTTAAAGCTATGTATGGTTCCTGCCTCCACTACATCGCTTGCCAGACTGTTCCACTTCTTGACAACTATGACTGAAGAAATACTTCCAAACATCCCTTTGACTCGTCTGAGTCTTCAACTTCCAATTGTGACCCTTTGTTTGTGTCCCATCTCTGGAACATCCTGTCTCCGTCCACCTTACCTATTCTACGCAGTATTTTCTATGTCGGTTATCATGTCTTCTCTAACCCTCCTGTCCTCCAGTGTCGTCAGGCTGATTTCACTCAACCTTTCTTCGTAGGACATTCCCTTTAGCTCTGGAACTATCCTTGTTGCAAACATTTGCACTTTTTCTAATTTCTTAACGTGCTTGATCAGGTGTGGGTTCCAAACTGGTGCTGCACACTCCAGTATGGGCCTGATGTACACGGTGTACAGTGTCGAACGATTTCTTACTGAGGTATCGGAACGCTATTCTCAGGTATGCCAGGCACCCATATGCTTCAACAGTTATCTGGTTGATGTGTGCTTCCAGAAACGTGCTTGGTGTTATACTTACCCCAAGATCTTTCTCCTTGAGCGAAATTTGCAGTCTTTGGCCACCGAGCCTATACTCTCTCTGCGGTCTTTGCCCTTCCCCGATCTTCATGACTTTGCATTTGGCGGGGTTAAATTCTAGGAGCCAGTTGCTGGACCACGAGTCCAGCCTGTCCAGGTCTTTCTGTAGTCCTGCCTGATCCTCATCTGATTTAATTCTCCTCATTAACTTCACATCTGCGAACAGGGGCACTTTTGAGTCTATCCATTCCATCATGTCATTCACATATGCCAAAAATAGCACTGGTCCTAGGACTGACCCCTGTGGGACCCCCCATTGCAGTGCCCTTCCTGTTATACATGCCTGAGCCTCAACATTCTGCACTAATCTCTTGGGAGGAACTGTGTCGAAGGCCTTCTTGGAGTCCAAGAAAATGCAATCAACTCACCCCTCTCTCTCGTGTCTTACTTCTGTTATCTTGTCATAAAACTCCAGAAGGTTTGACACACAGGATTTACCCTCCATGAATCTGTGCTGGTTGTCGTTTATAATCTTGTTCCATTCCAGGTGCTCCATCACTCTCCTCCTGAGAATCTTCTCCATGACTTTGCATACCATACACGTCAGTGACACTGGTCTATAGTTTAGTGCCTCGTTTCTGTCTCCTTTCTTAAAAATGGGGACTACATTTGCCGTCTTCCATACCTCTGGTAGTTGTGGTTTCAAGGGATGTGTTGAAAATTGTGGTTAGTGGCACACACAGCATCTCTGCTCCCTCCCCAATGACCCACGGAGAGATGTTGTCCAGTCGCACCCCCTTTGAGATATCAAGGTCACTTAGCAGCTTTTTCCACCTCCTCAGTTGTGTGCATTTCATCCAACACTTGTTGGTATATCCCTTGTTGGTGCCCCCTCTATTCTGTCTTACCAGAGATTTTCCTGTCTCCACTGTAAATACTTTCTTAAATCTTGTGTTGAGCTCCTCACATACCTCTTTATAGTTTCTTGTGAGCTCCCCACCTTCTTTCCTCAGCCTGATTATCTGGTCTTTGACTGTTGTCTACCTCCTAATGTGCCTATACAGCACTTTCGGGCCAGACTTGACTTTCGATGCTATGTCGTTTTCGTACTGACACTGGGCCTCCTAGTAATGAGCCACTGATACGTCCACACCTGGTCACAATTGTAATGAGTTATAAATACAAATATTAAGTGGGTCATACACCCACACAAGCACGCACGCGCACACATACACAAACGAGGGCACACGCAGACACATGCACACCAGTGTACAAATATATGTGTACACACACACACACACACACACACACACACACACACACACACCTTTGTAACTAGTCATAACTTTGGAGTCCAGTCCCTCGACCCATTATGTACCTCTGTAATCTTTTGACTACCACCCACAGGATGGGTATGGGGTGCTTAATAAAGATATTAAACTAACTGGGCCTCCTTCCTTATCTGTGCATATTCGTTTCTGGCTCTTCGACTAACCTCCTTATTTTTCTGGGTCCTTTGCCTTCTGTACTTTCTCCATTCTCTAGTACACTTAGTTTTGGCCTCCCTACACCTTCGGGTAAACCAAGGGCTCATTCTAGTCTTCCCATTATTTCCGTTTACTGTCTTTCCTACCAATTCTCTGTCCCACCGAGACTCCTGCAGGAAGTTCCTCATACCTGTGTAGTCTTCCCTTTTATAGTTTGGCTTTTCCCACTTAACTCCTGTTACCCTCTCCGCTTGTAACTATGTATTCAAAGATCAGAACCACATGATCACTAGCTCCAAGGGGCCTCTCATATGTGATGTCCTCAATGTCTGAGCTGCTCAGTGTGAACACGAGGCCCAGTCTTGCTGGTTCATCTTCCCCTCACTCTGGTAGTATCACTAACATGTTGGTGCATGAGGTTTCCCAGTACCACATCCACCATCTTGGCTCTCCATGTTTTGGGACCCCCATGTGGCTCCAGGATTTCCTAGTCAATCTCCCTGTGGTTGAAATCACTCACTTTGATTGAGTGAGCTCTTCTGGCCACCTCAGCTAGTGTGTCCACCATTGCTCTGTTGCTTTTTTTGTATTCCTCTCTTGGCCTCCTGCAGTTTTGTGGTGGGTTATACATCACTGCAATGACTACCTTATGTTACTCAGACTGAATTGTACCTACTATGTAATCCCTTTCTCCAATCTCTTTCATTCCTTCCATTTCCTCAAATCCCCATCGGTTTTTAATGAGCAGTGCAACCCCCCCTCCCCCTCTGCTCCTATCTTTCCTCAGGATCTGATATCCGGGTGGGAAGATTGTGTCCGTTGTCTCTGAGTTTCGTTTCTGTGACTGCTATGATGTCTGGGGGATGTCTCATCGATTCTTTTATGCCGCTCCTCACATTTGTTATTCTATCTGCATTCGTATACCAAACCTTCAACTTCTTTTCTAAAACTATGGTCTAGGGAGAATGGTGGGGTTGGGGGAGAAGGAGCCCTGGTGGGGGCCTATGGAGGGTTGCAGTGGGAGTGGGGTTTGTGATGTAGGGGGTGGGGACAGACGGAACAGTGTGGGTGTTTTGGTTTAGATTGTTCGGTTGCAATGGGGTTGTCATGGTTTAATTCCCTCTGTGGGTGTTTCTAGAGGGTGTGTTTGCTCTTCCACCTGGGTTTGGGTTCTCCTGCTCAATGCCTCCCATTCCTCCTCTCGTCTTTGTACCCTCTCTTTCAGTTTTCTTTCTTCTCGTGTTCTGTCTCAATCGAGGTACACTCTCTGGTACTCTGGTTTGTCCCTTAGTCGTGCCTTCTGCAGGATCCTGTTTTGGGCTCATTCTGCCTTGAAAATCACTGACTAACCATTTTTTTCCTCTTGCAAACCACCCATCTCTCTGAAAACTTGTCAACTAGGTTATGTCATCCTCACCTATTGCTTTCATTATACTTTCAATCACTTTTTTTCTCTCCTGTTTTCTTGCATCATTGGTTTCCCCTGCAACCTCCTGGAGCCTGTAGACAAAAACTGACGTCTCCCTTTCGTCCTCCCACTAACTCCCTTTGCATCCCCTGAGGTGATTTAGTTACTTCCATTCAAGCATTTCTTCCTTCAATCTCTTCCCTGGCTGATGACCCTGTGCTCAGTGGTCTGCTTTTCATTATCAGC
Source organism: Cherax quadricarinatus (assembly GCF_026875155.1). Classification (NCBI taxonomy): domain Eukaryota; kingdom Metazoa; phylum Arthropoda; class Malacostraca; order Decapoda; family Parastacidae; genus Cherax; species Cherax quadricarinatus. The sequence goes on from NC_069400.1 coordinate 36,492,951, forward strand.
TGTTCCTGGCCACTGCAGTTTTCTGTTAAGTCACTGCATATAGCTTAGCTCCTTCACTATCTGTAGTCCTCATTTGTTCTTGGTGTGCTCCTCGTCTTTTCCTGAGCCCCACATGGGTCTGCTAGGGCATTTTCTCCCTACAGTCCCCTTGTCTGTGACTGATATAGGAGTTCCTGATGTCATGACTACTGTCCTTTGGTTCTTTAGGCTGTTTCAGATTTTTTAGTTCCTCTTCCATGTATCTTAGCTTCTGCAGCTATGGCATGTAGCTCCTATTTCCTGCTCTCTGCAGCTATCATCTCCATTTTCTTGTCAAGCTCTTCTAGCTTCCTTCACTACTCTTCCTCCCTTTTAGTGAGCTCTGCCTCCCAATCTTCCCTCCCAGGTTAATCCACCAGACCCCTGGTTCTCTGTCCTGCTCTTAGGTGTGTGTGTGTGTGTGTGTGTGTGTGTGTGTGTGTGTGTGTGTGTGTGTGTGTGTGTGTGTGTGTGTGTGTCTGTGTGTGTGTGTGTGTGTCTGTGTGTGTGTGTGTGTGTCTGTGTGTGTGTGTGTCTGTCTGTGTGTCTGTCTGTGTGTGTCTGTGTGTGTGTCTGTGTGTGTTTGTGTGTGTGTGTGTCTGTGTGTGTGTCTGTGTGTGTGTCTGTGTGTGTGTCTGTGTGTGTCTGTGTGTGTGTGTGTGTGTGTGTGTGTGTGTCTGTGTGTGTGTCTGTGTGTGTGTGTGTGTGTGTACTCACCTATTTGTGGTTGCAGGGGTCGAGTCCTAGCTCCTGGCCCCGCCTCTTCACCGTTGCTACTAGGCCCTCTCTCTCCCCGCTCCATGAGCTTTATCAAACCTCGTCTTAAAACTGTGTATGGTTCCTGCCTCCACTACGTCATTTTCTAGGCTATTCCACTGCCTTACAACTCTATACTGAAGAAATACTTCCTACTATCTCTCTGACTCATTTGTGTCTTCAACTTCCAATTGTGGCCTCTTGTTTCTGTGTCCCCTCCCTGGAACATCCTGTCCTTGTCCACCTTGTCTATTCCACGCAGTATTTTATATGTCGTTATCATGTCTCCCCTGACCCTCCTGTCCTCCAGTGTCGTCAGGCCGATTTCCCTTAATCTTTCTTCATAGGACATTCCCCTTAGCTCTGGAACTAACCTTGTTGCAAACCTTTGTACTTTCTCTAGTTTCTTGACGTGCTTTATCAAGTGCGGGTTCCAAACAGGTGCTGCATACTCCAGTATGGGCCTGACATACACGGTGTACAGTGTCTTGAATGATTCCTTACTAAGGTATCGAATGCTGTTCTCAGGTTTGCCAGCGCCCATATGCTGCAGCAGTTATCTGATTGATGTGTGCTTCCGGAGACATGCTCGGTGTTATACTCACCCCAAGATCTTTCTCCTTGAGTGAGGTTTGCAGTCTTTGGCCACCTAGCCTATACTCTGTCTGTGGTCTTCTGTGCCCTTCCCCTATCTTCATGACTTTGCATTTGGCAGGATTAAATTCGAGAAGCCATTTGCTGGACCAGGTGTCCAGTCTGTCCAGGTCTCTTTGAAGTCCTGCCTGGTCCTCATCAGATTTAATTCTCCTCATTAACTTCACATCATCTGCAAACAGGGACACTTCTGAGTCTAACCCTTCCGTCATGTCGTTCACATATACCAAAAATAGCACTGGTCCTAGGACCGACCCCTGTGGGACCCCGCTCGTCACAGGTGCCCACTGTGATACATCATTACGTACCATGACTCGTTGTTGCCTCCCTGTCAGGTATTCTCTGATCCATTGCAGTGCCCTTCCTGTTATATGCGCCTGATGCTCTAGCTTCTGCACTAATCTCTTGTGAGGAACTGTGTCAAAGGCCTTCTTGCAGTCCAAGAAGATGCAATCAACCCACCCCTCTCTCTCTTGTCTTACTTCTGTTATTTTATCATAAAACTCCAGAAGGTTTGTGACACAGGATTTGCCTTCCGTGAATCCGTGCTGGTTGGCATTTATACTCCTGTTCCGTTCCAGGTGCTCCACCACTCTCCTCCTGATAATCTTCTCCATAATTTTGCATACTATACACGTCAATAACACAGGTCTATAGTTTAGTGCCTCTTTTCTGTCTCCTTTTTTGAAAATGGGAACTACATTTGCCGTGTGTCTGTGTGCGTGTGTGTGTGTGTGTGTACGTACTCACCTATTTGTACTTGCCTATTTGTGGTTGCAGGGGTCGATTCACAGCTCCTGGCCCCGCCTCTTCGCTGATTGCTACTAGGTCCTCTCTCTCCCTGCCCCATGAGCTCTATCATACCTCGCCTTAAAACTATGTATGGTTCCTGCCTTCACTACGTCACTTTCTAGGCTATTCCACGACCTGACTACTCTATGACTGAAGAAATACTTCCTAACATCCCTTTGATTCATCCGAGTCTTCAACTTCCAACTGTGACCTCTTGTGTCTGTGTCCCTTGACTCAAGAAATCGTAATGACACGATTGCAAATAAACCATACCCCCGGCCGGGATTGAACCCGCGGTCATAGAGTCTCAAAACTCCAGCCCGTCGCGTTAGCCACTAGACCAGCTAGCCACAATAAGATTCATCCAACTAGGTATATTTCTACACCATAGGAAAGTTAGCACAGGCACCTCTGTGACCACAAATGCAAGTTTTTACAGACGAATCTCCAGCTAGCGTGGCCGTGACGAACTCTAGTGGCTAACGCGACGGGCTGGAGTTTTGAGACTATGACCGCGGGTTCAATCCCGGCCGGGGGTATGGTTTATTTGCAATCGTGTCATTACGATTTCTTGAGTCATGTTGACGGCAGTGAAGGGACTTGAGCTAGAGTTCGTCACGGCCACGCTAGCTGGAGATTCGTCTGTAAAAACTTGCATTTGTGGTCACAGAGGTGCCTGTGCTAACTTTCCTATGGTGTAGAAATATACCTAGTTGGATGAATCTTATTGTGGCTAGCTGGTCTAGTGGCTAACGCGACGGGCTGGAGTTTTGAGACTATGACCGCGGGTTCAATCCCGGCCGGGGGTATGGTTTCTGTGTCCCTTCTCTGGAACATCTCGTCTTTGTCCACCTTGTCTATTCCGCGCAGTATTTTATATGTCGTTATTTCTCCCCTGACCCTCCTGTCCTCCAGTGTCGTCAGGCCGATTTCCCTCAACCTGTGTGTGTGTGTGTGTGTGTGTGTGTGTGTGTGTGTATCTGTGTGTGTGTGTTTGTTTTAAACTTGTTTACTGCCTCTTGTTGTTGTAGAAGGGCTGAAGAAAGCTGCAAGGAAGCGCTGAGGTGCTGCAGGGCAGGAGTTGAAGTGTACACGTGATCACTGGGGTCGAAAATGCTGTCTTGACGACAATGTCAAATTTTGCAGGAAAATCAAAGGAAAGGTTTGTACTTGTCGCCGACAAGATGCTGTAGCAGCTGCGATACTCAAGCAAGCACATCCTTGGATGGGCACGATGCACTGGGTTAAAGGTTTCGGGCTCCCCTCCACCCTGTAAGACAAGCGCTCCACCTGCCCTGAAAAAACGTTGCCACCATTGTTTTTGAAATTAATACTCTGGTTGCATTAAAGCGGGGTCAGTGAAAAGCTTCGGAGGTTTCTTACTTATTGCGAGATCGTGGACAGGCAGTGTGGTGACGTTGCCAAGCCCTGGGGCCATGCCCAGGAGAGGTGAACCTTGTTTCCCGAGTGGAGTCGCTGCTGGTGAGAGGAGGCACGGTTATGCTTACCTAGAGGCTTGGCCCTCTGGTGGAAACTATGGAAACTAGCCATGTAGGCTTACTGTCTACATTTTGATCACCCACCACCCATGGTCGTTTTCGACCATGATTAACCGAAAAAAAACTGTCTGCCTATGTGTATGTGTGTGTGTGTGTGTGTGTGTGTGTGTGTGTCTGTGTGTGTGTACTCACCTAGTTGTACTCACCTAGTTGAGGTTGCAGGGGTCGAGTTCAAGCTCCTGGCCCCGCCTCTTCACTGGTCGCTACTAGGTCACTCTCCCTGAACCATGAGCTTTATCGTACCTCTGCTTAAAGCTATGTATGGATCCTGACTCCACTACATCGCTTCTGTGTCTGTTGTGTGTGGTGTGTGTGTGTGTGTGTGTCTGTGTGTGTTTTGTGTGTGTGTCTGTGTGTGTGTCTGTGTGTGTGTCTGTGTGTGTGTCTGTGTGTGTGTCTGTGTGTTTGTCTGTGTGTGTGTGTGTGTGTGTGTGTCTGTTTTGTGTGTGTGTGTGTGTGTGTGTGTGTGTGTGTGTCTGTGTGTGTTTTGTCTGTGGGGTCTGTGTGTCGGTGGGGTGTGTGTGTCTGTGTGTCTGTGTGTCTGTGTGTTCTGTGTCTGTGTGTCTGTGGGGTCTGTGTGTCTGTGTCTGTGTGTCTGTGTGTCTGTGTCTGTGTGCTGTGTGTCTGTGTTGTGTGTCCCGTGTGTCTGGTGTGTCTTGTGGTTTTGTCTGTGTCTGTGTCCTCTCTCTCTCTCTCTCTCTTTTCAGGAACGGGGCAAAAACGGGAAAGAAAACGTTATATTCATGTTGATTGAAGAAAAAAAAAAAAAAAACTTTCCCACAGGGAGGGAAGAAAAACAAAGGTGGGGTGTGCTTCAATCGTGGGCAAGGAGCAAGGTGTGGGCGGGCACTGCATGCCTTCCTGCGTCTGGGCAAATACTGCAACACAGGAGACATCGGTGTGGCCGAGCCATGACGTAACAGGGTCTACCTGGAGGGCATTCCAGGGATCAACGTCCCCGCGGCCCGGTCCACGACCAGGCCTCCCGGTGGATCAAGGCCTGATCAACGAGGCTGTTACTGCTGGCCGCACGTAATCCAACTTACGAACCACAGCCCGGCTGATCCGGCACCGTCTTTAGATATCTGTCCAGCTCCCTCTTGAAGACAACCAGGGGTCTTCCCGTAATGCCCCTTATTGCTGGTGGGAGACTGTTGAACAGTCTTGGGCCCCGGACACTTATTGTTTTTTCTCTTAGTGTACCAGTGACGCCCCTACTTTTCACTGGGGGTATGTTGCAACGCCTGCCAAGTCTTTTGCTTTCGTATGGAGTGAGTGTTGTGTGCATATTAGGGACCAGTCCCTCCATAATCTTCCAGGTGTAGATTACGATATCTCTCTCTCGCCTGCGCTCTAGTGAGTACAAGTCAAGTGCTTCCAGGCGCTCCCAGTAGTTAAGGTGTTTGATGGAACTTATACGTGCAGTAAAGGTTCTCTGTACATTCTCTAGCTCTGCAATTTCACCTGCCTTGAATGGGGATGTTAATGTACAGCAGTATTCCAGCCTAGAAAGAATAAGTGATTTAAAAAGTATCATCATTGGCTTAGCATCTCTTGTCTTGAATGTTCTCATCCATCCTATCAGTTTCCTAGCAGATGTGATAGTGGCATTGTTGTGGTCATTGAAGGTGAGGTTTTCGGACATTACCACACCCAGGTCCTTCACATTACTTTTCCTCTCTATTGTGTGATTTGAGTTTGTAGTATACTCAGTTCTAGTTATTATTTCCTCCAGTTTTCCATAACGGAGGTTTCCTCTGGAATGGCGAAGTCATCGTAGTAGTCGCTGCAGGGTTCACTCATCCTGGGCACAACTGCTGGTGGCCTCGAGTGAGGCATCGTCAGTACTCGGCAACTGGGCAGGACTATTACTGGCAAGCAACTCAGGACATTTCTGGACTGGTACTGTCGTTGGGCAGTCACTGCCAGCGAGAGTGGAGAGAATCGTGGCAGGGACGACTCGGGTGAAACATCTGGGAGTCCTAACAGCATACACCGTAGCTGGAGTGAACGGGCTAGCAATTAAAGTGGCATCATCTTTGTGCAGGCTGCTCACGGGAGCTGTGACACGAGGCAGACAGCCGCCTGCCGACAGGGCTACTGGGCTTGATGTCATACTTTCGACAGTTGGAGTCATAGCAGAGGTTAGTCTAAGCGTCCTCAGACTGAGTTTTCTACAAATAACTGCACCCTGAGGGTCAGGAGGTGGGATGTCTCTGTCTGTCTCTGTCTCTGTGTGTGTCTCAGCTCAAGATCTACGAGGAAAAGGTCTGGTTGGAATACTTGAGGCCCAGCAAATTAACGTGTTTACCAGAATACCAGACAGCATGGTATAAACCTTGGTAATAGATACCAACAAATTGATTTAGAAACACGTGAGGAAACACCAGGACATTAGTAAAGGTCCTAGTGTTTGCTCACGCGTCTTTCTAAACTAGAACAATACCCTCTTTCTTCTTAATCTGGGTTTAGCGCTTAACATGAATTAAATAAAAATAATAAAATTTCCTCAATCCTCTGGACCTAACCACTCAGGCTCAGCAACCAATGAGAAACTATGCCAAGACACCGGATCAAGTAGCCAATTGCCAGCACATTGTCACCACGATACAAGCAAGACCTGGCTAGGTCCAGAAATCTTTATCACCAGACTGTCCTTGGACATCTGGCGCATATTAGGCTGCAAGATCTTTTCAACATTATGATTAACTGCAGTTTCAGACTTGTCAAGTCTTAGCCCAGCAGGGGCTGAATAGCAAAATACATGGGCATGTTGCTCTTTGATTTCGTGCTCAACAGTTGGTGAACAGTAGGTATGTCCTCCAAGGCAGCAACATGAAGGCGCCGACCACCCACCACAGAATGTTGTAACATTAGCAATCATTGTCAGAAACATGGCCGGACAGACTGACCGACGGACACTTGGCTGACAGACATACGACCAAGGGACAATTGGTCGAACGGACACTGCGCCGACAGTCAGTTGGCCGAACGGGCAACAGACCGAATGCATAATTAGGCTAGGTTAGGTAAGGTTATGAATGCCAATTCGGCCATATGTCCTTTCGGTGAAATGTCAGTCGGTCAAATGTGCGGGAGCCATCAGAAATAACCTGTCCAACACTACTCGATAGAAACGGCAGCAGTCCTATCAACATTCCAAAACTAGACAGACTACCACTGGGATGTCCCCAGTGTCGCCTTCCGAAACGATGGCAGAATCACTGCCAGGATCAGCAGCAGCAACTGGGCACCAGGCTGAGTCTAGCTCTGGGATCACTGCGATGAATCATGTCCGAGCAAGGGTCATCACGAATCAATACCACATAGGAACCAGGCGAGGTTGTTGGTGCCTCGACAAAGGTTAAACGATATGGAAGGGAATAAATTATTATCACAACTAAGCGCTAAATCCATAAGGGTCATACAGGAACGAAGAACAAAGATGGGAGACTAACGACTGACTAATAAAACACTGCCTTGCCACTCATCCCCCGAGCTCCACACCAACACAAGCGGTGCCAACTTTTGTTCGAAGAGGACCATCCGCTACCTTACGCAGAAGTCTCAGGATGGCTCCTGAATCCGCAGGTGACCTCAGGTAATACTTCAGCTACCAGGCAGCCACCGGATGTACCACTCAATGTGATACCAGGTGATCCATTAGTAGATGCGCCTCACGTCCAATCCCCTTTGGGTGCTATGGACAACCACAGCATTACAATTGGTGGGAAAATAAGGAGAATAAGACAACTTTTCATAATCCCAGAGCAAAATTTAACGGGTAAAATTCTCACTAGGTATGTCAAATGAAAGTTATTGGGAGGGTGTGTACAAGTGTTAAGGCAGAATCCATACAAAGTGTTTAGGCAATTAACATTACGCAGCATCTTACCAAGCCTAGGCCAGCCTGCAGTCTCCATATAGCACAATCACGAGGAAAATCTAAGCATTCTGTAATATTTTGTAGCTGGATAATTCATCCAGTTCCTTTAAAAAAAATGTTTGTAAGAAACTGTAGATTTCTAACATAAGAGTGCTACATCATGGAGTAATGTGCATCAGTGTGAAAGTTACCAGTGTAAACAGTCACTGGTGTGGACCACTGCCTCTGCTCCATTATTTCCCCCATGTAGTTTCTTCCCACATTACTGGTGCAATACATGTTTTTCAGGCCTATTGGATCGAACCAAATCACAATCCATTCTTCAGGCACTGTGCGAGTCCTACGGCTTTAGCGCTTCCCCAGGACAACGATATCGAATACTACTATCATGAAGGTTACAACTGAATACCTCAAGTGATGAAAGCGATAAAATTGTATTTTATTTTTTTAAAGATGGTTGGTCAAGTATTGTTCAAGTGGATCAACTACTGCACTTCACCTGCTCATCAGTCATGAATACTTTAATCCCTAAACTAAAATAATTTCTATGAAGAATGGTTTATTACTGGTACAAAAAAGGATATTACTGAAAGGTGATATTACAGAAAGCCTATGGTTATGCAGAGCATTTTGGGCAGCCGTAAAATACCTTATAACATCACTGCTAGTGGAATTTTTGCAAGAAAAGTTTATTTGAAGTTTTAGTAAATCAATTCGCTATTACATTTGTGGAGGTTATTAATGTTGGTGAAATTACAAATGCAGATAATAGTCCAAATTTCGTTATTACTGCACTGGATATGCAATAAACTGAAAGCCCAAAATAATGCTTAGCATCTAGGGCAAAACTTATTGTAAACTATACTTAAAACTCCCTCGATTAATTTATAATAAAAATCACAATATGAAGATATAAATGTTAAGTTTAGCATAGTGAATAAATTACAATACAAATATGATGAGATAATATACGCTTCTAATAAATGGTAGTTTAAGGAAGGCTGGAAGAGGAAGAAGAGACAGAGTTGAAGGAATACATCAGGATTCAGGTTTTGTTGGACATAGTATATTGCTTTCAAGATCACATTAAGGTGATGAGCTGCTTTTAACAATAGCTTTGAATCTATTGGCATCTAGGTATGGAACCCTTAGAAACTTCAGGCAGGGAGTCTCAGATTTTACAGCTTTTTATGCGCATTGAATTTTTACACAGGCCGAGTCGGACGCGGGGAAATATCAGATTTTTGTCTCTTGTTTATGCCTATGAGAGGGAGTAAACAGATATTTACACCTCTTTGTACACAGGTTCTGAATATATCCTCACTGCTGACCTTGAGGGGCACTGCTGTGACTGGTGTAAAGCTTCAGGTTCACACCTTCCTCGCACCACCAACCAGAAGTCTACAGACTTAAGTTTCCAAGGGCTGCTAACCAACCGCGCTTCCAGGCACGTCATATTTTCCTAGTTTATTTAGTGGGTAAATATTTTACAGTTATATGCAATCTAAAATAAAATAATTTATTAATTAATATTGGTAGAATTTCCGACAATGTGTTAAGTAAAAGGACACAAATGTAACTAATGTGACATTTTATTGTGGTAACGTTTCGCTCTAGGTAACGGCTTGATAAAGCTCCTGGAGAACGAAACGTTGCAACCACAATAAAATGTTAAATTAGTTGCATTTGTGTCCTTTTACTTAACAAAAAATATTAAGTTGAATGTTTATAGGGAGTGTAAAGAAACTAACGGCGGAGATTACCTTAATAAATTAACGTGAAAACAGCACAGACCTGGGGAACGTAACTAGCTTTTTTTCCCATTATACAACTTGTAATTATAGCCAGGGTAGCCGCATCCTGGCTGTAATTATATTAAAATTACCTTGCGTCTTTGCAGATTCTGACTCGTGTAGTAATTTTATTTATTAAATTATATTCACATTGTGCTACTGACTTCGTACAAGAATAAACAAAAAACTTATTTTTATCTGGTTAACTGAAGCCTCGGGATACGAAAATGTTTAATAGCAATGAAACAGCATCGAGTATATATAGTATATCCGTCAACACGTGTATACTGTGTGTATACACATTCTCCTATTATGAGCATCAATCATTGTCTACGTGGATTGCGACCATTACGAGTTTTGTAGCTGACAGGCCCTAAGGGAGCATACAATTGTTTTGTGTTAGCCGAAACAAATTGCTATTGTTTAATGATTCGTTAGCTTGTTAGTGCAGACAATTGAATTTTACTAGTTTGGTAATTGTATTGTCATGATCTGCCTGCAAGTTTGCTAAGGCTCTTCATTAGTTAACTTTTCAGATTTTTTTTCTGCCGACAGCTGAACGTCAAGAAATTATTCCACTGAGTAAATATATTTGTACTTACAGTAGGCAAGGCGAGATGTCACCTTCACCCTGTTTAAAAATTTGTATATTTATATTTTTCTTTACGTGTTAGATTTGTGGAGTTTGTTAGTTTAATTTCTGATACAACCGTAATAACCAAGGATATTTTATCTATCCTCTAATCCCTATTCAGTTCGTGGTCCGGGACAATTACTACCTATCTTCAGGGAAGGAACCCTCTTCAGTCTACTCCCAACGAAGCCATTCTTGAATTGGGACACTTAAGCAACATATGGGAATCTTTATTGAAGAAACGTTTCGCCACACAGTGGCTTCATCAGTCCAATACAAAGTAGAAATGGGTAAGGAGGAGTAGTTTGAGGTAATCAGTCCCTCAGCTTGGAATCGGTGTGTTCAGTCTTTCACTCTTGTGATGAATGTTCAGTCCATCACATCTGTCAGACACTGCAACATCATGGGATCTTGGTACAAAGACTTCAACGCTTGTCCAACCTTTGGACGAAGACCTACTTACACTAGGGGAAGGTCCCACTGTGATCCCCCCGCCTCCTGCTTCGGCTCACCTGACTGCAGTATATAAGCCACCTCTCTGGCTCTATGTTGTGCTTCCTACAAGAGTGATGGACTGAACACATCGATTCCAGGCTGAGGGACTGATTACCTCAAACTCCTCCTCTCCTTACCCATTTCTACTTTGTATTGGACTGATGAAACCACTGTGTGGCGAAATATTTCTTCAGTAAAGATTCCCACATGTTGCACAAGTGTCTCGTGTCTCAATTCTTCAACTTGTCGGTTTTCAAAACCATTCATCACATCTGTCAGAAGCCATTCTTGTTCTTTCAACTACAGGAATGTCTTAGCCTCTGAATTAGTAAGATTTTAGAACCTATTCTTAAAAGCCTAATTAAAACTATAAATAATTTACTCTTTCATAATTGTCTAAGAAAAAACTAATCATGTTCCCGTACGAGGGGCTTGAGCAGCCAGGCTGTGATGGCTATTTGGGTCTGCGGGTTGCAGGTTGTAACACCTTTGATGCATTGACCTTTGATGAGCTTCGAATCTCTTTGCTCCCAGAGCCCTATCTTGGACCAGGATTGTCTGGTGCTTGCCTGGCCAACCAGGCTGTTATCGCTGGGACAGAGTAATCTGGTAAAATGAATGGCTATAGCACAACACCCTTCAAGGGAGATGCCTGGATGCCGGAAAAGGGCTCCTGATTCAAAGAACTGGAGCGGTTCTTCTCTTCCTTGGATCGAATCTACCTCTTATTCCTCTGATGCTGTACGACCCCTACGGGTTTAGTACTCCCAGAAATGAAGGAATAATTTAGAAAAAAAAACACTATTCACACAGGCCTATTAGTCTATTTTGTCCAGTCACTAATACACTACCAGGTAGCATGAAAAAAACAGCACCTAAATACTCAAGTCCATACATATCATTTAAGCTATAGTGTGGCGTAGGTCCTTGAACATACGTGTGTATTTTCAGACTTCCCGTATATTACATACAAGTGGTATGATTTGTAACAGGAATATACTGGTCTTCGCCAGATAAATGTTCAGTTTATAACAAAAATCAATTACGAAGACATCTGATAATACAGCAGGCCTGACACTGGTGTCTTGTCGGAAGTGGCAGTGACCTAACCAGTACGTCAAGGCTCGCTCGCTTTTTCCAGCACCGGAAATCTTAGCATGACTGACAGCTGCTAGCCTCAGCTTTCCCCACCCTCTCCCCCCTATTTAAATCAACAACCAGTTGTTTTTTACAGAGCGGCACGTCTAACTCAAAAATTCGCCCAACAAAAATCACACTTTAGGCTTATACAAAAGGTGGGTGACAGACTTTACCTCTGAGGTTTCTAACTCACTGTTGTCAGCGTATTTCGTTAATATCTAGCTCACTCTGGTAGAGGTACTGCTGCTGAACGACGCTTCTCTGCTAGAGATAATCCCAGCATTTCACAATCTACATCTCTTTCTGATCCAGCAGTGGTTCTTAATACGGTTCCTTAGTCTGCTGTCTGCTACGACCGACTGACCGCTTTTGTATTAAACTATTGGCATTTAAATGGATTTCCTGCTCTGAAATTCTACGAAAGAGCTTAGTTGTTTTCTTGGCGCTGTAACTTTCGAAATCGAAGTCCCAACTTACCGCTTTAACAGTTTCATACACATTAGACAAGCTTACTTCCTACGGTTAATTTTCTGAACACTTGTAGTACAGATGCATTTCAATGTAATGTGAACATTCACCATTACACGCGCAGGTGATAGGACTTGTGAATAATAGTAACAACGCCTAATTTTTATTTATAAAGCAAATGCTTCAAAGCTTACTCATGCAATTAACAGTTCAGAGAATGTCATAGTAAACATGTCTTCTTACCAAATATTTGACAAAGAACAGTACAGACTTACTATCACCAGTTACGTGACACCATCATAACAAGTATACCATAAAAATGTCAACACTTTTCAAGTCTTTTTTGGCCACGAATTTACTGGAACACTAACTCACCCGGCAACATTTACGAGTTGCTTTACCGTCAGTCTCTACGGCTGCCTCTCAGTTATCTATGAATAAGTTGACTGGAGCCGTTAAAAAGGCTCAGGAAAACAGAAGAGCCCTTATAATACACTAAGATTGGTTCAAATGCAGTGAATCTTAAGCGAAAATAGGACGAATAGTGTCTATACACAAGTGTTCTCTGCTGGTGTGGTTCTTCAGCTATGTTTACTTAAGCTCTTTTCCCAGTTCCTAAGATGATCCCTACTACACGTGTCTCAGATTTCCTAGATTTATATGCGAAGGTTCACTGTGAAAGTCACGTTGTGTACCTCTACAAATAAGAGTTCTTTTTGCTTCCCTGAGTGTGTCAACGTGTCGGCTGTTGCCACAGTTTCACATTAAGTAGAACTGTTGAATCCACTAACTCACGGAGGGTCGCCCCTCCGAGTCCGCGTTCCTTGTGGGGTTCTGTGTTCGAGTACATTTGTGGTAAATATTCCCAAACAAAACCACCACCAGACTGAATTAGGAAAAGCTAAATATTTAATATTTTCGTTGTAGAGAAAAGGTTATGTATAATTTTGCATATTTAAATGTACTGAAGAGTTGTGGATAAAAAAATTGACAAGTCACTTGGAACTTTAAGATTTTAGTAGTAATGAGTTTAATAGACTAGCGCAGACAAAGAATGACCTTCCCATTAAGTAACCTGAGAATAATATGTTTAGAGAATAGCTTTAAATAGCATTCAGGTTTCCTTATCAGAAAAAAGATCAATGTTTTCGTGACCTGTCTGCCGAGTGACATTGAAAGCTGAAAGTCAAACGTGTTGATGGGGGGAAAAAATAGCAGCGTTAATGTCAAGGACTAAACCAAAGAAAATTACAATGGAAGTGTAAACAAAATATAGTTAAAATGTATGTGACGAGTTGTCGGTCCCCCCAGGCCAGGAAAAACTGGAAATTAGTTACGCAGTTCTTCATAATGAATGCAGTTTTACCCTGAGGGTTTATGTATATTTCAATAATTTTATAAAAAAGTTTAGTCATTTTTTTTACTCTAAGTAAAATTTAGCAAGATTAGGAGGTTATGAAACACTCTTACGTAAGGCGCACAACAAATAAAACGTCAAATATTTGCCAGGTTTCCATATGGACAGGGAAACCAAGTTTAGAAAGACTAAAGTCACAATATAGTGACTGGAAAATAAATCAGGTGATACATAGTGAATTACAAATTAATTACAACACTACAAACTATCTGTATACTGAATAGTATATGTATGTATGGACAGAAAAGCAGTGTATATACACAGGCATTTATCTAAATATATATGTACACTAAGTTTACCTTAATTCCTTCATTAGGGATTAAAATCATCTTGCTGGTGGTTTACAGGTGACTCGCAGCCTTCACAACCCTCTATTAAATCTAAAACAAACAAATGGCTGAAATGAGACTTTCTATATCTTGAATTTTGCACTGCGAGAGAATATTTATACCACCTGAGAGAGCAGTTGGAAGCCGCTTTTGACCAAAGAATGTACTAGCAACAGGTTACACTGTGATCACATGTTAAAAGACATTTCTACCACTACATAATTTTTATAGTCTTTAAAATTAACATTTCTGAAACTCCTTTGATCGACAAAGTCACAATGTGACAAAAAAAGCAGTTACTTGCATGAAGGGCAGGGCAACACGGGTTTAGAGCAAGTCGCTCCTGCCTGTCCCAGCTACTGGATCACTATGACAAGGTCCTGATGCTGTAGAGGATAAACAAAACACAGATGTGTACAGATACTTTGCAAAAGCTTTCGACAAGTGTGACCATGGTGTAATAGCGCACAAAATGCGCGATAAAGGAATAACAGGAAAAGTTGGTAGATGGATCTATTACTTCCTAGCAAATAGAACACAAAGTAATAGTAAGCAGTAAAGTTCGAGGCAGCTATGGTGAAAAGCTGTTCCATAAGGCACAGTACTTGCTCCCATTATATTCCTCATCCTCATATCTGAGAGAGATGTAAGCCATAGCTCCGTGTCTTCCTTTAAGGATGACACCCGGATTGCCATGACAGTGTCCTCCATCGAAGACACCCCAAGACTCCAAGCGGACATAAACCAAATCTTCAAATGGGCCACTCAAAACAATATGAAGTTCAATGAAGATAAATTTCAACCACTCAGATATGGAAAACTTGAGGAAATTAAAACTATCAGGGTATGCGACAAATTATAACCACAAATAGAGCGAGAAAGTAATGTGAAAGACCTGGGAGTGATTATGTCAGGGGATTTCGCCTTCAAAGACCACAACAATGTATCTACCGCATCTGCTAGGAAAATGATAGCATGGATAATGAGAGCCTTCAAAAGAAGGGACACCAAGCCCATTATGATTCTTTTCAAATCGTTTGTTCTCTCTCTAGGCTGGAATACTGTTGTACACTAAATGCCCCCTTCATGGCAGGCGAAACTGCCGACTTGGGGAGTGTATGAAGAAATTTCACGACACACAAGTGTGATAAGGCACCTAAATTACTGGGAACGGTTGAAGGTCCTTGATCTGTATTCCCTGGAACACAGGCGAGAGAGCTGCATGATAATATACACTTGGAAAATCCTAGAGGGATTAGTGCCAAACTTGCACACGAAAATCACTCCGTATGAGAGCAAAAGACTCGGCAGGAGATGCAACAGTCCCCCAACGAAAAGCAAGGACGCCACGAGTACACAGAGACAACACAATAAGTGTCCAGGGCCCAAGACTATTCAACTGCCTCCCAGAATACATAAGGGGGATTACCAATAGACCCCTGGCTGTCTTCAAGAAGGCACTGGACAGGCACCTAAAGTCAGTACCTGACCAAACGGGCTGTGGTTCGTACGTCAGTTTGCATGCGGCCAGCAGTAACAGCCTGGTTGATCAGACCCTGATCCACCAGGTGGTCTGATCTCAGACCGAGCCGCGGGGGCGTTGACCCCCGAAACCCTCTCCAGGTAAACTCCAGGTTTGATAGTATCTATAGAATATGCCAAACGTATCGAATCTATACAGAGTCTAGATAAAATTTATTCCATCTAATTTATCCATTTATGTAGTAGTAGTAGTAGTTAGTAGTAGTAGAATGCTTCGTGAAGATAATCAACCCAATGAGGTGCGCAACTAAAATTTTATTAATTACTACTGTGATGAATTTTAAAGCATTTTGCATGTGCGTGTTTAAAAAAAATATATTGCGAAGGAATATAAAGGAAGCATGTACGAAATATGTCAGATAATCGATAACGTGATTTACTTTTTGCATACTATTGTAATGCTACTACAGAAGGTAGTAGGTTGTTCTGCGTTAAGAAAGCTTTCACACCAAATAATTACAAACTGCTACCGCCGCCAACAGCTAGCGTCGAGCGTGGCAAGAAATACAGGTTTATTTATATTAGGAAAATAATTCAAGGCTGCAGCAGTTTAACTCTGGGAAAAGTAGGCTGGAGGGGAGGGATCGGCACGATCTGGAGGGGGTTGGGTACGAGAGTGAAGATTTAGGGCGTGGTAGGGAACAGGGGAAGCGTGTACGAGGGTGAAGAGGTGTGAGGGAGGAAGGGTGTCAGGAAGCTCAAGACTTCAACACAATTCAAGTTATGTAAATATACACCCTTCCCTCCTACTGTCAAATACTGTCACTAGTCTCCACACATCACACAGAAGCGGCAAGCAATAACTCTTTTGGAGACCACCCTTCAACCTACCCAGGGCATAGCCCCAGGATGGCTCACCCAAAACAAAGGCCCAACTAAGTCGCCTATTTGGACGGGGTAAAAGACGGGGTAATATCCGGATGGTAATGGGCGAGGATGAACCAGGAAGAATGTACGCCTTCAGTTATCACTCCTGCATTCATAGGTGACCTTCAATAATACAGCTACCAGATGTACCTTCTAATCTACCCCCCATAAGTTTCACTCAACGGTCCAATCACTTATAATGGTGGAGGACCATTAAGCACAATTGGCTGGAAAACTAGGAGAGTAATAATGACCCGTTCCACCGTTCTTGGAGAAAAATATAATGATTGGAGAGGAAAATACCAACTATACAAGCCAAATAAAGAAAGATGAGAATGGTGCAGGGTTGTTAGTCAGGATAAATTACTCAAACGTAAACACCAAGTTAACGTTTTCCAATTAGCATTGGGTTGTACGATTGTCATGGAAGCATCCCCACACCGCACGCCATACAAATGTAGCTGGAGCACACTATGCAGCTATCAGAATACACATGATTAGTATAATAATCTATATCAAATGTGCTAACTCGAGCAGAAAAAAAAACTGCCTGTAATTCTGACTATAAAGGATAGAACGTAATTTCAGGAGGAACTGTCATTCATTTTAATCAGGTGATAAGTTTCGAGAGAGTATTCCTGGAGCCCGGCCATGGGCCTGGCTCGTCTTGTGATAGCCAGGTCAATCAGGCTGCCCCACGTATCCATCACAGTCTGGCTGATCTGGCACCTGATAAAGATACTTGTCCAGGTGCCTCTTGATTTTACGCTTGTTCCAACAGTTTCTGATATCTTCTGGTAAGATGTTGAATAGTCTGGGGCCACGAAATGTTGATACACAGTTCTCATTTTGTACCCACTGCACCCCTGCTTTTCACTGGGTTTATTTTGCACTTCCTCCCATATATCTCGCTCCAGTATGTTACGGCAGTGAGCAGATTTGGGATCACTTGAGTACTTTCCATATATATTTATATTATGCATCTTCTCCGCTCTAGTGAGTACATATTCAAGAATAAGGCGTTCCCATTAATTTAAATGCTTTACTGGCTCTATGTAGGCCGTAAACAATATTTGTTCAAGATCTGATACTTCTCCTGCCATGAACGGGGCCGTCAACACTGAGCAATATTCTAAATGAGGGAGCACTAGCGATTTGAAATGTGTCACTAGTGGCATTATTTTCCTTGTTTTGAAGATTCCCAATACTCACCCTGTATTCTCTGGCAGTCGCGACTTTTGTCTTATGTTCTTTGAAAGGTCAGCTGACAATTATTCCCAAGTCTTTCACGTGTTCCTTTCGTTCTATTTAATGATCCTCTTGAGTTTTGTATACAGTGCTCCTTTTGAGTTTTTCATTCTTTCCATACCTAAGTTGCTGGAACTTATTACCACTGAACGTCATGTTTTCCACTGCCCACTGGAAAACACTGCTTATATTTTCCTGTAATTTTTCAGAGTCTTCTAACGTAGTGACTTTCACGCTTATTTTAGTGTCAACTGAAAAATGATACAAAACTGTGACGGGTGATTTTTATCTACATCTGCTATGAGGATGAAAAACAGCAGAGATGCCAAGACAGTGCCTTGGGGAACTGAGCTTTTTACCTGGCTGATGCTGGATTTTGTTCGGTTTACTGTTTTTTTGTGTTCTGTGTTAGGAACCCGGAAATCCATATGACTACCTTCCCCGTAATGCCTATGACACTCATTTTGTGTGCTATCACTCCATGATCGCACTTGTCAAACGCCTTTGCAAAATTTGTGTATCACAATAAGTTAGATAAATACATGAGTAGGTATGAGTTGGACCTGACTAGCTTGTGCTACTAGGTCTGATGCCATGCTCCTTACTTAAGTGGAAGTGACCTGACTAGGTAGGTCATTGGGCTACATGCGAAGCAGGGCCTACTGACCCTGCTTCGCATGGGTCAGTAGGCCTGTTGCAGTGTTCCTTCTTTCTTAAGTTCTTACGTTATCCGCGTTTTGGTTGCCTTCCAACGCCTCCGTAATTCTGTTATTGTGGCTCAGCAGCTCAACAATAATGTTGGTTGGGGTTATGCCGATTGCGCTGTTCCATGAAATCTGTAATCTGGTCGTCTCATCACTCTTTCGAAAAAAAATTATGATGCTGGAAGTTAGGGCTACTGGGCTGCAATTTTTAGCTAGTGCTCTACTACCTCCCTTGTGCTAAGGAGCTGTCTGCACTCTAAGTTCTCCTGTATTTCGCTTAGATCTAGGCTCTTTCTCCAAAGAATACTGAGGGCTCGTGCTAGTGGTACTTGACACTTTTTTTTATATAAACAAGGCATTCCATGAACCTGGTCCAGGGGCTGAGTGAATGGGCATGTTATCCATTTCTTTTTCGAAATCTATGGGACTAGTTCTTATGTCAGCTAGTTGGTCTGCGCGGCTTTCTGCTGAAGTGAAAAATGTTTCTGCATTCTCTACCACGTTGTCATTTAGCGAGTTGCTGAACACTGACTCTTACTGTTTAGAATTTCACTCATTTCCTGTTCATCGTCAGTATAAGTCTCCATTCATTAATGGTCAACTTCTACAGGTAGTCCGTAGCTTGGATTTTGCACAAGAATAAAAATATTTGGGGGTTCTTGCAATATCCTGCATGGCCTTTTGTTCTCCTTGTACTTCTTCTGCTTGGTATGACATACTAAGTTTTTGCTCTAATTCAGTGATCTCTCGGGTAAGACTCCTCCGTTGCGACATATTTACGTTTTAAGCAATTCGATAACCCGTTTTCTTTTTGTACCATCTCCTACGCTCTCTATCTGATCATCCGGATTTCCTCAATGGTACGTATTTAATACAGATCTTTTGTTTCTTTATTCGGCTTCTCCAAGTACTGCAGGGATCATATAGAGCCTAGGAATGGAAGGTATTCTGGTTCGACGAAACGAAGGAGGTCAAGTTCCTTGGATCAAGAGCCTCTCACCGGCATCAAGGGGAGGGGCTTCGTTTCCAGAGTACGGTATATACATGTGATTTTTAAGTTGTCCGCACGAGGATAAGCATTCAAGATTTCCCAAACCCCCTCATCCCTTAGAAAAATATGCAATAAAATATGAACACATTTTAATATAACAGAGCGTAACAAGTCTGAAAATATATGCTGTATACGACCTTGCCTGAGGGAATACATATCAATTTTCAATATATTTTTACAGATGAAATTATTGAAATTAGAAAGCTACGAGGCTGAAAATGACAACAGACTTTGCAGGCAAGGAACCAGAAAAACATCACTGTTTCTTTTAAAATCACAGTTCTATAAACTATATTGCCACCCTGTTATGCAGGTTTCTGCAGTGCATTGTAATGTATAGTGGAGAACTGTGCCATAATTTTTACGAACTATTACACAATTGTAAATCATAAGGTTTGAACTATGGATAAATGTCACTTGTAATTTTAGAAATATGCTATGCATTGATGGGTACTGTGAAGTGCCCACCAATGCACAGCATTGGAAAATAAGTCCCTGCCGGGACTTATTTTCCAAGTTAGTGGGTAGGCGTGAGTGGCTTGGCTTGGGGAGGTCACGTTGCGTGAGCAGGAGGGAGGAATATGCTGTCCAGGCGCTGGAACTCGGAGCTAAGTTTGTACTCTTGTTAAGCATCTCGAGCCATAAACTCTTATGGTTTACCAGTATGCTCACCTTGGCTCTGATATGGTAAGGGTTCTGCGGGATGAATGAGGACGGATGACCTAGAAAGTAATGAGGTTAGGGGAGTATGGAAGGCCTGGCGCTGGCGGGGCTAGGTGTTTATGTTATGCTGGACTCTCCAGCCTCCTGCTTCTTGTGTACCGTTATTTGGGCGCTTAAATGAAGGTGGTTTTCTAGAGCGTGTAGTGTTATTACTAATAAATTACGTTTTCCTAACTAGGAGTTTTGCCTAACCCTCTGTTAACCAACCCATTGAAGTAACAAATGCTGGTTGAGCGCTTTCGGTCTTCACTGGGATAGCCCTGGGTGGCCTTTTTCGGCACGAAACAGGCCACTTAGACGAGGCCTAAAGGCCCCAGGCAATCCCACTTTCTGCGTAACACACCCCCAGGCTGCGACCCACCACAAGCTACTGACACCCAACTACCTATTAACTGCTCTGTGGGCAAGGACAACAGGTGTAACAAGACTTGTCCAGTCTACCCTACCGTGACTGAACACTTGATAATTCAGTTGAGTGGAAGGTGCTACCATTGAGCTACGAGTTAATTTTCATCGCACTTCTCTAAGGGTGATAATGGTATTAAAACTGTCGCATTGCACTCTAATTTTATACGAGGTTAGACTATGTATATATTAATTTTGGCGGTGACTTGTACTGCTTAGAATTAAATAAACAACGTAAAATAATAAATTTATAATCTACTATTAAATAGAAAAAATCTATAACAGGGTACAAGTATAGCAAACTTTCAAGTTTTCGTAAAAGCACTACAAATTCCATAATTTTTAAAGAGTCAAACTAACAAATTAAGTGAAAATTTTTACGTGTCAAAACCATTTTTTAAAATTACATAGAACAAAAATAGCCCAATAAAAGTATACAAAACTGAGGGCAAATGTCATTAGTAAATACACAAATTACTAACTAACAGTCAGTAATTTGTTAATGACTAAAATTCTAGTCTTCTCCAGTAAAACACTAGCATTTACTACTAAGACTGTCCCCTCACATCTGGCACAGGAAACGCGTCTACTACAGTAGTCGTAGCCTCATTCCAAGTTAACACAATTACGTAAAATGGGTTGCAAAAGCGGTCACCAGGGGTCTACACTTTCCACTCAACAGGTTCTCTCTTGGATGATAATGACGTACTGCCAATGATATTGGCATCGCGTCACAGCAGAAGCTAACAGCAAAAAGTGATTCCAATAAAAGCTAATGTGTAGTTTCTTTCAAGCTTTATTTATTAACATTCATGTGCAGTTTAAGTTACAGGCAAAAAATTAAATGTTGAGATATCTTACAAGAAACGTAGCAGTAGAAAACTACAAACATAACGAGTACTGCAACACCTTCAGTTATTCTCACTACCAAGGAGAACCAATAGTGAACAAAAATGCAAGAGAAAATTTAATTTTGCCACTAATACTCAATAACTGGTTTCAATATACAAACAAGCAGCAACTATTTCATACAAACTCTAGTTTGCGTAATTTAAAAATGTCAAAAAAGCCAAAGATAATTAAGGAAATATCGACTTTTATGATACAAGGTATTAGATTCTTGTGGCTTTCAGTGTTCTTAAACTTTTGCTAACGTTAATTATTAGTTGCCAACATTACCAATTTATAGATATTTTAATATGCTATGTCATTGCCAATTTACTATCAAAATATGCATACAGTTACAATGAAAATAATTCGAAGGTCATTAGCTACAGTGTAAACTTTACCCAGGCCGCAAATTTTGACAATAGGGACAACTTTCTCTATTTCACTAAGTATAGGTTGGTATGTTCAGTGAGGAATACTGCCTCGCACCTTGCTACCACCTCTTCAGGGAATAAAGATAGGGAAACAACAACAAAACACTAACAGAAGAGGAAGTGTCATGCTCAAGGTAAACGTAGTGTATAAAACCTAAATAAGTAAGGGGGAAAGCAGGCAATCTGAGCTTAGAGTAATCCAGACCCCCCCCCTCAAGCATTATATCCCCCATAACCTCCCCCACTTAAACACGTGAAAGCTGTTATCCAATTACTTGGCACCACTGAGGTATGGTTCGAGTACTCAAACAGTATCGGAACCGGTTTACCGGCACTTAAGTGTTTGCTTGGTCATTTAAACACACAACGCTACGTAAATATGCTAGTGATAAAAAAATATTTTTGTCAATAATACAAAATTATAACAAGTCCTTGGAAAGCTGCCAGTATCAACAATGACCAGTGCTGTCTCACCGTGCTGTCATTTCAAGAGTCTCAGTAGAAACTCAAACTATATATGTACCGCTATCTGGTTAAGAAGGCTGCGCCATATTGCTGCGCCACCGCACCTCATCCACCCTTCACTCACAACAATGACTGGGTACT
Organism: Cherax quadricarinatus; assembly: GCF_026875155.1. Lineage (NCBI taxonomy): Eukaryota > Metazoa > Arthropoda > Malacostraca > Decapoda > Parastacidae > Cherax > Cherax quadricarinatus. Next base: position 36,515,360 of record NC_069400.1, read on the forward strand.
GTGTAGCTTCCTTGCCCGTTATGCCTGGTTTTGGAACTGATCTTACGTTTGAACACAGGAGCAGTTGCAAATCAATACGTCTCACCATGTCCCTAAACCTGCGATGAAATCTCTCCGGGTCTGCAGTCACTAAAGTGATATGACTTGATTTGTACTCTTGGCAGTCCACTTAAGCAATAGGACGACATTTTGACGAGGTAACCCATGCATGGGTGCTAATCACAGACAGGAAGATTAATGCCTCCTTTTCACTAGGCATTTATAAACCAGTTATTTGCTCCTCGTACAAGTTGGTGGAGATGTAGTTGTATGGTCAGGAACAACATTACGAAGTCTTTATACATTAAGTGTCATTATCCTGGCTGGAGCACACTCAGCTCACTAAAATTTGATATGAAAACTGGACGACGTTTCGGTCCATCTTGAACCCTTATGAAGTCGCCAGTGCGACAGGGCACTGACAGGCGCTGAGCCGGCAAAGTTCGGGTCATGAGTGTTCCGACAATTTAAGCATTTGACACCTAATACCCTGACTGCAGTTCTGGTTTTCTCCACTGCTCATTCTGACTAGCAACTTGATTCCGCAGATAGAAGTATTACGTGGGTTTTACTGTGATGACTTTGCATTTATAAGAGGGCAGGTGAGCAGCCAAAGTGTCCACCCCAGGGTGTGAGCAACTACACTAACCCCATTCACTTCGTCAACCTAGCCTAGCAAAGAATGTTGATTCAGTGTTATCACGTTCTCATGATTAGTAACAATGGCACACCACTGTCTTTAATAACAGCCAATTAAGTATAACAAAGATACTCCAGTACACTGAAGATTCCCTTTTACAGATTTTTTTTATGAAAGACCCAATACTGAGCAACATAGACCTACCAGAACTTGCTTGCATATCCAGTATTGAGAAATATTGCATATCCAATTCTGAGCAATAAAGACCTCTCCAAAACAACAGGTATTCGATAGACGAACCAGATAACAGTGAAAAAATAACTACTAAGCAATATGCAAACTAAACAATAATGGTAAGAATAAAATACTGTGGAAACATTTATATAAACAACCCATTTAGTTATTACAAAAAATACTTAAGAAATCACTAGCACGGAATTTGAACTGGAAGAAAACAGATTGCCTGGCCTATGATTAAAACACGTAACCTGCATGGTCAACTGGTTTAATCAGATTAATGAAATTCCGAAAGAGCCAAATCCAGCGAAAGAAGGCACTAACACCTTTTGTTAACTAAAACAAATCTTTAGTCCAAACTTTTTAAAAACACGCTTGATAGAAGTAATCAGTTTCTATCAATGCCCAACTATTTAGGAAAAAAAATATTGAAAACTATGGAAAAAATATACACAAGGTTGAAAAACATACTAATCTCTATTAAACATTCACATCAAAAAGTAACAAAGCTACAAATGAAAGTTTAGAAATGTGATGGAAAACCATGACAAAGTTAATTAAAAAGTATAAAAACAAACACTTTCTAGAAGTGATAGGTAGAGCGAAGTGATAACTAGCCATTAAGATCTACTATAATAAAATATTAGAAACATTAGCGTCGTTAGCGAGTTTAGCGCCAGGAAGCCACAAATCCTTAAGAGCTTCTTATCCTATACTGGCAAGGATGGTAAATCGCCTTTAAATACAAGACGGTAAAATAAAGCCTCGGTGACGGGATTCCATGGTCTTTGCTATGTTCCTGCAAATAGGTCAGCACGAATAGGTAATCTCACTAAACTGAACCCGTCCAGTCAGCCGCACCAAACTTTCCCACAACTATCCTCAGCAACCACCTACATCTGAAGACTGACAAGTTGTAGAACAAGCTTTTATTGAAGACGTTTAGCTGTGCAGAGCTCTTATCAAATGATAAAACTCGACACAAACATTACTCCAATAACAACGGCTGCTTCAGACTTCATACTTGACAGCAAAATGGACAGTTGAGTAAAGGAATTCTAATGGGATTTTTTTTAAGTTAGTTTTCAAGAAAACTGACAAAGAAATAGAAAAAAAACATTGCAAAGTGTGCGAATACAAACCAGTTCTGGGAACAATTTGTAAATACACGGCTTCTGGATGTCACCAGCCAGCCGAACTGCACCGAAGAGATGCAGCTTTTTGTCTCAAAGAACTAGATAAGTCGAACATTTAACAACTTGCAGAGTCAGCTTCTCAAAGATCAGGAGAAACGGGTGGTGCTTCGACAGACAACTCTTAATATGAAACAGAAGAGCAGAGAGAAAAGGGAGATTACAGATCAACTAATGAAAAGAAAACATTGCCCTGTCACTAGTCCTTCATACCTCAATAAAAAAAATCAGTGCCATTTTTCTCCAGGGACTACCCCTGTACCCTGCCTGGGGCACAGCCCAAGGATGGTTTGCCCATAATTGACGGAGAAAAGCTTGACAAAACCGTTTATTTAGACTATGAAGTGACAAAGGTGCTAGCAGTAATTGGCGAGGGGAAACCCGAAAGTAATGCAGAGGAGTACACCTTCAGATACGACTCAAAGATTCATAGGCAACCTCTAGTTACACTGTCAGTGTCAGGTAATCACCATTTGTACCATCCACTATCCCACCAGGTGGTCCGACAGACTATCCAAGCCCCTCTGGGTGTTACGGACCACCGCACCTCTGCAGTGGTAGAACAAGGTGTGATGTCCGCTATGCTTCTCTCTCTGAAGGGAGACCTAATTTAACCATATAATTGGTTAAATTAGGTCTCCCTTCAGAGACAAGCATAGTGGACTACACCACAAATGAAACAATGACAACCATCTCTTCCATAATCCTTAAAAGCAAAATTTAACTGAAGAGGGAAAAATCCCTGCGAGGGAAGGAAGGGCTGATTCTTAGACCAAGGCAATCAAACCTCACCAGCATTTGTGCACAACTTTTTTGATGTCCAAGCAGAATAATATTTAGGGCCTGCACCCTCCCACACTGCTGTCAGTTGTTGCACTAGTGGAAATTAAATTTTAAAATCAGAGCCAGATATACCACTGACTGTACGAGTGCTGTTGGCCTGATGCCAGAATCTCCAACTTTTTTTTCAAAAACAAATAAAAAAAAAAAATTTTATTTTGGAATCTAAAATTTGCATAGTATGCGAATGTGTAGTCATGGGAACCCCGTCAAGCATTATAGGTAGAGACGAGACTCATGATTGGTTAAGAAAAATTCTGTACGCAGTTCAAGATTTAAGGGTCACTCAGTAGTCAGGGCCCTAAACGGCCACTTACTCTGCTTATCTATTGATAAATGTACCACCAAGTTGGTGGGATCAGTAGCTCCCCGACCCCACCACCCAGCCAGCGTCCCCGCACAGCACCTGACCTCTTCGCTCATGCTGTACTCTGTATGTACCTCTTCCCCAAAACTCAGCTTAGGCTGAACTGAAGTCAACTTATTTGACCATATCTGCAGTCTCCTGAGGGCTCCCTAGAGTTTATCACTCATTTCCTGTTTTTATTTTCCATATTAGTTTTACACTGTTATCAAGACTGAGTACGGCATAGGGCCTTACACCTTTCTGCTTTGTATTGGACTGATGAAGCCACTGTGTGGCGAAACGCTTCTTCAATAAAGATTCCCATATGTTGCACAAGTGTCTCAATTCTTCAAGCTGTCTGTTTTCAAAACCATTTATCACATCCGTTAGACACTGCAACATCATGGGATCTTGATACAAAGAATTCAACACTTGTCCAATCTTTGGACGAAGACCTACTTACACTAGTGAATGGTCCCACTGTCATCCTCAATATATAAGGCACTCCTCTGGCCCTATGCTGTACTTCCTACAATAGTGATGGACTGAGCACATCGATTCCAGGCTGAGGAACTGATTACCTCAACTCCTTTCCTTATACCATCCTGCACTGTATGGGACTGATGAAGCCACTGTGGCGAAACGCTTCTTCAATAAATATTCCCGTATGTTGCACAAGTGTCTCAATTCTTCAAACTATCCCCTCTAGCTCATTTACGTATACAGCAAGTCCTCACGTAACGTCGTTTCGTTATAACGTTGATGAGAGAAACGAAGAGATTCCTGGCCAGGGGCCACTGTGTGTGTGTGTGTGTGTGTGTGTGTGTGTGTGTGTGTACTCGCCTATTTGTACTCACCTATTTGTGGTTGCAGGGGTCGAGTCCTAGCTCCTGGCCCCGCCTCTTCACCGGTTGCTACTAGGCCCTCTCTCTCCCCGCTCCATGAGCTTTATCAAACCTCGTCTTAAAACTGTGTATGGTTCCTGCCTCCACTACGTCATTTTCTAGGCTATTCCACTGCCTTACAACTCTATGACTGAAGAAATACTTCCTACTATCTCTCTGACTCATTTGTGTCTTCAACTTCCAATTGTGGCCTCTTGTTTCTGTGTCCCCTCCCTGGAACATCCTGTCCTTGTCCACCTTGTCTATTCCATGCAGTATTTTATATGTCGTTATCATGTCTCCCCTGACCCTCCTGTCCTCCAGTGTGGTCAGGCCGATTTCCCTTAATCTTTCCTCATAGGACATTCCCCTTAGCTCTGGAACTAACCTTGTCGCAAACCTTTGTACTTTCTCTAGTTTCTTGACGTGCTTTATCAAGTGCGGGTTCCAAACAGGTGCTGCATACTCCAGTATGGGCCTGACATACACGGTGTACAGTGTCTTGAATGATTCCTTACTAAGGTATCGGAATGCTGTTCTCAGGTTTGCCAGGCGCCCATATGCTGCAGCAGTTATCTGATTGATGTGTGCTTCCGGAGACATGCTCGGTGTTATTTCTCACCCCAAGATCTTTCTCCTTGATGAGGTTTGCAGTCTTTTGGGCCACCTAGCCTATACTCTGTCTGTGGTCTTCTGTGCCCCTCCCCATCTTCATGACTTTGCATTTTGGCAGGATTAAATTCGAGAAGCCATTTGCTGGACCAGGTGTCCAGTCTGTCCAGGTCTCTTTGAAGTCCTGCCTGGTCCTCATCAGATTTAATTCTCCTCATTAACTTCACAAACATCTGCAAACAGGGACACTTCTGAGTCTAACCCTTCCATCATGTCGTTCACATATACCAAAAATAGCACTGGGCCTAGGACCGACCCCTGTGGGACCCCCGCTCGTCACAGGTGCCCACTGTGATACATCATTACGTACCATGACTCGTTGTTGCCTCCCTGTCAGGTATTCTCTGATCCATTGCAGTGCCCTTCCTGTTATATGCACCTGATGCTCTAGCTTCTGCACTAATCTCTTGTGAGGAACTGTGTCAAAGGCCTTCTTGCAGTCCAAGAAGATGCAATCAACCCACCCCTCTCTCTCTTGTCTTACTTCTGTTATTTATCATAAAACTCCAGAAGGTTTGTGACACAGGATTTGCCTTCCGTGAATCCGTGCTGGTTGGCATTTATACTCCTGTTCCGTTCCAGGTGCTCCACCACTCTCCTCCTGATAATCTTCTCCATAATTTTGCATACTATACACGTCAATGACACAGGTCTATAGTTTAGTGCCTCTTTTCTGTCTCCTTTTTTTAAAATGGGAACTACATTTGCCGTCTTCCATACCTCAGGTAGTTGCCCAGTTTCCAGGGATGTGTTGAAGATTGTGGTAAGTGGCACGCACAACATATCTGCTCCCTCTCTAAGGACCCACGGGGAGATGTTGTTCTGGTCCCATTGCCTTTGAGGTATCGATGTCCCTTAGCAGTTTCTTCACCTCCTCCTCATCTGTATGTATGTCGTCCAACACTTGTTGGTGTATTCCTTGCTGGTGTCCCCGTCTGGTCTGTCCCCCCAGAGTCCTTCCTGTCTCTACTGTAAATACTTCCTTAAATCTCTTGTTTAGCTCCTCACATACCTCTTGATCGTTTCTTGTGAGTTCTCCACCTTCTTTCCTCAGCCTTATCACCTGGTCCTTGACTGTTGTCTTCCTCCTAATGTGGCTATACAGCAGTTTCGGGTCAGATTTGACTTTTGATGCTATGTCGTTTTCATACTGTCGCTGGCCTCCCTCCTTATCTGTGCATACTCGTTTCTGGCTCTTCTACTAATCTCCTTGTTTTCCTGGGTCCTATGCCTCCTGTACCTTTTCCATTCTCTGTTGCACTTAGTTTTTGCCTCCCTACACCTTCGGGTAAACCAAGGACTCGTTTGGTCTTCCTATTATTTCCGTTTCCTTGGGAACAAAACTTTCCTCTGCCTCCTTGCACTTTGTTGCCACATATTCCATCATCTCGTTTACTGATTTTCCTACCATTTCTCTGTCCCACTGAACCTCCTGCAGGAAGTTTCTCATACCTGTGTAGTCCCCCTTTTATAGTTTGGCCTGTCCCCTTCAGTTCCTGTTACCTTCTCCACTTGTAACTCTACTATATAGTCAAAACTTAGAACCACATGATCGCTAGCTCCAAGGGGCCTCTCATAAGTGATGTCCTCAATGTCTGAACTGCTCAGGGTGAACACTAGATCCAGTCTTGCTGGCTCATCCTCCCCTCTCTCTCTGGTTGTGTCCCTGACATGTTGATGCATGAGGTTTCCAAGTACCACATCCATCATCTTGGCTCTCCATGTTTCGGGACCCCCATGTGGTCCAGGTTTTCCCAGTCGATCTCCCTGTGGTTGAAATCGCCCATTACCAGTAACTTTGCTCTGCTCGAGTGAGCTCTTCTTGCCACCTCAGCCAGTGTGTCCACCATCACCCTGTTGTTTTCTTCGTACTCCTCTCTTGGCCTCCGCAGTTCTGTGGTGGGTTTATACATCACTCCAATGACTACTTTATGTTCTCCGGACTGAATTGTACCTACAATGTAGTCTCTTCTCCAATCATGTCCATGCCTTCCATTTCCTCAAATCCCCATCGGTGTTTTATGAGCAGTGCAACCCCTCCTCCCCCTCTACTCCTTCTATCTTTCCTCAGGATCTGATATCCTGTTGGGAAGATTGTGTCTGTTATTGTCTCAGCGAGTTTTGTTTCTGTGACTGCTATGATGTCTGGGGATTTTTCACTGATTCTTTCATTCCACTCCTCATGTTTATTCATTATTCCATCCGCGTTTGTGTACCAAACCTTTAGTTTCTTTTCTATCATTGTGGTCATGCAAGAATATTGGGGTTGGGGGAGCGAGAGCCTTGGTGGGGGCCTATATGGGGCTGTGGTGTAGGTGGGGTTTGTGTTGATGGGGGTGGGGTCAGAATGCCCATAAGGGACAGCTGTTGGGGTGAGGTTTGTGATATGGGGATTGGTGGCAGAGGGAACAGTGGGTTGTAGTATAGGTTGCTCAGTTGCGTTGGGAATGTCGCGGGTGGAGTCTTTTGGTGGGAGATTCTGTGGGGTGTGTTTGTGTGTGTGTGTGTAGTTTGCACGTTCTTCCCATGTCTGCCTAAGTTTTCTCCGGGTACTCTCGTTTCCTCCACATCCGAAAGGTGTGCACGTTAGGTTAACTGGCGTGTCTAAATTGTCCCAGTATGAGCGAGAGTGGGTGGTATGCGAGTGCGCCCCTGTGATGGAATGGCGTCCTGCCCAGGGTTGGTTCCCGCCTTTGCTCCCTTAGCTGCCGGGATATGCTCCGGCCACCCACGACCCTGAACTGGAATAAGCTGGCTGGAAAATGAATGAATACAAATTTTTGTTTAAAAAAAAAAAAAAAAAAAAAAGGTATTCAGTATAACCATACAAATGCACAATAATCAACGATGCAGTACGAAAGCGCTCAGTGAGCCCGCCATATTTGTTATTGTTTGTTTTTGAACTGCGTGGTGGTAGGAGGTGATCCTTACAATTTTCAATTTGCAAACATTATTCCTTGATTTAACCTGGCAATGAGTGCTAAGGGTGCACTGTGCACCCCTATTTAAGTCATTTAGCCTAGGGTAAAACTGGTTTCGTTATATGTCGTTTTGCTTTAAGTTGCAGTTTCCAAGAACCTATCGATGACGTTAACTGAGGACTTGCTGTATTGGGCACAGTGGTAGACTTTACACTGATCCTTGCTGAACCCTACTCTTTACCCTTTTTCCATTCGAATGCCTCATCCCTTCTTATTACTCTCTTCCTCCTGTCATCTAGGTCATTCTTGACCCTGCTTCTAATTTCTGGAATCTCTGGTAGTGATATGTTCGCAGAACTTAAAAGTAGGAATAATCTCTGATGTACTACTGTATTAAATGATGTTCTACAGCCCAAGAAAATGCCATCAACTCAGCTCTATCTTATTTTATCCCTGACTCGGTAATTTACTGAAATTCTACGACTAAGAAAAAATTTTTCATTTCTAATTCATTGCTAGTTGTCAGTGAAGAATCCTTTTCCTTACTATCTTCTCTAAAACTTTTAACAGTATATATGTTGTCCTTCCTCATCTACTTTTCTTAATGGGGACTATATTTAAAATTTTCTAGCAGCCGTCTACACCTGAACAGGGCGAGACTAAGCACCTCTCTCTGCACTTGCTGCATCTGTTCACATGAGAGGAAACATTCCTTTGTGTCAGCAGACCCTTCTCTCTCCTACTGAATGAAGATATTGCCATGGAGGGCATACAGTTTATGAAGTGTATAAGGATTTGCTATCCCTGAATCATGGCTTACAAACATAACAGCGGCACTTACGAAAGACTGACTAAGGTAAGGCAAGAGGGCTGCATATACCTGGGCTTTTAATATAAGAACATAGGCAAATAGATAAATTAAAACCTAACAAATCCCCAGGCCCTGATGAACTGTATGCAAGGGTTCTAAAGGAATGTAAAGAGGAGCTTAGCACACCTTTGGCTAATCTTTTCAACATATCACTACAAACTGGCATGGTGCCAGATAAGTGGAAAATGACAAATGTGATACCTATTTTCAAAGCAGGTGACAGGTCCTTAGCTTCGAACTATAGACCAATAAGCCTGACCTCCATAGTGGGAAAATTTATGGAAGCAATAATTGCCGAGGCAGTTCGTAGCCACCTTGAAAAGCATAAATTAATCAACGAATCTCAGCATGGTTTTACAAAGGGGCGTTCCTGCCTTACGAATTTATTAACTTTTTTCACTAAGGTATTTGAGGAGGTAGATCATGGTAATGAATATGATATTGTGTATATGGACTTCAGTAAGGCTTTTGACAGGGTCCCACATCAGAGACTATTGAGGAAAATTAAGGCACATGGAATATGAGGAGAAATTTTTTCCTGGATAGAGGCATGGTTGACAAATAGGCAGCAGAGTTTTTGCATAAATGGGGAGAAATCAGAGTGGGGAAGCGTCACGAGCGGTGTTCCACAGGGGTCAGTGTTGGGCCCCCCTGCTGTTCACAATCTACATAAACGACATAGATGAGGGCATAAAGAGCGACATCGGCAAGTTTGCCGATGACACCAAGATAGGCCGTCGAATTCATTTTGACGAGGACATTCGAGCACTCCAGGAAGATTTGAATAGACTGATGCAGTGGTCGGAGAAGTGGCAGATGCAGTTAATATAGACAAATGCAAAGTTCTAAATGTTGGACAGGACAATAACCATGCCACATATAAACTAAATAATGTAGATCTTAATATTACGGATTGCGAAAAAGATTTAGGAGTTCTGGTTAGCAGTATCTGAAACAAGAAAAAACAGTGTAAGGTTCGCATAAGCTAATAGAATCCTTTGTTTCATTTTCAAGAAGCATAAATAATAGGAGTCCTCAGGTTGTTCTCAACTCTTACATTTTGGGTTAGCCTCATTTAGATTATGCTGCACAGTTTTGGCACCGTATTACAAAAATGGTTTATAAATTCTCTGGAAAATGTCAAGGAGGATGACAAATTGACCCCCATGACAGAAACCTTCCCAAATTGGGATAGACTAAGGGCCTGATCTTGCACTCTCTAGAAAGACGTAGAATTAGGGGGGATTATGATTGAGGTGTATAAATGGAAGACAGGAATAAATAACGGGGATGTAAATAGTGTTGCTGAAAATATTAGCCTAGACAGGACTCGCAGTAATGGTTTTTAATGTTGGAAAAATTCAGATTCAGAAGTATAGGAAAGTACTGGTTTGTAATAGAGTTGGGATGAGTGAACAAATCCGAGTACAGTTATAGTGGCCAGAACGTTGTGTAGCTTAAAAATAGGTTGGATAAATACATGAGTGGATGTGGGTGGGTGTGAGTTGGACTGCTTATGCTTGTCTACCAGTCGGTTGCCTGTTCCTCTCCCTTAAGTCAATGTGACCCTGACCAGGTTGGCGTGCTTGGCTTAAGCCCTAGAGACTTCGGACCTGCCTCGCATGGGCCAGTGGCCTTCTCGCAGTGTTCCTCTCTCCTTATGTCTAAGAAAGAACACTGCAACTGGCCCTACTGACCCATGGAGCAGGGAAGCAGGTCCCATGTCCCCCCCCCCGGTATTAGACCAATGACCCACCCAGTCTGGTCATCCCCACTCAAGGATGGAGCACTGTACCAGCACTGTAGCAGCACAAGCTAGTCAGGTCCAACTCACACCACCCATAACCCACTCATGTATTTATCTAACCTATTTTTAAAACTACACAACGTTTTAGCCTCAATAACTGTACTCGGGAGTTTGTTCCACTCATCCACAACTCTATTACCAAACCAGTGCTTTCCTATATCCTTCCTGAATCTGAAATTTTCCAACTTGAAACCATTGCTGCGAGTCCTGTCTTGGCTGGAAATTTTCAGCACACTATTTACATCCCCTTTATTTACTCCTGTTTTCCATTTATACACCTCGATCATATCCCCCCTAATTCTACGCCTTTCGAGAGAGTGCAGATTCAGGGCCTTCAGTCTATCCTCATGGGGAAGATTTCTGATACATGGGATCATCTTTGTCATCCTCCTTTGTACGTTTTCCAGAGCATTTATATCCATTCTGTAATACGGTGACCAGAACTGAGCAGCATAGTCTAAATGAGGCCTAGCCAAGGATATATAGAGTTGAAGAACAACCTGAGGACTTCTATTGTTTATACTTTAGATATGAAGCCAAGAATTCTGTTAGCTTTATTGGAAACACTAATGCACTGTTGTCTTGGTTTTAGGTTACTGCTAACCAGAACTCCTAAATCCTTTTCGCAATCGGTAGTATTAAGATCTACATTATTTAGTTTATATGTGGCATGGTTATTTAACTGTCCAACATTTAGAACTTTGCATTTGTCAATATTAAACTGCATCTGCCACTTCTCCGACCATTGCGTCAGTATTCAAATCATCCTGGAGTGCTCTAATGTCCTCATTAGAATGAATTGGACGGCCTATTTTGGTGTCATCAGCAAATTTGCTTATGTCGCTATTTATTCCCTCATCTGTCGTTTATGTAAATTGTGAACAACAACGGGTCCAACACTGACCCCTGAGGAACACCGCTTGTGACGTGCCCCCATTCTGATTTCTCCCCATTTATGCAAACTCTCTGCTGTCTATTTGTCAGCCATCCCTCTACCCAGGAAAAATTTTCTCCTCCTATTCCATAAGTTTCCTCAATAGCCTCTGGTGTTGAACTCTATCGAAAGCCTTACTGAAGTCCATATACACAATATCATATTCATTACCATGATCTACCTCCTCAAACACCTTAGTGAAAAAAGTTAGTAAATACGTAAGACAGGAACGCCCCTTTGTAAAACCGTGTTGAGAATCATTAATCAATCTGTGCCTGTCAAGATGGCTACGAATTGCTTCGGCAATTATTGATTCCATAAATTTTCTCACTATGGAGGTAAGGCTTATTGGTCTATAGTTCGAAGCCAAGGACCTGTCACCTGCCTTGTAAATTGGTATTACATTTGCCATTTTCCACTTATCAGGCACTATGCCAGTTTGTAGTGATATGTTAAAAAGATTAGCCAAAGAAACCATACCCCCGGCCGGGATTGAACCCGCGGTCATAGAGTCTCAAAACTCCAGCCCGTCGCGACGGGCTGGAGTTTTGAGACTATGACCGCGGGTTCAATCCCGGCCGGGGGTATGGTTTGTTTGCAATAGTGTCATTACGATTTCTTGAGTCATTAGCCAAAGGTATGCTAAGTTCCTCTTTACATTCCTTTAACACCCCTGCAAACAGTTCATCAGGACCTGGGGATTTGTTAGGTTTTAGTTTCTCTTTTTGTCTGAGGACCATGTCACTAGTTACCGCAATCGTACATAGTTTATCATCCTGTTCTACGTAATCTATTATTTCAGGAATATCACAGTATTTTCCTGGGTGAAAACTGAGAGAAAGTAGGTATTTAGAATTTCACACATATCCTTATCACTGTCAGTGATCTGACCAGAGTTACTCTTAAGTGGGCCAATCTTGTCTCTAATCTTACTTCTGTATACCTGAAAAAACCCTTTTGGGTTAGTCTTTGAATCCTTTGCGACCATAGCCTCAATCCCTTTTTGCTGTTCTTATTCCTTTTTTTTATTTCTCTCTAACTGAATATACTGATTTCTTAACTGCCCATCCCCTCTTTTGATAAACCTTTATATGCCTCTCTTTTGACCAATGAGATGTTTTAATCTATTGTTCATCCATTTGGGATCATTTTTGTTAGATTAATTTCCCTACTTGGAACAAAAGTTGTCTGGGCAGCTAGAACTATGCTCTGAAAAACGTCATATTGGCAACCAAGACCACCTACCTGACCCATAGTCAGGACATCCCAATTGAGCCCACCCAAGTATTTTTTCAGTCCCATGAAGTCGGCCAAGCGAAAATCTGGGACAGAGATTTGATTGCAGTTATCTGGGTAATTCCATGATATATTGAAACTGGGTAATTCCATGATATATTGAAAATAAGTGATTTGTTTTTACTTTCCCCAAGCTCATCATTAACCTCAAGATTATTAATTAGTGAATCTTTGTTGGCAAGAACCAAGTCAAGCAGATTGTTTCCTCTAGTTGGTTCTGTCGCAACCTGTTCTAAAAAGCAATCCTGAACCGTATCAAGAAAGTCACTAGACTCAAGATTTCCTGTCATAAGCAGGATGTAGCGAACATAAGTTAATATCATAGATACATTTATTTCTTTAGACAAACGAGTCGCAGAGACAACAAAAGAGGACAGATGAGTGAAACCAACGAATACAAGAGGACGGACGAGTACAACCAGCAGAGTCCCAAGGCTCAGCTAGGCAAATACAGCTAGGTGAGCACAGCTTAGTAAACACATAGGATGAATATAATTCTCTACTCCACACGTCAGGTTTCTCTAACGGGCCGAGCATTTACCACCACCTGGTGTCTGCGCTCAGTGCGGTACGCATCTCGCCACTCTGTAGATGTGTGGCCCATCAACATTCATCCCTACGGAGCTGCTTATACTATTTCCTACCTAAGGCACACGTGTGTATATCTACCCTAGTACTGTAGATGATTACACATTTATTTGTATTAAGCAGAATGTTTAGAAGATACTCCTGAGTCCGTAATAACTCGACTGCAAGCAGACTTGCCATGGGTTCGATCCCCACCCGTTCTGTAATTTATGGAAAAAATCTCTCAACTCGAGCGGCAGGAAAAACAAATTTCAGAACGTGATCAACAAGAGGCTGAAAAATTTATAACTAGTGTGGGTCAGTGAGCGATACAAATATGGAAAGAAGTCTTGAAGGGAAAACATTATAAGAAACAAATGTTTACTGAAGTTAAAATATGCAAGTCCACCATGTCAAATAACAATCAGAGCCCCACATTAAAAATGCATTGAAACTTTTGCATGCATACTAAACAATTATTTTTTCAAACTATCGAAAAATGTCCTATACCTGTGACCTAACTCTGAAAGTTAGTTTTTGTCACCGTAATACACCAAAACTTTGACGATCGAAAACAGCTTTCCTCATGGTCCAGTCAGCAAGTGACGCTACGGTAAACTGACCGTAAAACTTAAACTAATATAAGAACAGCTGTGTAATCCAGGCCTTTCAAAACTTTACCAATGACTGGTTAAAAAAATCTGTCACTGGCCTAACAAGAACAAAAGAACACTGCAACAGGCCTACTGGCCCATTATGAATATAGGAAATGTACAACATCTTGGTATCTATTTGTACAATTTTCGCAAACCAGTAATTATCAATACAATACAGGGACATAAACGTAAGACTGTAGAAGTTAGGTAATCAGTCCCTCATTAGGTACAGAGGGCATCTCCAAACCAACTAGCTAACCTGTTCCAACTGTCGGGTATGACCTACTTAGACTGGAGGTTCCCGTTATCAGTGAGGAGGCCTTCATCTGCTCCCCTCATCTGACTCCAGTAACAAGCACCCATCTTCCTGCTTCTACTCCAGATTCAACAAGACAACGGTCCTCAACTGCTCCTAGGTTGAGGGACTTACTTCACCCACTGTCGTCTGTATATAATTCTGCGAGACTGAGGGACTGATCACTATTCTTTTACTGTTCTGGTATGTCGATGTATTTTATTAATAAAGGCACTGGTTGGGGGAAAAGTCTACAAAATAAAGATACTCAGATGTTGCCATGTGTAATTCATCACCTCATAGGTGTTTTATACCATTGTTACACTACTGGCTCATGCTAGGCAGGTCTAACTCTCACTGACACCCACTCGTGTATCTATTATAATAAAGAAGCGCTAATCCTACAAGGGTCATGTAGCGCCTGTATCCTTCTAACCTATATTTAAAACTACCCAAATTTCTTGCCTCAATGACGCTACCTGGGAGTTTGTGCCACTCATCCTCAGTTCTACTGTCAAACCAGTACTTCCCAATATCCTTTCTAAATCTAAATGTATCTATTCTACTGTTGCGAGTCTGTCTTGGTTAAATATTTTCAACACGCTATTTATATACCCTTTATTTTTTTCCATTTGTACACTTTAATATCTCTCCAATTCTACGTGCAAGTTCAGTGGCTTCAGCCAATTTTCGTAGAAAGGTTTTTAATACATGTAAGCAACTTTGTTATCCTTCTCTGCATATTTTCTAGCGCATTTATGTCCATCCTGTTAATATAGGGACCAAAACTTAGCAGCATAATCTGAACTAGGCCTTACCAAAGATACATCAAGTTGAAGATTAACCTTAGAACCTCTATTTATACTTCCTAATATGCAGCCAAGAATTCTATACACTTTATGCGCACACTCGTGCACTGTTGCCTTAACTTCAAGTTTCTGCTAAACTAGAACTCCCAGGGTTTTTTCTCATTCACTTCCTAAGACCACATTATTTACCTTATAAACACACTAGTTATTTCCTTTTCCTAGGATCAGAACCTTACGTCTTGTCTGCACTGAACTGCGTCTGCAAATTCTCCGACCACAACATCCACCTATGCAGGTCATCCTTTAACTTTGTAGTGTCCACGTCAGAAATTATTTGGCAGATTATTTTTAGTCATCGCAAACTTGTGCCGCTGTCTATTCCCTCAAAGTTGTTTATGCATATTGTGAACAACGGTCTCGACACTGACCCCTGTGGCACACCGCTCTTAACAGGTCTCCATTAATGCAAACACTGTTGCCCGCTGGTCAGCCATGCCTCGACCCATGTGGTACTGCTTTCATAATCGGTCTCCTGTGTGGAACTTATCAAAGGTCTTACTGAAGTCCCTATACACAATATCGTATTCTTTATCTATTTGTATCTACCTTGAATACATTAGCGACAAAGGTTAGTATATTCGTAGGCAGGAACGCTTTGTAAAACCGTACCGAGATTCACTGATCAAATTATATCTTTCAAGGCGGCTTTGAACTGCATCAGCAATTACAGATTCCATCAATTTTTCACACAATTTAGACTGACTGGTTAATAATTTGAAGCTGGCAGCTTATCTCCTGATTTGTAAAAGAGTATCACATTTTCAATTTTTTTTCATTTATCCAGTACAATATCTGTAGTGATATATTGAGACTAAGTAATTATTTGCTAAGTCTCTCCTTACATTCCTGTACAACCCTTGAGAACAGTTCACAAGGGCCTTGTGGCTTTTTTTTTTTGGGTCTTCTATATCTAGCAGTTTGAGGGCTATATCACTAGTGACTGATATACCATAATATGTTTTCCTCCTGACAGTATAGTTATTTCTGGGATTTTGTTTGTATTATGTGTAAACAGGAAATAAGTTTCGAAAACTTAACATTTCTGTCGTTTAGAATAAGCTGACCCGGGTTACATTAAAGTGAGCCTATCTTTAACCTTATTCCTATATACCTAAAAGTCTTAGCACTGATCTATTATTCCTTCGCAACAATTTCATGTTCTATTATCTTTCCTTACTTTTTTTTATTTCTCAAATTCATTATTCAACAACAAGGTGAGCCTCACTTATTATTCATTTGTAAATGCCTCTCTTTCACCCAAGAGATGTGTTAGTCTATTGTTAATCTAGTTAGGATTATTCATTCATGATTTAAATTCTCTATTAGGAGTGCATGCAGCTTATACAATGCTTTGGAGAATGTCATATTAGCAACCACCACCACCTATCCTGTCTCCCTCACGATGGTCCCTAGGCAAGTTATCCCAGTCAACATTTCTCGAGTAAGCTCTTAGCCCGTATAATCTGCAGCGCGAAAATTGGGGACCTTAATTTTGTAATCTGTATTAATTTCAACATCTCGTGGAATTATCTTAAGCGATTTGTGATCACTTTCTACAAGCACTTTATTAGTCGCAAAATTATCTATCAAAGAATCATTTTTTGCCAGAACCAAGTCCAGAAGGTTATTTCCTCTAGTTTGTTATGACAAGCTGTTTTAAAAAGCAGTCCTGGACCATTTTAAGAAATTCGCAAGGCCCCAGATTAGCTGTCAAGTTGCTCCAGTCCAATTGGCTAGTTAAAAATCTCCCATAAATACTACATTATATTTTCTAGATACTTCGAGCTATTTCGTCCCAAAGAAGTTTACCTTGGTCACTATCTAGGTTTGAGGGGTCTGTAGATCACACCTAAGATTAGCTTTTCATGCTTTCCAAGAAACTTCAGCTAAACAGATTGCGAGTGGCCTACTCTAGTTTCCGCAACAGTCAACAGCTACAAAGGTTTTCCCAAGTTCGAAATTGTTATACCGTCCCATAATTTTATTGCAAGCAGCAAAGTGAAGGACACTGAAGAATAACATTCATGACTTCAGTAATTTGAAACTTGTAGTATATATTCCGACGAAGTTGATTCCACCTGATTAAAGATGTATTTTACAACACCAGTACCACTTTCTATTATATATCCCCATTATCCTCATGCATTATTGAAGTAATTAGACTTAACGGTATGGCTGTCAACTGACGTGTTTCTGGACTCCTGCGTAGATCACTACTGTGAAAACTCAAAGTTCTTATGTTATATACACAGAAAATTAGGTGCATTATTTTTTATGAAACGTTGACTTTTATTGTACGTTTTATGATCCTGTTTGTTTACAAATGTACTTTAGTATGGCAACATATATGAGGTCGCTCAAAACAAGTTTGGCGTATGATGAGCAAAAATGTAAATCTGGCCAGTTTCTCTAATGAAGAAATTAAACAATATTCGCTTCATTTCAAAACAAAATAATGACATTCAGATTGTTTAAGCCATTTATTTTGTTTTGTTCTAATATATTATGAAGTTCTGCTAATGTAATTAACTGAAAACTGCCAACTTTCATTATACGAACACTTAATAAAAAAAACTATATATAATATAAAAATATGAAAGCTACCTAAAATATCAGATTACAAAAAGTTCATCGCTCGACAATTACGGTAAGAGCCTGAACGTAATGACCTGCTGTCGCCCTGACAACCAACTACTAGTACTACCACGCTGCTGGTGACCCTTTAGCGCTGTATAGCCCTTGTGGCTTAGCGCTTCTTTTTGATTATAATAATAATGGTGACCCTTTAAGACACGTTTTGCAACTGTTTTTTTTTAATATACTTTAACGAGTTGACGTGAAACAAACCTCCATCCCCCAGTCTCTCTCCCCATATCCTGTTCTATCCTCCTCTTCCCTTATTTCTCCTCTCTCGTTCCAGAAGAGGGCTTTATTAATAAACCTTTGAGCTGCTTTTGACACAGCCGGCAGAGAAATTACCTTGGAACAACTAACCAATTTCGGTGTCAGAAGGAAATTACTAAACTAGATCCAAGGATACCTGACCAACAGAACAGCCTCAGTCATATACTAAAGATGTCAGAGTAGCACCAGGGCCTCGTGTGAGCTGGGCACACCTCAGGGTGGAGTACTCCACTAATGTTCTGATGCACGCACTGGCTTGTGTCAAACATCAATACACAAAATGAGGCTGCCATTTGTTATGCGGATGACATCTGCATCTTTGTAAATACTTCAAACGACAAGGTTTCCTCGACGCCCTGACACTAGTAGCCTTGGCTGTGGTTTTAAAATATCCACAGACAAAACCAACATGACTCACGAAATCTAATGTCCCAGTGTTTGCACACTAACAGTCTCCCCCCTTCCAAATTAATAACACTGCCCCTGAGTTCTGCAAGCAATACAAATATTTAGGAGTTGAAATCAACTGATATTACAAGTAACCTGCAATGCAAACTTGAGAGACTAATCCCTTAGAACACCTTTAGAGAGGAATATTGGAATCAATGTTAAATATGCAAGATTGTTCTACATAATCTTTCATTGAGCATTATGCCCTACACATGAGTAACTTTTCATACAATTTGTTTAAACTTGTAGTTATCCACAAGGACATATTTCAATGCTCACTAGAATCAAACAAGGGAAGAATTGAAAGTTAGTACTGTACAGTAAACAAGAGTACAGTTAATCTTCAGTGCTTGGATCATGAAAGATCCAATGTGGCCAGCACGACTCAGGGGTGTGATGTTTTATGCCTACAACATGCCAGATAGTGTCAATAACAGATCATAATCTACACACTAACTGGTTGAAGGCAAATGTGAGTAAACTAGTCAAAATAGTACGCCAGCAAAGGGCATCCCTCCCTGCTTAGTAGCCACTGTACAGATATCAAACACGCCTGTCAATAAGAACAATGAAATACTACTCCTAAAGACAGCAGTGCAAGAAACTATTGCCTCGCATGTAGATACTTCTCTGTCCAGTGAACACCATGCCTTAACTGATGGTTCAGTTCAGTAGACTGAACAGCAGCAGCCAGCAAAATACGCACAGGCAACAACTGTATAGACTGAATAACTGGCTCAGTTCCACACTAACTGAGCTAGCTGTACCCAAGCTCGCCATCACTATTAAAAACAGGAGTGGTAATCCCTTGTGACAAAGTCTGCTCTTCAAGCACTTGAGAATCCTACATCAAAATACACATTTAAAATGACATGAAAAGTGTGTGGCTAGTTTCCCAAAGAATTTAGCTATGATGATGACACTAATCAAGCTAAGTCTGATAACAGCAGCCCGGGGGAGGTGGAGCTACAGTTGGGCATCCCCCTATCTACTGTTAAAACCATCCTGATAAAGTATATCGGCTCTGGTAGACTAGAAAATACAGACCTGAGAACACAGGTCTCAAGCACAATAATCCGTTCAGATCAGGAAGTTGTGTGTGTATGCGCAACACAAGTCCACTAGATTGTGTAACACTGCTAGAATCATGATAGGATATCGCCACCCGTGGCAGATGCGTCCAACCACTGGTGAACCTCCCATCACTTATTCTACAAGTAAGCTCTGCGAAAAAGAAGGTACGCGACCTTAACCATTATATACAGAGTGTCCAGTTGTCTGGAACTTTAGTCCTGGTGGAATGATGTACTTGGAACAGTGTCAACACTATCTACTCCAGGGTACTTGAGGATATCTTTAATGTCAACACTAAATTTATCAGTACTCATTAACATACTGACGATACCCCGGCTGTATGAAAATGCATACTGTATATGTAGATCTGTGTATTGTATACATGGATATTTGAGTTTATAAATGAACATGCATGTGTATATATACATGCGTGTGTATGAATGTGCATCCACGTATGTACGAGTAAACAGGTGCAAGACAAGCCACGGGGGGATGGAAATCTTTAGCTCAAGCACTTTCACACTTCTCAGTGTGTCATCGGGAGTTATGCAATGTTGCAAGGCAGCAACTGAAGGAGTGAGGGGAAGTTTTCTCAGAGTAGCGCAGTGCAGGTTTGTCACCTGCTGCAGCCTCTCTTGGAATGTGAGCCAACGGTTTAGTGCCACCCCACACAACCACCATCCACATCCCCCCTCATATGGGGTAGGAGGGTTTTGAGATGTCAAGTATTATGAAAATATAATAGCCAGCCCCCAAGCTTTTTCTAGCTGCTTAGAACAGGTCATGTGACTTGAGAAAATAAATTTCTCAGTAGCTGTCAATTCATGGTACAGTAACAGCTAAACCACGTTAGTTCCTGTAATCACCCACTGGGGTGGGCTGCTGCCCAAATTTTTGTACCAAACAGCTCTGTCATAGAAACACAGATGAATCTTGAAACATGACAGGAATATCGTATATAACTCAAATTATGGTTTATACAAGCTTGATAGCTATTTAGTAGAGTCCATTCTACACAATCTTAAACAACAATGCTGTACAAAATCACAGGATTACTCATTATGCCAGGTGGTTTCCATGATGGATTGGTGATGCTCGACCAGTGTCTACGCACCAAAACATCATGCTACGTCAGTTGTGAATGGTTATACAACGTGTTTAGCAGTTATTGTACCATACATTGACAGGTACACAAGATTGTGTGATAACATAGGTAGTGGGGTTAAAGAATATTAGAAGTAGAAATTCGGATCATAGAAATATTATCGGAATGGTATAGAAGATTCCCAAGTAACACACATTAATCGATACTGAGAAGACTGGTACACAATATTTAGGAAAATGTAAACAGATACTTCCGAGTACTTCTGGGAACATCTGAGTACCCCAGACCAGGACATTTAAACGGACAGAGCACAGTCATTTCCTTTCTTTTATTAATTAAAAAAAGTCACACAGAATATATATATATTATATATATATATAATATATATATATATATATATATATATATATATATATATATATATATACATATATATATATTATTACATATATATATATATATATATATACATTATATACACACACACACACACACTGAGAAACGCATTTTCTCAAGACACACGACCCGTTGTAAGCGGCTAGAAAAAGCTTGGGGCTGGCTATTATATCTTCTAATTTCACAATACTTGACATCTCAAAACCCTCCTACCCCATATGGGGGGATGCGGTGGTGGTGGTGGTGCGGGGTGGCACCAAACCGTTGGCCCACATTCCGAGAGGCTGCGCCACTTTGAGAAAACTTCCCCTCACTCCTTCAGTTGCTGCCTTGCAACATTGCATAGCTCCTGATGACGCACTGAGAGGTGTGAAAGTACTTGAGCTAAAGATTTCCACCCCCCGTGACTTGTCTTGCATAGTTAAGATCGCCTGTCTGCGATTGTTTGGGGTACACATGTGTAAAATGCTTAGCTAGGTAACTGTTATAGAATAGCAGCGCAGTGCCGATGATGGATTTTATTAAAAAACACAACACCCTGCAACCACAACTACACACACAAAACACGTGTATACAACACCACACGCATACCCCCCACACACAGACCGGGCCGCGGGGGCGTTGACCCCCGGAACTCTCCAGGTATACACACACACATTCCATACACCCCTACACACACGTCAGAAGTACTGTGCATGTGTAGTATACCAGTAACGGTTACTGGTACTGACACATATATACAACACACGAAGTTAGCGCCATTATATATTATGTATATAATGACTGCATTGTTATCTACTCTTGCGTGTAGTTAGGATGTCATCTAAACTTCTCTTTCACTCTCATTCTTTCCTCTATCTCCATATGAATTATCTCGCCCACGCTCTGGGACAATGAAGGTATCTCCATAAACAATTCCAGTTCTCCTGTGTATGGGATAGGTCATCCAGCATAGTTGGAACTCAACCTTTGAAGGTGCCGTAGCAGATGAACCCATGGTATAAACCTTTGTAATAGACAAATTGGTTTAAAAAGAGACGCGAGCAAATACGTACTAGGACATGTTGTGCAAGAATGGTATACAATACCGACAAGATGAAATTAAGACACGTGTGCAACTTCTGGGTATCTTTATTGTAGACGTTTCGCCATCCAGTGGCTTTATCAATACAAATTCCAGGACATAACTTGAAGACAGTAGAACTATATACAGAAGACGAAGTAATCAGTCCCTCAACCTTGGAGATGGTGCGAAGAGCACCATAGTCGTGGAGATTCTGAAGCAGAAGCAAGGAGCCTGGCGCTTATATACTAACGTCAGGTGGAAAGGGGATGTGTAGAAGACGAGGGCATAGTCACTGGTAAGCGGGATTCCCCCAGTGGAAGTAGGTCCTACCCAAAGAGATGGGTTAGTAGTAGTAGTTGTCGTAGTCGTAGTCGTGAAGGTTGTGTGCATGTCCTCAGAATCAAGATTGCATGATGTTGCAGTGTCTGACAAGTTGTACAAGAATGGTATACAATACCGACAAGATTGTACTAGGACATATTAGAAAACGTTTCGGTCGTGCGACCTGTCTTTTTTTTTTTTAAACCATGAACCTATAATGGAATACTGAAAGACATCCATAGGGTAGGAGCACACTGCTACTATATCCACTTTTGCTAAATAAAAGAGAAGCACCTAACCTGTAGTGTTGGCAGCTAGTTTAAAGAGCAATGACTGGATGAGGAAAATGTCCGCTAAAACTGACATCACGTATACGTGGATGTTTCACCTAGAGGTTATATATGTCGCTGACACGACAGCGGTGCTGTTACATCACTGACGCAACGTGCGGATGCCTCCTTCCAGCAGGTTAAATACATTTTTTTATGGTAATTTTTACCCAGGATGCCACCTAGCTCATGGATGGAAAGATGCGAGACGGGTCACAGAATAGCCAATAAATATATATATATATATATATATATATATATATATATATATATATATATATATATATATATATATATAAGTATAAATGTGTAACACACACACGGGTAGTTTTATCAGTGTATAGAAGCTGAGAATTTAATTTAATCCATATTGTAGAGATTACAGTAGCTATTCTTGACTGAAAAAATTATCCGCAGCCTAAACGAGCCTAGTGTAGTTGACAGGCTTCAGATCCCATTAATCAACCCTCCAGCACACACTTTCAGTAATAAAATGAAAATACAGCAGAACATTTTTAGGAAGACGTGATGACGCGTACAAAGACGTCACCAGGGGTTCAAAGAAACTATCAGAGTCCTACAGGACACGGGAAAGCGAGAACCTAGTAAATAGGTCATGCAGCACCTGGAGAATGGGAATGTAATCAGGTTTGGTCCGAAGGGGATGGCAGCACAAGCTTCCTCAATCAGGAGTCTTTCACCAGCATTAAATTACGTTCTAAATAATAGTTGTAAACTAATAGTTTCGTTTATATATATATATTATATAATATATATATATATATATATATATATATATATATATATATATATATATATATATATATATATATATATATATATATATATATATATATATATATATATATATATATATATATATACAAATGATAGATTTTTTATAAACTTTTTATTCATTCATTGCCCTGGTTCAAAAAGCTCTTAACGCTCTGTTCACACGGTGATGTTCGGGTTCGATTCTCGGCGAAGGGGTGGAAACATCGGAAGTTTCTTCACACCGGTTGTTTATGCTCACCCATCAGTAAAATGGGTACCTGGGTGTTTGTCCACTGGGACAAAACTGACCTAATTTGCCCGAAATGCTCTGCATAACGAGCAGCTTTCTATATAGTAGTATGTCATTGATGTCAGCTAGGACCGTACACCTTGTACTTGTAATAAATGAAGATATTATGTTGCCAATATTGATGCGTTCCCATGGTTACTTTCAGTACCAATTTGCTGTTGCCGAGATTAATGTATAGTCACAGTAGTGTTGTGAAGCGGGATCCCGGGAGTGTGGTGCGCTACCAGTACAACTAGCATGGCTATATGGAAGGCTCCAGCACCAGCATGGTAGACTCCAGCAAACTCTTACTGCAGTCACACTTTTATTGGCTGCCCACCTGGAGACTACATGGTTGACTATATTTAGAAACGCAATTTTGAGAATGGTTTACAGATTATCATTGCTGCATCATTACCCAAACATTGCAGTTGTCATACTGAAGCACTGTCACAGGTTAGCACTGCTGTATCTCCACCCAATACTTGTGATGCACCAGTACCACAGGTTATCACCGCACTGCTGTATCTCCACCCAATACTTGTGATGCCCATACCAAGTTATCACGCGGCATCGTAGATTAGCAATGTTACAGTTGTCATCGAGAATGCAGTGTACTACAGGTTATCACTGCTGCATCACCCAAGACCACTAGTCACTGTTGCAATCGCATGCAACTCATCACTGTCACGGTAAGACGATCACTCAGTAGTTTACACTAGTAACCACTGTTGCAATACCATGCACCACTCACGGTACCACTATCACTAATACAGCTACAAGTAACAACGTAACTATAAAATGCTGCAAATCCCACACATCACTCAGGAAAGCTTGTCACGGGTCTTACAGGCGGTGACCCATCAATGGCTCCCGGAGAGTCGCAGTTAGTACAAGTGGGATGCCGTTTACAGCACCAAGGCAGTGGCAGGGCTATGGTGAGGGCCAGGTGAATCTCTCAACACAAATGGTGTAGCAATTAACAACATCCGTCGCAGACGTCCTATGGCGGAGGTACAACACGTGCTGTTTGATGTAAGTGGAGTCCTCATTCTGGTGTGTACGATGGTGCAAGTAGTCTCGAACTCTAAACAATTCGTCAGTAAACTTCCCCGCTTAAACTGAGCTCACTGAGAGTAACTGAGGTGTTGATGCAGAGATCAGGGTTGTAAATCTGGCCCGGTGACCTCGAGGTAATGAGGTCCTCAGTATTAAACACTCCTTCAATAGTCACGCCTTGGTGCTCAGGTCACAAAGAGCGCAAGGGTGACTGGGAGTTTCCTAAGTGTGCTGTTTTGGTCCTTTGGTCTATCACTTCAAATATATTTCCTTGGGCAGCCTTACTTGGCTTATACAAAGCAGAAAGCTCTGACTGGTTAGCTCAAAGCAGCCAGTCACAGTTCAATTTTAAACTAAAAAAATTATCTAAATTTTGATAATCAACAAAGCATAATTTCGATCAATTAAACATTAAAGTATATTCTCAATTTTATCCTAATATTAAAAATACTACATTACGAATAGTATATGTACCTAAAAAAATTATCTAAACCTTGCAAATATTTCAGCTTAATTTCTAAACGAGCGTGTCAGCAGGGGCAGCAAAAGTTGGAGACGGTGAGACATACGGGATTGTGACCACAATACGAGTTGTGTGACCTCTGAGGTCTTGCTCCCACCACCTTAGTAACATCTACATCCTCAGGCATCCCAGTACCACCACACTTTCACCAAGTTCAAGCAATCTGAACCTCTCATTATCTAGTTGATTACCTATTTGTAATTTTATAGGAGCTCTTCTCATTATATTCAGTCATTAGGATTCTATTTGTAACTTCCAGTCACTGTAGTACACACTGCTACCTCTTGATTGGACAGCTGTAGTATACACAGCATATTGAAGGTCTTGGCAGTGTAGCCAGGAACATAATGGAACCAGGTTACACCTGAATTATTTTGCCTAATGATTTTACAGTGGTACCGAGTACATGGTAATGAGATAGAGGGCCTTTAAGTCCATATCGAGGCTATCTGCTGAGAAACTAATAACTAGGAATACGAATCGAGCATAGTAAAGCAGAAGGCTCCCCCACCCCCTCCACAACTCTACCTCCGGCCACTGCTGGCGTGAAAAACAAAGAAAAGGGGAAATATACCATACTATACTGGAAAAATTGCACGAAATTTACAGAAATGGAACTGGATGAAAGACGTGGGCTACAATTACCTCTACTAAATTAATACTAATATTTCAAATTCCTAATGTTACTCCTCTGCTAATAAGAGCCGTGCACTAGCTGTATATTTCTAACAGTGCTAATGTTAATAGTAGAGGGCTGACAAATATTTGTACTAATATTTATGCTATTACATCATTGTTAACTGATGATGCTGGGGTGGTCACTGTACATACATCAAGAATCTGTATACTTCAATTGCCTCGTATCTTAAATGATGGTCTGGGCGTGTTTAGTGTATGTGAGGTAACAAGTGTACTTACTAGGCAACATCTCTCCTCCCTCACCATACCCCTATACCTTGATCACCACTATAACTTAGCATGTTTTCAGACAAATTTGGGCTCACCCAGTAATCATAGATTTATATCGTTCGTACCTCCTGATGGTTCTGGAAACTCTGCCCACTAATAATAATAATAAACTATTTATACATGTTACATGCATGCAGGCCTAAATGGCATCAATGACTATGGTAAGCCTTGTTATGCAGAGCATTTCAGGCAAATTAGGTCAGTTTTGTCCCCAGGATGCGACCCACACCAATCGTTTGCCCTCTCAATTTCATTCCATTGTTTCATGTAAACTATGAACTCTCAAAACTTCACGTCTGAGTGCATTAAAGTTCATTCAGTATCTTCAAAGACTTATATTTTTACAATAGCGAAATTTGATTATTTTGCTGCAAGGTTTGTAGTCAGGAATTTTTGGATAAATGATTTATGAAATAATTCTCTATAATTATGGTTACTTGATAAGTACATAATGATTCAAGGTGAGAAAGTTTACATTTAGTTAAACCTACATCAGCCGGTGAAGAAGCCGGAGCCCATTGGTAGCACCATCTGTGTGCTGCATGTTGAACTGACCAAAAGTACACAGTACATGTCTTGGATGGCAAATGAACTGACTGGTGTCTCACCCTCTTACCTGGAGGGTAGGATGAAATCGAAAGAAACCCAAAGTATTTCTTCTCCTATGCCAAATCAAAATCGAGAACAACGTCCAGTATTGGGCCCCTACTTAAACAAGATGGGTCCTACACAGATGACAGCAAGGAAATGAGTGAGCTACTCAAGTCCCAATATGACTCAGTTTTTAGCAAGCCGCTAACCAGACAGAGTCGAAGATCAAAATGAATTTTTTATGAGAGAGCCACAAAATTTGATTAACACAAGCCTATCCGATGTTATCCTGACGCCAAATGACTTCGAACAACCCTTATCTAAGCAATGAATTTCTGTCAAGAGTTCTGTTAGTTATTTTTCCTCCTCTGTCAAATATAGACGGCAAAACCCAATACATTTCATGGAAAGCATTTACTTTTCTCATTATATTTGTTACATTATGCATGCGAATGCCAATAAGAATTGTACATTGTAGACGCTTGAAGACTTCAATTATGTCTAACATGCTCGTGTCTAACCAATCACATTTTTCATGGCATTTAGAACTCTCTCCTGAACAGTTAACTTGTGAGGTTGGAAGTACGTACACACGAGTGCAACTCTGAAGGGTGGAAGCCCAATTATTTATGGGAGCCACACTCAAAGACAGGGGCCATCGCTCTCTCGCACCTACACTACTTCCGGCAGCACCGGTGCGTTGTGAGGCGGCTGTAAGTTATAATTTGAGTGAGGAAATGCTCTAAGCTGAATAGCTATTCGACTGAGCATCATACGTTGCTTAAAGATGTTGCTTTGGTAGTGCTTTTACTTGATAAACATAAATATCGATTTTGTAGCAGATTCACATTTTAAGATTATTCAGTCCATTCAGGAGTGGTCACATATGAAGGTGGTCTGAAGGACTTTGTGCAAGGGATAGCTACGTTTTGTTAATAATTTTGAATTCCTTTTTCCATGCAGAGTACATAACTACCATTTTTTAAGGCTTCAAGAGCTCTCTGTAGCAACAGACAGCATGTGTGAAGTAAACTCATTGAGAACCTAATGTATACAAGGAGCATTATTTCAACAATTCTTGTATTTGTTCCGTAACTAGGTTGAAACCTAGCTCCATTTTCAAAATGTCTTAGGTCTGT
This sequence comes from Cherax quadricarinatus, assembly GCF_026875155.1. Lineage (NCBI taxonomy): Eukaryota > Metazoa > Arthropoda > Malacostraca > Decapoda > Parastacidae > Cherax > Cherax quadricarinatus. The sequence continues at coordinate 36,543,419 of NC_069400.1, forward strand.
GTTCCCTTCCCGTTTCTCTCCCTCAGCACAGTGACGTTCAAAGTTTGTTCAATCAACGCAATGAGACCATCCAAGGTAACTGTATCTGGTTCCATCGTCAAGATGAGATATTTACATCCTGGACCGCCGCTTCCTGTCTAAGATGAAGCAGATTTAGTTTCCTCAGCCACGACTACAGGCTGACATTAATATAAAAAATAATATTGCAAGCTAACAGTAGGTGGTGTGATTATTATTATAATAAAAAGAAGCGCTAAGCCACAAGGGCTATACAGCAGTAGGTGGTGTGAACATTATCGGCACAAGTAATTAAGAAATGGCTGGGTTGCGTAGGTAGACTATAGTCAGATATTGATTACAACATTATGGTGGAAGTCTCCCAGTGGGGAGAGTGTAAGTACAGTTTACTTACACTAATATCCTTTAACCCACAACGTCACAACGTACACATTCTTGAAAGCTCACTTATCCTAACATGTTTGCTTGCAATATAATGAGCCTTAAGTTTAAGGAATGTGGGTTAATTACTGTCTGTGCAGAGGATGGTGATGCAGAAATGCACACCCCTCATGCATGAAGCCATTAACTAAGGGAAGTAAAGGGAATAAGTTCGGTTGGTAGGGCACTCGCTTCACACAATGAGTATCCGTGGTTCGAGTCCCGGCACGAGTAGAAACACTGGGCGTGTTTCTTTACACCTGCTGCCCTTGTTCACCTAGCAGCAAGTAGGTACCTGGGTGTTAGCCGATTGGTAAGGGTCGCGTCCTGGGAGACAAGATTAACCTAAGTTGCTTGAAGTGCTCTGCATGACCAGCGGCTTTCTATATAGTACGCCACTGATGTCAGCTATGTCTACGTAAGTCGTATCATGTATTTGTAGAAATACAGATTATTATTCTTATTAAGTACAAAGTTGAATGTATGACTTAGACGTGTGTAACACGCGAGTCAACTGAAGGGTCTAAGACCATCTCAGGTTTTATAATACAACTAGTGAGGTTGAAGGCAACATTATATTTGTTTACCCTCACATCATATAAAAATTATGCGCACTTCTTCAATGAACCCTACAAAGAAAGGAAAGATTTCCAGGTATAATAATATATCCTGTGTGCTTCATGGCCCATCTAGTTAGCCTCAATGAACGCGAGTAGAAGGATACTCCCGTTATGTAGAGTTCCTCAGATTTTTCGGCGCAAAGCTTTAAAATTTTGTGAAGGAATTTGTCAGTTACAGAAAGGAATAGCAGAGATTGCCTTCCCGCCAAGCTGGAAGGTTTAACAGACCGCCTTCCCGCCAAGCTGGAAGGTTTAACAGACCGCCTTCCCGCCAAGCTGGAAGGTTTAACAGACCGCCTTCCCGCCAAGCTGGAAGGTTTAACAGACCGCCTTCCCGCCAAGCTGGAAGGTTTAACAGACCGCCTTCCCGCCAAGCTGGAAGGTTTAACAGACCGCCTTCCCGCCAAGCTGGAAGGTTTAACAGACCGCCTTCCCGCCAAGCTGGAAGGTTAACAGCCGCCTTCGCAAGGGAAGTTTAACAGACCGCCTTCCCGCCAAGCTGGAAGGTTTAACAGACCGCCTTCCCGCCAAGCTGGAAGGTTTAACAGACCGCCTTCCCGCCAAGCTGGAAGGTTTAACAGACCGCCTTCCCGCCAAGCTGGAAGGTTTAACAGACCGCCTTCCCGCCAAGCTGGAAGGTTTACAGACGCCTTCCGCAAGCTGGAAGGTTTACAGACCGCCTTCCCGCCAAGCTGGAAGGTTTAACAGACCGCCTTCCCGCCAAGCTGGAAGGTTTAACAGACCGCCTTCCCGCCAAGCTGGAAGGTTTAACAGACCGCCTTCCCGCCAAGCTGGAAGGTTTAACAGACCGCCTTCCCGCCAAGCTGGAAGGTTTAACAGACCGCCTTCCCGCCAAGCTGGAAGGTTTAACAGACCGCCTTCCCGCCAAGCTGGAAGGTTTAACAGACCGCCTTCCCGCCAAGCTGGAAGGTTTAACAGACCGCCTTCCCGCCAAGCTGGAAGGTTTAACAGACCGCCTTCCCGCCAAGCTGGAAGGTTTAACAGACCGCCTTCCCGCCAAGCTGGAAGGTTTAACAGACCGCCTTCCCGCCAAGCTGGAAGGTTTAACAGACCGCCTTCCCGCCAAGCTGGAAGGTTTAACAGACCGCCTTCCCGCCAAGCTGGAAGGTTTAACAGACCGCCTTCCCGCCAAGCTGGAAGGTTTAACAGACCGCCTTCCCGCCAAGCTGGAAGGTTTAACAGACCGCCTTCCCGCCAAGCTGGAAGGTTTAACAGACCGCCTTCCCGCCAAGCTGGAAGGTTTAACAGACCGCCTTCCCGCCAAGCTGGAAGGTTTAACAGACCGCCTTCCCGCCAAGCTGGAAGGTTTAACAGACCGCCTTCCCGCCAAGCTGGAAGGTTTAACAGACCCCCTTCCCGCCAACTGGAAGGTTTAACAGACCGCCTTCCGCCAAGCTGGAAGGTTTACAGCCCTTCCCCCAAACTGGAAGGTTTAACCCGACGCTTCACGCAAGCAGGAAGGTTTAACAGACGCCTTCCCGCCAAGCTCGAAGTTTAACAACGTTCGCCAAGTCTGAAGTTTTAACAGACCGCTTCCGAACGAATTTTAACAGACGAGCTTCCCAAGCTGGAAGGTTTAACAGACCCCTTCCCCCATAGTGAAGTTAACAGACCGCCTTCTCGCCAAGCTTGGAAGTTTTAACAGACAACATTCAACTGGAGTTAACAGACTTCGAAGATAAGTTTAACAGACCGCTTCCCAAGCTAAGTTTAACAGACGCCTCCCGCACAAAAGTATTATAACATGACGCCTTCGCAACTGGAAGTTTTAACTGATCGCCATTCCGCCAACGGAAGTTTAACAATCGCCTTCAATAAGGTTAACAACGCTACCGCAACTGGAAGTTTAACAGACCCCTTCCGCAAGCTGTAAGGTTTACAGACCGCCTTCCCCTAAGCTATTTAAGGTTCTTGAACTGAAGTATCTGACCATGATTCCGCAAGCTGGAAGTTTAACAGATGCTTTCCGCATTGAAAGGTTTAACAACCCTCGCCAGCGGAACGTTAACAGACCACCTTCCCGCCAAGTAGAAGGGTTGGCTACTTCATGACTTGTGCTTAAACCAACATTTAGGACCGGCACAAGTTGCACAGTCTCCGTTTTCAATTGTCATTCCTAACCTTTTGATAATCAACATTCAGGTTAAGAAATATTTAATACAAACTTGAAGCTAACCAGAATCTTTATTTTTTATACATTATAAGAATTAATCTATTAACTACCTTGGGTAATCTTTATTTCAGAAAATACATTTTTCTGTGAGAAGATGAGATCAAGAATTGGCAGACTTCTTACCCTTTCCCTTCCCCCCAGTAAAAAAAAATATATACATTGAACTCTTATTCCTTATTTTGTGCTGATCAATTAAAAAATATCATAAAAGTAATCAATAAAAAGGTACAATACCGAAACATAGTTATAAATTGCAGTCTCCTGTGTGTGTACAAAAGTATTATCAAATCCTTTATATAAGCCTACATTTAAGGTTACTGAAACGTGGATAGTAACTGATCCATGAATTCCAAGGAAGGACGGAAGTGCTCATTTTATTAGTAACAGGATTTAATACCAAACAGCAACGTAAATGACCTAACTTAACCCGTTGACAGGGTCATCATAGGTGCACGCAACACCTACCACCCTCTCCCCGTTCCTTGCTTTCACCCACCTATTTTGCCGAACAAACTGGCATATATGAAAACTGCTGAAAAGTTTCCAGAACTGGGTCTTAGATAAGATTATAACGAAACTCTCCTAACAGCCTGAATTTAGGAACTCTACAAACAGCCTGAGGAACAACACGCCAATATTCCATTTTCTTATACACAAGACTATGCAATTTTATTTTCAAAACAACAAATCTGTGTGGTGGTCAATGCTTTTACCTTAAGTTGATAATTTTAATTTGCTGCATCACTCAATTTTCATCTGTCTAAATTTGGTATTAGTAAAACAATTTATTTTTAATCTTGACTTAGTACAGAATTACCCATAATAAAAGCTAAAAAAGTAAGTCCATCAGTCTGAGTCCAATCCACAATTTATTTCATAGGCTAAAATTCAAAAGAAATTATCACAAAAAAAAAATACGAAAGGGAAAAATCTCTCAACTATTTAGTGTTTTTTTTTTTTTAAGGCTCTGAGGCCTCACAAACCCCGTGACTACGGGGAGGTGCCCCAGCATCGAGAGAAAAGCTCCCAAAAACAGCAAGATCAACACTATACAATCTGTTTATATTACGCAGTGAAAGTCACTGCTAAAGTTTCCTAAAGAAAAAAATTCAGTCACTCCTAGTGGTTAACGTTAACACTGGCGCGGCCCTGCACCACCAACGCTGGCGCGGCCATGCGCCGCCAACGCTGGCGCGGCCCTGCACCACCAACGCTGGCGCGGCCCTGCACCACCAACGCTGGCGCGGCCCTGCACCACCAACGCTGGCGCGGCCCTGCACCACCAACGCTGGCGCGGCCATGCGCCGCCAACGCTGGCGCGGCCATGCACCGCCAACGCTGGCGAGGACCTGCACCACCAACGCTGGCGAGGACCTGCACCACCAACGCTGGCGCGGCCCTGCACCACCAACGCTGGCGCGGCCCTGCACCGCCAACGCTGGCGAGGACCTGCACAACCAACGCTGGCGAGGACCTGCACCGACAACGCTGGCGAGGACCTGCACCGCCAACGCTGGCGAGGACCTGCACCGCCAACGCTGGCAAGGACCTGCACCACCAACGCTGGCGCGGCCATGCGCCGCCAACGCTGGCGAGGACCTGCACCGCCAACGCTGGCGAGGACCTGCACCGCCAACGCTGGCGAGGACCTGCACCGCCAACGCTGGCGAGGACCTGCACCGCCAACGCTGGCGAGGACCTGCACCACCAACGCTGGCGAGGACCTGCACCACCAACGCTGGCGAGGACCTGCACCACCAACGCTGGCGAGGACCTGCACCACCAACGCTGGCGAGGACCTGCACCACCAACGCTGGCGAGGACCTGCACCGCCAACGCTGGCGAGGACCTGCACCGCCAACGCTGGCGAGGACCTGCACCGCCAACGCTGGCGAGGACCTGCACCGCCAACGCTGGCGAGGGCCTGCACCGCCAACGCTGGCGAGGACCTGCACCGCCAACGCTGGCGAGGACCTGCACCGCCAACGCTGGCGAGGACCTGCACCGCCAACGCTGGCGAGGACCTGCACCACCAACGCTGGCGAGGACCTGCACCACCAACGCTGGCGAGGACCTGCACCACCAACGCTGGCGAGGACCTGCACCACCAACGCTGGCGAGGACCTGCACCACCAACGCTGGCGAGGACCTGCACCACCAACGCTGGCGAGGACCTGCACCACCAACGCTGGCGAGGACCTGCACCACCAACGCTGGCGAGGACCTGCACCACCAACGCTGGCGAGGACCTGCACCACCAACGCTGGCGAGGACCTGCACCACCAACGCTGGCGCGGCCATGCGCCACCAACGCTGGCGAGGACCTGCACCACCAACGCTGGCGAGGACCTGCACCACCAACGCTGGCGAGGACCTGCACCACCAACGCTGGCGCGGCCATGCGCCCGCCAACGCTGGCGAGGACCTGCACCACCAACGCTGGCGAGGACCTGCACCACCAACGCTGGCGAGGACCTGCACCACCAACGCTGGCGAGGACCTGCACCACCAACGCTGGCGAGGACCTGCACCACCAACGCTGGCGAGGACCTGCACCACCAACGCTGGCGAGGACCTGCACCACCAACGCTGGCGAGGACCTGCACCACCAACGCTGGCGAGGACCTGCACCACCAACGCTGGCGAGGACCTGCACCACCAACGCTGGCGAGGACCTGCACCACCAACGCTGGCGAGGACCTGCACCAACACTGGCGAGGACCTGCACCACCAACACTGGCGAGGACCTGCACCACCAACACTGGCGAGGACCTGCACCACCAACACTGGCGAGGACCTGCACCACCAACACTGGCGAGGACCTGCACCACCAACACTGGCGAGGACCTGCACCACCAACACTGGCGAGGACCTGCACCACCAACACTGGCGAGGACCTGCACCACCAACACTGGCGAGGACCTGCACCACCAACACTGGCGAGGACCTGCACCACCAACACTGGCGAGGACCTGCACCACCAACACTGGCGAGGACCTGCACCACCAACACTGGCGAGGACCTGCACCACCAACACTGGCGAGGACCTGCACCACCAACACTGGCGAGGACCTGCACCACCAACACTGGCGAGGACCTGCACCACCAACACTGGCGAGGACCTGCACCACCAACACTGGCGAGGACCTGCACCACCAACACTGGCGAGGACCTGCACCACCAACAACTGCTTCTGAGCAAATAATAACTTAACCAAGAAACAAAGTCGCTATTGTTATTTCACCAATTACAATCCTAACTACCCAGAATTTTATTTTACAATAAACAACCAGCACTTTCTTACCCAAAAGCACGTTTAGCTCCAGCTCTTGGTCCAAATGTGCTTTATTACTTCTACCTCACATAGGTGGTTTCCGGCTTATACTGAAGTTACGGAATAAAACTGATTCCTTCATTAAAAATGCTTCCACTTAACATGACTGTCCCAGATAACATCTTGCCCACGAACACCTAATTACACTCGTCTCTCCATTCACTTTATCGCGAACTGATTGAAATTAAACTATGTTTAAAAAAAATACTAAGCTTAACTTTAAAGCTATTTAAACCACAGCTATGCTATAAACATTGCTAGGTAAGACACATATGCAACAGTTAGGTATCTTTATTTTGAAACGTTTCGCCTACACAGTAGGCTTCTTCAGTCGAGTACAGAAAAGTTGATAGAAGCAGAAGATACTTGGAGACGATGTAATCAGTCCATCACCCTTAATGTTCATAAACATTGCATACACAAACATGGCGCTGAGGATGCCACTACCACGCATCGATACCAGTGAACCTCAACATGATAGCTTACAAGAATAAACGGGAAACGACATAACAGCCCCTCATTCAAACCAATTTATCCATTACGACTGAATCAGTTTCTACATCGCCTTGATAAAGTTAAAAATAGACGAACAAAGTGAGAGAATCATTCAACAAGTGTTTTGAAAGTTCTACAATTCTTTCTAACTGAATTCCAACTATACCCACTCAACCATGTATGTACATACAAGGTGGCTCACCTTGACACTACTTAGTATTACATCAGATCCACAGGTTGAACGTGTAATCCAATAACAAACATTTTTAGTGTTCCTGGGCAGGCCCAGCAACACACTATTTGCTAGGTAAGACACATATGCAACAGTTAGGTATCTTTATTTCGAAACGTTTCGCCTACACAGTAGGCTTCTTCAGTCGAGTACAGAAAAGTTGATAGAAGCAGAAGATACTTGAAGACGATGTAATCAGTCCATCACCCTTAAAGTTTTGAGGTGGTCAGTCCCTCAGTCTGGAGAAGAGCATTGTTCCGTTGTCTGAAACAATATGAAGTTGAAGTGACAGGATGGAGCCTTTATATAGTGCCAGGAGGCGAGACGTAGGTTGCTTTGGGAGGGCAGGTCCCTCTCAAACCCAGCCGTTCTCACTAGTAGAGGTCGAAGTTGATGGTCTGTACCAAGATACCCTTGTGTTGCAGTGTCTGACAGAATGAAAATTAAAATGGTATAAAATACCGACAGATTGTTAGGTAAGACACATATGCAACAGTTAGGTATCTTTATTTCGAAACGTTTCGCCTACACAGTAGGCTTCTTCAGTCGAGTACAGAAAAGTTGATAGAAGCAGAAGATACTTGAAGACGATGTAATCAGTCCATCACCCTTAAAGTTTTGAGGTGGTCAGTCCCTCAGTCTGGAGAAGAGCATTGTTCCGTTGTCTGAAACAATATGAAGTTGAAGTGACAGGATGGAGCCTTTATATAGTGCCAGGAGGTGAGACGTAGGTTGCTTTGGGAGGGCAGGTCCCTCTCAAACCCAGCCGTTCTCACTAGTAGAGGTCGAAGTTGATGGTCTGTACCAAGATACCCTTGTGTTGCAGTGTCTGACAGAATGAACATTAAAATGGTATAAAATACCAACAGATTGTTAGGTAAGACACATATGCAACAGTTAGGTATCTTTATTTCGAAACGTTTCGCCTACACAGTAGGCTTCTTCAGTCGAGTACAGAAAAGTTGATAGAAGCAGAAGATACTTGAAGACGATGTAATCAGTCCATCACCCTTAAAGTTTTGAGGTGGTCAGTCCCTCAGTCTGGAGAAGAGCATTGTTCCGTTGTCTGAAACAATATGAAGTTGAAGTGACAGGATGGAGCCTTTATATAGTGCCAGGAGGCGAGACGTAGGTTGCTTTGGGAGGGCAGGTCCCTCTCAAACCCAGCCGTTCTCACTAGTAGAGGTCGAAGTTGATGGTCTGTACCAAGATACCCTTGTGTTGCAGTGTCTGACAGAATGAACATTAAAATGGTATAAAATACCGACAGATTGTTAGGTAAGACACATATGCAACAGTTAGGTATCTTTATTTCGAAACGTTTCGCCTACACAGTAGGCTTCTTCAGTCGAGTACAGAAAAGTTGATAGAAGCAGAAGATACTTGAAGACGATGTAATCAGTCCATCACCCTTAAAGTTTTGAGGTGGTCAGTCCCTCAGTCTGGAGAAGAGCATTGTTCCGTTGTCTGAAACAATATGAAGTTGAAGTGACAGGATGGAGCCTTTATATAGTGCCAGGAGGCGAGACGTAGGTTGCTTTGGGAGGGCAGGTCCCTCTCAAACCAGCCGTTCTCACTAGTAGAGGTCGAAGTTGATGGTCTGTACCAAGATACCCTTGTGTTGCAGTGTCTGACAGAATGAACATTAAAATGGTATAAAATACCGACAGATTGTTAGGTAAGACACATATGCAACAGTTAGGTATCTTTATTTCGAAACGTTTCGCCTACACAGTAGGCTTCTTCAGTCGAGTACAGAAAAGTTGATAGAAGCAGAAGATACTTGAAGACGATGTAATCAGTCCATCACCCTTAAAGTTTTGAGGTGGTCAGTCCCTCAGTCTGGAGAAGAGCATTGTTCCGTTGTCTGAAACAATATGAAGTTGAAGTGACAGGATGGAGCCTTTATATAGTGCCAGGAGGCGAGACGTAGGTTGCTTTGGGAGGGCAGGTCCCTCTCAAACCCAGCCGTTCTCACTAGTAGAGGTCGAAGTTGATGGTCTGTACCAAGATACCCTTGTGTTGCAGTGTCTGACAGAATGAACATTAAAATGGTATAAAATACGACAGATTGTTAGGTAAGACACATATGCAACAGTTAGGTATCTTTATTTCGAAACGTTTCGCCTACACAGTAGGCTTCTTCAGTCGAGTACAGAAAAGTTGATAGAAGCAGAAGATACTTGAAGACGATGTAATCAGTCCATCACCCTTAAAGTTTTGAGGTGGTCAGTCCCTCAGTCTGGAGAAGAGCATTGTTCCGTTGTTCAGACAATGGAACAATGCTCTTCTCCAGACTGAGGGACTGACCACCTCAAAACTTTAAGGGTGATGGACTGATTACATCGTCTTCAAGTATCTTCTGCTTCTATCAACTTTTCTGTACTCGACTGAAGAAGCCTACTGTGTAGGCGAAACGTTTCGAAATAAAGATACCTAACTGTTGCATATGTGTCTTACCTAACAGGTAATGAAAGACTGGAAGGAGGGAGTATTGAGGAAGTGAATGTGTTCAGATATCTGGGAGTGAACTGGTATGCGGGCTGACAAAGTTAGTTATGCATAGAGAGAAAAAAAAGAGGGGGGAATGTATCAGTATATATAGTTTTTAATGTGTCAGTATACATGTTTTTCAAACGTTGCAGCGAGGAAGTTGGAGGTAATGGAGATGTCTAAGGGCAATGTATAGTGTGAATACTATGAAGAGAATTCGTATTTTGGAGATTTGGTGTGGAGTTACTAAAAGTATTATCCAGAGGGCTGAGAATGGATTACTGGACACGGAGACTGAACAAAATAAGTTGACTTGGGTGTTTAAATCAGTAGTGGAGGAAGGAACTGTAGGGGCCGTCCTAGGAATGGTTGGAGGGTATAAATAAGGTTCCGTATGAGGGGCCTGGACACCCAACAGGCGTCGTGAGCGTGTTAAACAAGCGTCGAGGCAAGTGGGTTTTATGACTACCTGCTGTTGAAGTATGATCAAAGTAATATTTATGAAGATATTCAGGGAAATAGGTTAGCCGCACTTGAGCCCGGGAGGTGGTGAGTACAGTGCTTGTACTCTGGAGGGGTGGGCATATCGCAGTTCGGAGGAGCTCTAAAAAGAGATTGGACAAATGAGTGGGAGAGGCTGAGTTTGATTGGTGTCGTGGGTACGGGAGTTAATTCTTGGGTAGCTTTGAGTAGTGGTGATTTTGATAAGGACCTGACTTGTATGGACCAGTAGGCCTCCTGCAGTGTTCCTCCATTCTTATGTTAACTGAGCTGTAATACCGCACCTTTGGCAAGACGGTGATGGAGTGATGGTGTGTCCTCTTTCTCGGGTAATCCTACTTCGGTAGGAGACGACTGGTGTCAGAAGTCAGAAATTTGCCCGCACACTAAATTAATGGGAGATGCATTAGCCATTAAATATCGAAGCCGCTGGAATTCATTACTTGAGTATTTACCACTACATCAACGTTATTAGTCCTAGAGAGAAAGATATACACCCGTACATTAAGCAAGAGCAATCATGCAACACAGCACTAGATCAATGCCTAATTAGTCTGGCCGCATGCTCAGCATATAAAGGACAGGTAACAGCCTTAACACACACTGGGTTAAGTCGCTTGTTACACTCAACTAATAAATCATATTTAGCAAAATTTTACTGATAAATTAGACATGTGCAACTCTTGGGTATCTTTATTGAGAAAACGTTTCGCCACAGTGGCTTCATCAGTCCATACAAAGGAGAATCTTGAAGAACAGGAGGAGAATGAGGTAATCAGTCCCTCAACCTTGAGTCGATGTGGTCAGTCCATCAATCTTGAATAGAATACAGCACATGTCTGGAGAAGCAGCTTATAAACCGTAGGCAGGAGAGGTGCAGCAGTCGTAGGTGGTGTTACATTTGTTCAATGTGGAAGTAGATCGTGCCCAAGGGTTAGGCAAGCGAAGAATTCCCAAGTATTAAGATCCCAAGAAGTTGCAGTGTGACAGGATTGTAGATGAATGGTTCAGAGGACCGACACGTTGATAAATTATACATGTGCAACTCTTGGGTATCTTTATTGGGAAACACGCCTGCTAGATGCTCGAGCTCCTACTACTTAAAACTTCTACACCAACTCCTCATGGGACGACCCCCACCCATTCTACCACCTACCTACGATTTATACACCCTTTCGGTCAATCCTATTCTCTTCCAGTCTCTAAATGCCCAAACACAGCAAAAACCCTCCCGAGTTATACCTCTCGTAACTTCACAATGTCTAATTACTACCAAATGCTTTCCATAATGCCCACGTGACAGTTCACAAACATGACAGGTCTGCGGCTTCCAGCCTTCACGCTGCAATATTTGAAGCTCACACCTCACACATTAAACATTGTTGATACACTGTACTCATGGTACATGCTCTTTTTTTCTGCCGCCATAGAAAAAACTTTCAACAGATGCTTCAACAGCCAACACTCCACCTACCTTTTCCCATTATCTGTTGCATGGTACGCCTCGTTTTCTATACACATCTGCCGACTCGTTCACGCCCTAATATCAAAATACATTCAATTCCACCATACTCCCTCCTTCCAATTTATCCAGTTTTCATTGCATAAACTATTATTTTTCATCACCATGTTCTTCTTTGTTCATTTATTTTTTAATTTCATCCAAGTACATAATAGCCTAAACTCCCCCAGCAACCTTTGCAACTTCTCCCAAAAGAAGAGTCATCCTCAAAATGAATAACCCTGACAATTCCCATATTGCATCAGATTCATCATCATAATCTCACGTTCCCAACACCCTACCATTCACTTTTTACTACATCATCTACAATTATATTAATCATGGTGACATTGCAAATCTCTTGGAAAGTAGTCCTTCTCACCTACATAACCTGAGTTTCACTCTCGTTAACATTCTTTATAATAGCCTATTCCATACACTTGAAACCTCTACCGAATTTCTGCTACCCATCCTTCTGCCTTCTCTAAGTCCACAAAAGCGCCAAATGTCTTTGTACTGCTCACTTGTATTTTTCAATGTAAACACTTAGTCTACACATCCCCTAACCTTCCAAAATCCTCATCGTTCCTCAGCAATCCCACCCCTATCTCTTTCAAAAAGAATTCTGCTCTAAAAGTTACCCGGAATACTCGAAAGACTTATTTCCTTATAATTCTTCTGTCTCTTTCCTTCCCCCCCTCCCCCTACATCTACCCACCTACACAGAAATTATGTATGCTCTGCTAATTCTTAGATACCTTCCTTCTCTCGTGTATATACTGTATTTAACATACACCAACTACTCCTAATCCACTGCCTCAAGCATTATTTTCAATCCACTCTGGTTCATGACGCCTGCCAGATTATAATTATAATAATGGGGAGCGCTAAACCCGTAGGATTATACAGCGTATGTGGGGGGATGGAAGGTATTCAGGCTCAATTCAGGGAACCGGAGCAGATCCAATTCCCTAGATCAAGAGCCCCTCACTAAAATCAAGAAACCTTCCTTGAGGGGTACGCCTGCCAGATATTATTCCTCCCTGCCCAAATGCATGATATCACTGCCTCTGTCATCATTTAGTAACGCTTCAAGATTCTCTGGATTTTTTTTCGGTCCTTTCCTCTCTGTCTCCCTTTAATTTTAAACTACCCAGTCAACTTAGTTTCCAGGCTCTCAGTTTATTCAGTTCAGATACCTGGGTGTTAGCAGGCTGTTAAATGTTTCATTTTTGAGGTGGTGTATAACTTACATAGGCCTGGCCTTGGAGATGAGCTGCAGCAGGATAACTGCCCCTGTCAGTTAATTTCATATACGAAGAATGTAAACATACTGGGTGGGGTACGCCTTATTAGAAAGATGGGGAGCCGTATAGCGAGTTTTGGTCATAATTTGAAATTACCGTATTAGCAGAACGTCTTAAGTCGAAACGCCGTAAAGCGGGGCCCTACTGTATAAGGCCCTTGACACTGTCGATTCCCACAGGATGGGTATGGGGGGGCATAATAAAGATATTAAACAACACTGTCCATTTAACAAGACAAACGAACCTACAATTTTAATTATATGGTGATGAATCAATCTTGTTCCATATTTTTAACAGGTAAAGCATTACTTCATTTATATTTCTACACCATGCAACCAAGCAATGGTTATATACTTTTTTTTTTTTGCGGCTATGTGGACGAAGAATTATCAAGAGATTACGTGCTCCACTTTGCCCTACACAAAATAAAACTGCTCCTTACCCCTCAAGTAAAAAAAGTGTTCCTCGCAAACTATTCTCAAGTTATCTAAAAAAAAAAAAAAATTAGCTGGTTTCACCAGCTTACTTCACAGTGATCCCTACCATCAGTTCCACCGAGGCCATGCAGCAATCATGTGTACAGGTAACGTCATGCATCTTTCATCATGTTCGTGAATAAATTTACTCAAGCGTTCGTAGAGGCCTGTGCACACAGTTACCAAGACATCTTGCAATCGTAATTTGTTAAGACTTGAGACTCTCGCTACAATCCATGTTTAAAACGCCAAAGTAAAAAATCAGCTTCGACCATTACTGTACTACTGTGATCGAGTTTTACAGGTCAACAAAGCATTTTCTGCATTAAGAAATGAAACTTCAGCCACTTGGTATTATCTCCTTAATGGCAAACCCAAATATTCACTAAAACAATACACGGAATAAGTATATTTTAATACATATATAACCATGAACAAACGATAAATTCAAATATTTCACTTCTCGATGATTAAGGTTTTAGATAAAATAGCTAAAATTCATGGATAAATAAGAGGTTTAAAAACAACACTAACAGATCTTCATGCAGCAACACCTAGGAGAGATTAGGGCGCCACCTAGGAAAGGTTTGGTTAGAAGGGTTGATTAGGTTCGCTATATTGGATAGGTTAGATTTGGCTAAACTTGTCCAGGTTAGTCTGTGCAGGCTGTCAACCCTAAACTTTCTTCTGTAATGCACTCGTCGTTGTGAGGATAGGACATTGATTTATCATATATCTTTACTATATGAAGAACATAGTAGTATCAACAGGGCGATATGAACATCCATGCAACATCAATAGGGCGATATGAAGCCAAGTACCATCAGCAGGGTGAAATGAAGCCAAGCAGCATCAGCAAGGTATGAACAGTCGGGCAGCATCAATAGGATATAAACAGCCACTCGGCATGGGAAAGGTTATGAAGCGGGAGTGAGCAACAAGAGGCAACAACACAGTAGTGTAGGACACTTGCCTTGCGGTCCAGGGTGGTGGTGTCAGTCTTGGGGCCACCGTCACACACCTGCAACAACCCACCAAGTTACTACCTCCACAAGCAACAGCACTCACCTGCCGACCTCGCCTGCTCACATTATGTACATTGTATTATATTCATGGAGAACTGCTAAACCCGCAGGAGTCATGTTGAGCCTGGGAAAGGGGGGATGGTAATCGAGAGCCCTTCACCAGCTTAAAGGTATCCCATTAAATGAATATGGGAATACACACGTTATTTTATCATTATATTTACAATTACCTCGTCGAATGTCGCTAGATTCTCATGGCTAACTAGTCATTACATAACCAGAAGGTCCAATGTATATTATGTACATAAACAAGGAAGTGACAGGACTATAATTACACTATTTTGATTTAGGTGACAATTTCATGATGGAAAGAGTCTGCTGTATTTACAAAGAACTTTAACCTATGGAAAACATTCAACACAAAAAGTCGTCACAAGTTTTATTCTCTATGTGCGGGTTATTTGTGTATTGTTCCAGTCACGGTATTGTGCCTTTATGTTCTTTAAACAAAAGAATAATATACAATCTCACACAATAACACTCCCAAGAGAAAAAAACAAATTCGTTAACATTAACAAAAAATTACACAACTATAAGAACAATTAAAATCAAGGTCAAAGAACACCTAAAAATTTCCCCCAGATACCTCAGTAATAGTAACATCCACGACTCTGAGGAAAGACAGGCTCAAGCCGCGGGTGAACACTTAAAAATGTTCCCCATAATCAGCAGCATACCAGAAGTCTCACGGGCAGGAGTACCTGCAAACTGATGCCTGAAGCGTCACACACGTACGAACACCTGCGAAGAGGTGCTTCAATTTAAAGAATCTTCTCCATGAATTATAAAAATTCAAATTGTACGTTTGGGAAAGCGCTAAATCCACAGGGAGCTAAACAGCGGCTGGGGAATGGGAGCAATTTAGATCAAAGTGAAGGATAGCTCTAATTCCTTGAATCAAGAGCCCTTTACTGACTTAGGGCACCTTTCCTTGAAGGGTCATTTAGAATTAGTTAAAGCAAATTCTACGTTTTACAGAATCTTGTACAGTTTGATGCTAGTCTAAGGCCCTGCAACACTATCATTTACACGTTAAATTACCATGAACTCTGCCCACTACCACTGAGAAAAAAGGCTGAAGAGGACACTTCATAACAGCCTCTTCATTACCCCAGACCACAATATGCCTCAGATACCACCAGAACACACATTGTAGTGGAGCCTGAAGGACCAGCCAAGAACCAATATTTTTTGGGCCACAGGATGGACAATAGGAGGTTGTGCCTGAGCCAGAGGTGTGGAAGCCAATGGAAAAAAACTTAGAGTGAGCATCAGGGAAAGAACAAAGAAAAGTCTGGAGTTCAGCATTGATTACTGATAACTGTATACAGTGTTCCTTTAGCCTGTAACCATTCTCACTCTTCAGCTCAGTGACAACAATCCCTGAACCCCAAATTGAATCATGCTACAAGAAAAGGTCATCCTTGACGTTAAGCGCCTCTAGAAACATTCAGAGAGATGATCCTACCTTCTAAACGGAAGTAACGTAAAAGCCAGAACAAATACAAGGGCAAACAATATAGCTGTCCACAGAAGGGCAACACGGCGCAGGGTGCGCCTCTAGCTGCAATGGCAGTGCAAGACAGATTGCCAGACATGCACCCAGGATGAAACAAGTAGCACAAACCCACCCAGCTTACGGCGTAGGCCAAGCAGCGGCTCCCTGGGGTCAACACGTTCAGTTAACAGCAGAATCCTCAAAGAAACTGGATACAGGATACGCAACAGCGCAGGCTGCACGAGAGCCTATACTGCACAGGGGCATGAACAGGATGATGATCCGCAATGTGCGCTCCAGAGGTGATAGCGAAAAACAAAATATAGAAGGGGTGGCGAGATATGGGGAAAGGAATCGTGGATGTGGGTAGGAAATGGGACGTTCAGCGTCAGGAGAAAGGGAATGAAGAGAAAGCGAGGAGGAAAAACAAGTAATGATGGTAGGCAAGTCCAGAGAGCAGTCATCCAGCCGAGGAGAAAGTAGCTAGGATTGTACGTGTCATCCAGGTTGGGGCCGGCCGCTGGAGATCCTCTCTCACCTCAGTGATTTCTACCCGTCACCGCCGCCATCACGCACCTTGCAAGGTGACGACGACTACACTCCAGAAACACAATAAATCTCCCACTGTAGCCTCCATGATCGCCAGCACCTGCACTCACACTCCAACACAAACTTGCTCCCTCACACGAGATGTGCCTGGTGAAATCTTGGGACATTAAACATGTTAAGTACTATGTATGGTATACATGTAAAAAAAAAAAATATGCACAGTTGAATTTACAAGGTAACAGCAGTTATCCTACCTCGGATCATTTCAAAGCTAAGACCAGCTATCTGTGGTATACTAACGCCTCCCTCCCCCGGATGCGACCCATAACAGTAACATCCAGGTACCTACTTACTGCTAGGGGCACAGGTATAAGGAAACCTGCCCAACGTTTCTACTCGTGCCGGGGATCGAACCACGAACCCCTCAGTATGCGAGATAAGAGTGCTACCAGCCGAGGAAATATGACGTCCTTTTAATACTGTGAAAAATACAACTTTGGTAACTTTGCCCAGTCACTGCCTGCACACACCTAAGATATGTTTCCTGGCCAGACGATACCTACCCACCTTCACCTACCAAGGTACCACCCTCCCTCCCTCCCTCCCTCCCATCCTTTCAATCAAGAGGATCTACAGCCTACTCTGTACCACTGGCTTGTCTACATCCCAACCTGATGGTCCACTAAAAGTCTCCATCCTAACTGTCCCGCCACACTAACTTCAGCGCAGCTGCCAAATGGATGCCACTCAAACAGTATGCTCCACCCCTCCTTCCCCTCAATCCCCATACACGTTTAACAAGTATATACAAGTGGGACATCATCTTCACAAGCATCTCTTAAAAACGATACCCGTCCCTCTCTCATTAAATCATATTCCCTGAGTTTATTCTGTCGCTTGTCCCCAGACACAGCTGGGACTTAACTATCTGAAGTGAACAAGTTGTCTAACCACAAGTACTAACACTTAACAGCCCACAGGTTAAGTTATCGTGCACTAGCAAACTGGCTATTTTTGTTACAAGTTTCTACGAACTCAAGATTTACAGGTTTGTTCACTAAGCGGGATGTATGGAGAAGCAGACTACACTGTCTAGACGCTGGTGTTACCTTAGGTGATAACAGTACTCACTTCATGGAAACGTCAAAGTGCCACATCTGACACTTAGAAATATTCCTTTTTTTTTAATGTTAAAGAAAAACGTATACCAGACTGATCATGAAAATGTGTGTAATGTCTGCCTTCTTGCAAGCTCTCTCTAACAAGGACTGACGACACGGTCCCCCAAGACTCGTATCGTCTCAAGTCTCACAAGTGGTTTGTACAACACTGTCAGAGAAAAATTGTAAACGGTAGTAAATATCAATTACAAATTACGTGATTGTTGGTCATGGGTATGCTTATTAACCATAAGTTAGCTATCCCTGAATTTCCCCACCCAGTATTGTGGCCACGTGACTTGGGGGTTAATTACAGAAACAAGTATCACCAGAGGATCTGGCTGCAGAGATTCGTATCCACGATTCGTTTTAAGGCCTCTCAAATCCGTTGTTAACTGCCAGGTAACGTTGGGAAACAGTGTGGGACTCAAGAGATGGCTACCAGCGTCCTTCCTCTAGTTCACTGGAGGACCGCTAGGTCTATCTAATTTTCCCTACTCATTTCTATCTAATGTAAACATATTAAAGCCTAAAACTGCATATTTTAATTCTATTATTAGTTCTAACACTTTAATTCTAATTAAACCCTGTAATCTACCAAATTATTGTAAACATATCAATAATAATGTGCTGACTCGTGATTTCGCTACTCGTTTTGCTGGCATAGGTACTAAAACATCTATGGTTTTATTTACAATGGTCCCAATTGGATTTATTTGAGCTTAATAAATTCCCACACTGGTATACTAAGAATAAATTCCCAATCCCACTGCATACATTTTACTGCAGTCACATGTTATCAGTTCAGATCATTCTCCTTTCCATGAAGCGTGGCTGGGACCAGGATTTTTTGTTGCCAGTTTAACTAAACTGAGGATAACGAAAAGTCTTAACATATTTCGAAAAAAAAATTATGACTATTTTAAGACGGTGTAACAGATGGCAAATAACTTTCAGTTACATATAATTTTGACAAATCCCGCGAGTGTGTGTCCGGTGTGACGGACAGTAAACTACCAGACCGGGAGGAGACTGGACAGCAAGTCGAACCTCGAGGCACAATGTTGTGGCTAGTAAAGCAGGCCTATAAGAAAGTTTATTTAGTCACAGGTACACACAAGTAGTCATATATGGTGTAGATTACCGAGGATAACCCAAAGAAGCCAAAGTGACTTATTTCCCTTCTTAAGCATACGAAGCTTCTTTATTTAAAAATATATATAAAAAAAACCGCTATGATGTAGCCCAAATTGCTTTGTATAACTCAGGAGAGCAAAGTAACTAAGAATTAATATTACTTAAAGTCGAGGGTAAAGCCAAGAAAAACAAAATATCAGGAACAATCAGTCTTTTGTGAATACGGAGAAGAGGCACTGGGGGGATGGGGGGGGGGTGAACCAGTACAAGTTCTTACTAGAACCCAACTGGTGGTTCTACTACAATATTGCAGTGTAAATATTTGAAATCCAAATTTTATGGCATTGATCCTATTCCTTATATTCTTATTAAGATCATTTTCATACATATTTGAAACACTTACGTTTCACAGTAAAACTTTTTATTTGACATTTAAACTTTCAATATTCCCAGTAACCTTCACTTAAGTTTTAAAACTATGCTTCCAATAATTTAAAACTATCTGCTACACAAATATTTTACATAAATAGCCTGACACTTAAATAATTTAATTGTAAAATTGTAATTTCAGTTTTGAAAATACAATAATATATACGTTGTACAAAACAATGAAATTTGAAGTTTTCACTTCAAATAATATTGCAGTATTTGTGACCAGACAAAATAGTGTGAATACGCACATCTTAACTATGTATTCCAATAACATTACAGCCAATATTCTCAACTTACTATCTTTGTAAGGTCGCCATCAGTGTTGACAAGCAGATGAAACAACCATTAAGTTCTGACATCTGCCAACAGTGTACTATGAAGTGTGATCGAACACTTTTGCCGACCGATACCAAGTGAACCGTTGTTTACGAGTAAACAGTGTCGGCATCCACCGCCTACTAACTACATACATCGAGAGTGAAAGCAGACCTCACGTGTGCAATCTTCTTCTCTGTCGTTATATATTAATATTAATCTCAGTCCCGGCTGGTTTTCTATCCTTGGCTGCCTCCAGTACATTTTAAAATTCTTGGATCAAGAACAGTCGTGACTTGATCTAACCTTTACTGACTCCTCATCTTTGACCTGGCTGCTCTTACGGTTCTCTCATCTCATTCGTGACTTAATGATTTAGGACGGAATGAAACTTCGTGCAGTTTTTAATTTCCAATTTGTTAGGTGTGAAGTTCCCTTTTATAAGTGTGGAGGTTTATTTACTGCACGACAGCCATGAGTCAACCATTTATCAGCAAACATTGATGTTCCAACCCAAGGATAGATCAGTGCTATATGTGTATACGACGTGCATCCTGCCTATGTACATTGTACATACAATGCACACACCTTTGTGGACTGATGAAGCCACTGTGTGACTAAACGTTTCCACAAAGATACTCAAATATTGCACATGTGTAATTTATCAACTTGTTGGTTCTCTGAACCAGTTATGTACACCTTTGAACACAATAACACCCTTCACCTTATTTGTACAGGCTCTCTTCCCCTCCCATTAAGCTAGGTAATGCCTGACGATATCTTATTATCCTAATTGCCTGACGATATCTCATTACCCTAACGAAGTCTTCCCCATCCTGGGTGATGGAATATGATAGTGAGAACAAAAGCTATCACAGAAATAGGACTGCAGCACACTGCTGATGTGTCCAATTTTGACGAATAAAAAAAAAAAAGCCTTCTCTTGCTATGCGCACACACGCAAGCAACTCTGGCAACGATATTTAGAAACTAACTTTGAGTAGTGTTACATGCTTTGGCGCACACGTGCACGCTGGCACACACGTGCACGAGGCGGACACGGGTATATACCCAGTTACTAAAAGACCTCAGCACTTTAATCCTGAGCTTATCGCCAGCTTTAATAAAATTCAGTATTGTAGCGGAGATGGGTAGGCTACACAAATAACCCGCATATAGAGAAAGGAACTTACGACTACGTTTCGGTCTGACTTGGACCATTTACAAAGTCTCTTCCACAAGATCTCTGTAACCTTCTCTCCACCTTTGCTTTTGACACTGCTCACCTGAATTCACAAATTCATTCTTCTACACTACATGGGTAGTCTACTTGGGGAGGGGGTAACAAGAGAGCGAGGGAAGGGAGGCGACGGAATGACCCCAGAATACCCTCCAGGTTTGTAGCCTGGCTGTGGTTTGTACGTTGAACTACATGCGGCCAGCAGTAACAAGACTGGCTGATCAGGCTTTGATCCACCAGGAGACCTGGTCCGAGACCGGGCCGTAGGGGCGTTCATTCACGGAAACATCCTTCAGGAAGGATGACAGAGCGTGGGTGTTGGGGGGATGTTGGGGGGGGGGTGTTGAGGGGCAGGTATACCAACAACTACTTAACCACACAACGCTCATAACCCGAGAAATAGACAAGCAACAGTAAATACAAGAATAAAAATAAACAAAAAACTGAACACGAACACTGGCTTTAGTCAAGACGGAATTCGATAAATTGCTCAAATCAGTTCCTAATCAGCAAGGCTGTGGTGCATGCGTTGGACTGCAGTCGGCGGACACAAACAGCCTGATCAATCAGGCCAGCAAACCACCAGGAAGCCTGGTCTGGGACTAGGCTACGGGTCTGCGGAAAAGACTACAGGTAACAAATATTACATCAGGCTAAAATAACTAGCATCAGTTAAAAAAACAAACAGTAATATCAAAATATTGATCAAAGTTACTAGAGATCCCTACAGGCACATCTTTAATTAGAAAAATCGAGGAGAAGAAAAGGTCTAAGCCGTGGACAAATATATGTTCTATAGTATTTAGGTGTCCGTAGCCCGACTGCTAACGCACTCGGCTCATACAGTGACGTCCGTGATTTGATCCTCGGTACGAGTGGAAACAATTAGCACGTATTTTCTTATGAAACGTGCAGTACCCGTTCACCTAGCAGTAAAATGGGTACCTGGGTGTTAGTCGACTGGTGTGGGTCGCATCCTGGAGATAAAATTTACCTAATTTGTCCGAAATGCTCTGCAAAAACAAGCAGCTTTCTGTACAGTAGTATGTCATTGATGTCATCTAGGCTTGTATACAATGAACATGTAATTATCGAAATAAAGATCATAATTATTATAGTCTACAGTTTGCGGCATGTCTCAAGCTACTCGGAGGTGGAGAGGGAGGAGGCAGGAGCACCCGCGAACAAGTGGTTTTGGTATGGGTGAAGTGTGCACAATTGTCTTTCAACAGATTCGTCGCAAAGTGAAAACTCTTGTTGAAAGAGGACCCACCACCCACGTCCTGCCAAACCCCGTATAACTTGTTCACAGTCTGCAGGATCCACTGGGCCGGTTTGGGGACGGGGGGAGGGAAGGGAGGGTAAGGCAAGTGTGAGGATGAAGAACAGGAATTTGATGTCTGATTAGAAAGAGTACTTGTCACTGGCCTAATTCCATAGTTCTTGGGGTGAAAAAAAAAGGAGGAGGCAAGGTAGGTCCTCACTCAACATACAAGTAAAATCTCCCTTTAGAGATTACCAACAGTCCAAGAGTACAACTACAGAACTTAGGAGGAGGAGAAGCAGGGGAGGAGGAGAAGCAGGAGGAGGAGGAGGAGAAGCAGGAGGAGAAGAAGCAGGAGGAGAAGAAGCAGGAGGAGGAGGAGAAGGAGAGCAGAGGAGGAGGAGGAGGAGGAGGAGGACAGGAGAAGAAGCAGGAGGAGGAGAGAAGCAGGAGGAGGAGGAAGCAGGAGGAGAGGAGAAGCAGGAGGAGAAGAGGAGGAGGAGAAGCAGGAGGAGGAGCAGAGAGGAGGAGGAGAGGAGGAGGAGCAGGAGGAGGAGGAGCAGGAGGAGGAGGAGAGAGCAGGAGGAGGAGGAGGAGGAGCAGGAGGAGGAGGAGGAGGAGGAGAGAGGAGGAGCAGGAGGAGGAGGAGGAGGAGAGAGGAGGAGGAGGAGGAGCAGGAGGAGGAGGAGGAGGAGCAGGAGGAGGAGGGGGGGCAGAGGAGGAGGAGCAGGAGGAGGAGGAGGAGCAGGAAGGGACAGGAGGGAGTAGGGGTATGGATGAGCTAGGACGTGAGGACGCAGGAAAAATACTCTTACGTTGGTAAGAGGAGTGGGTAAAGAGGGCTTAACCCAGCTGAGTATGATCCAGGAGTGTTAAGCCGAGGTTCATCTGACCACTGCATAGATGCTTGGTACAATGATCAAGGAGGTTACATGCGTTCAGATGAATACTGCACTTGTACAGTCACTCGTGCACCTTTATGATGTGTGTAAACCAGACAATATTGCCAGTAACAAACTGGTGAGGATGAGAGACGACATTCTTAGCGTTTTGTTTATCTTCCTTGAGGATGAGACCAACAACGCTAACTCCCAGGTATATATTTACCATTTACCTGAATATGAGCAACAGGTGAAAGTCTTTCCCACAAGTCTCTCCCTACCAGGAATCGATCCCGGGTTCTCTTTGTCATGAGCCGAAAGCTCTAGCACGGCGAGCTAAAGCCTCGCTGGGATGTCCTTAAAAATGAGGTAAAAAAAAAAATGAATACTGGCACACTATAAAGCAACGAGAGGCGGAGAGTCACTCCCTCACCACCACATTGTTGTCACCCACCCACCCACCACAAAGCCTCCCCCTCAAACCACACAATTACCGTTTCCTGACATTGTATAGCATTTTTTTTTTTCAAGATTAATTTTCCTTTGCGCATTTTGGACACTAGTTTAAAAGTTGTAAGGCTACACACATACACACTAGACCTTGTATTCACCTTGTGTAGTTCGGACATTGAGGATATCATGTATGAAAGGCCCCTGGAGGTAGTGATCATGTGGTTCTATGCTTTGACTATAGTTGAGCTACATGTGAAGAGTAGCAAGAATAGGACGAGAAAAACCAAACTACAAAAGGGGGGACTACACAGGCATGAAGAACTTCCTGCAAGACGTTCAGTGGGAGAGAGAACTGGCAGGAAAACCTGTAAAAGAAATGGACTATGTGACAACAAAATGCAAGTAGGCAGAGGAGAGGTTTGTTCCCAAGGAAAACAGAAATAATGGGAAGACCAGAACGAGTCCTTGGTTCACCCAAAGGTGTAGGGAGGCAAAAACAAAGTGTACTAGAGAATGGAAAAGGTACAAAAGACAAAGGACCCAGGAAAATAGAGAGATCAGCCGAAGAGCCAGAAACGAATATGCACAGATAAGAAGGGAGACTCAGTGACAATACGAAAATAACAGAATCGAAAGTCAAGCCTGACCCGAAGCTGTTGTATAGCCACAGCAGGAGGAAAACCAACAGTCAACGACCCAGTAATCAGACTGAGGAAGGATGATCCGGAGTTCACAAGAAAAGACCAAGAGGTATGCGAGGAGCTCAACACGAGATTTAAAGAAGTATTTACAGTGGAAACCGGCAGGACTCCAGGAAATCAGAACAGGGAAGTACACCAACAAGTATTGGATGAGGTACGCATAACCGAGGAGGTGAAGCTGCTATGTGAACTTGATACCTCAAAGGCGGTGGGACCAGACATCTCTCCATGGGTCCTTGGAGAGGGAGCAGAGATGCTGTGTGTGCCACTAACAAAGATCTTAAACGCGTCCATTGAAACTGGGTAACTCCCCGAGGTATGGAAGATGGCAAATGCAGCCCCAATTTTTAAAAATGAGACACGAGGCATTAAACTACAGAACTGTGTCACTAACGTGTATAGTATGCAAAGTCGTGGAGAAGATCATCAGGAGAGTGGAGGAGTACATGGAAAGAAACCAGTGTATAATCGACAACCAGCACGGTTTCAGGGAAGGAAAATCCCGTGTCACAAACCTACTGGAGTTTTATGACAAGGTGACAGAAGTAAGACAAGAGAGAGAGAGGGGTGGATAGACTGCATTTTCTTGGACTGCAAGAAGGCCTTCGATACAGTTCCTCACAATAGGTTACTAGAAGAGCTAGAGGATTAGGCACACAACAGGAAAGGCATTGCAATGGATCAGAATACCTGACAGGGAGGCAACAGAGAGTCACGGTACGTGACGAGGTGTCGAGTGGGCGCCTGTGACAAGCGGGGTTCCACAGGGGTCAGTCCTAGGACCTGTGCTGTTTTTGATATATGTGAATGACATAGCGGAAGGGATAGACTCAGAAGTGTCCTTGTTTGCAGATAATGTGAAGTTAACGAGGAGAATCAAATCGGTCGAGGATCAAGCAGGACTACAAAGAGACCTGGACAGGCTACAAGCCTGGGTCAGCAACTGGCTTCTTGAATTTAACCCTGCCAAATGCAAGTCATGAAGATCGGGGAAGGGCAAAGACCGCAGACACAGTATAGTCTAGGTGGCCAAAGACTGCAAACCTCACTCAAGAAAAATGATCTTGGGGCGAGTATAATACCGACCACATCTCCTGAGGTGCACATCAATCAGATAACTGTTGCAGCGTACGGGCGTCTGGCAAACCTAAGGATAGCGTTCCGATACCTCAGTAAGGAATCGTTCAAGAACCTGTACACAATTTACGTCAGGCCCATACTGGAGTATGCAGCACCAGTTTGGAATCCACACCTGGTCAAGCACGTCAAGAAGTTAGAGAAAGTGCAAAGGTTTGCAACAAGACTAGTCCCAGAGCTAAGAGGACTGTCCTACGAAGAAAGGTTAAAGGAAATTGGCCTGACGAAACTGGAGGACAGGAGGGTCAGGGGAGACATGATAACGACATATAAAATACTGCACAGAATAAACAAGGTGGACTAAGACGAGATGTTCCAGAGATGGGACACAGAAACAAGAGGTCACAATTGGAAGTTGAAGACACAGATGAGTCAAAGGGATGTTAGGAAGTATTTCTTCAGAGTTGTCAGGCAGTGGAATAGCCTAGAAAGTGACGTAGTGGAGGCGGGAACCATGCACTGTTTTAAGACGAGGTTTGATAAAGCTCATGGAGCAGAGAGAAAAGACCCAGTAGCAATCAGTGAAGAGGCGGGGCCACAAATAGGCGAGTACAAATAGTAAGCGCACGCGCACACACACGCGCACGCACACACAGTGTATGCGCAAAAATTGCAATTTAGTGATACACAAATGCAAAACCATGGGCAGGTTGAATGACAGCTCTAGGACCCTAGTGTTGCAATCAACACATCAGGAGGTTACAATGTCGCACAAAGGATTTCAAAGCAAATACGTTCAGAGGAAGCGTAACTGCACGTATTTGCTTGGAATTCATTCTCATTTCTGCAACACTGCAAGCTCTTGATTTGTTGATTGCAACATAAAGGCCTAGAACTATTCATTCTCCTCCTGTATGTTCTAACCTCACAAGCTATTTTTATATCAATGCACCACGAGGAAACAAGTGTGGTGTGTGTGTGTGGAGAAGAGAGAGAGAGAGGAGAGAGAGAGAGAGAGAGAGAGAGAGAGAGAGAGAGAGAGAGAGAGAGAGAGAGAGAGAGAGAGAGCAAAGTGTAAGAAAAAGGAGAAAGAAAATGCAAGAGAAAGAGGCAGGAGGTGTATCATCTTGAATTGTTGGACCAAGAAGAGGTTGTGGACACAAGTTGAGCCCAAGACTGCGGAGTAGATGTGCAGACCAGCTAGCAGCACCTCTATCTATTTGCACTGCCTAGCAGTGTAAATGACCTCTGTGGAAATAGGCAAATGTAGTCCCTGCTCACAAAAAGAGCAGAGCAGAAATCAGCATCTACAGACCAGTGTCATTTCAGTCAATCACTGGCAAGACTTAATAATCTCACGCAAATGATAATTTTTAGACTACCACTCGTATTTGCACTAAATGGCACCACAATGGATGAATCCAAAGTCAGTCGTGTAATGGCACTGGACATTGCTGGTGCTTTTGACCGAGTATGGCACCAGGGACTCTTGGCAAAACTGCATGCACTGGAAATTGCAGGCTCTACATTGTCTTCTCAGTGATTAACTTCAAGGTAGATGTCTAAGTAGTTTTCAAAGGGATAGTCAGTAAGACATCCTATTGGTGCAAGCGTTCCACGGGAAAGTATGCTTAGGCCATTGTTATGGAATGTCTACTTCAATGATCATCTCATCCCAGAATCCCATGCATATGGTATCAGCCTGGGGTAAACGATGGCAGGTCACATTTGCTCCTGAGAAAAGTGATTATGGTTTCTAGGCACCATGATGGTAATGCTGAAGGTGGTAAGAATGAACAAGCGTTGATACCCCGGGACGAAGCTGATATCATTGGGGTGAAATTTGACTCCAAACTGACCATGAAGAACTACGTTGTAAAGCTTGCAAACAAGGCGCTCATGAAGCTTATAGTACTTCGACGCATCTCTAACCTGCTCAACAGTAGAGGTAGCAAGATTCTGTACGAGGCACATGTACGCTCACACCTTGAGTATGCTCCACTTTCTTGGATTGCCTGCCTTCCATCTCGTCTGCGATTTCTTGACAGAACAGAGAAAGACGACTCATCTCTTGCCTGGCCCAGCCTGGATAGATCTGTCATTTCAGTAGAGCCTTCAATTCAGAGGGATATGGGTGGCCTTACTGTTTAGTACAGCTGCTGCTTCACTGACTGTACCCTTCTTTAGAACATCACTTCATCTGAGATCAATAATTCCTAGAATGACTCAAGTCTGAAACATGTTCGTACAACATATCAACGAAATGAAAGCGCTGGCCCACAGATGGCTCCAACTTCATCCTGTTCCATATTTTTGTTTCATAATAAAAAGGCTTTCAAATGAGCTGATGTAGGTAAAGGCTCTTAGCTTGTAAATATGTTAGGAATCGTTACCCTAACCTCGTAAAACCCTGTATAAAGAGAAAAAAAAATAAAGAGAAGAGAAAGTGAAAGGGAAGAGAACAAAAGAGAAAATTATTATGATGGGGAAGCGCTAAACCTGTAGGATTATACAGCTCCTGTGAGGGGAATGGAAGGTATTCAGGCTTAATTCAGGAAACTGGAGCACAGATCCAATTCCCTAGATCAAAAGCCCCTAACCAGCATCAAAGAACCTCCCTTGAGGGGCAGAGAGAGAGAAGAAAGCAGAGAAGAAAGAAGAGAAAGAAAAAAGAGAAAAAGAAAGAGGGAGAGAGAAGAGTGGAAGAGAGAGAGCAGAGAAAGAAAGAAGAGAGGAAGAGAAGAGAGAGAAAGAAGAGAAAAGAGAAAGAAAAGAAAAGAGAAAGAAAAGAAGAGAGAAAGAAAAGAAGGGAAAAAAAAGAGAGAAAAGAGAAATAGAAGAGAAAGATGAGAAAGAAAAGAGCGCAGACTCGACAATACATCATGAATGGAGAAAAGCTGCAAATAAAACACCTAGCTTATTTCCAGAACTGCAAATAAATGGTATGAACAGTGGCATGCGCAAGATGGCTAGCTAACCTCAGAATAGCATCCAGGAACTAATAAAAACAATTTTTTTAAAACCTTATACACAACATATGTTAGGTTTGTCATGGAAGTACATGGCTCCAGCATGGAGGCCACACCCGGTCAAGAACGTAAAGCAACTGGAATGGTCTAAAGGTTTACAACCAGGCTAGCACCAAAAATGAGAGGAACGCATTATCAGGAAAGGAACTAAACCTGACGACCTTATATGAGAGGGCAAGAGAATATGATTAATACGAACTTTCTTAAGGCTGACATGGAGACTGATTTAAGAGGACCAGAATCATGAGGACAGGGGGTTGAGAAGCGGAATGACCGAGATGAGGCAGTGGTGGAGGCACATTTAAGATAGCTTCAAGGTTTAAGACCCAAGAGGTCAGTAGTCAGTGATACCAATCTATGTACTCTAGGTATGGCCAGGAGCCAAGCCTCGACCCCGCAAACAAACGAGTACAAATCAGCGAGTACAAATAGAGTACATACACAATGCGCACAAGGGAGTGGGTGGTGGGAGGTTGTGGTGGAGAGGGGGTCGGTACTGCAAAGCCAGAGGTTAAGGTAACGTGGCAGAACGTAGGAAAGTGAAGCGTTGTTTGTGTGGGGGGGGGGGATGGAGTGAAATTATGGGAAACTAGGGGGGGGGGGGAGGAAGATCAGAGGTAAAAGTAACGTGGCAGGTAGGTAGGAAAGTAGAGGGAGGTACAGGAGAGGGAGGAAAGCACAGGAGAAATAGCCCCCCCTTCAAACCCCCCACCATCCTGTACCATCCACACAAGCCGAAGTCGTTATTACCTGGGGCCACTTGCCACGCCTTCCACTTCACCTGAAGGTCATTTGGAGATGGTACACCACGGAATAGTCTTCATATCATGAACAGATGGAATATACTGCATTGTCATTCTAATTTAAGTCTTGGCATGATATTAAGTTGTTACATTAAAATAAAAACTCCAGTGCATATGGGTATAGTGTTAATGGGATATGTAGCGTTGTACGGGTTACACCTGCAACAGAGCATTTTCTGAAGACTAGCAGTGTGAAAGTCGTGCAGCACGGCTACTCTCTCTACGCCTGCATGCACATCGCACTTCTGACATAGTCGGCTAGTCATCCACCTTGCCCCAGTTATTGCCATGGGATGGCTTAAACAGGGTTTGTGTGCATGTTTATTCCAAGGCATATGGAAGATGAAACATTTAAATATGCACTACTATTACTTTATTATCATAGCTTCCATAAGAGGATTACAATGAATTACATCCTTGTATGTCAAACTGATGACTGGCAAGGCTATAAGGATGCAGTATTTTTTTTTACTAAAACAAAAAAAAATGATTACCACTTAATCTGGGATTCCTTTGAATGGGCTAGAAGAGCCCACTGCAGTCCTTTGCTCAACATTGATGTTTTAGTTTTACAAGCGATTTCACTTTGATTTCTACATTGATTTTATTATACACTATTATAGGCATTGAACAACTATGTATAATACGCAATGACTTTACACAATATGCTTATATTGAAGTCCTTAGGAGGATATAATTATAGACAGCGCTAAATTCCGTCATGAACGCCTAGGGAATGGGAAGCAACCAGGTTCGATCGTTTAAGTAGTATTAAAGGTATACAAGACCAAACTCGCATTAGAAGATTCTATTCATGAAACAAGTCTTTATTACATAAAAACCGGGACACACAAGCCTCTAGTTATTTTCTTTTATATTTAAACGCTTGCGAGTTTCTCCACTGACTGCGTTGCTTAAGTGAGCATCTTTTTGTCAACATTGGTTAGAAAACACTGGAAGCTGATGCCAAAGTACATATAATACACTCAACCTTGTGCAGTACATCACCATGGACCTCTAACAAGCATGCTCTATTAAACTTATTAAATCTTGTTACCTGTATTCCAAGTCCATTAACTAGATTATGTCAAGCTGTAATTCTGGCAATCAATAAACGTACATTTTTCACATGGCTCACAAGAGAACACATTAGTGTTCGTATGGATCAGTATATATACTTTATATGCTGTGATTTGTATTATGTAAATGATAAAATATTAAATGGATTGTAGCTTTATATTTTGGGAATACAACGTAACCTAACCTAGAATACAAAAATCTAGTCTAGGTTAAGTTGGATTTTTTTTGAGGAGGAGGGAAGGGAGACGTGTCATCAATACACAACTTAATGTTAGAGGATTTAAATAACCCATATTTAATGAAATCCGAGCAATTCAAGTAAATATTGACCCTCTTGTGTATTACATTATGTATATTTAATCGATTATGACCTAATCAAGTCGTAGGTTAAATCTACATACCGTAATACTTATATTATCTATGCCCCCTCATGGCACTCCTACAATTAAACACCCAAAAATCAATAACCTAGCTACCTACAAACAGGATTAATAACCATAAGTCATTTCCAAACAAAAATCATAGATCAAATCATTCACAAGACGCCAGCAGCAGCTCGAGCATCTCTGGGGGACAGGTAGCCACCCAGCAGCCACGCCAGAGGGGCAAGACACGGAGGCTGTGTGGCAACTTCCAGAAAATGTTGCTACCTCATCAATTTTCAGGAAAGTTACAATCGTGGCCATGCATACTTCAGCTGCACTTTCTTTGTTAACATATGGGAATATCTGAGCACGGAAGTACGAGAAAGGGGATGAGTCTTTCAGGATGCGCCTGGTTAATTAAAAGCTAGTGGCAAAACGACCCCATGGTACATACCGCTTTTACCGGAAACGTCGCGGTAAGTTGGAAGGTATGTGTAAACTGAATATACCTTTGACGTGTCTCCCACTTAGAATATTTACATTTGCTGGCAACAAGAACAAGAAGGAAAACCTCTAGAGTTTAGTTTAAAGGGGTCTGGTCTAGCCAGCAGCTGACTGACTGCTCGACCCCCCGTATGTAGGTTACGGTGAAAACCGGGACCATCTCCAGACCGAAGGACTTGGGGGCACTAGGTCACCCACCCCACTGTATAACATATTGTAAAAATACTTACCGAGTCCCTGTTAATATTTTCATTCAGGTGCTTGAGCTTTTCAATGCTTTCCTTAAGCATGTTATGATTATCAACCGACGTTATTTCCTCTATCTTGCCCTTGACGGCTTTCTCAGCTTCAGGCGAAGATTTATTCTTCCTGTTTCTTACGCCCGTGTCCATAGTGGACCAGAGACGACACAGTTACCACAAATTAAAGCAAGAGTCAGCACACCCACCCCCCACGGCAGCTCAGCACAGAATGAGAGGTATCAGCACAGTTGACAGTGCAGGCAATGGAGTCTAGTGAGGGCGGCGCTGCTGCCATCTATTGACCACCAAACTCACTCTACTACTTCCACTTACAGGTATATCCAGTGTTTTAATTCTACTCCTTACGGTAATATTTTGGCATATATAGTATTAAACATAGCGCATATATATGAGTTCGTACATTATTATTTGATGCATAATGCCAGACTTTATAGCGAATAATATTATTAATCTCGCCTTTTAATCTAATTAGAAACTGTTGATGCACCATTCATCCCGGCTCCAGAGAAAACGTTGAGCTGCCTCAGCACACACTGTCACACACGGTATATACGTTATGCAGGGAGACCTGTATATCCCTAAGTGTATATGTTGTGTTTTTTAAGCGGAGTTTGTAAACCAGGCTTATTCAACAACCATCGCTTTGCTAAATAAGTTGAATGTAAAACTACCGTTGGCATAATTCTTAAAAAATTAGTCTGAACATGGCGAAATTTATATATTTCCTTGACATACACTTCTTATTATTACTACTACTACTAATAATAATAATTATGATAATAACAATTTAAACTGATAGTCAGTCAACTTGGGTAATATTAAGCTGTTTTATATAACGTTCATTCTAGCAAAGTTAGCGCAGGTACTTTACACTGCAAAGTTAAGTATAGTTTACCTGGAGTTTACCTGGAGAGAGTTCCGGGGGTCAACGCCCCCGCGGCCCGGTCTGTGACCAGGCCTCCTGGTGGATCAGCGCCTGATCAACCAGGCTGTTGCTGCTGGCTGCACGCAAACCAACGTACGAGCCACAGCCCGGCTGATCAGGAACTGACTTTAGGTGCTTGTCCAGTGCCAGCTTGAAGACTGCCAGGGGTCTGTTGGTAATCCCCCTTATGTGTGCTGGGAGGCAGTTGAACAGTCTCGGGCCCCTGACACTTATTGTATGGTCTCTTAACGTGCTAGTTACACCCCTGCTTTTCATTGGGGGGATGGTTTCATCGTCTGCCAAGTCTTTTGCTTTCGTAGTGAGTGATTTTCGTGTGCAAGTTCGGTACTAGTCCCTCTAGGATTTTCCAGGTGTATATAATCATGTATCTCTCCCTCCGGCGTTCCAGGGAATACAGGTTTAGGAACCTCAAGCGTCCCAATAATTGAGGTGTTTTATCTCCGTTATGCGCGCCGTGAAAGTTCTCTGTACATTTTCTAGGTCGGCAATTTCACCTGCCTTGAAAGGTGCTGTTAGTGTGCAGCAATATTCC
The DNA here is from genome assembly GCF_026875155.1 of Cherax quadricarinatus. Classification (NCBI taxonomy): domain Eukaryota; kingdom Metazoa; phylum Arthropoda; class Malacostraca; order Decapoda; family Parastacidae; genus Cherax; species Cherax quadricarinatus. The sequence goes on from NC_069400.1 coordinate 36,576,324, forward strand.
AGCCTAGATAGAACAAGTGACCTGAAGAGTGTCATCATGGGCTTGGCCTCCCTAGTTTTGAAGGTTCTCATTATCCATCCTGTCATTTTTCTAGCAGATGCGATTGATACAATGTTATGGTCCTTGAAGGTGAGATCCTCCGACATGATCACTCCCAGGTCTTTGACGTTGGTGTTTCGCTCTATTTTGTGGCCAGAATTTGTTTTGTACTCTGATGAAGATTTAATTTCCTCATGTTTACCATATCTGAGTAATTGAAATTTCTCATCGTTGAACTTCATATTGTTTTCTGCAGCCCACTGAAAGATTTTGTTGATGTCCGCCTGGAGCTTTGCAGTGTCTGCAATGGAAGACACTGTCATGCAGATTCGGGTGTCATCTGCAAAGGAAGACACGGTGCTGTGGCTGACATCATTGTCTATGTCGGATATGAGGATGAGGAACAAGATGGGAGCGAGTACTGTGCCTTGTGGAACAGAGCTTTTCACAGTAGCTGCCTCGGACTTTACTCTGTTGACGACTACTCTCTGTGTTCTGTTAGTGAGGAAATTATAGATCCATCGACCGACTTTTCCTGTTATTCCTTTAGCACGCATTTTGTGCGCTATTACGCCATGGTCACACTTGTCGAAGGCTTTTGCAAAGTCTGTATATATTACATCTGCATTCTTTTTGTCTTCTAGTGCATTTAGGACCTTGTCGTAGTGATCCAATAGTTGAGAAGACAGGAGCGACCTGTTCTAAACCCATGTTGCCCTGGGTTGTGTAACTGATGGGTTTCTAGATGGGTGGTGATCTTGCTTCTTAGGACCCTTTCAAAGATTTTTATGATATGGGATGTTAGTGCTATCGGTCTGTAATTCTTTGCTGTTGCTTTACTGCCCCCTTTGTGGAGTGGGGCTATGTCTGTTGTTTTTAGTAACTGTGGGACGACCCCCGTGTCCATGCTCCCTTTCCATAGGATGGAAAAGGCTCGTGATAGGGGCTTCTTGCAGTTCTTGATGAACACAGAGTTCCATGAGTCTGGCCCTGGGGCAGAGTGCATGGGCATATCATTTATCGCCTGTTCGAAGTCATTTGGCGTCAGGATAACATCGGATAGGCTTGTGTTAATCAAATTTTGTGGCTCTCTCATAAAAAAATTCATTTTGATCTTCGACTCTCAGTCTGGTTAGCGGCTTGCTAAAAACTGAGTCATATTGGGACTTGAGTAGCTCACTCATTTCCATGCTGTCATCTGTGTAGGACCCATCTTGTTTAAGTAGGGGCCCAATACTGGACGTTGTTCTCGATTTTGATTTGGTATAGAAGAAATACTTTGGGTTTCTTTCGATTTCATTTATGGCTTTTAGTTCTTCCCGCGATTCCTGACTCCTAAAGGATTCTTTTAGCTTAAGTTCGATGCTTGCTATGTCTCTGACCAGTGTCTCCCTACGCATTTCAGATATATTGACCTCTTTTAGCCGCTCTGTTATTCTTTTCCGTCGCCTGCAAAGGGAGCGCCTGTCTCTTTCTATTTTACATCTACTCCTCCTTTTTCTTAGAGGAATAAGCCTTGTGCATACATCGAGTGCCACCGAGTTAATCTGTTCTAGGCATAAGTTGGGGTCTGTGTTGCTTAATATATCTTCCCAGCTTATATCGGTTAGGACTTGGTTTACTTGGTCCCACTTTATGTTTTAGTTATTGAAGTTGAATTTGGTGAATGCTCCCTCGTGACTAATCTCATTATGTCGGTCTGGGGCTCCGCGCATACATGACTGAACCTCAATTATGTTGTGATCTGAGTATATTGTTTTTGATATGGTGACATTTCTTATCAGATTATCATTGTTAGTGAAGATGAGGTCTAGTGTATTCTCCAGTCTAGTAGGCTCTATTATTTGCTGGTTTAAATTGAATTTTGTGCAGAGATTTAAAAGCTCCTGGTGTTATTACTGCAACAATATTATTTGCTATATTCCTCCATTTTAGGTGCCTTAAGTTGAAATCCCCCAGGAGCAAGATGTTGGGTGCAGGAGCTGGAAGATTTTCCAGACAGTGGTCAATTTTTAACAGCTGTTCCTGGAATTGCTGGGATGTTGCATCCGGAGGCTTGTAGACTACCACAATGACTAGGTTTTGGTTCTCGACCTTTACTGCTAAAACTTCCACTACATCATTTGAGGCATTTAGCAGTTCTGTGCAAACAAGTGACTCTGCAATGTACAGGCCAACCCCCATCCCTTTGCCTGTTCACTCTGTCACATCTGTATAGGTTGTAACCTGGGATCCATATTTCGTTGTCCAAGTGATCCTTTATGTGGGTCTCAGTGAAAGCCGCGAACATTGCCTTTGCCTCTGCAAGCAGTCCACGGATGAAAGGTATTTTGTTGTTTGTTGCTGGCTTTAGACCCTGTATATTTGCCAAGAAGAATGTTATCGGACTGGTGGTATTGTTGGTACTGGGGTGGGATTTTTTTTCCGGCATTAGTATCTGTATCTGTTGGTTTGGAGTGGAGGCCATCGACTGTGGTTCCACTCCAGGAATGACTGGATTTGGTGTACGATTTCTGCCATTTCCTGCCAGTTTTTTTCCTTCATGGCACTAAAAAACCTCTCCCTCTTGAGTGGCTGTGGCTACCCAGGTTTTCCCATGGCCTGAATGTTTTGTATCTTTTTGTCCCCCTTTTGATGGTATGCCTGGCAATTTTAAGTTATAGAAACAGTCTTTCCTGTACTGAAGAGGTACACAGTTCAGGGTGAAAAAGCTTACAGGAAGGGAGTTTGCATTTTCCTGTTGTCATATGGGCATGGCATTTTCTAGGGTGGTCATAGTTGCACGTCCCATCTGTTTTTCCAGATTTCCCATGCCAGCAGATACCGAGTGCATAGTATGTGCACAGGCTTGGTTTCCGTTTGCCTTGGGTTTCTGTGACTGTATTCCCCGTTGGTGCATGTTTCCCTGTCTTACTTCTATCCTCCCTAGCACCAGCAATGGAGCTCCCACCAGTTGTTTTTGGTAACATATCCTCACTATTGCTAGGGAGTCCCTTGTTTGCTATTCTGCGGTATTTCTAGTTTGCAATATTGGTTTTATCTTATCTTTGACTACACTTGTTTCCCTACTATGGCTCCTGTCCCCTATGAGGTCATTTATATGTATTCCTTCCTGCGTATAATTCCCGACTACCTGGACAAAATCTCCAGCTTCACCATTACTGTCTCCCAGGACAGCATCTCCAGCTTCACCATTACTGTCTCCCAGGACAGCATCTCCAGCTTCACCATTACTGTCTCCCAGGACAGCACCTCCAGCTTCACCATTACTGTCTCCCAGGACAGCACCTCCAGCTTCACCATTACTGTCTCCCAGGACAGCACTATCAGCCCCACATTTACTGACTACCAGGACATCATCTCCAGCCTTACAGTTTCTGACTACATGGCCAGTATCAAGGGCAGTACCATTCAGCCCAGACTTTTTTTGTTCCCATCTGTTGTAGAAAGCTTCCAGGTTTTCTATGAAAGCAGCTTTGATGTTGACCTCTTTTAATACCCTTGTGATTTTAGTCCCAGCTTTGATGTTGACCTCTTTTAATACCCTTGTGATTTTAGTCCACAGATTTATCTCATTTGGGCATACCCAAAAACACTTCCCCGTTTTAATACTGCTTGTAGCTAGTTCTTGGATATCTGCACAAGGGGCGTGACACCAATTTCCACAAAAATGACAATTTATGCATGTGGAAGCCAATTTGTTTGACTGACCACAGACTACACACAGCTTCATAATGATTTGAATGGTTGATTTACTGCAATTCTACTAGCAACCTCTTGAATATTCTATTAATAACCTCCTTAAATGAAGCTCTAGCTATTTGTATTTCTGTTTCTAACTGTTTTTGTATATTGGACAGCTTACCGTGCACGTTCCTGGTATATATTTAATGTTTGTGTTTATAAGGGTGCCTACAACCCCATCCGTTTACAGTCTGCTTTATTGTCCAACGAAACCGTTTGAAACCAGTCAAGGGTTCGGACCAGTCAAGGGTTCGGACCAGTCCAGGGTTCGGACCAGTCAAGGGTTCGGACCAGTCGATCTGATATGATCAGTGGGTCACTTATTTAAACCATACTGGTCGGTGATTTGAGCTAACACATGAAGGATCTACTGGAAATTATCTACCCGAGTAATCTGTGATTTGATTGATACAAAAGTATAACTTGCGTGTTGAAGAGCCGGTGACTGCTGGCAACTCCTACAATGACGAACGGTCGACCTCCACCCTTGTTTATCAATCGCTGTATCTAGCTTTTCTATTTTTTTTTCCGTCTCCACCACAATAAATGCTATATTATCACTATAGTTGACTGGTGCAAATTTTGGAGGAAGGACGCTTTTTCTGTAGTAATAATTGCTTCTCGTTGTGTATATTGCGACCGCTGGTAACTACAGGTTATATGAAATTCACAGTATATGTCTGGTATTTCAAGAAAAAAGAAACTAATGAAAGTCACTCCACTCCACTAAGTACCATTATAATACTGGTTAGTTGCTACTACAACACTGTATTCTGCTATTCACTGGTATCACTAGATTATATGCGAGTACACTATTGGTATACTATATATTAAGCCACTGGTTATGCAGAACATTTCGGGGAGACTTAAAATAACTTTTAACTACTTATAACATATAACTGCCATTGGAATTTTTGTTAAAACAATTTGTTGATCCTTATAGTAAACCACTGGCTATAAACATTTGTAGAGGTTATTAATGTTGGTCAACTACAAATGTAGGTACTAATCTAAACTTCAATATCACTGCACACGACATACAATAAACTGAAGGCCCCTAAGAATGCATAGCATTTCAGGCAAAATTTACAGTATATTATACTTAAAACTCAGTTAATTCATAATAAAATTCACAATAAGATATAATTGTTAAGTTTAGCATAGTAAGTGGTACTAAATACATGACAATAATTATAATGAGATAGTATATGCTTCTAATAATAATGGGAGTTGAAGGCAGGCTGGAAGAGTAAGTAACCAGAACTGGACGAAAAATCAAGGTTCAGGTTTTGTCTGACATAGTATACTGCTGTCATGATCACACTAAGGTTATAAGCTGCTTTTTAACAATAGCTTAGAAGCGTATGGCAAAAAGGGGACCTTTAGAATCAGATTTTTGAGCCTTTCATGCGCATTGAATTTTTACCTAGATTGAATAGTATGAGTTAATATGTATATTAAGCAAGTTTAAACTTTTGAAGAGTTGGGGTGTGTGTTGTCTAGCACTGGATTGTGCTTTTTGTTGAGTTATTATCGGTTTTACGTAATTTTCTGTGGTACATCCCCAGGCACAAACACCGTACGTGAGGTAATTATAAATTAGAGAATAGTACAATGTAAGAAGTGATGTTTAAAGTACATAGAAACGTATCTTAGAGAAGATGCCTAATGATTTGGAAATTTTATTATGTGCTGGATGTGTGTGTTGAACTTGAAGTTGCAGTCCAGGTACAGACCTAAGAATTTTCTCTCGGTTTTTCTTACAATGGGAGAACCGTTAAGGGAGAACTGAGTCAGTTAAATTTCATGATACCAAAAATCAGGTGTCAATGGGATCATATATATATATATATATGATCCCATTGTCAATTGGATCATACTAGCCGCCCCCATCCTCACCGAACATAGGTATATTTGCGGCAGGGCGACAGCTGATCAATTCGGACTTCATGGTCTCGTGTGTCACACAGCAGAAGGGAAGTATGCCAGGAGGAGGTCAATGACATCATAAAGAGAAGCCTCGCCACAGCCCGTTGCCTAGTTCAACGGGAACCCCAAGTGCAGAGGTCTGACGGGAGTCAAAAGCGTCCTGATGGAGCCACTATGCTACCCTGGAAGGATGGAAAGCAGATTGCCTGGGACTACACATGTGCTGCCACATTGGCAGACACCTACTTGCCATACTCCGTAGTGGAAGGGGGTGGAGCTGCCAACCACAGGGAGACCCAGTAGATCCGCAAATATGAAGACCTTTCCCCTTGCTATAACTTCATCCCAATAGGGTCAGAGACCCTTGGAGCATGGGGCAAGTGTGCTCTAAAGTTCCTAATGAAGCTGGGTGAAAAGCTCATCATAGAAACCAAGGACCACAGGGCGACCAGCTTCGTCTTTCAGAGACTCAGTGTTGCGATCCAGAGAGGAAATGCCTGCAGCATTCTGGGCACGCGGCCCACTGCCGGGGAGCTGGACGAAGTATTCGAGATGTAGCTCTGAGTTACCTATGTTGTTTTACTTTCCATTGTATTTTTGTGAATGTTTTGCCAATGTAGTTTGTCTTTAAATAAAATATAGGGGGTGGTAGGAGAAAATTCTCAAACAGCTTCAGGGAGAACCTTGAGTTTTCCCTGAAGCAAGTTTATTCTTTTCTCTGAGGATGAGGGTCCCTATAACAGTTCTAGAGGTGGTACCTCCATATATATATATATATATATATATATATATATATATATTTATATATATAAATATATATATATATATATAATATACATATGTGTGTGTGTGTACTCACCTATTTGTACTCACCTATTTGTGGTTGCAGGGGTCGAGTCACAGCTCCTGGCCCCGCCTCTCTTCGCTGATTGCTACTAGGTCCTCTCTCTCCCTGCCCCATGAGCTCTATCATACCTCGCCTTAAAACTATGTATGGTTCCTGCCTCCACCACATCACTTTCTAGGCTATTCCATGGCCTGACTACTCTATGACTGAAGAAATACTTCCTAACATCCCTTTGATTCATCTGAGTCTACAACTTCCAATTGTAACCTCTTGTGTCTGTGTCCCATCTTGGAACATCCCGTCTTTGTCCACCTCGTCTATCCGCGCAGTATTTTATATGTCGTTATCATGTCTCCCCTGACCCTCTGGCCTCCAGTGTCGTCAGGCCGATTTCCCTCAACCTTTCTTCGTAGGACAATCCCCGTAGCTCTGGGACTAGTCTTGTTGCAAACCTTTGCACTTTCTCTAATTTCTTGACGTACTTGACTAGGTGTGGATTCCAAACTGGTGCTGCATACTCCAGTATGGGCCTGACGTAGATGGTATACAGAGTCTTAAACGAATCCTTACTGAGGTATCGGAAACGCTATCCGTAGTTTTGCCAGGCGCCCGTATGCTGCAGCAGTTATCTGATTGATGTGCGCCTCAGGAGATATGCTCGGTGTTATACTCACCCCAGATCTTTTTCCTTGAGTGAGGTTTACAGTCTTTGTCCATCTAAACTATTTGTGTCTGCGTCTTCTTTGCCCTTCCCCAATCTTCATGACTTTGCATTTGGCAGGGTTAAATTCAAGGAGCCAGTTGCTGGACCAGGCTTGTAGCCTGTCCAGGTCTCTTTGTAGTCCTGCCTGATCCTCGTCCGATTTGATTCTTCTCATTAACTTCACATCATCTGCAAACAAGGACACTTCTGAGTCTATCCCTTCCGTTATGTCGTTCACGTATACCAAGAGCAGCACAGGTCCTAGGACTGACCCCTGTGGAACCCCGTTTGTCACAGGCGCCCACTCTGACACCTCGTCGCGTACCATGACTCGTTGTTGCCTCCCTGTCAGATATTCTCTGATCCATTGCAGTGCCTTTCCTGTTATGTGTGCCTGATCCTCTAGCTTTTGCAGTAACCTCTTGTGAGGAACTGTGTCGAAGGCCTTATTGCAGTCCAAAAATACGCAGTCGATCCACCCCTCTCTCTCCTGTCTTACTTCTGTCACCTTGTCATAAAACTCTAGTAGGTTTGTGACACAGGATTTTCCTTCCCTGAAATCGTGCTGTTTGTCAATTATACACTTGTTTCTTTCCAGGTGCCCCACCACTCTCCTCCTGATGATCTTCTCCATGACCTTGCATACTATACACGTTAGTGATACAGGTCTGTAGTTTAGTGCCTCATGTCTGTCTCCCTTTTTAAAAAATGGGACTACATTTGCCATTTTCCATACCTCAGGGAGTTGCCCAGTTTCAAATGATGTGTTGAAGATCTTTGTTAATGGCTCACACAATATCTCTGCTCCCTCTTTAAGGACCCATGGAGAGATGTTGTCTGGTCCCACCGCCTTTGAGGTGTCAAGTTCGCATAGCAGCTTCTTCACCTCCTCCTTGGTTATATGTACCTCATCCAGCACTTGCTGGTGTGCCCCCCTGTTCTGATTTCTTGGAGTCCTACTGGTTTCCACTGTAAATACCTCTTTATTTCTTGTGTTGAGCTCCTGACATACCTCTCGGCCGTTTCTTGTGAATTCCCCATCACCCTTCCTCAGTCTGATTACCTGGTCCTTGACTGTTGTTTTCTCCCTGATGTGGCTGTACAACAGCTTCGGTCAGTCTTTACTTTTGATGCTATGCATTTTCATATTGTCTCTGAGCTCCCTTCTTATCTGTGCATATTCGTTTCTGGCTCTTCGGCTAATCTCTTTATTTTCCCGAGTTCTCTGTCTTCTGTACCTTTCCATTCTCTAGTACACCTAGTTTTTGCCTCCTACACCTTTGTGGTGAACCAAGGAATCGTTCTGTTCTTCCCATTATTTCTGTTTCCCTTGGGAGCAAACCTCTCCTCTGCCTCCTTGCATTTTGTTGCCCATAGTCCATCATTTCTTGTACTGGTTTTCCTGTCAGTTCCCTCTCCCACTGAATGTCTTGAAGGAAGTTCCTCATGCCTGAGTAGTTTCCCTTTTTGTAGTTTGGTTTTCCCACCCTATTCCTACTACCTCTCTCCACTTGGAGCTCAACTATGTAGTCAAAGCACAGAACCACATGATCACTAGCTCCCAGGGGCCTTTCATACATGATACCTCGATGTCCAAACTACTCATGGTGAATACAAGGTCCAGTCTTGCTGGTTCATCCTCTCTCTCTCTCTGGTAGTGTCTCCAACATTGTTGATGCATGAGTTTTCAGTACCACATCCATCATCTTTGGCTATCCATGGTTTTGGGATCCCCATGGGGCTCCAGGTTTTCCCAATTCCTTGTGATTGAATCACCCATAACTAGTAACTTTGCTCCCCACTTTGTGTGCTCTCCTGGCCACATCGGCTAGTGTGTCGTCATGGCTCTGTTGCTCTCATCAATTCTTCTCTTGGCCTCCTCACTTATGTCCCTCATGCTGGTTTGTTCCTTCTAAGTATCCCTTTCGCCCATGGCCATCCATTCTATCCATTTTCTCAAAAACACCACTGGGTTTTAATGAGCAGGGCGCAACCTCCTCTCCCCTCTCCTTTTCCCTTCTGTCTTCCTGTGGATTTGATATCCGGATGGAAAAGATTGAATCTGTTATTATTCTGGTGCGTTTTGTTTCTTGTGAGTTGCTATTATGTTCTGGGGTTTCTCCTTGATTTTTCGTGCCCACTCTTCATATTGTTTGTTATTCTCTGCATTTGTATACCACTTACTTCAACTTCTTTTCTAAGACTGTGGTCTGGGGGTGTATTGTGGTTGGGGAAAGTAGGAGACTGGTAAGGAAACTCTGGGTTGTTGCTGTGGGGGTGGAGTTTGTAATGTAGTGGGTGGGGACATTGGATGTGGCATGGGTGTTTTGATTTAGAGTGTTTGGTTGCAACTGGGGTTTTTTGGACATGGTTGGGAGCTTCTATAGGAAGTTGTGAGGGAGGCTGATATTTTGATCTTCTTCCTGGGTTGGGATCTTCCTATCTGTATTCTCCATCCCTCTCTTTCCTTCTTTCCTTTTTTACCATCTCTCCTCAGTTTCTCCCTTCTTCTTGTGTTTCGTTCGCGGTCGAGATACTCCTTCCTGTATGCCGGCATTTGTCCCTTAATCGTGCTTTCTACTGCAGGATCTTTTCCGGAGTCGCTTCTGCCTTGAAGGTCACATTTTCACTGCCCAGGTTTCTTTTTTTTTACAAAACCCCCCTATTCTCCGAAAAAGTTTTCCAGCTGGGTCATGGAGTCTTTCTCCTATTGCTTTCATGATGCTGTTCACTAGCTTTTTTTCCCTTGTTTTCTTGCTTCACTATGTTTCTCCTTCAACTTCCTGAAGCCCATACTCAAGGACTGACCTCACTCTTTCATTCTCCACTGGCATTTCCCTGTGTATTCCCTCATTTAATTTGGTTTTCCTCCACTGCAGCTTTCCTTCTTCTGTTCTCACTGGCTCATGTACTTTGGGCTCAGTGGCCTGTCATTTCCACTTCTCGCTTTCCTGGGTTCTGTTGTTGTTGTTAGGGCCTCCTCATAAAGCTTAGCTCTTGTCATTTATGCAGTTCCTCAGTTAGAGCTCTCATTGCAGTTGTGCTCCTTCTTTCCCTACTGTCCCCATATTGGTGGAGGCTGAGGTAGCAGTCTCTGTTGTCAATCCAAAATGTTCTTTAGGCTGTTTAGAAATTTTTCAGTTTCCTCTTCTAAAATTGATATCCTAGCCTCTGCTGATTTGACATGCACCTCCCACTTCCAGCTTTCCATTCTATTCCTCTCTTCCATTCTCTGCTTAGTTTCCTAGTTTATTTTCCCATTATGATCCACTTTTTTGAGCTCTGTGCCCCAATCTTCCTTTGCAGCTTCCTCCTCCTGTCCTTTGGGTTTTCTTGTTGCTCTCTGGCAACCCATTTTTGTTTTATCCTGATTGCCTCAGAGTGGGAAACCTATGTAGTTCTGTATGTTAGTAGTGTGTATGTCAGAGTGTGGGGGGGGAGAGGTAATGGAGGAACTGTGGGCTATTGTGGGAGAGGAAAAAGTGGGGGGGGGGGGGGGGGGGGAGGGTTTGAACGAGTGTGTGGGGTGTGTGTGTGTAATTTTGTGTGAAATTATGTGTGGGTTTATTATGTACTGAAAGGTAGGTGGCTTGCGCTTTTTGTAATGTAGAGTCTCAGTGGTCCTTAGCTGCCCACAACTTTTTTTGACTAAACCCCAACCCGGGGGACTTGACCCGCACGTACTTACAGTGTGTGCGTGTGTGTTGTGTGTGTGTGTGTGTGTGTGTGTGTTGTGTGTGTGTATGTGTGTGTATGTGTATGTGTGTGTGTATGTGTGTGTTTTGTGTGTATATATATGTGTGTGTGCGTTTTGTTTTGTGTGTGTTTGTGCGTGTGTGTGTGTGTGTGTGCGTGTGTGTGTGTGTGTGTGTGTGGTGTGTTTTGTGTTGTGTGTTGGTGTGTGTGTGTGTGGGTGTGTGTGTGTGTGTGTGTATTCGCCTAGTTAGTTACCATTTTGTCCTAGTACAGGTGTGTTGTGTGTGTGTGTGTATGTGTTAATACATACCAGTAATTCGGGGTTTTTATAAAAAGCGGAAATTGCTACTAGGGTCTCAAAAGCTTCTATGAGTGTCTCCCCTTGTGTGTGTGTGTTGTGTGTTTTGTGTTGTGTGTGTGTGTGAGGGAGGGATGGTTTAGGGGAGGGGTAGGGGGTTTGTGTGTGTGTGTGTGTGTAATTATGTGTCGAATTATGTGTGGGTTTTATTATGTGTCTGAAAAGTAGGTGTCTTGTGCTTGGAGTGTAATGGGGAAATTCCCCGTGGTCGCTTGTGCCCCAAAAACCTCTTATGCCCTGACCCACCCCCCTGGGACTTACGTCGGGGGGGAGTTTCCCGGAGGGGGATTTTGGGGGGGTCAACGCCCCTGGGGCCCTGGTCGGGTGCCCGGGCCCTCCTGGTGGATAGGGGCCTGATAAACCCAGGCTGTTGCTGCTGGCTGACGAAAACCCAAACATACGGGGCCACAGCCCGGCTGGTCGGGAAACCCGATTTAGGTGCTTTTCCGGGGTGCCAGTTTGAATACTGCCATGTTCCCTATGTCGACCTGCCACCTAGCTTTTAGTAAGTTAATCCCCTTGTTAAAAAGGTTACCAATTGCAATTCCTTTTGAATATTTGGGGCGCCTATTCTTTATCTTTGGGCTATGAGAGTTAGACCATTACTTTCATTTGGTGGTTAATTGGAACCGGGAAACCCCCCAAACCCAAACAACCTCATAGGTGGTAAAGTACTTGTATTTGCGGGCTGTAGCACCCCGTAGATTGTCCAGCTGGGATGTGACGTCCTGGCTTTGTTTCCAGCTCGATTTACTTTCCTGGCGTAGATCCCCCTAAATTTCTTCTCGTTAATAATGTACCCTATTCACTGTTTTTTCCCATAAACTGGCCCACAGGGATTGTTTCACTTTATTTCTTTTTTTGGGGGGACATTTGGGAACAACGTCGCCTTCCCACCCCAGCCTGATACCCCTTGCGCCACAACTTTTTTTTATTTTTAGACCCACTTACAAAATTGTGGCTCTCCCCACACTTAGGGTGGCTCGGCAGTTTAAAAAAATCACTTCTAGGATTGTTCACACCCTGACACTTAGCAACCCTTGCAAAAAATTTTGGGTAGCCCTCAAAAACACTTATTTCCCGGAAAAGCACGGAAGGCGCGCCGTGGGTGTGGGGTGTGTACTCACCAAATTTTGTATCCCCTTTTTTGGGGGTTGCGGGGGTCGACCCCTAGTCCTGGCCCCCCCCTCTTCCCCGGTTGCTACAAAGGCCCTCTCTCTCCCCCGCCCCAAATGAGTTTTAAATAAAACCTCGTTTTTAAAAATGTGTAGGTTCCTGCCTCCATTTCGTCTTTTTTAGGCTATTCCACTCCCTTACAACTCTATGACTGAAAAAAAAATATTCCTACTATCTCTCTGACCCCTTTGTTCTTAACTTTTCCAAATTTTGGCCTCTTTTTTCTGTGGGCCCCCCCCTGGAACAAACCCGTCTTTGTCCACCCTTGTCTATTCCACGAAATATTTTATATGTCGTTTTCATGTCTCCCCCGGGGCCCCCCTGTCCTCCAGTGTGTCAGGCCCCCATTTTCCCCTTTAAACTTTTTTTCATAGGACATTCCCCTTAGCTCTGGAAAATAAACCCTTTTCGCAAATTTGTAAATTTCTCTAGTTTCTTTTACGTGTTTATCAAGTGCCCGGGGCCAAAAAAGGTGTCTGCATACTTTCCCGTAGGGCCTGGGCATTTCCCCGGTGAAAAGTGTCTTGAATGATTCCTTACTAAGGTATCGGAAAAAGCTGTTCTCAGGTTTTTCCAAAGGGGCCCCCTATGCGGGAGCATTAAACTTATTGTGTTTTCCAACATTTTCTTTATAATTCACCCCCCCAAACCCCATATTTCTTTTTCCCTACCAAATTTCCCCCCTTTTCCCAAACCCCAAAACTTTATTAAAATTCCCCCAAAAAACCAACCCTTTCCAAAAAAAATTCTTTTAACCTCCTTCCTCCAATTTTTTCCCATTTTCCCTACTGCCAACCCCACTAAATTTCCCTTTTTTTTTTTTTCCCCCATAAAAAAAATACACCAAACCCACCCCTTAAAAACCCCCCCCTTCACCCATTTACCAAAAATTATTTCTACCCCAAAATTCGGTTTCCCGTCGGTTTTTCCCCATTCCCCCAAAAAAAACCCCTGTTTTAGGGCCGACCCCCGTTCCCCCGTGGGGAAAAGGTGGGCCCCACCAAAAAATGAAAAAACCCCCCCTTTTCTTTTCCCTTTCCTTTTTTATTTTTCCTCCCTTTTTCCCGGAATCCTTTAAACCATTTGGGCCCCCGTTCCCCCCCCAGGGGTTAATTCCCTGATTCTCCTAATTTTCCACTTTCCGTTTGAAAAGGAACCCCGTTCCAAAAAAAAGGCCCTTCTATTTCCCCGTTTTCCCAAAGGGGGATTTTCTCAGGTTTGCCGGGCCCCATATGGCAGCATTATCTGATTGTGGTGCTTCCGGGACATGTCGGTGTTATACTCACCCCAAGATTTTTTCTCCTTGAGTGAGGTTTGCGTCTTTGGCCACCTACCCTAACTCTGTCTTGTGGTCTCTGTGCCCTTTCCTATCTAAATGACTTTGCATTGGCAGGATTAAATTGAGAAGCCAAAATTTGCTGCCCAGGTGTCCCAGTCTGTCCAGTCTCTTTGAAGTCCTGCCTGGTCCTCATCGATTTAATTCTCCTCATTAACTTTCACTCATCTGCAAAAAAGGGACACTCTGAGTCTAACCCTTCCGCCATGTCGTTCACATATACCAAAAATAGCACTGGTCCTGGGGACCGACCCCTGTGGGACCCCGCTCGTCACAGGTGCCCACTGTGATACATCATTACGTACCAGGACTCGTTGTTGCCTCCCTGTCAGGTATTCTCTGATCCATTGCAGTGCCCTTCCTGTTATATGCGCCTGATGCTCTAGCTTCTGCACTAATCTCTTGTGAGGAACTGTGTCAAAGGCCTTCTTGCAGTCCAAGAAGATGCAATAAACCCACCCCTCTCTCTCTTTTTCTTACTTCTGTTATTTTATCATAAAACTCCAGAAGGTTTGTGACACAGGATTTGCCTTCGTGAATCCGTGCTGGTTGGCATTTATACTCCTGTTCCGTTCCGGTGCTCCACCACTCTCTCCTGATAATCTCCATAATTTTGCACACTATACACGCAATGACACAGGTCTATAGTTTAGTGCCTCTTTTCTGTCTCCTTTTTTAAAAATGGGAACTACATTTGCCGTCTTCCATTCCTCAGGTAGTTGCCCAGTTTCCGGGGGATGTGTTGAAGATTGTGGTAAGTGGCACGCACAACATATCTGCTCCCTCTCTAAGGACCCACGGGGAGATGTTGTCCGGTCCCATTGCCTTTGAGGTATCGATGTCCCTTAGCAGTTTCTTCACCTCCCCCTCATCTGTATGTATGTCGTCCAAAAACTTGTTGGTGTATTCCTTGCTGGTGTCCCCATCTGGTCTGTTCCCCCAAGAGTCCTTCCTGTCTCTACTGTAATACTTCCTTAAATCTCGTGTTGAGCTCCTCGCATACCTCTTGATCGTTTCTTGTGAGTTCTCCACCTTCTTTCCCCAGCCTTATCCCCCTGGTCCTTGACTGTTGTCTTCCTCCTAATGTGGCTATACAGCAGTTTCGGGTCAGATTTGGACTTCGATGCATGTCGTTTTCATACTGTCGCTGGGCCTCCCTCCTTATCTGTGCATACTCGTTTTTGGTCTTCTTTCTAATCTCCTTGTTTTCCTGGGTCCTATGCCTCCTGTACCTTTTCCATTCTCTGTTGCACTTAGTTTTTGCCTCCCTACAAACCTTTGGGTAAACCAAGGACTCGTTTTGGTCTTCCTTTATTTTCGTTTCCCTTGGGAACAAAACTTTCCTCTGCCTCCTTGCACTTTGTTGCCACAATTCCTTCATCTCGTTTACTGATTTTCCTACCATTTCTCTGTCCCACTGAACCTCCTGCAGGGAAGTTTCTCATTACCTGTGAAAGCCCCCCCCCTTTTATAGTTTGGCCTGTCCCCTTCAGTTCCTGTTACCTTTCTCCACTTGTAACTCTACTATTAGTCAAAACTCAGAACCACATGATCGCTAGCTCCAAGGGGCCTCTCGTAAGTGATGTCCTCAATGTCTGAATGCTCAGGGTGTGTGTGTGTGTGTGTACTCACCTATTTGTACTCACCTATTTGTGGTTGCAGGGGTCGAGTCCTAGCTCCTGGCCCCGCCTCTTCACCGGTTGCTACTAGGCCCTCTTCTCCCCGCTCCATGAGCTTTATCAAACCTCGTCTTAAAACTGTGTATGGTTCCTTGCCCCCACTACGTCATTTTCTAGGCTATTCCACTGCCTTACAACTCTATGACTGAAGAAATACTTCCTACTATCTCTCTGACTCATTTGTGTCTTCAACTTCCAATTGTGGCCTCTTGTTTCTGTGTCCCCTCCCCTGGAAATCCTGTCTTTGTCCACCTTGTCTATTCCACGCAGTATTTTATATGTCTTTATCATATCTCCCCCCCTGACCCCCTGTCCCCAGTGTCGTCGGGCCGTTTTCCCCTTAATCTTTCTTATAGGACATTCCCCTTAGCTCTGAACTAACCTTGTCGCAAACCTTTGTCTTTCTCTAGTTTTTTGACGTGCTTTATCAATGGGGGTTCCAAAAGGTGCTGAAAACCCCCGTAGGGGCCGACTACACGGTGTAAGTGTCTTGAAGTTTCCCTTTTAACAAAGGGTATGGGAATGCGTTCCGGGTTTTCCCAGGCGCCCATATTGCGCAGTTACTATTGATGTGGTTTCCCGGGAGACATCTCGGTGTTATACTCACCCAAGATTTTTCTCCTTGAGTGGGTTTGCAGTTTTGGCCCCTGCCTTAAACCGTCTTGGTCTTCTGTGCCCTTCCCATATCTTCAGACTTTCATTTGGCGGGATTAAATTCGAGAATCTTTGCCGGACCAGGTTCCATCTGCCCCCTGTGTGTGTGTGTGTGTGGTGTGGGGTTTGTGTGGGGTTGTGTTTTGGTAAAATGGTCATTTTAAAAAAATCTTTAAAAATTAAGTTTTTCCAAAATTTTCTCTTATATTTTTTAAAGTATATTTTTTTAATTTTAGTTAAGAAAAAATTTAATAAGTTTGCACCAAAAAAATTTTCCCAAACCTTATTAAACAAGCGTTTTTAATTTTTCAAAATCCAACAAATTTTTTTAACAAGTTTAAAAAATTTAAAATAAAAAAAACAATGAAATATATTTTTTTTTGGTTGGGAATGTTTTTTTTGCAAAATTTTTCATAACTTTTTTTTTGTTGCTATATTCGGCAAGAAAGTGTTCTTTTTAACCCAAAAATCGCAAGTTTTACCTATTCGGCACGACACACACCACACACACACACACACACACACACCAACACATCGGGACACGAGCAGGCTATCACGCCCGCGGTGCCCCCGGGGTTTTAAGTTTTTTTTTGGGGGCTAAAGTTTCGCAAGGGTTCTAGTGTGTCAAGGTAGTCAAAAAAACCTGAAGTTTTTTTTTTAATTGCCTGAGCCACCAAGTGTGGGGAGCCACAATTTTGAAAGTGATCTAAAAAAATAAAAGCGTTGGGGCCCCACAGGTGAAGGCGGCGTTGCCAAGTGTCCCCCAAATTTTAATAAAGTGAAACAATATGTGACCATGAAAGAAATACGGGAAATGGGGTACATTTTTAAACGAAAGAAATTGAGGTGGATCTAGCCAACGTACATAGTGGATCTACCCAGGATTTTCACATCGACCGGAAAATCAAACACTGCTCACTGCAAACAATACTGTATCCCCAAAGGAGGGGGTTTGTTTGGGTGGGGGGGCCCGGGTTCCCAAATTTAAAACCGCAACTGAATGTGAAGGGCTAACTCTCATAGCACGAAAAAGAAAAGGCACTCAAGTATTCAAAAAGTTTACAAATGGAATCCATTGAACAAGCGATAAGTCACAAAAGCAGGCGTTAGCAACACTGCAGGGAGTCATCACATGGGTTTTGGGGACACAAGACAACTGAGAATCTAATTACACTCCAAGCACAAGCCACCTACTTTTCAGACCCAATAATTTCCACACAAAATTGCACATAATTACACACAAAACCCCCACACACAACACACACAACACACACACACAAAACAAAACACACACACACACACACAACCACACAACACCACACACACATACACACAACACACCCACATACCACCCCCCCCCCCCACACACACACACAAAATAACACACCCCATACACACACCACAACACCAACACCACACCACACCACACAACACACCACACACACACCACCAACACCACACACACCGTAAGTGCGGAAAATCCCAGGGGGTTTGGGTCAGGCACAAGAAGGTTGGCGGGGCCAAGGACCACTGAATTCCCTTAAAAGAAAACAAGCCACCACCTTTCAGTACATAATAAACCCACACATAATTCCACATACAATTACACCAAAATTCAACACACACCAACACACACACACACACACACACACACATATCCAGACCACACACACTCCCCCCTCCCACCGACATCTCACTACTTCCCCTGATCCATCCCCTCCCCCATTCCCCCCCCAAAACCCCCCCCCACCCCTCCCCACTCAGCCCCAAAAAACCAATTCCTCCCTACTCCCCCCCCCCCCACACTCTGAAAACACAACTACTAACCTAACATACAGAACTACATGGGTTTTCCACTCTGAGGCAATCAGGAAAAAACAAAAATGGGTTGCCAGGAGCAACAAGAAAAACCAAGGGACGGGAGGGGGAAAAATGCAAAGGAAGTTTGGGGGCAGCAGAGTCAAAAAAAAGGGATCATGAATGGGAAAAAAATAGAAGAATTTAGCTGAAATGGAAGAGGGATAGTATGGAAAGCAAAAAGTGGGGGTGCATGTCAAAACAGCAGAAGCAGGATACAGATTAGAAGGGGAACTAAAAAATCAAAAACAGAATAATGAACTAAAGAACTTTTTTGGTTTGACATCAAGACTGCTACCTCACCACAAAAAAAGGGGGACTGTGGGAAAAAAAAAGGGGCACAACTGCATGGGATGCTCTTAAAGGGAGACTGAGAAATGAAAAACTAAGCTTTAGGGGAGCCCTAACAGACAACAACAGAGCCCAAGGAAAAGCCGAGAAGGGAAAATGACGGGCCACTGACCAATACTTACCAGTGAAACTGAGAAAGAAAGCTGCAGGGGAGGAAAACCAAATTAAATGGGGGGGAACACAGGGTAGCATGGGAAATGAAAGGGGAGGTCAGTCTTTGTTTTTGGGCCCAGGAAGTCGAAGGGGAAACATATGAAGCAAGAAAACAAGGGGAAAAAAAAGAATTGAAAGATCAAAAAGCAATGGGGAAAGAATATGACCCAGCGGGAAAATTTTCGGAAAATAGGGGGGTTTGAAAAAAAAAAAAACCCGGCCAGTGAAGTGACCTTAAGGGCAGAAGAACCGGGCCCGGGAACTGCGGAGAAAGCACATTAAGGGACATACGGCATACGGAGGGCCGCCCGCGCAGAACACAAGAAGAAGGAAGAAACTGAGAGAGATGGTACAAGGCGAAAGGGGGAAAGAGAGGGGATGGAAAGACAGAAGGAACCCCAGACCCGGGAAGAAATCTAATACACCTCCCTCACAATTTCTATAGAAGCCCCCCAACCGGGTCAACCCCTGCAACCCAAAACCTAAATCAAAACACCCACCCACATCCAATGCCCCCACCCCTACATTACAAACTTCACCCCCACAGCAAAAACCCATAGTTCCTTACCCGTCTCCCCTTCCCCAAACCCCCAAAATCTTCCCCCACACGTCTCAGAAAAAAAGTTTAAGGGTGGTATACAAATGCGATGGAATAACAAACAATATGAGGGTGCACGAAAGAATCAAAGAGACATCCCCGACAAAAAGCACTCACAAAAAAAACTCACCAAATAATAACAGATTTTTAATCTTTTCCCCCGGATATCAAATCTTCAGGAAAGACAAAGGGGGGAGAGGGGGGGAGGAGTTGCACTGCTCATTAAAAAACCAGTGGGGTTTTTAGAAAAAGAAAAAATGGGTGGGAGGGCGAAAGGGACCTACTTTGTAGGAACAATCCGTCTGAGGGGCATAAGGTATAATTGCATAAGTACAACCCACCACAGAACTGCAAAAGGGGGCCCCGAGAAGAATACGAGAGAGCAAAAAGCAAAGATCAACACCAGCCGGGGGGCCAGGGGAGCACACATGGGGGGGGGCAAATTACTAGTTGTGGGTGATTTCAATCACAAGGAGATTGCTGGGAAAACCCGGAGCCCCATGGGGGGCCCGAAACATGGGGAGCCAAGATGATGGATTGGACGAGAACCTCATCATCAACATGTTAGGACATACCAGAGAAGAGGAGAGGGTGAACCACAAAGGGGGACCTTTTATTCACCCTGAGTAGTTCGGACATCGAGGGGACATGTATGAAAAGGGCCCCCGGGGTAGTGATCAGTGTTCTGGCTTCACACATTGACTCCAAGTGGGAGAGTAGCAGGAATAGGTGGGAAAAACCAAACTACAAAAGGGGGAATACTCACAGAGGGAAATTCCCCTTTAAGACATTCAGTGGGAGAGGGAATGACAGGAAAAAACCCTACAAAAATGATGGCATGTAGCAAAAAAATGCAAGGGGCAGAAAGGGAGGTTTGTTCCCAGGGAAACAGAAATAATGGGAAGAAAAACGAGTCCTTTGGGTTTACCCAAAGGGGTTGGGAGGCAAAAACTAGGTGAAAAAAAGAAAAGGGAAAGGTACAGAAGACAGAGAAAATCAGGAAAATAAAGAAATCAGCCGAAGAGCCAGAAAAAGAATAGACAATAAAAGGGAGGTCAGAGACAAAGAAAATGACTTTGCTAAAAGTAAAGACTGACCCGAAGGTTTTACAGCCACATAGGAGGGAAAAAAACAGCAAGGACCAGGTAATCAGACGAGGAAGGGTGATGGGGGAAATTCACAAAAACGACCGAGAGTAGTCAGGATCAACACAAGATTTAAAGAGGTTTTACAGGGGAAAACCGTAGGAAATCCAAAAAACAGAACAGGGGGGGAACCAGCAAGTGCGGGTGAGGTACAATAACCAAAGGGGGAGGGGAAGAAGCGCTATGCGAACTTTACACCTCAAAGGCGGGGGGGACCAGAAAAAAAATCTCTCCCTGGGTCCTTAAAGAGGGAGCAGGATATTGTGTGAGCCATTAACAAAGATCTTCAAAACTCTTTGAAACGGGCAACTCCCTGAGGGTTGAAAAAGGCAAAAAGTAGTCCCCAAATTTTAAAAAAAAGGGGGACAGACATGAGGCACTAAATACAGGCCCGTATCCAAGTTATAGTATCAAGGGCATGAGAAGATCATCAGGAGGAGAGTGGTGGGGCACCTGGAAAAAACAAGTGTATAATTGACAACCGCACGTTTCAGGGAAGGAAAAACCTGTGTCACAAACCTACTAGAGTTTTATGACAAGGTGACAGAATAAGGGGCAGGAGAGAGGGGGGATCGACTGGTATTTTTGGACGCAAGAAGTTTCGACCACAGTTCCCCACAAGAGGTTACTGCAAAAGCTAGAGGACCGGGGACACATAACAGGAAAGGCACTGCAATGGATCAGAGGAATATCTGACAGGGGGGAAACAACGACAGGTACGCGAGAGGGGTCAGAGTGGGCCCTGGCAACGGGGTTCCACAGGGGCAGTCCTAGGACCTGTGCTGTTTTTTGGGATTTCGTGAACGACATAACGGAAGGGGTAGACCAGAAATGTCCTTGTTTTTCAGACGATGTGAGTTAATGAGAAGAATCAATCGACGAGGATCGGGAGGACTACAAAAAGAATGGAAGGCTACAAACCTGGTCCGCAACTGCTCCCTTTAATTTAACCCTGCCCAAAAGCAAAGTCATGAAGATTGGGA
Organism: Cherax quadricarinatus; assembly: GCF_026875155.1. Classification (NCBI taxonomy): domain Eukaryota; kingdom Metazoa; phylum Arthropoda; class Malacostraca; order Decapoda; family Parastacidae; genus Cherax; species Cherax quadricarinatus. Next base: position 36,597,572 of record NC_069400.1, read on the forward strand.
AGGGCAAAGAAGACCGCAGCACAATTTGTTTAGATGGGGAAAGACTGCAAACCTCACTAAAGGAAAAAGATCTGGGGGTGAGTATAACACGAGCATATCTCCTGAGGCGCACATCAATCAGATAACTGCTTGCAGCATACGGGCGCCTGGCAAACCTACGGATAGCGTTCCGATACCTCAGTAAGGATTCGTTTAAGACTCTGTACACCATCTACGTCAGGCCCATACTGGAGTATGCAGCACCAGTTTGGAATCCACACCTAGTCAAGCACGTCAAGAAATTAGAGAAAGTGCAAAGGTTTGCAACAAGACTAGTCCCAGAGCTACGGGATTGTCCTATGAAGAAAGGTTGAGGGAAATCGGCCTGACGACACTGGAGGCCAGGAGGGTCAGGGAGACATGATAACGACATATAAAATACTGCGCGGAATAGACGAGGTGGACAAAGACGGGATGTTCCAGAGATGGGACACAGACACAAGAGGTCACAATTGGAAGTTGAAGACTCAGATGAATCAAAGGGATGTTAGGAAGTATTTCTTCAGTCATAGAGTAGTCAGGCCATGGAATAGCCTAGAAAGTGATGTGGTGGAGGCAGGAACCATACATAGTTTTAAGGCGAGGTATGATAGAGCTCATGGGGCAGGGAGAGAGAGGACCTAGTAGCAATCAGCGAAGAGGCGGGGCCAGGAGCTGTGACTCGACCCCTGCAACCACAAATAGGTGAGTACAAATAGGTGAGTACACACACACACACACACAAACCCCACCCCTACAGCAGCCCCCTGTGGGCACTCTGCCCCCACCCCCTTCATTACAAACCTCACCCATACTGCAACTCCCCATAGGCTCCCTCCAATGCTCCCGCTTCCCCAACCCCAATATTCTCCCAGGACCACAGTGACAGAAAAGAAGCTGAAGGTTTGGTACACGAACGCTGATGGAATAACGAATAAATATGAGTGGCATGAAAGAATCAATGAGAAGTCTCCAGACATCATAGCAGTCACAGAAACGAAGCTCACTGAGACAATACCAGACGCAATCTTCCCACTGAGATATCAGATCCTGAGTAAAGATAGAAGGAGCAGAGGGGGAGGAAGGGTTGCGCTGCTCATAAAAAATCGATGGGGATTTGAGGAAATGGAAGGCATGGACGAGACTGGAGAAAGGGACTACATAGTAGGTACAATTCAGTCTGGGGAACATAAGGTAGTCATTGCAAAATAAGATTAGTCGAACAGCCAGAAACGAGTATGCACAGATAAGGAGGGAGGCCCAGCGACAGTACGAAAACAACATAGCATCAAAAGTCAAGTCTGACCTGAAACTGCTGTATAGCCACATTAGGAGGAAGACAACAGTCAAAGACCAGGTGATCAGGCTGAGGAAAGAAGGTGGGGAACTCAGAAAAAACGATCAAGAGGTATGTGAGGAACTCAACACGAGATTTAAGGAAGTATTTCCAGTGGAGACAGGAAGGACTGGTAAGACAGAACAGAGGGGGACACTAACAGGGAATATACCAACATGTATTGGATGACATACAGACAACTGAGGAGGAGGTGAAGAAGCTGCTAAGGGACATTGATACCTCAAAGGTGGTGGGACCGGACAACATCTCCCCGTGGGTCCTTACAGAGGGAGCAGAAACGCTTTGAGTTCCACTAACCACAATCTTCAACACATCCCTTGAAACTGGGCAACTACCTGAGGTATGTAGATCAAGTATTTATTCAGTCATAGAGTAGTCAGCAAGTGGAATAGTCTAGCAAGTGATGTAGTGGAGGCAGGAACCATACATAGCTTTAAGACGAGGTATGACAAAGCTCATGGAGCAGGGAGAGAGAGAACCTAGTAGCGTTCAGTGAAAAGGCGGGGGCAGGAGCTGAGTCTCAACCCCTGCAACCACAATTAAGTGAGTACACACGCACACACACACACACCAGGCACATCTCCTGAAGCGCACATCAACCAAATAACTGCTGCAACATATGGGCGCCTGGCAAACCTCAGAACAGCATTCCGACATCTTAATAAGGAATCATTCAGGACCCTGTACACCGTGTACGTTAGGCCCATATTGGAGTATGCGGCACCAGTTTGGAACCCACACCTAGCCAAGCACGTGAAGAAACTAGAGAAAGTGCAAAGGTTTGCAACAAGACTAGTCCCAGAGCTAAGAGGTATGTCCTACGAGGAGAGGTTAAGGGAAATCAACCTGACGACACTGGAGGACAGGAGAGATAGGGGGGACATGATAACGACATACAAAATACTGAGAGGAATTGACAAGGTGGACAAAGACAGGATGTTCCAGAGATTGGACACAGTAACAAGGGGACACAGTTGGAAGCTGAAGACACAGATGAATCACAGGGATGTTAGGTAGTATTTCTTCAGCCACAGAGTAGTCAGTAAGTGGAAAAGTTTGGGAAGCGATGTAGTGGAGGCAGGATCCATACATAGCTTTAAGCAGAGGTATGATAAAGCTCACGGCTCAGGGAGAGTGACCTAGTAGCGATCAGTGAAGAGGCGGGCCAGGAGCTCGGACTCGACCCCCGCAACTCAACTAGGTGAGAGTACAACTAGTTGAGTACACACACACACACACAACACACACACCACACACACACATAATATATATTATATATATATATATATATATTATATAATATATCATATTATATATATATAAATATATATATATATATATATATATATATATATATATTTTAAACAAGTCGGCCGTCTCCCACCGAGGCAGGGTGACCCAAAAAGAAAGAAAATTCCCAATAAGAAAATACTTTCATCATCATTCAACACTTTCACCTCACTCACACATAATCACTGTTTTTGCAGAGGTGCTCAGAACACAACAGCTTAGAAGCATATACGTATAAAGATACACAACATATCCCTCCATACAGTCAATATCCCGAACCCCTCCTTTAGAGTGCAGGCATTATACTTCCCATTTCCAGGACTCAAGTCCGGCTATATAAAAATAACCGGTTTCCCTGAATCCCTTCACTAAATATTACCCTGCTCACACTCCAACAGATCGTCAGGTCCCAAATACCATTCGTCTCCATTCACTCCTATCGAACACGTTCACGCACGCCTGCTGGAAGTCCAAGCCCCTCGCCCACAAAATCTCCCTTACCCCTTACTTCCAACCTTTTCGAGGATGACCCCTACCCCGCCTTCCTTCCCATACAGATTTAAATGCTCTCCATGCCATTTTACTTTGATCCATTCTCTCTAAATGACCAAACCACCTCAACAACCCCTCTTCAGCCCTCTGACTAATACTTTTATTAACTCCACACCTTCTCCTAATTTCCACACTCCGAATTTTCTGCATAATATTTACACCACACATTGCCCTTAGACAGGACATCCCCACTGCCTCCAACCGCCTCCTCGCTGCTGCATTCACAACCCAAGCTTCACACCCATATAAGAGTGTTGGTACTACTATATTTTCATACATTCCCTTCTTTGCCTCCACATATACCTCAACGCACCACTTGCCTTTTTTCCCTCATCAATTCTATGATTAACCTCATCCTTCATAAATCCATCCACCGACACGTCAACTCCCAAGTATCTGAAAACATTCACTTCTTCCATACTCCTCCCCAATTTGATATCCAATTTTTCTTTATCTAAATCATTTGATACCCTCATCACCTTACTCTTTTCTATGTTCACTTTCAACTTTTTACCTTTACACACACTCCCAAACTCGTCCACTAACCTTTGCAATTTTTCTTTAGATCTCCCATAAGCACCGTATCATCAGCAAAAAGCAACTGTGTCAGTTCCATTTTGTATTTGATTCCCCACAATTTAATCCCACCCCTCTCTTGAACACCCTAGCATTTACTTCTTTTACAACCCCATCTATAAATATATTAAACAACCATGGTGACATTACACATCTCTGTCTAAGACCTACTTTTACTGGGAAATAGTCTCCCTCTCTTCTACACACCCTAACCTGAGCCTCACTATCCTCATAAAAACTCTTTACAGCATTTAGTAACTTACCACCTATTCCATTACTTGCAACATCTGCCACATTGCTTCCCTATCCACTCTATCATATGCCTTTTCTAAATCCATAAATGCAATAAAAACTTCCCTACCTTTATCTAAATACTGTTCACATATATGCTTCAATGTAAACACTTGATCTACACATCCCCTACCTACTCTAAAACCTCCTTGCTCATCCGCAATCCTGCATTCCGTCTTACCTCTAATTCTTTCAATTATAACTCTACCGTACACTTTTCCTGGTATACTCACTAAACTTATTCCTCTATAATTTTTACAATCTCTTTTGTCCCCCTTCCCTTTATATAAAGGGACTATACATGCTCTCTGCCAATCTCTAGGTACCTTCCCCTCTTTCATATATTTATTAAACAAAAATACCAACCACTTCAACACTATATCCCCCCCTGCTTTTAACATTTCTGTCATGATCCCATCAGTTCCAGCTGCTTTACCCCCTTTCATTCTACATAATGCCTCAAGCACCTCCCCCACACTCACATCCTGTTCTTCTTCACTCCTAAAAGATGGTATACCTCCCTGTCCAGTGCATGAAATTACCGCCTCCCTTTCCTCGTCGACATTTAAAAGTTCCTCAAAATATTCTCACCATCGACCCAAAACCTCCCTCTCCCCATCTACTAACTCCCCTACTCTGTTTTTAACTGACAAATCCATTTGTTTCCTAGGCTTTCTTAACTTGTTTAACTCACTCCAATTTTTTTTCTTATTTTCATTAAAAATTTTTGACAGTGCCTCTCCCACTCTATCATCTGCTCTCCTTTTGCACTCTCTCACCACTCTCTTCACCTTTCTTTTACTCTCCATATACTCTACTCTTCTTATAACACTTCTGCTTTGTAAAACACTTCTCATAAGCTAACTTTTTCTCTTTTATCACATCCTTTACTTCATCATTCCACCAATCACTCCTCTTTCCTCCTGCACCCACCCTCCTATAAACACAAAACTTCTGCCCCACATTCTAATACTGCATTTTTAAAACTATTCCAACCCTCTTCAACCCCCTCACTGCTCATACTTGCACCAGTCCACCTTTCTGCCAATAGTTGCTTCTATCTCACCCGAACTTCCTCCTCCCTTAGTTTATACACTCTCACCTCCCTCTTACTTGTTGTTGCCATTTTCCTCTTTTCCCATCTACCTCTTACTCTAACTGTAGCTACAACTAAATAATAATCCGATATATCAGTTGCCCCTCTATAAACGTGTACATCCTGGAGCCTACCCATCAACCTTTTATCCACCAATACATAATCTAACAAACTACTTTCATTATGTGTTATATCATACCTTGTATATTTATTTATCCTCTTCTTCATAAAATATGTATTACTTATTACTAAACCTCTTTCTACACATAGCTCAATTAAAGGCTCCCCATTTTCATTTACCCCTGGTACCCCAAATTTACCTACTACTCCCTTCACAACATTTTTGCACACTTTAACATTGAAATCCCCAACCACAAGTACTCTCACACTTGGTTCAAAACTCCCCACGCATTCACTCAACATTTCCCAAAATCTCTCTCTCTCCTCTACACTACTCTTCTCCAGATGCATATACGCTTACTATAACCCACTTTTCACATCCAACCTTTATTTTACTCCACATAGTCCTTGAATTAATACATTTATAGTCCCTCTTTTCCTGCCATAACTTATCCCTCAACATTATTGCTACTCCTTCTTTAGCTCTAACTCTATTTGAAACCCCTGACCTAATCCCATTTATTCCTCTCCACTGAAACTCTCCTACCCCCTTCATCTTTGTTTCACTTAAAGCCAGGACATTATATATATATATATATATATATATATATATATATATATATATATATATATATATATATATATATATATATACACACACACGCACACGAGAACCCATGTTGAAGACGTAACGTTGGGCTCACTACCACAGTCAGATGTCCTCTCTATTATTGTATGGACCGTTATGTTATGTATCGAAGGCCAGAATTAATTTCGTGAAATTAAAATGTATTATTGACTCAGTTGTGGGTGCAGGGAGCAGAATTTGTGATATATAATACGCATATGTGACGGGAAATACCTTGTATTGATGCCGAGTTTGTGACGTCATACAGGTGAGTCTCATATGTTACCTGTCAAGGATGAAAAGTAATTTAGATTATTTTCTGTTCTCAGTAAGCGTCTACTTATTGTTGCATCTGTAACAACTCCAGCAGATGCTCTTTTTGTTCTCATTAACTGATGCGGGTAAATTTATATTCTCCTGGGAAAATTTCAAGGAAGGAAATCTTGAGAAATGTGGTAGTTGATATCTGCGGTGGGTGGGAATGTAGAGTGGAGGCCAGGCAGGTCGATGGTGTCCTCACTACCTAACACACTGGTGCCAGTGCCACTCTACTCTGTCAGCACTCATGCTCTCATTCTCCAAGACAAAACTTGTAGTTGGTTTTTATCATCCCACAAGCATCATGTTCCACACGACGTGATATATACGGTAAGTCTTCACTTTGCTCTTGTTGTGCTACCAACTTCACAATTCAGACTAATGTTTTGTAACCTATATATATATATATTTCTCGTGCTAGAAATATTCATAGAAAACAGCTAAATTAACCGCCTAGAAAGATCTCTGGGGGTTTTCCTAGAGGTTATGGGGTTAAATATTCTTCCCCTAAATGACTTGGTAATAAAATCTGGGCTTAGTAGAGTTTATCGCTGAAAAAGTCACTCCAAGAAGAATGTTGTTTTGTTGGTATGTGTGTAACCAGTGGGAACAGTGCCGTCAGTTCCAGGCTGGGGGGCGCACATCCCCTCGCTCATACATGTCCACACTACCAACTTGTATTACCTCAGAGTAACACCTGTCCACGGAAGGACAATACTCATTAAATTATGCTACTTGAATTTGAGGGGGAAAACAGAAAATCGTAGACATGTCAACTGAACATAATAAAAAATGTTGCAATAAATCAGTGACTTGAAAGAAAGGAGGATTTGTCTGAATTACAAAAAGCTCAGCATTAACTTTTTCAACAGTGGAATTAGTGTTCTTAATCACAGTTGTGACTTTCTCGAGAGTAATACCCGAAATGCTCCTCATACTAGTCGCTTTCTTTTGTGCTTAACAATATTTTATTACGTGTAAACTATATTTTCTATATTGCGCTAAGATTTTTTTTTTATATTTTTAATAATGTTTAATATTTACACATTATGCTATACAAAACAACCACAGGGGAGATGAATGATAGCTTTAGGACTTCGTGTTGCAATCAACACATCATCATGAGCTTGTAATGTTACAGAAAAGAGGAAGAGGTCCAAGCACATACAGTCACAGGAAGCACTGTTGCTGGAGCTCCAGCAAAGGTGCTCCATGTTATCGTATCTGCTTGGACCTCCTCATCTTTCCTGCAACATTGCAAGCTCCTGATGATGTGTTGATTGCATCGCGATAGGCCTAGAGCTATCATTCACCTCCCCTGTGGTTGTTTTAAATCTTGTATCGCTTGTTCGCGATATTTGCAATACATTAATAGTTGCTATACATCCCCTGGCTCCTACAGTGACGAATATTAACACATCGTAACCAAAGTTCTTATAAACGATACGTTTTGTCTTGCTGGTCGTATTAAGGAATACCTGGAAGGTGTAAATTGTGGACAGTGTTTGTGGTTGTCGTTACTACGGCCCTCCCACCCTAGTGACAAACTCCCACCCTAGTGACAAACTCCCACCCTAGTGACAAACTCCCACCCTAGTGACAAACTCCCACCCTAGTGATAAACTCCCACCCTAGTGACAAACTCCCACCCTAGTGCCAACCTCCCACCCTAGTGACAAACTCCCACCCTAGTGACAAACTCCCACCCTAGTGCCAAACTCCCACCCTAGTGACAAACTCCCACCCTAGTGACAAACTCCCACCCTAGTGCCAAACTCCCACCCTAGTGACAAACTCCCACCCTAGTGACAAACTCCCACCCTAGTGACAAACTCCACCCTAGTGCCAAACTCCCACCTAGTGACAAACTCCCACCCTAGTGCCAAACTCCCACCCTAGTGACAAACTCCCATCCTAGTGACAAACTCCCACCCTAGTGACAAACTCCCACCCTAGTGCCAAACTCCCACCCTAGTGCCAAACTCCCACCCTAATGCCAAACTCCCACCCTAGTGACAAACTCCCACCCTAGTGGCAAACTCCCACCCTAGTGACAAACTCCCACCCTAGTGACAAACTCCCACCCTAGTGCCAAACTCCCACCCTAGTGCCAAACTCCCACCCTAGTGACAAACTCCCACCCTAGTGACAAACTCCCACCCTAGTGACAAACTCCCACCCTAGTGCAAAACTCCCACCCTAGTGCCAAACTCCCACCCTAGTGCCACCCTCCAACCCTAGTGACACCCTCCAACCCTAGTGCCACCCTCCCACCCAAGTGCTGCCCTCCCTCCCTAGTGCTGCCCTCCTTTCCTAGTGTCACCCTCCCACCATAGTGCTGCCCTTCCACCCTAGTGCTGCCCTCCCACCCTAGTGCTGCCCTCCCACCCTAGTGCTGCCCTCCTACCCTAATGCTGCCCTCCCACCCTAGTGTCACCCTCCCACCATAGTGCTGCCCTCCCACCCTAGTGCTGCCCTCCCACCCTAGTGTCACCCTCCCACCCTAGTGCTGCCCTCCCACCCTAGGGCTGCAATCCCACTCTAATGCCACCCTCCCACCCTAGTGTCATCCTCCCACCCTAGTGCCACCCTCCTACCCTAGTGCTACCCTCCCACCCAAGTGCTGCCCTCCCACCCTAGTGCTGCCCTCGCACCCTAGCTGCCCTCCCTTCCTAGTGCCACCCTCCTACCATAGTGCTGCCCTCCCACCCTAGTGCTGCCCTCCCACCCTAGTGCTGGTCTTCCACCCTAGTGCTGCCCTCCCTTCCTAGTGCCACCCTCCCACCCTAGTGCTGCCCTCCCACCCTAGTGCTGCCCTCCTACCCTAATGCTGCCCTCCCACCCTAGTGTCACCCTCCCACCACAGTGCTGCCCTCCCACCCTAGTGCTGCCCTCCCACCCTAGTGCTGCAATCCCACTTTAATGCCACCCTCCCACCCTAGTGCCATCCTCCCACCCTAGTGCCACCCTCCTACCCTAGTGCCACCCTCCCACCCAAGTGCTGCCCTCCCACCCTAGTGCTGCCCTCGCACTCTAGTGCTGCCCTCCCTTCCTAGTGCCACCCTCCCACCCAAGTGCTGCCCTCCCACCCTAGTGCTGCCCTCGCACTCTAGTGCTGCCCTCCCTTCCTAGTGCCACCCTCCCACCATAGTGCTGCCCTCCCACCCTAGTGCTGGTCTCCCACCCTAGTGCTGCCCTCCCACCCTAGTGCTGCCCTCCTCACCTAGTGTCACCCTCCCACCATAGTGCTGCCCTCCCACCCTAGTGTCACCCTCCCACCATAGTGCTGCCCTCCCACCCTAGTGCTGCCCTCCCACCCTAGTGCTGCAATCCCACTATAATGACACCCTCCCACCCTAGTGCCATCCTCCCACCCTAGTGCCACCCTCCTACCCTAGTGCCACCCTCCCACCCAAGTGCTGCCCTCCCACCCTAGTGCTGCCCTCCTACCCTAGTGTCACCCTCCCACCATAGTGCTGCCCTCCCACCCTAGTGCTGCCCTCCCACCCTAGTGTCACCCTCCCACCATAGTGCTGCCCTCCCACCCTAGTGCTGCCCTCCCACCCTAGTGCTGCAATCCCACTATAATGACACCCTCCCACCCTAGTGCCACTCTTTCACCATAGTGCTGCCCTTCCACCCTAGTGCCACCCTCCCACCACAGTGCTGCCCTCCCACCCTAGTGCTGCCCTCTCACCCTAGTGCCATCCTCCCACCCTAGTGCCACCCTCCCACCCTAGTGTGCCCTTCCACCTGGCTGAATCTGTTCAGCTCTGTGTCGTGTAATGTGAAAAAACAATATAAACAATTGGAGTGAAGATTCGTATTATTACCTTTCACGATGTTCATAGTTTCACGTTTGTAAGTTAAGGATCAGTCAGTAGAGTTGAACCGATTACATCTGCACACTTGCAATGTACTCGTGTGATCTGTGAGGACCTTATTGGGATCATCTTGTCTTTCGAAGTGACCACTGAAAACCAATTTTCAGTACGAACATATATCATTCTCATTGTTTTCACATGTCTACATGTACAAATAACATGGTTCTTAGTTTCGCTAAAGGATAAATAACATTTTTCTCGTTTCCCCCCCCCCCAAAAAAAAAAAATGTAGGCTTGGAGAAACAAGTCTATTATGTTCCATGAATGACAAGTCAACACTTTCTATGGTGTAATTCGGAGCCAATATTATGACTCAGAAATACAAAAGTATTTCTTTTGTTATGAGTTAGTAAGGTTAACTGTGTGTGCAGACTGGATGGCGTTATCAATGAGTATTTATTATTTAATTATTTCACCTTCAGTGTTCCATGACCGAATATTTCTTTCTGAAGATTAACGAGTATTCTTGTTGCGTCATCAAGACATGAATATTCGTGTGATTTCGTTGTGTTAATCCACAAAGCAATAATTGTTGAACTGTGTATTACGTAAACACCCATCTTAGTAGTTTTCTTGAGGACGGTTTTCTTGATCAAAGGCATTGTATCTGACTTCTTCCTGGGATTCAAACTGAATATCTCCCACTCCCAGAGGCGCTGTGTGCCCCTATGGGCTTAACGCTTTCCCTCTCCCCTCATTTATTTAAATTAAAAAAGCAAAGCGTAACTAAAACCTCACCTGAACTGCGATTCTTTTTGATCAAATGTGTGTACTCACCTATATGTACTCACCTATATGTACTCACCTATATGTGGTTGCAGGGGTCGATTCATAGCTCCTAGCCCCGCCTCTTCACTGGTCGATACTAATTCACTCTCTCCCTGCTCCATGATCTTTGTCATACCTCTTCTTAAAGCTATTTATGGAACTTGCTTCCACTACTTCACTCTCCAGATTATTCCAGTTCCTGACAACTCTAAGACAAAAGAAATACTTCCTAACATCCCTATGACTCATCTGGGTTTTCAGCTTCCAATTGTGTCCCCTTGTTTCTGTATCCCATCTCTGAAACATTCGATCCTTGTCCACCTCGTCAATGCCTCTTAGTATTTTATACGTTGTTATCATGTCCCCTCTATCCCTCCTATCCTCTAGTGTCATCAGGTTGAGTTCCCTTAACCTCTCCTCATAAGACATACCCCTCAGTTCCGGGACTAATCGTGTTGCAATTTTTTGCACTTTCTCCAGTTTCGTGACGTGTTTGACTAAGTGAGGGTTCCATACTGACACTGCATATTCCAGTATAGGCCTTACGTACACTGTGTACAATGTCACGAATGACTCCTTACTCAGATGTCTAAACGCCAATCTCAGGTTTGCCAATCTCCCATATGCTGCAGCAGTTATTTGATTGATGTGTGCCTCAGGCGGCGACATGTTCGTTATAATGCTTACCTCAAGATCCTTTTCTTTAATTGACGTCTGCAACTGTTGGTTTCCTAACCTGCACTCCGTCTGCGGTCTTCTGTGTCCTTCCCCAATCTTCATGACCTTACACTTACTGCGGTTAAACTCCAGGAGCCATTTGTCGGACCATACTTGTAGTTTGTCCAGATCCCCTTGTACTCTTAACTGATCCTCGCCCACTTGCATTCTCCTCATCAGCGAACAGTGACACTTCTGAATCTATTCCTTCCACCATGTCATTCACGTATACAAGAAACAGCACCGGGCCTAAGACTGAACCTTGTGGAACCCCACTCGACAAATTCGCCCACTTCGACACTTCAGCACGTACCAATACTCGTTGTTTCCTTCCTGCCAGGTATTCCCTGGTCCATTGCAGTACTTTCCCCGTTATTCCTGCCTGCTCCTCTAATTTTTGCACCAGTCTCTTGTGTGGTACTGTGTCAAAAGCTTTCTTGCAGTCTAAAAAGATGCAATCTACCCATCCCTCTCTCTCCTGTCTTACTTCTGTTACCTCATCGTAGAACTCAAGTAGATTTGTGACACAGGATTTCCCATCTCTGAAGCCGTGCTGACTGCCATGTACGAGCCCAATCTTTTCAATGTGTTCCACTACTTTTCTCCTGATAATCTTTTCCATGATTTACATACTATACAAGTCAGTGACACTGGTCTGTAGTTTAATGCTGCCTGTCTGTCCCCTTTCTTAAAAATTGGAACTACATGTGCTTCTCTTCCACGCCTCAGGCAACTGCCCTGTTTCGATAGATTTACTGAAGATTGCTGCTAGCGGCACATACAGTTCCTCTGCTCCCTCTCTCAGTATCCATGGAGATATGTTACCTGGGACCCACTGCCTTCCAGGTATCGAGTTCGTCTAGCAGTTTCTTCACCTCTACCTTGGTTATGCGTATTGTGTCCAGCGCCTGCTTGTGCACCCTACCTCCACAGTTTGCTGGAAGCATTCCTGACTCTGTTGTGAATACTTCTCTAAATCTTTTGTTTAGTTCATCACAAACTTCTTGGTCACTCTTCATCAGCTCCCCTTCTTCTTTCCTCAGCCTGATTACCTGGTCCTTGACTGTTGTTTTTCTCCTAATGTGACTGTATAACAACTTTGGTTCAGATTTGGCTTTGATGCTATGTCGTTCTCGTATTGTCTCTGGGCCTCTCTCCTTATCCCTGCATATTCGTTTCTGGTTCTTCTGCTCAACTCCTTGTTTTCTTGAGTCCTTTGCTTTCTATACCTTTTCGATGCTCTAGCACACTTGGCTTTGGCCTCTTTACACCTCCAATTAAACCATGGGCTCACTCTGGTCTTACCATTTTCTCTGTTGCCCTTTGGTATGAACCATTCCTCTGCCTCCCTGCACTTAGTGGTCATCATTTCCATCATTTCACTTACTGTCTTTCCATCTAGTTCTCTTTCCCATTGCACATCATGCAGGAAACTTCTCAATCATATGTAGTCCCCTTTTTTGAAGTTCGGTTTCTCTCTTTGTTCTCGTGCTGCTCCATTCTCCACTGTTAACTCGACAAGATATTCAAAACTCAGGACATCATGATCACTAGCGCCAAGGTGAATATTAGATGCAGTCTTGCTGCAACATCCTCTCCTCTCTCTCTGGTTGTATCCCTAACATGTTGGTGCATGAAGTTCTCCAATACAGTCTCCAACATCTTAGCCCTCCATGTTTCTGGTCCCCCATGTGGCTCTAGGTTTTCCCAGTCAATCTCTTTATTATTAAAATCCCCATTATAAGCAATTTTGTCCTACTCATATGAGCCTTCCTGGCCGCTTCAGCTAGTGTATCCACCATTGCCCTATGTGCACATCATACTCTTCTGTTCTCCTGCTATTAAGTGGTGGGTTATACATCAATGCTATCATCACATTTGGATCCCCAGTCTGAAGTGTTCCTACAATGTTTCCCTTCTTTCCATTCCTCCCATCTTCTCAAACCTCCACCGTTTTTTATGAGCAATGCTACTCCTCCCCCTCCTTTGTTTTTCCTCATAATCTGATAGCCAGGTGGAAAAATTGCATCTGTTATCATCCCTGTAAGTTTTGTTTCTGTTAGTGCTATGATGTCAGGTGATGCATCAATGATGTGTTCTTGCCACTCTTCACTCTTATTTGTTATTCCATCTGCATTGGTGTACCATACCTTTAGCTTCCTTTCCATTACTGTATTTTGGGAGATGGAAGAGGAAGGTGCAGGCTGGGAGAATGGGAGGCAGGGCACAATATTATGGGAGGCTGCTGTGATTGTGGAATTAGTGCTTAGGGTGGCTATGGAGTGAGGTTGGTTTCTGTTTACTGTGTTTTGTTGATATGTGGTGACAGGGGTTGAGAGGTTTCTGTAAGCATTTGTGTTTGATGTTCACCCAAAGGCTGAGCTTTCCTGTCTGTCGTTGCCTGTCCTGTCTCTCTTTCCTTCCACTGGTTTTGTCTTGCTCTCAATTTCAGTTGTTCCCTTTCCTTTCGTGTTCTGTCTCGATTGAGGAACACTTTTTGATAATCTGGAGAGTCTTTTAACAGTGGTTTCTGTTGTAGTATCCTGTTCCATACCACATCTGTCTTGAATGTCAGTCTGATTGGTCGATTTTTTTTCTCTCGAATACCCCCAAGTCTGTGAAAATTTTCTACCTGAGACATGTCCCTCTCTCCTGTTATTGCAATGATGTTCTTAATCTATGTTTTCTCCCAATGCTTTCTTTCATCATAGGTCTGCCCTTCAACCTCCTGAAGCCCATGAATAATTATTGACCTCTTCCTCTCCTCTTCCCATTTCTTTTCCCTCTGTATCTCTGGATCTGATTTAAGCATCTCCTTTGCAGTTTCCCTAATCATCTCCCAGACACCATGATGGCCTGATATTACTGCTGCAAAAGACTGCTTAGCTCCATCCCCTCCTTCAGTCCTCTCGCTGCCTGCTGATGTTCCCATTTCAGTCATCTTGCTCCTTTCAGACCTCATCTTTAGGTCCTTCTTCAGCACATCCATTTCTTCCTCCAATCTCTGTATCTTTGCCTCAGCTACTACAGCTCGTGATTCCCACTTCTTGCTCTCTGCAGATATTTGCTCTAACATGTTATTGCAAAGCTCATTTAACTTTTTCTCCCATTGTTGTTCCATTTTGTTCTTGAGCCGTTCTACCCATTCTTCCTTTTCCGACCAGCCATCATCGGTTCCCTTGCCTTTATGTCCTCCCTTTTGAGAGCCCATTTTATTTTTATCCTGTTGGGATGTTCTAGCTGCTTCAGCTTATCGTAAAAATGCGTGTGTGGTGGGGGGGGGATTTATGAGCTAATGTGTTAGGTTAGGTTTGTGTATGTGTGTGTGTGTGTGTGTACTCACATAATTGTACTCACCTAATTGTGGTTGCAGGGGTCGAGACTCAGCTCCTGGCCCCGCCTCTTCACTGATCGCTACTGGATCCTCTCTCTCTCTGCTTCCTGAGCTTTGTCATACCTCTTCTTAAAACTATGTATGGTTCCTGCCTCCACTACTTCACTTGCTAGGCTATTCCACTTGCTGACAACTCTATGACTGAAGAAATACTTCCTAACGTCCCTGTGACTCGTCTGAGTCTTCAGCTTCCAGTTGTGACCCCTTGTCCCTGTGTCCCCTCTCTGGAACATCCTATCTCTCCTACCTTCACTTCCTCTGTTAAGACTCCTTTACTCATTTTTCCTTTATTTCTGTATACAAGATCTTTATAACATCCTTCGTCATATGGATGTCTTATGGTTGATCATTCTCTGGTCCACCGGGAGGCCTGATCATGGACCGGGCCGCGGGGGTGTTGACCCACGGAACACCATCGAGGTACAGTGGAACTCCATTAATGGAGTGAAATCTGAATGGGGATTAGGCACTAGTGGCGTTCCACAAGGATCAGTTTTAGGCCCTCTCTTGTTCATAATTTACATTAATGACCTTGATGAAGGGATTACTAGTGACATAAGTAAGTTTGCTGATGATACAAAGATAGGCCGTATAATTCACTCTGAGGAGGATATCAATGAACTCCAGGACGATTTGAACAAATTAATGTCTTGGTCTGAGAAATGGCAGATGAAGTTTAATGTGGATAAGTGTAAGGTACTTGCCCTTGGTAATGAAAATAACCCTCGAAGCTATAATCTAGGTGAAGTAGAGCTTGGTCATACAGAATGTGAAAAAGACTTGGGAGTCATGGTAAGCAGAAATCTAAAGCCAAGACAGCAGTGTCTCAGTGTGCGCAACAAGGCCAACAGATTACTTGGATTTATCTCAAGAAGTATAAGTAACAGAAGTTCAAAAGTTATTTTACAGCTCTATACATCACTAGTGAGGCCTCATTTAGATTATGCTGCTCAGTTTTGGTCCCCCTACTACAGGATGGACATAGACTCATTAGAGAACATACAGAGAAGAATGACTAAAATGATTTACTGTGTAAGGAACCTCCCGTATGAAGATAGACTTAAAGCCTTAAATCTCCACTCTCTGGAGAGGCGTAGAATGAGGGGAGATATCATTGAAGTGTATAAGTGGATGACGGGGATAAACAAGGGAGACATTAATAAAGTACTGAGGGTGTCGAACCAGGTAAGAACCAGGAATAATGGATTTAAGTTGGATAAATTTAGATTTAGAAAGGACATAGGTAAGTACTGGTTTTCTAACAGAGTTGTAGATGCGTGGAACAGTCTTCCCAGTGGGGTGATAGAGGTTAGGACCTTGGGTAGCTTTAAGAAGAGACTGGACAAATATATGAGTGGGAGGGGCTGGGTTTGATTGGTGTCAAGGGGTACGGGAGTTATTTCTTGAGTAGCTTTAGTTAGATGTCGTTTTGATAAGGACCTGCCTCGTATGGGCCAGTAGGCCTTCTGCAGTGTTCCTACATTCTTATGTTCTTATGTTCTTATGTCACGACCATAATTCGTTCCAATACTCTGGTCGCGACCCGATTTGGTCGTGACCCGAACCTAATTTCCCCATTGGATTGTATGTAAATACGATTAATCAGTTCCAGACCCCTACGAACTGTATATAAATATTGTTTTTTAATATTTTTAAGCACAAAAATAGTTAATTATACCATAGAAGGCACAGTGCAATAGTAAACTAAATGTAAAAACCTTGAATAACGCTGATAAAACTTTGAACAACAGAGAAAACTAATATTGCATGAGTCTGTTCTAGGCCTCTACGAACCGTTAATTATCTTCCGATTTCTTTCGTTTTTCGTTTACATTAAGAATCATCTTTCCATCATACATTACCCAAGTTTCAATAAGATAGCCCAACAAATAACTGAGAAAAAAATATTTACCAAAAATCATACATGTCAAGCCCTAGCCGGGTACTGGCACGGCGAGAAGCTGTTTGTGCACTACCTGCTGATAAAACATTGCTAGTCCGAATTTATCACGGTTGTAATTACTGTAATTTATGAAGAACTTACTTCCGAGATAACTGACGAAAACGAGCGCTCACTGAAAAAAAAATCAAGAAAATAAGTCACTGTCTGACTTTTAGGTTATCCTAGGTTCTCTACACATACGCTGCTATGTATGATATTCTATGTAGTAACTGTATTGTGTATACCTGAATAAACTTACTTGCTTAGTTTTATGGCATTACGAGTGTATATCACAGTTAGCACTGTACTACGCTACGTGGTCTCTAATATAAGTACCCAGGAGGGGATAAAAGTATGGTACTTTATCCCTTATCCTCGAGTTCTCAGCGAATGAACCCATGTCTGACCGAGACCGACTATATGGCGAGGGTCTTTGTTAGGAGTACACAAACAACAGGAAGTAGGGAAAATTGGTGCATGCAAAAAAAAAAAAAAAAAAAAAAAAGGCGTGGAATGTAAAAATTGGCGATGCTGTGTTTGTTCGTCATCCGATTATGTGTTCGTGACGAGATGCAAAAATTTTGCTAATTTTTTGGTCGTGAACCGATTTGATCGTGTTCGGAAGCGTTCGCGACCAGAGGTTCCACTGTATTTTCCAGGTATTCATCGTTTCTTCCAACCGATACTTCCTGCGTCTACTGAGTTTATGGCTCCGGTGTAATGGTAAAAATATGCTGCTCTCTTTCTGACAGATTAAAGAAGCACAGGAGAGAGAGAGAGAGAGACAGACAGACAGATAGAGTGAGAGAGACATTAATTAAAGTGCCAGGATCATCTGCCACATTTGCCATTCATATTTCCTACCATGTACAATTCTCCTCTATCTTTGATCCTCAATTTTCGATTCTGAAGGTTCCTCTTGGCAGCTTGTTCCTCTCATCTTTATTATCATCATTCTACAACCGCTCCTCTCCGTCATGTTAAAGATCATAGCCTCTCCATGTGCTGGTCCTTTGTCAAAATTATCTATCCATCTTCTTGGCTTATTAAGAGCCATTTCTAGAATCGACTACCTGTTTTAATAGTTATAATCATAATTCTAATTTTTAAATGGTGGACCGGTAAGCCAGGGGAAAGCGTCAGTCAGATGACCAAAAGCTCCATTTGTGGGTCATCATATAGCTAAGGCCCGCGTCAGGAAACACTTGTCCTGGTTCCTAACAAACATTACCTAACCTAACCTAGAATGGACTCTTGTAAACATCTTTAATTACTAATGTGAGCCGCCTGAGAGGCTAGCTTATTGTGCATCCCATGTTCATCCTGTGAACGGTAGAGCAAAAAAAAAAAAGGAATATAAAGGTAATAATAGGTCTTAATTAGTGCCCCAATGGATATTTTTACATCTTTAAAAATAGTCATTTCATATATTACATTTTTTTTTCACCTAGCCAATCAACACAATACAATATGAAGATACAATCTCTAAAGATAACAGTCCATTCATCAAGATTTCACACATATTACCATTTACCATGAAGTGCTTTGTCATATCCTGTAGGATCTGTCTGAAGATGTGTCTGAAGGCCCGATGCTTGGACACACTTAGATATAGTGTTCCAGTATGTGGCCTTGACTCTGTCCACACACTTCACATGTCATGTCACTGTTCCTTCCATACAGACCGTAGTGTCAGACATACATCCTAACAGTAACAACGTATTGCTACCTACTGATCTTCTTACTTTCTCCACAGACATGTTGTACTTGACACATCCTGATATGATACGCCTATAAATAATGTTGTACTTTCTTCAAACTCGTTTGCTAATTGTTGTCAAACAATTATCAAAATTATATTGACCTAATTTGTCCGAAATGCTCTGCATAACAAGTGGCTTTCTATATAATAGTATGTCATAGATGTCAGCTAGGCCTGTATACCCTGTACATGTACTTGGGAAATAAAGATATTATTATTATTATTATTATTATTATTATTATTATTATTATTATTATTATTATCGACATTTTGGGGGGGCTAGTTTTGCCAGGTTATTAATTTATCATGCTTCCGAAGCCTACTAGAGAGGGACTTAATAAAATTTTAAAAACATTTTTAATAATTTGTGTATATCTATATTGCTTTATACGTAGCAATGTACATTTAGATCTCAGGTAATTTCGAGCAGTTAATACAAATAGGGAGTCAGAAAATTACACTACCGGTAACTGGAGTTTCCAGAAGCATGATCACCAGCTCAACTTGTAAGGTAGAAGCACAGTTATTAATTCTAATACACATCTGTATTATATTGACAAAGTGGATTTCATCAAGTCATAAACAAATCGTACTTGTGACTCGATAAATCCCACAGTGTGGGCTCAACGTTGTCAATAAAGAATCTTCTTATTGTATTTGTCTCTCTCCATCATGTCGGTATTTTATACCATTTCTATCCCGCGCTGTACCAGGCCACGGCCGCCGTCGCCGCCGCTGCTGGCTTACCGCTGCTGAACACGGTGGTTGCTCAGGATATTGACACTGAGTGGTATGTAACTCCAAGTGTACGCCTATCTCAGGCATTAAAGTATCCTTGACTGGGGGTAAAAAGATGATACACAGCCGTCATGACTCGTGTAGTGGATAGGCTTTAAACCCTTTATTAACCCATCAGAAACCGGTGACGTTGTGACTTGCGTACTCTCGTCTCCGCTACGTTAGTCTGTCCACTGACTTTGTCCTCTTTTTTCCTCATACCCGACTAAATGACAGTAATTATTCTCCTTCTTTCCGCCATAGAGGTTAAGTTAGGTAAGATTCGTCAGGAAACAGGACAAGTGTTTTCTGACTCGGGTCTTAGTCATATAAAGACCCGCCACTGGAGCTTTTCCCCATCTGACCGAGGCCTTCCGCTGGAATAGAGCCGGATTTAGAGATCCCCTACATAAAGCCGGATTCACTGAGATCCCAACCCAGAGCCGGATTCACAGAACATCTCCACGATACGTCCCCAGAGTTTAAGACCTACGCAAGCCTCTAGAAAGAAACTGAAGGACCTATCACGGCATTAAGACAAGTTCAGATGGATCTTCCACTGTCCGCTCAGACGGATGTTTTACCCACATAGTAGGTATTGGTCCGGCCAGGGTATTGTAGGTATTGTTCTAACCAGGGTATTGTACGTGTTGTTCATCCAGGGTATTGTGGACATTGTTCCAGCCAGGGTGCTGAAGGCACTGTACCAGCCTGGGTACTGTAGGTATTGTACCAACCAGGGTATTGTAGGTATTGTACCAGCCAGGGTATTGTAGGTATTGTACCAGCCAGGGTATTTTAGGTATTGTGCCAGCCGGGGTACTGTAGGTACTGTACCAGCCAGGGTATTGTAGGTATAATTCAAGCCAAGGTGTTGTAGGTATTGTACCAACCAGGGTATTGTAGGTATTGTACCAGCCAGGGTATTGTAGGCATTGTACCAGCCAGAGTATTGCAGATATTGTACCAGCCAGGGTATTGTAGGTATTGTACCAGCCAGGGTATTGTAGGTATTGTACCAGCCAGGGTATTGTAGATATTGTATCAGCCAGGGTATTGTAGGTATTGTACCAGCCAGGGTATTGTAGGTATTGTACCAGCCAGGGTATTGTACCAGCCAGGGTATTGTACCAGCCAGGGTATTGTAGGTATTGTACCAGCCAGGGTATTGTAGAAATTGTACCAGCCAGGGTATTGTACCAGATGAGTTTGAGAATGTGTGTAAAGGTAGAAAGTTGAAAGTGAACATAGAAAAGAGTAAGGTGATGAGGGTATCAAACGATTTAGAAAAGAAAAAATGGATATCAAATTGGGGAGGAGGAGTATGGAAGAAGTGAATGTTTTCAGATACTTGGGAGTTGACGTGTCGGCGGATGGATTTATGAAGGATGAGGTTAATCATAGAATTGATGAGGGAAAAAAGGTGAGTGGTGCGTTGAGGTATATGTGGAGTCAAAAAACGTTATCTATGGAGGCAAAAAGAAAGGGAATGTATGAAAGTATAGTAGTACCAACACTCTTATATGGATGTGAAGCTTGGGTGGTAAATGCAGCAGCGAGGAGACGGTTGCAGGCAGTGGAGATGTCCTGTCTAAGGGCAATGTGTGGTGTAAATATTATGCAGAAAATTCGGAGTGTGGAAATTAGGAGAAGGTGTGGAGTTAATAAAAGCATTAGTCAGAGGGCAGAAGAGGGGTTGTTGAGGTGGTTTGGTCATTTAGAGAGAATGGAGCAAAGTAGAATGACATGGAAAGCATATAAATCTATAGGGGAAGGAAGGAGGGGTAGGGGTCGTCCTCGAAAGGGTTGGAAAGAGGGGGTAAAGGAGGTTTTGTGGGCTAGGGGCTTGGACTTCCAGCAAGCGTGCATGAGCGTGTTAGATAGGAGTGAATGGAGACGAATGATACTTGGGACCTGACGATCTGTTGGAGTGTGAGCAGGGTAATATTTAGTGAAGGGATTCAGGGAAACCGGTTATGTTCATATAGTCGGACTTGAGTCCTGGAAATGGGAAGTACAATGCCTGCACTTTAAAGGAGGGGTTTGGGATATTGGCAGTTTGGAGGGATATGTTGTGTATCTTTATACGTATATGCTTCTAAGCTGTTGTATTCTGAGCACCTCTGCAAAAGCAGTGATAGTGTGTGAGTGTGGTGAAAGTGTTGAATGATGATGAAAGTATTTTCTTTTTGGGGATTTTCTTTCTTTTTTGGGTCACCCTGCCTCGGTGGGAGACGGCCGACTTGTTGAGAAAAAAAAAAAAAAAAAAAATATATATATATATATATATATATATATATATATATATATATATATAATATATATCAATAAGATGACACAGTATACAGGTGATATCAGAATATGCAAAACAACCACTGTGAAAGGATAGTGAAATTCCAAGCGCATTCGTGACTTCTCACATTATCAAGGAATGTGAGAAGTCATGAAAGCGGTTGGAATTTCACTATCCTTTCACAGTGGTTGTTTTGCATATATATATATATATATATATATATATATATATATATATATATATATATATATATTATATATATATAATAATATATTATATATTATATATATATGCGTTGTGTGTTGTGTGTTTGTGTGTGTGATGTGTGGTGTGTGTGTGTTGTGTGTGTGTGTGTGTGTGTGTGTGTTTTGTGTGGTGTGTGTTTGTGTTTTAAAATTTATCTTCATCGTAGGTAATTAAAATATCCGCTGTGTAATTGATGATAGTAATTCTATAGTGATTTGCAACACTTTTGCAACACTTAACACACCTTTGCAACATTTGACATTTGACAATGTGTGGAGCGCTATGATCGTAGGAGTGGTGACCTTGGTGGTGGTGACCTTGGTGGTGGTGACCTTGGTGACGGTGACCTTGGTGGTGGTGACCTTGGTGGTGGTGACCTTGGTGGCGGTGACCTTGGTGGTGGTGACCTTGGTGGTGGTGACCTTGGTGGCGGTGATCTTGGTGGTGGTGACCTTGGTGGCGGTGACCTTGGTGGTGGTGAGCTTGGTAGTTGTTGTGACCTTGGTGGTGGTGACATAGTGGTGGTGACCTTGGTGGTGGTGGTCATCTTGGTAGTGGTGGTGACCTTAGTGGTGGTGGTGACCTTCGTGTTGGTGACCTTGGTAGTGGTGGTCATCTTGGCAGTGGTGGTGACCTTGTTGATGGTGACCTTGGTGCCGGTGGTGACCTTAGTAGTGATGGTGACCTTGGTAGCAGAGGTGATCTTGGTAGTGGCGGCGACCTTGGTGGTGGTGGTGGCCTTGGTAGTGGGGGTGACCTTGGTGATGGTGACCTTGGTAGTGGTGACCTTGGTGATGGTGACCTTGGTGTCGGTGGTGACCTTGGTAGTGGTAGTGGTGACCTTGGTAGCGGTGGTGACCTTCGTAATGATGGTGACCTTGGTGGTGGTGGTGATGACCTTGGTAGTGGTGGTGATTTTGGTGGCGGTAGTGACCTTGTTGGTGGTGATGATGACCTTGGTGGTGGTGGTGGCCTTGGTAGTAGTGGTGATTTTGGTGGTGGTGGTGACCTTGGTAGTGGTGGCGGTGACCTTGTTAGTGGTGGTGGCGACCATGGTAGTGGTGGTGGTGGTGACCTTGGTAGTGGTAGTGACCTTGGTAGTGGTGGGGACCCTGGTAGTGGTAGTGACCTTAGTAGTGGTGGTGACCTTGGAAGCAGTAGTGACCTTGATAGTGGTGGTGGTGACCTTGGTAGTGGTGGTGATGACTTAGTAGTGATGGTGACCTTGGTAGTGATGGTGACCTTGGTAGTGATGGTGACCTTGGTAGTGATGGTGAGCTTGGTAGTGAGACCTTGGTGATGGTGGGGACCTTGGTGGTGATGATGACCTTGGCAGTAGTGGTGACCTTGGTGGTAGTGGTAACCTTGATGGTAGTGGTGGTGACATTGGTGGTGGTGACCTTGGTGGTGGTGACCTTGGTGGTGGTGACCTTGGTGGTGGTGGTGACCTTCAGGTATTTCTTTAGGTTTGTGCTGGTTGAAAAATGAAATGACTTGGATGAAGTTTCGGTGGAGGCAAATATAATACACAGCTTCAAGATTAGGTATGTTGATGAACTAGATACACGTCACTTTATTGATGGAGACGTTTCGCCACCCTGTGGCTTTATCCATCAGATACCACCTTCGCCACCTGGCGATGGTGTAAGAGGTGGAGAGGGTAATTTTGAAGTGATCAGTCACTCTGCCTTGATGTGAGGTGATCAGTCACTCTGCCTTGATGTGAGGTGATCAGTCACTCTGCCTTGATATGAGATGTTCACTCAGCCTTGATAAATTTGACGCAGAAGCATAAAGATGGAGACTTATGTACTAGAGTCAGAGGAGAGGTGTAGTAGTCGAAGATTTCATCAAAGGTGGGCAGGACCCACTAGCAGCAGTAACAATAAAAAAGTGTCAGATTGGATTAAGGTAAAAAATAGTGGTGTCCCTCAAGGATCAGTGCTAGGGTCACTAATATCTAATATGTTAATAACCTGCCAGAGAGGGTCGAATCGCATGTGTCTATGTGCAGATGATGTGAAGCTATTTAGATGAATGTGAACAGAACAACAGGTCGAAGGCTTCCAGAGAGATATACACATGTTACAGGGGAGGTCAGGCAAGTGGCTGCTAGAGTTCAAAGAAATGTCCCGCGGCTCTGTTGGTAACTCACTCAGCTAGCATAGTGAGTGCAGGGGGGAAACGTTGGGCATGTTTCCTTACACCTGCTGCACCTGGTCACTAGCAGTAAGTAAGTATTTGTGAGTTAGTCGACTGTGTGGGTGGCATCCAGGGAAATGGTAGTGTATCTTGGAGAGGGTTGAGCTTTGATATGAGTTGAGCTGTAAAACTGATCTGGGTAAAAAAAAAATGAAATTTGTTAAAGGAGAAGAGAGACCGAAGATGGAACATAGACAGAAGGTGAGAAACTACAGGTATCGACGAGGAAAAGCACCAGGAAGTAAACATAACGCTGAACGTACCTCTGGAAGCACAACACCAACACTTCAGCGGCCTTCGTGAGGCTAACAGAGAATTTTGAAAAAGAATATTATAGGACTTTGTACACAACGTAGGGGAGGCCTATTTGAGGTTCTGCAGCACAAGGCCACATGGGGCCAGAAATCAATAACGTGGGGCCACTAGCAGCATTATATCCCACGATACACTAACAACACACACTACACACACACACACACACACACACACACACACACACACACACACACACAAACCTAACCTAACACATTAGTTCATAAATCCCCCACCACACACACATTTTTACGATAAGCTGAAGCAACTAGAACATCCCAACAGGATAAAAACAAAATGGGCTCTCAAAAGGGAGGACGTAAAGGCAAGGGAACCGATGATGGCTGGTCAGAAAAGGAAGAATGGGTAGAACGGCTCAAGAACAAAATGGAACAACAATGGGAGAAAAGGTTAAACGAGCTTTGCAATAACATGTTAGAGCAAAATCTGCAGAGAGCAAGAAGTGGGAAATTACAAGATGTAGTAGCCGAGGCAAAGATACAGAGATTGGAGGAAGAAATGGATGTGCTGAAGAAGGACCTAAAGATGAGGTCCGAAAGGAGCAAGATGGCTGAAATGGGAACATCAGCAGACAGCGAGGGGACTGAAGGAGGGATGGATCTAAGCAGTCTTTTGCAGCAGTAATTTCAGGCCATCATGGTGTCTGGGAGATGATTAGGGAAACAGCAAAGGAGATGCTTAAATCAGATCGAGATCCAGAGGGAAAAGAAATGGGAAGAGGAGAGAGAGAGAGAGAGGTCAATAATTATTCATGGGCTTGGAGGCTGAAGGGCAGACCTATGATGAAAGAAAGCATTGGGAGAAAACAGAGATTAAGAACATCATTGCAATAACAGGAGAGAGGGACATGTCTCAGGTAGAAAATTTTCACAGGCTTGGTGGGTATTTGAGGGAAAAAAAATCGACCAATCAGATTAACATTCAAGACAGATGTGGTAAGGAACAGGATACTACAACAGAAACCACTGTTAAAGGACTCTCCAGATTATCAAAAAGTGTTCCTCAATCGAGACAGAACACGAAAGGAAAGGGAACAACTGAAAGTGAGACCAAGACAGAACCAGTGGAAGGAGAGATAGGACAGGCAACAACAGACAGGAAAACTCAGACTTTGGGGGAACATCAAACACAAATGCTTACAGAAACCTCTCAACCCCTGTCACCACATATCAGCCAAACACAGTAAACAGAAACCAACCTCACTCCATAGCCACCACCCCCCTAAGCACTAATTCCACAATCACAGCAGCCTCCCATAATATTGTGCCCTGCCTCCCACCCTCCCAGCCTGCACCTTCCTCTTCCATCTCCCAAAATACAGTAATGGAAAGGAAGCTAAAGGTATGGTACACCAATGCATATGGAATAACAAATAAGAGTAAAGAGTGCCAGGAACGCATCACTGATGCATCACCTGACATCATAGCACTAACAGAGACAAAACTTACAGGGATGATAACAGATGCAATTTTTCCACCTGGATATTAGATTATGAGGAAAGACAGAGAGAACAGAGGGGGAGGAGTAGCATTGCTCATAAAAAAAACAGTGGAGTTTTGAGGAGATGGGAGGAATGGAAAGAAGGGAAACATTGTAGGAACACTTCAGACTGGGGGTCTAAAGGTGATGATAGCAGTGATGTATAACCCACCACTTAACAGCAGGAGAACAAGAGAAGAGTGTGATGTGCGCAATAGGGCAATGGTGGATACACTAGCTGAAGTTGCCAGGAGGGCTCATATGGATAAGACAAAATTGCTTATAATGGGGGATTTCAATCATAAAGAGATTGACTGGGAAAACCTAGAGCCACATGGGGGACCAGAAACATGGAGGGCTAAGATGTTGGAGACTGTATTGGAGAACTTCATGCACCAACATGTTAGTGATACAACCAGAGAGAGAGAGGAGAGGATGTTGCAGCAAGGCTGGATCTCATATTCACCTTGAATAGTTCAGACATAAGGGATATCACCCACGAAAGACCCCTTGGCGCTAGTGATCATGATGTCCTGAGTTTTGAATATCTTGTCGAGTTAACAGTGGAGAATGCAGCAGCACGAGAACAAAGAGAGAAACTAAACTTCAAAAAAGGAGACTACATAGGAATGAGAAGTTTCCCGCATGAAGTGCAGTGGGAAAGAGAACTAGATGGAAAGACAGTAAATGAAATGATGGAAATAGTAACCACTAAGTGCAGGGAGGCAGAGGAAAGGTTCCTATCAAAGGGCAACAGAAAAAATGGTAAGACCAGAGTGAGCCCATGGTTTAATAGGAGGTGTAAAGAGGCCAAAGCCAAGTGTGCTAGAGCATCGAAAAGGTATAGAAGGCAAAGGACTCAAGAAAACAAGGAGTTGAGCAGAAGAACCAGAAACGAATATGCAAGGATAAGGAGAGAGGCCCAGATGCAATACGAGAACGACATAGCATCAAAAGCCAAATCTGAACCAAAGTTGTTATACAGTCACATTAGGAGAAAAACAACAGTCAAGGACCAGGTAATCAGGCTGAGGAAAGAAGGAGGGGAGCTGACGAAGAGTGACCAAGAAGTACGTTATGAACTAAACAAAAGATTTAGAAAAGTATTCA
>NC_069400.1:36627224-36664724 GCF_026875155.1 Cherax quadricarinatus
ATCTTAGAATAGCTTTTCAACATGAAAGTAAGGAGTCATTTACGACACTGTACAGCGTGTATATCAGGCACCAATATAGAACCCACACCTCGTCAAGCATACCAAGAAATTGGAGAGAGTGCAGAGGTTTCCAACAAGACTAGTCCTGTAGCTATGGATTGGTATGTCCTTTGAGGAGAGGTTAAGGGAATTCAGCCTGACCATATTAAAGGAAAGAAGGAAGAGGGACTGAAAGAGTGGACAGAGACAGATTGTCTGAGAGATTGGAAACAGGAATAAGAGGGTACAACTGGAAGTAGAAAACACCGATGAGTCCCAGGGATATTAGGAAATATTTCTTCAGTCAGAGTAGTTAAGAAGTGGAACAGTCCGGACAGGGAAGTGGTAGAGGTAGGAACTATACATAACTTTAACAAGAGGTACAGTAAAGTCCCCGAAGCCAGGACATAATAACCAGAGAAGAGGCTGGACCAGGAGCTGAGAATCGACCCCTGCAACCTCATGTACAGGAGTACATATAAGTGTACACGCAAAAATGCACACACAAACTCACGCAAACATTCACTAACACACACACACACACTATGTATGGTCACTTTAAATATAATTCACTAACACAACACAACACACGAGTGAAAAAGCATTTTGTTCTTGTTATCTTACCGGTAAAGAGTACAACTTACAACCGAAAGGACGCGGGTGCGATTCACGGACAAGATGATACGCAAGTCTCCTTATATCTCCTGCTCCTCTGTACCTGTTTCATACCTAGTAGTATATAGGCACCTGGTTGTATCTGCCTGTTGTGGCTGGTATCCTGTAGGGTGGCATTACAGTTTAAATGAGCTGAGGTGGGATAGCAGCTTCAGATAATGATCTGAGGTAGGATAAGAGCTCTTGTAAACGAGCTGTGGTAGGATAACAGCTGCTGTTAATGATCTGACGTATGATAACTGTTCTTGTTACTGAGCCGTGGTACGATAACAGCCCTGTTGAGGAACTGTGGTAGGATAACAGCTCCTTTAAAATAAGCACAAGTAGGATATCATCTCCTGAAAATGAGCTGAGGTAACATAACAGTTCTTGTAAATGAACTGAGGTAGAATAACAGTCTTAACTTGTAAAGACATCCTATACCACTCCAACATACCAAGCAAACACTGATGAAGGTCTCTTGATCTAGAGGGCGCCTAGTTCCTCTCCTCATCCTAACATCAAATCTCAATCACATTTCGTTCCCAGGCTGGTTTTAACCTCGTTTTAGGCTATTTCTAGCGCATTACATGTCTTCACTGATATACAAGAAGGCAATTCATTCCCTGTCTTCACTGATAGCTTGTCCAGCCACTCTTTGTCTCCCCTGGGCTCTTTGACCGCATTCTCTAAGAGTTTCTCTGTGACAGGCGTCATCAACCTTCGCTCGTAACGTGTATTTTCAGCATGATAACTTTCTCACACAGTGTAGACATGGTATTCTTTCATTATCACATAGTGTAGACATGACATTCTCTCACTCTTACAGTGTAGACATGGTATTCTCTCATTCTTACAGAATGTAAACAAGGTATTTTCTCGTTCTCACAGAGTGTGGACATGGTATTCACTCATTCTCACAGTGCTGACATGGCACTCTCTCTCGGCAACACAGTAACAACATAGTATTTTCTCATCATTCATGTGTCTTACATCAAAGGGTTGATTTTTTTCACTCTTGTTGCACATATCTGGGAGCGTCGTCATTCGTTTCTCTGTCTCACCGTCAGTTAGCATGGACGTGAGTTTATCCACCTGTATGTTTATCTGTCTCATGGGCGTCCGCTGGGGATGATAGACAAGAATGCTTGGGTGGTTACCTCCCCTTCAATCATCTCTGGATCAAGCCATTATCAAGAAAAAAAAAGCAAGTATATCGATATTTGGTTACGGACGAAGTTCGCGACTCAGTAGAAGTGAGCCTGAAGTATACCAGAAGCACTATAATATGCAGGTAGCTGTGCATGACTGTGGGAGCTCGCTAACCTCGAACTTGCTTAACATGGTTGCCACACCAGGTGGAGTTGCTGTGCTCGCCTCTGCGACTCACTCCTACTCTAACGTGACATAGAATTCAGCAGAAAACATCACCGGCACAGCCGTGGAAATGTTCCCAGATAACTTCGTAACACCCAGGTAGACTAATCTTCACTACATAAATAACCCGCACACAGGAGACAGAAGCTTACGGCGACGTTTCGTTCCGCCTTGGACCATTTTCAAGTCACCCTCACTTTCATGTGGTAGTGTGGCTTGTAAATGTTCCAAGTCGGACCGAAACGTCGTCACAAGCTTCTCTCTCTCCTATGTGCGAGTTTTTTGTGTATTGTTCCAGTTGCGGTATTGTTCATTTTTGTTCTTTCTGGATTACTCTTCATTTGACATTGTCAGACTCTTTTATATACATATGAGCACAGTGCTCGTGCACCGAGAGGTCACCACTGGGGACGTAATTATTCCACAAATGCACTTACCAGTGGGTCTCTAAGGTGGTAGTAGTGGACAGCAACATGCAAGTACCAACTAAAAACTTTGTACAGGCAACGTTTCGCCAGCACAGCAAACTTTCTCAAGGGAGAAACGTTGTCTTAATAAGATTCCAGTCTCTGTTTGTTTGTCATTATCAACTACAACTATCAACCACAACTCACTATCAACCACAACTTACTGTCAACCACAACTCAATATCAGTTACAACTGACAATCATCCACAACTCACTATCAACCACAACTCTACATAATTCAAATACTTTTTCTTGAAGTTTTATACAATTTTCTTTGAAAAGTCTATAGGCTTCAGAAAAAAAAAAATATATAATGGCTGTTGGAGGTTTTGCCAAACTATTGTTATAGTAAAAATTCCAATAAAGTAGACAACGGCCGGTTGTCAAACAAGGAATAAGTTGGTAAGGTATTTCACCAGCGTTACTAGTGTTAAGTTTGTGAAGGTCGTCGCGCGAGTTATCCTAACAACGAGCACAACAAGACTGTACACCGTTATTAAGTACTAGTTCTGGACACCATGTACTTACCTCTTATACTTGCATGGTATATATACAGCAATACTTATATGGTATACTTACAGTGTATAATTATATGGAATATTTAAATCTATGTTTACATGGTATACTTGCATCTAGGCTTACATGATATACTTACATGTGGTATATTTACAAGTTTTTACTTGCATAGTATATTTACATTGTACACTTACATTGTATACATACATCTGTACTTACATGATATACTTACAGTTAATACTTATATTCTATACTTATATTTTATACAACCGAAGGGATCCGGGTTCGATCCCGGGCTGGTAGTAACATATCGGCATGTCTCCTTAACACTAGCTGCTTCTGTTCACCCAGCAGTAACTAGGTACCTGGGTGTTAGGTGACTTGTTGTTGGTGGCATCGTAAAGGTGGTAGTATACCACCGGTTGAGCTGAGCTCTGGCGTGAGCTTAGGTATTAGCAAGAAGCGTACATCAATCTAAAGAGCTGCATATACCACACTACCTCCGAATACCTCCCGTGACCCGTACATGTTGAGCGCTTCCCCCTGAGTATTACAGTGAGCTGTTGGAGTAGCAATGACCCGGGTAGCGCTCTGACATGTTGTAATATCACGCTGTTATTGAAGATTTTTTTTTTTCCGAGTTTAGGCACGCTATTTATGTGAGGTGACGGACTAATGCCAACCCTCACCCTGTAATGTTATGGTTACGACGACGGCCAATGATCATGCAGCCGTCGCCTCCTACCTTACATAACGCTCAGCTCACTAAAAAAAAATAGAGTTCGATTACCGGTGAGACAAGAAGTAGGAGCAAATTTACTTACACCTGGTTGAAGTGTGGTGCTGGCCACAGGTACTAAACACACACGGTCAGGAGAATGCAGAGCTTCACTTCATTAGTGCGATGTTTCGCTTGCATGAGGCTTTGTGATAAATGGTTTAGAAAACCAACAAGTTGAAGACTGAGACTCTTGTACAACTTTTGGAATTTTTTACTGAGGAAACGTTTCGCCAACCAGTGGCTTCTTCAGTCCAATACCAAGAGCCATGCAGCGCTGTATACAAAGAACAGTGGAAAAAGAGGAGTTTGAGGTAAACAGTCCCTCAGGCTGAGGGACTGTTTACCTCAAACTCCTCTTTTTCCACCGTTCTTCTTGGTATTGGACTGAAGAAGCCACTGGCTGGTGAAACATTTCCTCAATAAAGATTCCCAAATGTTACACAAATGTCTCATTCTTCAATCATATTATTTGATGTAGCTTAATGTGAGTGAAATGTCACAGTAATAAAGATCTCTTGCTGTATGAGTCACTTTATTCACGCCTGCTGTTCATGGTCACATGACAGTAAACAGGTACCTAGGTTTTAATTGGTTGTTAAGGATCCTAGGGAGGGTCCTAGGGAGGATCCTAGGGAGGAGGATGGAAATACTACCAAGAGCAATAAACAAAGTTGCGTTATAATGTAAATAACCCACTGTGATTAATGCACCTATGAAAACCTAATATGACTATATTTAAATTAGTAAATGTCTTTGTGAAGCAAAACAAAGCGACGCAGCACAAAATTATGCAAGATATTTAGCAGCAGAATAAAATAACACTACATTCAAGATATTAACATTTTTAGGACTGGTGCGCAGTTCCTGGCGAGGGAGAGTGCAGAGCCAGGTGTCCACACTGCACCTCAGGTGACCAGCACTCACCTCAGCACCTGAGGTCAGGTCATTGACATGAATGCCACTGCTGTGCAGGTGGCAATCACATGATACTCCACACTAGCATAACATGACACCTCGCACTAAGACATAATGTACTGTCTATAAGTATAAGGAGTGAAGTAATATATAGCTGGACATACACTCACTAACTCTGGTGACTGAGATTGTTGCTGCTGCACCGTACAACCTCTCAAGATAGGTTCCTGGGTACTGGTAAGGGGATCCTGATCCAACGTTGTTACTGCACCCTTGAACTTCTCTAGGAAGATGACCGAGACAGTAATGACTGAGAGTCTACTCTATTTCTCTCTCTCTCTCTCTATGGGAAGGAGTTGGGATCGTCTTGATTGGTTACTTTCGGATGACGAGGAGTTTCCCTATTGGGCAGAGACAATGTCTGCATTTTTATGTCCTAGAAAGGCTTTATATAGGTCTAAAAAGTAACAATACAGTTACTGGCCCGACAAAGGGAGGATATAGCACTTCCATGAATATAATAAAAGCCCTCACCGTGTGCTTGTATAAGTCAGGAACAATGTTGAATAGGCTTTTATTATATTTTAATATTTCATCTTTGTTATATTAATACTGGCAGAGTCTTTTATAAGAATCGCAGTGGAGAAACACTGATGACGTTCATGTTGTTTATTATTTATTAAAATAAATAGGTGTCAGGTCTCAGTCCATCCATCTGATCAAAGTCAGTATTTCACTGTAT
The DNA here is from genome assembly GCF_026875155.1 of Cherax quadricarinatus. Classification (NCBI taxonomy): domain Eukaryota; kingdom Metazoa; phylum Arthropoda; class Malacostraca; order Decapoda; family Parastacidae; genus Cherax; species Cherax quadricarinatus. The sequence continues at coordinate 36,632,716 of NC_069400.1, forward strand.
CTAAAACAGTTGGATGCGTGACTTTGACACAAGACTTAAAAATGATTCATTTCACTTTTATTTTAGAGTCCACTCCGTGACTCCCGTTTTCTATTCGAACTTCAAAATTTTTATCGCCTCACGCCCCTCAGGGAAGGTTCCTTGATGTTGGTGAGGGGCTCTTGATTTAGGGAATTGGATATGTGCTCCAGTTCCCCGAATTAAGCCTGAATGCCTTCCACATCCCCCCCAGGCGCTGTGTAATCCTACGGGTTTAGCGCTTCCCCTTAATTATAATAATAATAATATCGCCTCACGTAATATTTACGTTCATATCATAAACAGAGAAATTTGATAAAAAAAGTATGTAAGAAATGGACTTAACTGTAACCTTGAAAGGGACAGGTTGACCAAGGACTGTTGAGGATGAGCTGACTTTGAGGGTTTGTGTGTTGGCTTCTCAAAGTCCTCAGAAAATAGTTTTCTTCAACTCTCCTTTACTAATATGGTCTAGTAGCCGCTTGGTTTCTCTCAGTTGTTTAATAAATGCTTTCCCTGAGGTTGTTTATTGGCAATATTGACCTCAAATATGACGTTATGTCATATAACTGTTGTTTTGCAAATGTGTATTTCTCGTGAGGTATTGTCAGATAGTCCTGTTAGTGTAGTGTAATTAAATATTTCTATTTTTGTAGCCTGATTAAGGGAATCACAGTGACGAGTTTCCAAGCATTAATTAGTTCAGTGTTCCCATCCTGCTCCACTCCACATGTTCAGAGCTTCAGTAAACCTGTGGTTTCCAATCTTCTGTCGACCGGGTATACACTGACGTTTTGTATTATGAACCACGTGCCTCATTCTATAGATGAGCACAATAACTTTATGCAAATATCTAAATTAAAGACAATAGTTAAAACAAGATCTCCAACATTTAAAGAGAATATAGCTCACTGTACAACACTGTAAGTAGTATAGGAAAAAACAATAACATGAGATAAATAAATTTTCATAAATAAATAAATTTTCTTTGAACAACTAGGTGCAAGACGACAGAAAAATACTTATCAAAATTATTATATTTTGATATTAAGAAACAAACAGCATCCACATTTTTTAAATAGACATGTTAATTTAGGCGTATCAACTACAATTACTCAATCAAGACATGAAATATTCACACTAGTCTTTCTTGGAAAATTCAGTGAGAAGGATGTACCTGTTCACTGAGAGGCAGCGCTTATATTCTGGGTGTTGATTTTGACAGTGCCGCCCTAAGCTCGTCCTCCACAAAGAGCCGAGCACGAAAATTGGTTTCAGTGATACTCAAAATAGAGGATGTACGCTCACATAGGTACGTTGTGGGAAACATTACGATTCTGTCTGGTTTTGTATGCTAAGCAATAATAATGACAAGGTTGAATGTTTCTCGCAGCAAATGAACCATGCTAGCCTAGTAGCATGCTAGCCTAGTAGCATGCTAGCCTAGTAGCATGCTAGCCTAGTAGCATGATAGCCTAGTTGCATGATAGCCTAGTAGCATGCTAACCTAGTAGCATGATAGCCTAGTAGCATGCTAGCCTAGTAGCATGCTAGCCTAGTAGCATGCTAACCTAGTAGCATGCTAGCCTAGTAGCATGCTAGCCTAGTAGCATGCTAGCCTAGTAGCATGTTAGCCTAGTAGCATGCTAGCCTAGTAGCATGCTAGCCTAGTAGCATGCTAGCCTAGTAGCATGCTAGCCTAGTAGCATGTTAGCCTAGTAGCATGCTAGCCTAGTAGCATGCTAGCCTAGTAGCATGCCAAACACACAATGCAATATTGTTCATCAAAATATTTCATTTTTAATTCAGCTGTCAACATATGTATAGAAAAGTATACTCAATATTTATGAACTTTTTTAGTGTTACTAAATATTGACTATAAATATACAGTTTGCAACATAGATGACCGAGTAACACACATACAATTGTAATAACTAACCTACTGCGTAACCCATGACAATATGTTCGTCAACTAGTTTGGAAATCCTGCCAAATGACCTCAATGGAAATAATCACTTTGTCTGGCTTATTTGGTTACTATTATTACAATATAGTGCTGCTATGTATGAGAAACACTGAAACAAATTTATGAAAACCATAACGAAAATGACCATTATTTTTTAAACTTTGCTTGGAGGCTTTACAAAGATCGAATTTTGACAAAAAGGTTAAATTCATATTTTTTGCTAGTTTTTGATGTAAACAAAAACATAATAAATTACATAAATAAATAAATTACGCAATATGTATATTTTAAACTTCCTGACCATGTTTACATAAAAAATAACAGTTTTTCCTTGTTTGCTCCTTGAGTATGCCTCCATATTCTCTTGAAATTGTCAAGATGAGCATCAAAAATGGACCTTAAGGGACATCTACAACCATCTGACATAGCTATTTTACCAAGGTCTCAAAGTTCCACATATTGTCAGTCTTGTTGTTACCAATAACATGTTTACAGCATACAAAACTTCCAGCTTCTTTTTCTTCATGTGAAGCATCTTTGAATTTGAACTCACATGATTTTCTGATTGTGGTACCCTGAAGAGTCAGCCTCACTTTGCCTCTGACAGCTTGGGAAAGAAGTCTTGAAGATACTTAAAGGCTGCAGACTCTTTGTCAAGAGCTCTAACAAACTGTTTCATTAGCCCTAGTTTGATGTGTAATGGAGGGAACAGAACCTTTTGAGGATCCACCAATGGTTTGTTTGATATTATGTCTTCCTACTGAGAACTCAGTCCTTTAAGGTCATTGCTTCCTCTGGTAATGTGCTTGCTCTGTCTCTACTATCCCAATGACAGAGATAACAGGGAAACTTGGAAAAACCTTCCTTGAAGTCCCATCAAAAATGTCACAATTTCGAAGTCTCCAATAACCTCCCGACCATGCTTATCATAGTTCAAAGCTTCCATTAGAAGTTTGACATTGTTGTAGTCGTCCTTATGATGCAATGAATGAGCCAAGGGAAGAGATGGATACTTGTTCCCATTGTGCAGAAGTACAGCTTTTAGGTTTCTGGAGGAGCTGTCAATGAAGAGTCTCCACTCATCTGGATTGCATGCAATTCCAATTCCTGATACATCATTACAGTAGCACAACCTGTCTTCATTAGTGAAGAAGATAGAGAAATGTTGGTGACGTTTTCTTTGGCTTGTTACTTGCACACTTTCATCCACCAAGTCCCACTCCTTGAGCCTTGAAATCAAAATCTCAGCATTTGACTCTGTCAAACCAAGATCTTTGATAAGGTTATTGAGGTCTGTTTGGTATGGGTAGTAAGGATTCCTCCCAACAGCTGCATCTGTGTGATCATAGTCTTGTACACTGTGCTCTTCATTTTCTGATTTGCTGGTTTTTTTTTTCTGATGGTTGACTTATTCTGGAGGTGTAGGTACATGAAGATCAGCACTGTGTGGTACTGGTGCAATAGAAGAGGAAAGGTTTGGATAAGAAGTAGCAGTTCGGTGTTTGGAAGGATCCACCAGACAGAAGTAGCAGTTGGTTGAGTAATCAGCGGGTTCACGTCATATTCTAGGAACACAAACTTCATGGCTCATTTTTCTCCTCTATATCATCCTGTAAATGAAAAAAAGAATTAGTTTCTGTTACATACATTTCATTTAAAAAATGTTCCTATTCAAGATTTTACTCTTCATATAACTAGTGACTTTTTTACCTTCCAATGTTTTCTTACAATGTCCACAAGCAACATGAGGCGCCCAGGTCTTGTCTTGGTCCACAACTGTCATGCCAAAATATGCTTTGTAAGCTTCACACATTTTTTTAGATGCTGTTACAGAGAACTTCTTTGCTCTTGTCTTAATGAATTGACCACATATGTAGCAGAATGCATCTGGAGAATGATTGTAACCTCTTGATGCCATTTCACTTCTTCTGAAGAGACTTCTCAGGTAGCCAGAGCTGAAGTGAATGCTGGTTTGTGAGTCCCTGTTTTTATATTTGCCAAGCAAAACCCTAGAACATAATAGTTTTATATCAGTTTTTACTGAAAGTGTTCCAGAAGTGTCATGACCACAAAAGCAAAGTTCTGGGATCAAAATTGTTTTTTTTAATTTTGTTTAGTTATAAAGAATTGGGAAATGATGCTTATTTCCCAGGAACACGACAAAAGTGAAATTTTGTTACATAGTGTAATCTATATAACTGTATTTGTGTATACCTGAATAAACTTACTTGTATTAGACATAACGGACTGAATAATACCTGCGACATATTGAACCTGAGAAACACACACAAAGCATAATGAAAAGGCTCAAAGAATACTGTTGTACTTTCAAGGACCGTCATGCAGTACAAAGAACAAACGAGGCTTGTGGATTTCTTCCCTCTATATTTTATTTCTATTATGCCTTGATTGCATAAATTTTCAATAAACAATGGCATTTCTCGTAACCTCTGGGGAAAATGTGGCTATCATACGGGCAGCAGAAATTACCCCCGAGTCAACAGCACAGTTACCAGATAACAATATCCGCAAGGAAAATAAGTCATGAACAAATATTAGAATTATTTTCATGAGCGTTTCGGAGAAAGATTGAATCTGCTTAATTTTCATATCTTTCCTGATTGTTTCTATCTCTTACGAAGATTCTCATCCAGAAGTGAGTCACTCAAAGCTAAATATTTTACAAGATTAACAACACTTCATTTGTCAGAATAATTCAATTTTTTTCTTACAAAGAACTTTCAATGAAGCAATTAGTCACTCAATGATTTTCTATCAATACTTTTCTTGGTTGATAAAGTGCAGTTATTGTGTAGAACAGCGCTAATATTCCACCAAGGTGGATTGATCCAAATATAGGAAACATAATTCACTCAGTAGGTGACTCGCCAGAAGAATGTGAACATCACAGTTCAGTGACCCTCAGAACTACACCATCCGTCTCCTCCTTCAGGGTGCAGGCACTGTACTTCCCACCTCCAGAACTCAAGCCCTGTTAACCGGTTTCTCTGAATCCCTTCAAAAAAATTATCTTGTTCACACTCCAACAGCAAGTCGAACTCTATAAATCATTTGTCTCCACTCAGATCTAACACGCTCACACACGCCTGTTAGATACTCAAATTCTTACCACACAAAACTTCCTTCACTTCTCTTCCAGCCCTTCCTGTGATTATTCCTACCCCTCCTTCTTTTCATCCCGGATTTATACACCTTCTTTGTCACCTAATTCTGTTTCATCTTTTCTTAATGATCGCACCTCCACAACCTCTTCTCTGCCTTGAGAATAATGTGCATTGTAATCCCACACTGTCTTTTATTTTCTGTATTCATAATTCTGTGTATAATATTCACACAATACTCTCAGACACGACACCTCCATCATCAGCCTCTTTCTCACTACAATGTTTGAAGATCATGCATCACAACCATATGAAAATATTGGTACCATTATACTCAGGTACATTTACCTATTTGCCTCCACAGATAAACATCTTTCTTTCCACATATACCGCAATACGCCACATATGTTTCTCCCTCATCTATTCGATGGTTCATCTCATTTATTTCTCATAGACTCATCTGCCGATGCCTCCAGTCCCAGTTATCTAAATATATTCACTTTATCTATGCATCTTTTCTCCAGTTTAATATCAGAGCTTTAGTTCCTAAACTTTTGTTTTGTTATTTTCGTCACTTTTCTATGTTTATTATTAACCTCCTCCTTTGACACCCTTCATGAACTTCTTCACCAACTTTTTTAACTGTTTTTAAGTCTCCTAAAAAATATATATCATCAGCAAAGAGCAACTAAGACAATTCCCACTTTATTGTACCTCGTACACTTATTTATCTTCATTTTCTAAAATTAAGAATTAACTATTATCAAACGTCTTTTGCTTGATACTTCGAGTAGAGACACCCGATTATCCATTACTCCTGACACTTCAAACCTGTCTACTGTATCGTATATAACAGTCATTACAATTCTTCACTAACTTGCTTCAGAACTCCCTAAACATTCGCTTATCATCTCCCAAAATATCTCCCCTTCTCTCTCTCTCTCTCTCTCTCTCTCTCTCTCTCTCTCTCTCTCTCTCTCTCTCCACTCCTCCCTCCTCCATGTACTTAAGCATTTCCTGTAACTCACTCTTCATGTCCTAACTTTATTCTGATCCACATAATTACTGAGTTTTAACACTTACATCTCCTACTTTTCTCTCCAGTGTTGATCATTTAAAATTGCTAACATTCTTTAACACTAATTCTTTTAGATACACGCAATTTAATCTTACTACTCCTCCCCCATGGAAATTTTTCCTTCAATGTTAGCTCTGCATCGTTTAATGCTAGAACATCCATCTTCTGTTCATTCATAACATTAGCAATCAATTCTTTCCTACGTGTGTTCCAGACACGCACATTGCAATTACTCAGCTTTAAAATTTCCTAGTCTTGTCAGTAATTGAGACAGTAGAAAGGGTTAGTATATTGCTCCTGGCATTGTAGTCTCCTTCGAAATACATTTTCTTACAGAGGATGAATAATAACCCACTTAACCATGATATTTACTTAATTCAGCAGAAAACTCTCTCTCTCCCTTTCCCTTCTCCCTCCCTCTCCTCCCCACACACTCCTACATATACACACACACTTACACACCTACACACACACACCTACAAACACACACACACACACACACACACACTTACGCGCACACACACACACACACACACACACACACACACACACACACACACACACACACACTGGGCAACTACCTGAGGTATGGAAGACGGCAAATGTAGTCCCCCATCTTTAAGAAAGGAGACAGAAACGAAGCACTAAACTATAGACCAGTGTCACTGACGTGTATAGTATGCAAAGTCAGGGACATTATCAGGAGGAGAGTGGTGGAGCACCTGGAGCGGAACAAGTTTATAAACGACAGCCAGCACGGATTCATGGAAGGCAAATCCTGTGTCACAAACCTACTAGAGTTTTATGACAAGGTAACTGAAGTAAGACATGAGAGGGAGGGGTGGGTTGATTGCATTTTCTTGGACTACAAGGCCTTCGACACAGTTCCTCAAAAGAGATTAGTACAGGAGCTAGAGGATCAGGTATGTATAACAAGAAGGGCACTGCAATGGATCAGAGAATACCTAACAGGGAGGCAACAGCGAGTCATGGTACAAGATGAGGTATCACAGTGGGTGCCTGTGACGAGCGGGGTCCCACAGGGGTCAGTCCTGGGACCAGTGCTATTCTTGGTATATGTGAATGACATGATGGAAGGGACAAACTCATAAGTGTTCCTGATATGAAGTTAATCAGGATAATTAAATCAGATGCGGATCAGATAGGTCTACAAAGAGACCTGGACAGGCTGGACGCGTGGTCCAGCAACTGGCTCCTAGAATTTAATCCCGCCAAATGCAAAGTCATGAAGATCGGAGAAGGGCAAAGAAGACCGCAGACAGAGTATAGGCTAGGCGGCCAAAGACTGCTAACCTCACTCAAGGAGAAAGATCTTGGGGTGAGTATAATACCGAGCACGTCTCCAGAAGCACACATTAACCAGATAATTGCTGCAACATATGGGCGCCTGGCAAACCTGAGAATAGCGTTCCCATACCTCAGTAAGGAATCGTTCAAGACTATACACTGTGTACGTCAGGCCCATACTGGAGTACGCAGCACCAGTTTGGAACCCACACCTGGTCAAGCACGTCAAGAAATTAGAGAAAGTGCAAAGGTTTGCAACAAGGCTGGTTCCAGAGCTAAGGGGAATGTCCTACGAAGAAAGATTAAGGGAAATCGGTCTGACGACACTGGAGGACAGGAGGGTGAGGGGAGACATGATAACGACATTCAAAATACTGCATGGAATAGATAAGGTGGACAGAGACAGGATGTTCCAGAGATGGGACACAGAAACACGGGGTCACAATTGAAAGCTGAAGACTCAGATGAGTCAAAGGGATGTTAGAAAGTATTTCTCAGCCACAGAGTTGTTAGGAAGTGGAATGGTCTGACAAGCGATGTAGTGGAGGCAGGAACCGTACATAGTTTCGAGGCGAGGTATGTTAAAGCTCATGGAGCAAGGAGAGGGAGGACTCAGTAGCGGTCAGTGAAGAGGCAGGGGCCAGGAGCTGAATCTCGACCCCTGCAACCACACACACACACACATACACACACACATATATATACACACAACGCACAGACGCACACAGACACACACAGGCACACACACACACACACACACACACTGTGAAGGCTTACTCAGCCCTGTAACAACTTCAGACAGTATTACCCAGGCTGGCTCCTCCTCAGGAAAATTAATGAATAGAAAAAGAAATAATAACAGACAAACATAAACACTTTATTATATAGATAATATAAAATATAAAACACTTAAATATGAAATATTAATCCTACATTAAAGAAAATGAAAAATTAAAAATATAAATGATAACTGAATTCAAAGCTAATATATATAGGGGTGTCTGGTGTTGGCGACAATGAGTGTTGTTGAAATCGTAGCCGTTGCCGATGATGGGTGGGGTCGAAAGGTTTACTGGAGTTCCTGGAGAGAGTTCCGGGGGTCAATGCCCCGGGCGGCCCGGTTCTGTGACCAGGCCTCCTTAGGTCAGTGTCCCAGGATGCGACCCACACCAGTCGACTAACACCCAGGTACCCATTTTACTGATGGGGAACATAGACAACAGGTGGAAAGAAACACGTCCAATGTTTCTACTCTGGCTGGGAATCGAACCCAGGCCCTCACCGTGTGAAGCGAGAGCGTTAACCACCAGGCCACCAGAGCAACAAGGCCGGTTGATGACAACCCACCGGCTCGTTCTTCACAGAGTCTATCCGTTTTTTCCACTGTAATGATGAGGGGTTATATCCTGCTACTTCATACAGGTGCACAGGTAATTAAATCCAAAAAGGTGAAGTCTCAGGGCGTTAGTCCATCTCCATCAGTTCTGCTCGTTGATTGGCAGATGACCCTCTCTGTCATCCAAGCTGGAAAGATAGACAGGTTACCCACTGCTTAAGAAATCACTCTCCATGATAAGTACAATACCTAAAAGATGTGGTGATTATTACAACAGTCAACCTAGAGCAAGACTGAAAGGACTAAGTTATATTGGTCAAAAGTGAAGCTTCAACCAATAAATCCACTAGAATACAAGGCAGCATGTACTTACAGTGTGCTGGGAGCTGTGAGTCTAGTGATTACTGTTTGGACGGAGCCCCACACGTCACCTTTCGGGGGAGGAGGAAGAAGGAGGAGGAGATAGCAGGAGCTAGACTGACCCTACTTAACAAGCAGCCGGCAGTCAAACTACACTTTCGGGGGGGTAAAAAAGGCGGGAATAGCGGGAGCTTGACTTACCCTACCTTAACAAGTAGCCGGCAATGAAACTATCACTTTCGGGAGGGGAAAAAAGGCGGGAATAGCGGGAGCTTGACTTACCCTACCTTAACAAGTAGCCGGCAATGAAACTATTGTTACTATATACTCCCTCTCTACTCCTATCTATTGAACTTTTCCCTCACACACACACACACACACACACACACACACACACACACACACCAACCACAAACGACCACATACAAAAAAAAAACATGAGTGGTAACTTACGTTTATTTTAGTGGTAACTAAAACAGAACAAAAAACTGTTGCCAGAGAGCAGGACGGAAAACCAGGGGCCTGGAGGATGAGTCTGGGATAGAAAACTGGGTAGTAGAGCTCGTGAAAAGGGAACAAGGTTGGTGGAAGGAAGCTAGAAGAGCTTCACAACAAAATGGAGGAGAGGATAGCCGCAGAGAGCAGGAATTTGGAACTACAAGCCACAACAGCAGAGGCTAGATTACGGAGTTTAGAGGAACTGAAAAAGCTGAAACAGTCTAAAGAACTAAAGAGCAGTATGGGTATGACATCAGGAACTGCTACGTCAGTAACAAGCAAGGGGACTGAAGGGAACGAAGGTGTTAAGCTGTATGCAGAGGCCCTATCAGATCACCGTGGAGCCCGGGAAAAGGCGAGGATTACACCAGTAACAACTGAGGGGACTGAAGGATACGAAAGAGCTAAGCTATATGCAGAGGCCATAACAGACCACAGCGGTGCCCAGGAAAAGCCGAGGGAAAATGGCAGGCCATTGGGTACAAGGACAACAGATAGAGAAGGGATTGAAGAAAGGAAAGCTGCAATGGAGGCAGTTAAATCAGGTGATACAGAAGGAAATGCAATGGAACGATGAAAGGGAGAGGTCAGTCTTTGTTAATGGGCTCCAGAAAGTCAAAGGGAAAGCTTATGAAGCAAGAAGACAGGGTTAGAGAAAAGTGATTGAAACTATTATGAAAGCAATAGGAGATAACATGACCCAGTTGTCAAATTTTTCTGAGAATAGGGGGGTTTGCAAGAGGAAAAAAAACAGCCAAAGTGATTTTCAAGGCAAAACATCATGAAACACGATATTGTAGGAGATAGCACAACTAAGGGACACATTGACATACAAGTGGGTGTACCTCGACCACGACAGAACACAAGAAGAAAGACAGAAAATGAAAGAGGGTACAAAGATGGAAGGAGGAAAGAGAGGCAAGGATGGAGATGGGCAGGAGAACCCCAGACTCATTAGAAAGAGCAAACACAACCTCCCTCAGAACCACCCACAGAAAGCCCTCAACCCCAACAACCCCACTGCAACTAAGCAAACTACCCCAAAACCCACAAGCCATACCCACAGCTCCCACCCACCCTACCACAAACTCCATCTTCACAGTAATCCCCCATAGTACCTTGTCAGGTCTCCCGCCTGCGAGACATGGTCGTAATAGGAATGTACACTACGTGCAATATGTACAGACAGGATAATACGTGTGCACCACGGTGACAGATGGCAAAGCAGAAGCCAGAGAGTGTGTACCGTGCTCAATCAGTAGCTAGGCAAGTCTATCAATTTGCTTACCACAAGTGACCCATGTTGCTTCAGCTTTAGCGGGCTTGCCTGTAATTGGCCAATAAACCAAGGTACTGATTTAACGACGGGTGCCCTATTGATTATTAAACCTTCAGCACCCAGTTCGCTGGTTGGGAGGCAGCCTATATGGGAGTGAGACATACACCGAATAAAATGTAACATACTCTTTGCATACCACAAATATAAATCTAAGACTGAAGATAGTTTTGCAGAGTTTACTGAAGTAAAGACAGAGATTGAACGGTAGGTGTTATATGCTTAAGAATTCACCGATAGAACGGATATCAGTCAAGAAATTGAAAAGGAGATTGCAAATAATTAAGTTATTGAGATACGTTGTTGATAGAAATAAAAGAGTTATTTCTTTTGGCTGTTTTGGGAAGGAAACAAAATCGAGAATAGAAAGAATCAAAGAGGAAGAACAACACATAAATGAGATGACAAAATGCGTTGTGGATTTCGGCTTTCAAGAACATTGTGGCATATAGACAGACAAACATAGACAGACAAACATAGCTCACTGAAAATAACATTTACACAAAACTTACACAAAACTTAGGAATCAACGAATTGGAAGGTTATACGAAATATATATTATAGACAAGATTTTTCAAAGGAGGAAAGAGTAAAAATAAAAGATTTCATAAACACTGCTAAGAGGTTGAACGATGGTAGAAGTGAGGAATTTTTTTTTTTACTGAATAACATGGCCATACAAACCATCAATTGTTTATTTCGAAGAAACAACGACAGAATATATAGAAATCACGTTGAAACAAATAGAAAAAAGTGCAGGAACGAGAATAATACATTTTTGAAGAATTTATAGACTAATATAGATGGAGTAATCTTAAAAAAGTATATTATAAATGAAAAGAAACCTGATATAATTTATCTAACTGAAATTACTGAGTGAGGGGAAGAGAGAGAGTTCTGAAGGAAGGGAAATGTGTGGAAATATTGGTAATGGAAGTAATGGAAGTTTATATCCAAAATACTGAAATGTTGAAATTTTAAGGATAAGAGTTCAAAATAAAGATGAGAAACTCTTAGTAGTAAATGTTTATATAAACCACCATTTAATAATGTTTGGGAAAGAGAAGAGTTCCATAGGATAAATGAGGAATTACATAATATTCTTAAGGAACTATGGGTGAAAAGTGACCGTGGTATGGAAAAACTTATTGTACTTGGAAGTTTTAACTATAAAGAAAGAAATTTGGCAGTCTATAAGGTTGAAATTGTAAATAAATGGTCAGTAGATTTCCTCAGTTTAATGAGTTTTTTTATGTATCAGCATATAAATGAAGCGACATGACTGAGATACAACAACACACCGTCAATATTAGATTTAATGTTTAAAAGCGGAGGAAATTTTCAACATATCCTACTTAAATCCACTTAGAAAGAGTGATCATATTCAGTGAAAAACGACTCAGAAAATAAAAAAAAAAGAATGAGATTATAAGAGAATTATAATGCTTCAAAACAGTATTTTAGAGAAATTAAATGGAACAGTATACTACAAGGATCAGGTATAAATAATCTTTACAAAGAGTTTTGTAGTATATATGAAAATGGAACTAAGCAGTTTATTCCAAATAGGAATATAAGACGAAATGATGAAGAATGATTTCATGGAAAGTGCTGAAGAACCGTGAATAAAAAGAGGAAGGGTTGGAATCAATATAAGAAGCGGGACAATCAAGAAACATATAAAAGATTCAAAGAGGCTAGAAATTAGTTTACATATGTAAGGAGAGAGGAAGAAAGAAATTTTGAAAAGGAAACTGTAGACAAGAGCAAGATAGAACTAAACTTTTATTTAAGTTTGTAAAAAGTGAACTAAATGTTAAAGACAAAATACATAGAATAAATGAAGATGGCAAAATCAATGAGGAAAGGAGGAATGTGTGAAGTATTGAGAAGAAAATTTTCAGTGAGTGTTAGCAAAAGTGGATTTTTTTTCATATAAGAGATTTCAGTAGCAGACAGACAGCTGAACTTAAGGATAATGTAATACCCAAACAATACTGATAATAAAAACTATAAGATCTGACAGGATAGTAACTTGGGTCTTAAAAGATTGTACAGATGAGCTATGTTATTCACTTTGATATTTTTTATTTAAGAATCTCGCTTCCAAACATATGGAAGATGGCACATATTGCATCTATACTTTAAGAGGTGACAGGGAAGATTCTTTAAACTATAGGCGGGTTTCGTTGACAAGTCTTGTAAAATAATTGGAAAAAAGCAGATTAAATATACTTAGACTCAAAGTAAGCTTTTGACAGAATTTCCCATGGAAGACTAATTTGGAAACTACAAATTACTGGAGTAATTTAAGAAAAATTGTTACAGTTGATGAGGGATTTTGTTTGAAAGGAATACAGGAAGAGTTATAAGAAGAAAAATGTCTGCTTGGGGGGATGTGACAAGTGGGATACCATAAGAGTCTGTACTTGCTCCAGTAATGTTTATAATAAAATATAGAAAATATATCTTGTCAAATAGAGTGGTTCAACAGTGGAACGTATTAAAGGAGAAATTAGTAAGTGCTGCAACCAGTGGAAATTTATAAAAATATGCGATGAAGTGAGTATTAAAGACGAGACACCACGAGCTACAACTAGGTTATTGTAAATGTGTAATGATACACACACATACACACACACACACACGCACATACACACACACACACACACACACACACACACACACACACACACACACACACACACACACACACACACAGGAAATGAAATGATGGAATACGTGGCCACAAAATGCAAGGAAGCATAGGAGAGGTTCGTACCCAAGGGCAACAGAAATAATGGGAAGGCCAAGACTATCCCTTGGTTCACCCAAAGGTGTAGAGAGGCTAAAAATAAGTGCGCTAGAGGATGAAAAAGGTATAGAAGACAAATAACCCAGGAAAATAGGGATTAGCCGAACAGCAAAAAACGAATATGCATGGATAAGGAGGGAAGCCCAACGGCAATACGAGAATGATATAGCATCGAAAGGCAAATCTGACCCAAAGCTCTTGTACAACCACATCACGTGGAAAACAACAGTCAAGGACCAGGCAATCAGGCTGAGGAAAGAAGAAGAGAAGATCACAAGAAACGACTAAGAAGTATGTGAAGAGTTAAACACGAGATTTAAGAAAGGCAGATAGGCAGCAATAAACTACAAACCATTGTCTCTGACATGTATGATATGCGGAGTCATGGAAAAACTTATCAGGAGAAAAGTGGTGGAGCACCTAAAAACGAATGAGTTTATGCACGATAACCAGCACGGTTTCAGGGAGGGGGAAATCTTGTGTCACAAACCTACTGGAGTTTTACGACAAGGTAACAGAAATAAGACAGGGGAGGAGAGAGGGGGGTAGACTGCATTTTCTTGGGCTGTCAGAAGGCTTTCGACACAGCTCCACACAAGAGATTAGAGCAGAAGATAGAGGAGTAGGCAGGAATAGCAGGAAAGGCACTGCAATGGATCAGAGAATACCTGGCAGGAAGGAAATAACGAGTGATGGTACGTGACGAGGTGTCAGAGTGGGCACATGTGATGAGCGGTGTTCCACAAGGATCAGTCCTAAGGCCCATGCTCTTTTTGGTATATGCGAATGACATGACGAAAGGATTAGTTCAGAGTTGTCCCTGTTAGCAGATGATGTGAAACTAATGCGGAGAATTCAAACGAATGAGGATCAAGTAGCACTACAAAGGGATCCTGACAGGCTGCAAGACTGGTCCAAGAACTGGCTCTTGGAGTTCAATCCCACCAGTGCAAAGTTAAAAAGACTGAGGAAGGCCAAAGAAGACCGCAGACGGAGTACAGGCTAGGGAGCCAAAGGCTGCACACTTCACTCAAAGAAAAAGATCTAGGGGTGAGAATCATACTGAACGCATCGCCTTAGGCGCTCATTAAACAAATAACTGATGCAGCATATGAACGACTGGTAAACATAAGAACAACGATTCGACACCTGAGTCATTCAAGACATTGTACATTGTGTACGTCAGGCCCATAATCGAGCACCAGTATGGAATCCACACCTGGCACCTACGAGGAGAGGTCCGACGAGGAGAGGTTAAGGGAAATCAACCCATAATAATCTTAAATAATAATAATAATAATAATAATAATAATAATAATAATAATAATAATAATATCAAGAAAAATAATAATAATAATAATAATAATAATAATAATAATAATAATAATAATAATAATAATAATAATAATATCTTTATTTCTACAAGTACATGTACAAGGTACACAGTCCTAGCTGAGTCAGTGACATACTACTATATAGAAAGCACCTTGTTTTGCAGACCATTTCGGGCAAATTAGGTCAATTTTTTCCCCAGAATGCTACCCACTCCAGTCAGTTAACACGCAGGTACTCATTTACTGCTAGGTGAACAGGGACAGCAGGTGTCTTATGGAAACACGTCCTAATGCTTTCCTGCCGTAGCGGGGGTCGATCCCCGGACCTCAGTATGTGAACCGAGTGCGCTAGCGATCGAGCTACGGGACACCTCAACCTGATGACACTTGAGGACAGGAGAGATAGGGGAGACATGATAACGGCATATAAAATAGTGAGAGGCACTGACAAAGTGGCTAGTGACAGAATGTTCAAGAGATGGGACATAACAAGGGGTCACAACTGGAAGTTGAAGACTCAGATAAGTCACAGGGATGTTAGGAAGTATTTCTTCAGTCATAGAGTTGTTAGAAAGTGGAACAATCTGAAGAGTGATGTGTAGGAGGCAGGATCCATACATAGCTTTAAGAAGAGGTACGATAAAGCTCATGGAACAGTAAGAGAATAGACCTAGTAGCTAACCAGCAAAGAGGCGGGGCCAGGAGCTGTGAATCAATCTCTGCAACCACAAATAGGTGGGTACATACATTCACACACACAAAATAAATGCAAACTGCGGTAGCGAGAATTATTTCTCATCTTCCGTATTTATGAGAAAAAAAACAAAAGACCAGTAATCCTGCCAGAGTGTAAATCTTTTAAAAGGTTCCCGATTCACACACACAGCTGGTAGACAGCAACCACCTCCCTGGGTGGCTGCTCTCAACTGACTTCCTACCTGCTGCAAATTAGTTTTCATGCTCTATTTTCTTGTTTTTCATTCGCAATAAAGGTCTTGCATCTTTGGAAATTCTGAAAGCTTTGACTAACACTCTTGTGTGCTGGTATAACAACCATCATTTTGTTGACTCTTGAGAACCTTAAGGAGCACCTAAGTTCCCCGTCTTCTAATAACATGTTCATTTTTCCCACTATAATCTACCTTGTCTATAATTACTATCTCATTTACTTTGTTTCGTAAGGTGAAGTCTAGTAACTTTCCTTAATTCATGGTATAACTTAACAATCTTTGAGGACCTCTGCATCACAGCTGTCAAAGTAAATACGATAGTAACTATGGTCAAGGTAGCTTATAGTGGAGAAATGCGCATGTTATTACAAGACGAGGGAACTTGCGTGTCTCTTAATAATGTGACGCCCCAGTCATGTTAGTGGTCATCAGCTTGTCCTGGGTGCAAGCCATAATGATTTAACATGGAATGTTATAGCCATGAAGTTACGCTTCTTGAAGACTAAAAGTCAAAATATCACGGTTAGAAAAGTTTACACAAAACCTATAGACTGGGAAATCGTTCAATACTTACTTGGAGAATTTACATAGTCTAGTTTCCATTATCAAATTTAGAGTGGAAAAAGACGGCAGGTTAACCTTCCTTGATAAACTTGTAATGAGGGCCAAGACGCCGCAACCCTCTAGGGCCAGGTTCACTGTTTCGAGCGGACACAAAAAAAAAGTAGCGTATTTTTTCAAAGTGATGCGAATGTCACTGCTTCTCTTGAATTACAATTCACGGCAGTTGAACGCACTTCACTGGATTGAACGAAGCACTTAGCGAGGATTAGTGAGCCTTCAGGGAAGGACGGAGGGAGGAGGGACCAAGTGTACACATCAAATATGCACAAGGCAAGAAATTGCGACAAATTGTAAGAAGACACTAAATGCAGCAAAACTTTCATTAGGTGTGGTGGAAGGGGTACTAACGGTTTTTTTATTTTGAGGCATCTATAGCTGAGTGGTCTAATGTGTCACGTGGGGAGCTATGCCACATTTGTGGATAGCTTCCAAATGCGGATTTGAATCCTACAAAACACATTCTTTCTGTGTATATACCTCTGCTTATTTCTTGGTGTTAGATTTACACACATACACACACACACATACACACGCACACACACACACACACACACACACACACACACACACACACACACACACACACACACACACACATATATATATATATATATATATATATATATATATATATATATATATATAGGCGATCTTAATGCAGAACAAGCCACATGTGGGATGGAAATCTTTAGCTCTAGATCTTTCACGCTCTCGTGCGTCTTCAGGACCCATGCAATGTTGCAAGACAGCAACAGATAGAGGAAAAATTCTCTGAGGGAAGGCGGAAGGTATGCCATTAATACCTTCTGCCTTGCTTCACAGAATTTCCCCTCTTATCATTTACTGTCTTGCAACATTGCATAGCTTCTGACGACGCAGGAGAGTGCGAAAGATCTAGAGTGAAGGATTTCCATCCTCATCTGGATTGTTCTGTATATATATATATATAATATATATATATATATATATTATATATATATATATATATATATATATATGTTTTGTGAATGTTTTGTCAATGTATTTTGTCTTTAAATAAAATATATATTAAATATACGGGGGGTAGGAGAAAATTCTCAAACAGCTTCAGGGAGAACCTCGAGTTTTCCCTGAAGCAAGTTTATTCTTTTTTCTGAGGCTGAGGGTCCCCAGGACCGTTCTAGAGGTGGTACCTTTTGTAAATATATATATTGATATATATATATATATATATATATATATATATATATATATATATATATATATATATATATATATATATATATTATATATAACATGCATACTCACACAGGTGTTGTGTAAATCTTCCCCATCTCTCCCCCTCTCGACCTTTCCAAACTGAGGCAAATAATGTCACTTCCGGGTGACCTCTGCTTGTGTGTGTGCTCTCTTAATTGTACTCATATAATTGTGGTTACAGGGGTCGAGACTCAGCTCCTGGCCCTGACTCATCACTGCTCGCTACTTGGTCCTCTCTCTCTCTCTCTCTCTCTCTGCCTCCAGAGCATTGTCGTAACTCGTCATAAAACTATGTATGATTCCTGCCTCCACAACATCGCTTGCTAGGCTATTCCACTTCCTGACGACTCTATGAATGAAGAAGTACTTCCTAACATCCCTGTGTGTGTGTGTGTGTGTGTGTGTGTGTGTGTGTGGTGTGTGTGTGTGTGTTATTGATATTCTAAACACCAAAACTGTCTCATTCCTTGGTTGTCTTATATTATATATTAACCATGGAAGTAAAACACCATTACTTACCCACCCATCACCTACACACCCATCATCACCTACACACCCATCATCACCCACACACCCATCATCACCCACCCTTCATTACCCACCCATTACCCACACAGCCATCATCACCAATCCCATCATCCACCCATTTACCATCACCTACCACCACCACCAACTCATTACCCACCCACCAATCATCATCTACCTCCCATCACCCACCCATCTATCATCACCTACCCCATCACGTACCCGTCACCCACCACCATCCACCCATCACCCAACAAGCACCAATACATCACCCATCCATCACCCACACATTTATCACCCACCTGTCACCCACCCACTCAATACTACACACCCATCACCCACACACCCATCACCCATACCCCCATCACCCACCCACTCACCCATCAACACTCACCCATCCATCACTCACCCATCATTACCCACCCATCACCAACCCACTCACATACCCACAACCAACCCATCACATACCCATTACCAACCCAACACCCACACACCATCCTCACACCCATCACCCACCCACTCACCTGTAATCACCCACCTACCCATCACTCACCTACCCATCATATACCTAAACATCCATCCCCCACCTACCCATTACTCACCCATCACTCACACATCTATCACCCACCACCCATCGTCACTCGCCCATTCATCGCCATTCAACCCATCTTCACTCACCAACCCATCATCAACCCATCACTTACCCATACCCACCAATCACCCATTCACCCATCATACTACCACCCACCCATCACCAACCCATTACCCATCCATCATCCACCCACCCATCTCCCACTCACCCATCTCCAACCCATCATCCACCCACAAATTTCCCACCAACCTATCTCCAACCCACTCATCAGCCAAACCTCCCACTCAACCACTTCCCACCCACACCATGTTCACTCCATCCCACCACCCATCATCCATCCACCCATCATTCACCAATCATTCACCCACCCATCACCCATCCATTCCCCACCCATCATCCACCTACCCATCTCCCACCCATCCATTGCCCACCAATCATTCACCCACCCATCTCTCACCCATCCATCACTCATCCACTACCCACCCATTATCCACCCGCATATCGCCCACTCATACATCACCTGCTATCATCACAATCATTCACCCACACATTCCTCACTATCACCCGCTCACCCATCTCTCACTCGTGTATCTATTCATTTCTATCACGCACTCATCCATCATCCACCACTTCATGAACTGTTGTAGTGGGTTCGTTAGGTAGTTGGGTGGATGGGTGACAGGGTTTGAGTGGGAGGGTTGTGGGAGGGAGGGTAGGGGGGGTGAGATTGGGAGAAAAGGATGGTCGGTGGGTGAGATTGTTGGTGGGTGGGATAGAGGGTGGGTTGGTGGGTGAGAGGGTGTGTGAGTGGGTTAGAGAGTGGGGAGGATGGATGGGTGGGTTAGAGGGTGTGAGGGGGAAAGTATGTGAGAGGGTGGGTTTCTGGGTTAGAGGGTGGGTGGGTGGGTGGGTGTGTTACAGGGTGGGTGAGAGTGTTTGACTTGGGAACAACAGCAAATTCCAGGCTCTGATATTGACAGGTTGGAGGGAGGGAGGGTAGGAAGAAGGGAGGGAGGGAAGGAGGGGGAATGAAGGAGGGAGGGTGGAAGAGAGGAAGGGAGGGAGGGAGGGAAGAAAGGAAGGGGATAGGCTGGTAGGGAGGGAGATAAGGAGGGAAGGCGGAGGGAGGGACCAGACACACAAGGTCGTCTCAATGAGGTCGAGTCCAAGACGAAAGAGAAAGAAAGAGAGAGAGAGAGAGAGAGAGAGAGAGAGAGAGAGAGGAGAGAGAGAGAGAGAGAGAGAGAGAGAGAGGAGAGAGAGGAGAGAGAGAGAGAGAGAGAGAGAGAGAGAGAGAGAGAGAGAGAGAGAGTATTCATGATTTGTTGTACGAGTATGTTTGTGCGTGCGTGTATGTGTGTGTACTCACCTAGTTGAGGGTGCAGGGGTCGAGTCCAAGCTCCTGTGTGTACTCACCTAGTTGAGGTTGCAGGGGTCGAGTCCAAGCTCCTGTGTGTACTCACCTAGTTGAGGTTGCAGGGGTCGAGTCCAAGCTCCTGTGTGTACTCACCTAGTTGTACTCACCTAGTTGAGGGTGCAGGGGTCGAGTCCAAGCTCCTGTGTGTACTCACCTAGTTGTACTCACCTAGTTGAGGTTGCAGGGGTCGAGTCCAAGCTCCTGTGTGTACTCACCTAGTTGTACTCACGTAGTTGAGGTTGCAGGGGTCGAATCCAAGCTCCTGTGTGTACTCACCTAGTTGTACTCACCTAGTTGAGGGTACAGGGGTCGAGTCCAAGCTCCTGTGTGTACTCACCTAGTTGTACTCACCTAGTTGAGGTTGCAGGGGTCGAGTCCAAGCTCCTGTGTGTACTCACCTAGTTGTACTCACGTAGTTGAGGTTGCAGGGGTCGAATCCAAGCTCCTGTGTGTACTCACCTAGTTGTACTCACGTAGTTGAGGGTGCAGGGGTCGAGTCCAAGCTTCTGTGTGTACTCACCTAGTTGTACTCACCTAGTTGAGGTTGCAGGTGTCGAATCCAAGCTCCTGTGTGTACTCACCTAGTTGTACTCACCTAGTTGAGGGTACAGAGGTCGAGTCCAAGCTCCTGTGTGTACTCACCTAGTTGTACTCACCTAGTTGAGGTTGCAGGGGTCGAGTCCAAGCTCCTGTGTGTACTCACCTAGTTGTATTCACGTAGTTGAGGTTGCAGGGGTCGAGTCCAAGCTCCTGTGTGTACTCACCTAGTTGTACTCACCTAGTTGAGGTTGCAGGGGTCGATTCCAAGCTCCTGGCCCCGCCTCTTCATTGGTCGCTACTCGGTCACTCTTCCCTGAACCGTGAGCTTTATCATACCTCTGCTTAAAGCTATGTATGGATCCTGCCTCCACTACATCGCTTCCCAAACTATTCTACGTCCTGACTACTCTGTGGCTGAAGAAATACTTCCTAACATCCCTGTGATTCATCTGTGTCTTCAATTTCCAACTGCGTCCCCTTGTTATTGTGTCCAATCTCTAGAACATCCTGTTTTTGTCCACCTTGTCAATTCCTCTCAGTATTTTGTATGTCGTTATCATGTCCCCCCTATCAATCCTGTCCTCCAGTGTCGTCAGGTTGATTTCCCTTAACCTCTCCTTGTAGGACATACCTCTTAGCTCTGGAACTAGTCTTGTTGCAAACCTTTGCACTTTCTCTAGTTTCTTTACATGCTTGGCTAGGTGTGGGTTCCAAACTGGTGCCGCATACTCCAATGTGAGCCTAACGTACATGGTGCACAGGGTCCTGAACGATTCCTTATTAAGATGTCGGAATACTGTTCTGAGGTTTGCTAGGCGCCCATATGCTGCAGCAGTTATTTGGTTGATGTGCGCTTCATGAGATGTGCCTGGTGTTATACTCACCCCAAGATCTTTTTCCTTGAGTGAGGTTTGTAGTCTCTGGCCCCCCTAGACTGTACTCCATCTGTGGTCTTCTTTGCCATTCCCCAATCTTCATGACTTTGCACTTGATGGGGTTGAACTCAAGGAGCCAGTTTCTAGACCAGGCCTGCAGCCTGGCCAGATCCCTTTGAAGTTCTTCCCGGTCCTCGTTCGATTGAATTCTTCTCATCAACTTCACATCATCTGCAAACAGGGACACTTCTGAATCTATTCCTTCCGTCATGTCATTCACAAATACTAGAAACAACACCAGTAGGACTGATCCCTGTGGATCCCCGTTCATCACAGGCGCCCACTCTGACACCTTGCCACGTACCATGACTCGCTGTAGTCTTCCCGACAGGTATTCCCTGATCCATTGCAGTGCCTTCCCTGTTATCCCTGCCTGGTCCTCCAGCTTTTACACTAATTTCTTGTTTGGAACCGTGTCAAACGCCTTCTCACAGTCCAAGAAAATGCAATCTACCCACCCCTCTCTCTCTCTCTCTCTTGTTTTACTGCTGTCACCCTGTCATAGAACTCCAGTAGGTTTGTGACAGAGGATTTCCCGTCCATGCAACCATGCTGGTTGTCGTTGATATACTCATTCCTTTCTAGGTGCTCCACCACTCATCTTATGATGACCTTCTCCATGACTTTGCATACTATGCATGTCAGCAATACTGGTCTGTAGTTTAATGCTTCGTGTCTGTCTCCTTTTCTAAAAATTGGGACTACGTCTGCTGTCTTCCATACGTCAGGTAATCACCCTGTTTCGATAGATGTGTTGAAGAGTGTTGTTAGTGGTACACATAGCACCTCTCCTCCATCAGGAAACATGGAGAGATGTTGTCCAGCCCCATCGCCTTTGAAGTATTTAGCTTGTTTAACAGCCTCTTCACTTTTTCCTCGCATGTGCAACATCTGGGTATCTTTATTGTAGACGTTTCACCAACCAGTGGCTTTATCAATACAAATTCTAGGACATGATTAGAAGACAGTAGAACTATATAAGAACATAAGAACATAAGAAAGGAGGAACACTGCAGCAGGCCTGTTGGCCCATACTAGGCAGGTCCTTTACAATTCATCCCACTAACAAACATTTGACCTACCCAATTTTCAATGCTACCCAAGAAATAAGCTCTGATGTGCAAGTCCCACTCAAATCCAACCCATCCCACTCATGTATTTATCCAACCTAAATTTGAAACTACCCAAAGTCCTAGCCTCAATAACCCAACTAGGTAGACTGTTCCACTCATCTACTACCCTATTTCCAAACCAATACTTACCTATGTCCTTTCTAAATCTAAACTTATCTAATTTAAATCCATTACTGCGGGTTCTCTCTTGGAGAGATATCCTCAAGACCTTGTTAATATCCCCTTTATTAATACCTATCTTCCACTTATACAAAAGATGAGGTAATCAGTCCCTCAGCATCGAAGTTGGTGTTAAGAGCAACGTGGTCGTGAAGATTCTGGACTACAGGCAAGAAGGCTGCTGTTTTTATACTGGCAGAAGATGGAGGGCATAGTCACTGGTGGGCGGGAATCCCCGGTGGAAGTAGGTCATACCTGAGACACGGGTTAGTGGTGGTGGTAGTAGTAGTAGTAGTAATCGTCGCAGTAGTAGTAGTAGTAGTAGCAGCTGTGAAGAGGTAATGTGGATGTCCTCTTAACACCAACTTCAATGCTGAGGGACTGATTACATCATCTTTTGTATATAGTTCTACTGTCTTCTAATCATGTCCTAGAATTTGTATTAATAAAGCCACTGGTTGGCGGAACGTCTACAATAAAGATACCCAGATGTTGAACAAGTGTCTAAATTTTTCAACTTGTCTGTACTGTATACAGACAAGCTTTTTCCTCGGTTGTATATATTGTGTCCAGCACTTGATGGTGTACCCCACCTCTCAGTGTTTCTGGAGTCCCTCATGTCTTCTCTGTGAACATTTCTTTGAAGCTCACGTTAAGCTCCTCACATACTTCGTGGTCGTTTCTTGTGATCTCCCAGCCTTCCTTCCTTAGCCTAATTACCTGGTCCTTGACTGTTTTCTTCCTGGTGTGGCTGTACAACAACTTCGTGTCAGATTTGGCTTTCGCTGCCATGTCATTTTCATATTGTCGTTGGGCCTCCCTTCTTACCTGTGCATATTCAATTCTTTCTATACGACTGCTCTCCTTATTCTCCTGGGTCCTTTGCCTTCTATACTTCCATTTTCTAGTACACTTGGTTTTGGCCTCTTTACATCTTTAGATAAACCAAGTGCTCATCCTGGCCTTCTTGTTATTTCTGTTACCCTTGTGCACAAATCTCTCCTCAGATTCCTTGTATATTTTTGTCACATATTCCATCATCTCATTTATTGACTTCCCTTCCAGTGCTCTGTCCCACTGAACCTCGTGCAGGAAATTCTTCATGCCTGTGTAGTCCCCCTCTTGTAGTTGGCTTTATTCGTCCTGCCCTTCCTGCTTCCCTCTTTATCTGTAACTATGTATTCGAAGCTCAGAACCACGTGGACGCTGGCCCCGAGGGGTCTTTCATATGTGATGTCCTCAATATCTGCATTACTCAAGGTGAATACTAGGTCCTGTCTTGCTGGTCCGTCCTCTCCTCTCTCTCTGGTAGTGTCCTACATGTTGGTACATGAGGTTTTCTAGTACCACCTCCATCTAAATCTTAGCCCTCTAAGTTTCTGGGCCCCCATGTGGCTCCAGGTTCTCCCAGTCAATTTCTTTGTGGCTGAAGTCACCCACTTCATCCAGTGTGTCAACCATCGCTCTATCATATTCTTGCCTTGATCTCCTGCTGTTCTGTGGTGGGTTATACATCACTGCAAATATCACCTTGGGACCTCCAGACTGAAGTGTTCCTGTTATGTAGTCTTTTGCTACTCCTCCGTCTCCTCTCTCCAGCTCATCAAAATTTATTGGTTTTTAATGAGCAGTGCCACTCCTCAACCCCATCTGTTCCCTCTGTCTTTCCTCAGGATCTGATATCCCATTGGAAAGATGGCATATATTATCATTCCTGTGAGCTTGGTTTCTGTGAGAGTTATGATGTCCAGTGATGCGTCTTTGACTCTTTCGTGCGACTCCTCCTGCTTATTCGTTATTTCATTAGCGTTAGTGTACCATACTGTCAGTTTCCTCTCCAACACTGTATTCTCGGGGGTCTGTGAGGGTGGGGAACCTGGCAGTGTGCTCTGGGATTCTATTGCATAGTGTGGGGTGGGGGCCGTAAGTGTGGATTGTGGTTTGTGTTGGGATAGCGTGTTTGGCTGTGGGGTTCTGGGGGTGGTTTGTGTGTATTCACTTATTTGTACTCACCTATTTGTGGTTGCAGGGGTCGATTCATAGCTCCTGGCCCCGCCTCTTCGCTGATTGCTACTAGGTCCTCTCTCTCCCTGCCCCATGAGCTTTATCATACCTCGCCTAAAACTATGTATGGTTCCGGCCTCCACTACGTCACTTTCTAGGCTATTCCACAGCCTGACTACTCTATGACTGAAGAAATACTTCCTAACATCCCTTTGATTTATCTGAGTCTTCAACTTCCAATTGTGACCTCTTGTGTCTGTGTCCCTTCTCTAGAACATCCCGTCTTTGTCCATCTTGTCTATTCCGCGCAGTATTTTATATGTCGTTATCATGTCTCCCCTGACCCTCCTGTCCTCCAGTGTCGTCAGGCCGATTTCCCTCAACCTTTCTTCGTAGGACAATCCCCGTAGCTCTGGGACTAGTCTTGTTGCAGACCTTTGCACTTTCTCTAATTTCTTGACGTGCTTGACATGGTGTGGATTCCAAACTGGTGCTGCATACTCCAGTATGGGCCTGACGTAAATGGTATACAGAGTCTTGAACGAATCCTTACTGAGGTATCGGAACGCTATCCGTAGGTTTGGCAGGCGCCCGTATGCTGCAGCAGTTATCTGATTGATGTGCGCCTCAGGAGATATGCTCGGTGTTATACTCAACCCCAGATATTTTTCCTTGAGTGAGGTTTGCAGTCTTTGGCTATCTAAACTATATTGTGTCTGCGGTCTTCTTTGCCCTTCCCCAATCTTCATGACTTTGCATTTGGCAGGGTTAAACTCAAGGAGCCAGTTGCTGGACCAGGCTTGTAGCCTGTCCAGGTCTCTTTGTGTGTGTGTGTGTGTGTGTGTTTAATTCCCTTTATATAGTTGCTGGAGTAGACTTAGACTGAGAGTGTTCTGTCGTCTACTACCATACCATGAACATTTCTACCACTTCAGTAGTTACTCTACACGCAACTACCTCCTCACTTCAGGTTGACAGTAAATTTAATATCTGTATTATGCACCCCATCCCCATCCTGTGGGTGGTAGTCAAAAGATTACAGAGATACATAATGGGTCCAGGGTCTGGACCCATTATGTAGCTCTGTAATAGCTGAACTAGTTACAAAGGTAATGAACTCAAGGTAGATCTGGTCACAATCTTGGCAAGTTACAAAGTTAATGAATCATCTACACTCCTATACATGGTTACAATCATGAACAAATTACGAAGTAATGAGCCATTGACACGTCCACACCCGATCACAATTGTAATAAGTTATAAATACAAATATTGAGTCATACACCGACAAGAGAGCGCACACACACACACGAGCGCGCGCGCGCACACACCCACCCACGACGACGCACGCATATACACAGACACACGCACACACACATACGTGGTAATGCTTTATTTACAGTGAGCAAAGTCAGGGTATTTTTCCAGAATGGTCTGTAATATACCACTGTGGATAAAGTACTTTGCCATATCTTGAACATTTCTGAGTGAGTCATCTCTAAATTCATTAATCTGATCACACTCCAGTACATAATGACGCAAGGTGTGACAATAGTCCATCTGGCAAAGTTTACATTTCGTTTGGTCTACATCTGGTGGTGGTGCTTTAACCTGCCATAGATACTTGTAACCCAGCCGGAACCGGGCAGTAGTGACATCCAAGAGTCTGCTTATTTTGTTGGATGCACCATAGACATGTGGCTCCTCCTGCATGATAGAGTGATGATAGATGGACTCACTGGTGTCAATCTCCCTAAGTCTTAAGTCAATAAAGTTCAGTTGAAGTTCTTTCCGTATTATTGTTCACAAACTGCTAACTGACAAGCCAAGACTATAATCTACGCCCTCTTTGAAAGCATACAGCTTAGCCAATTTATCAGTTCTATTATGTATCTGGAGACCAATGTGAGATGGAAGCCACAGCATGTGCACTCTGACTCAACTGTCCACAATCCTACCATACCTGTGTCTGGCGTCTGACACAAGCATGCCACAATTTATACTTAATGAGTTGAGAGCATTTATGGATGACAGAGAATCAGTTACAATTAAAGTGTCAACCTTAGATACATGGACGCATTTGAGTGCAAGGAGTATGGCAAACAGTTCTGTTTGAAGGGTAGAGGCCCAGTTATTGATGCGTGCTCCAATTTCTTTATGAGAGCCATCACTCTGTATGACAACAGCAGCACTACCAGCTGCACCAGTGGATTGGTGTACGGAACCATCAACATAAATAATTTGGGAAAGAGTGTGCTGTGTGACTAAGATATCAATACAGCTTAAGGCATCCTGTATGGCTCCAAGACGATGCTTTGGTTGTGATTTAAGAAGAGTTTTGGTAGTTTGGAATGGGGTAATATCCCATTGAGCGGGGAAGTCCTGTTTTAAGGCATCCTGTATGGCTCCAAGACGATGCTTTGGTTGTGATTTAAGAAGAGTTTTGGTAGTTTGGAATGGGGTAATATCCCACTGAGCGGGGAAGTCCTGTTGTTGCTTTACTTGACATAGATCATGTAGCTGGTTCATGCGGAGGTCGGTTCCAGCTTTTTCGATCCATCTGGTGGGATGTTCACCAGTGCTGAGGAAAGTTTGGAGGGCTTCAGTGCAGGGGTTTGAATGGGCTAGCCTAAGCACATTGACCCCAATGAGGATATTTCTTTCAGTGACACGATCTCTGATGCTTGGAATGTCAAATTCTTTCCGAATATTTAAAATTTTGGTAATACGAGGGCATCCTAGGATGATCCTCATTGCTTCGTTCTGCAGTTTTTTCCAGCCTCCAAGCTTCTAATCAGACACGAGAGCAAGTAGTGGCGCAGCATAATCAACCAATGATCTAATATAAGCAAGATACATCGCAGCCTGAATTATTTTTCGTAAAGAAAATTTTCTTGCAATCTCTCTTACACCACTTCTTTTGCAACTAAACATTGTGTTTTCTTATCCTACTGGTCATTAAAGAGATTGTTATTCTCTCCTATTGGTGGCCAAAGACTGCAAACCTCGCTCAAGGAGGAAGATCTTGGGGTGAATATAACACCGAGCACGTCTCCGGAAGCACACTTTAACCAGATAACTACTGCAGAATATGGGCGCCTGGCAAACCTGAGAATAGCGTTCCGATACCTTAGGAATCGTTCAAGACACTGTACATCGTGTACGTCAGGTCCATATTGGAGTATGCAGCACCTGTTTGGAACTCACACTTGATCAAGCACTTCAAGAAATTAGAGTGCAAAGAGTTGCGACAAGGTTAGTTCCAGAGCTAAGGGAAATGTCCTACGAAGAAAGGTTAAGGGAAATCGGCCTGACGACACTGAAGGACAGGAGGGTTAGGGGAAACATAACATACAAAATACTGCGTGGAATAGACAAGGTGGACAGAGACAGGATATTCCAGAGATGGGACACAGAAACAAGGGGCCACAGTTGGAAGTTGAAGACCCAGATGAGTCAAAGGGATGTTAGGAAGTATTTCTTCAGTCATAGAGTAGTCAGGAAGTGGAATAGCCTAACAAGTGAGGTAGTGGAGGCAGGAACCATACATAGTTTTAAGATGAGGTATGATAAAGCTCATGGAGCAGGGAGAGAGAGGACCTAGTAGCACTCAATGAAGATGCACACACACACACACACACACACACACACACACACACACACACACACACACACACACACACACACACACACACACACGCACACACAAACACACACACAAACACACAAACACACACACACACACACATACACAAACACACACACACACACATTAAAATATTTCTTGCAAGAGCAAATAAATTAAAATGTTTATAAGGCAGACATGTTAGTGGATAGAAGGTTTTTGATGTAGGTGTTGTCACAGGAGTTACTGATGTGCTTTACTTTACACTGGACAACTTGTAGAATTGCAGAACTGTATCACAGAAAATTCTAAGATGTCTCCAATTGAGAGAAATGGTTTACAAGGATAGCCAAGATGGGAAGAGAACAAATGCAGTATAATGCGATCCTTTACTGGCAACGTTTCGTCCACACAGTTGTAGCTATTTCCAAGGTATTAGTTTCAACACACTCCACCTGATATTTAGCCTCACTACACACTATACAGGCTCACTATCGCTCTCCAGGTAGATCTCTTTGTGTCTTGATAAAGTCTACTGTGTGGGGTGAAACGTTGCTAATAAAGCATTGCATTATTGAGCAATTCTGTGTCGTTTTCCAGTCTCGGGTTTGTTAAGTTTTGTGTCACCTGGAGGCCAAGAGAGGTAGTCACTTAGTCCATGTATACAGGTTACCTGTACTGTGTTGCGCACTTGGGCCTTGATCATTCTGATGACTGATAAAGACTCCAGTGGGAGAAACGTCTCGTAATAACTGTTGTGTCGTAAGTGCTGCGTATGTAACTTTATTTCACAGTGACATTGTTGCTTACTGGTGTGTGTGTCTAGTGTATATAATCGGAAATGTAATAGTAATAGCAAGGGAAACAACAACAGCAGTAATATAATAATAACAACAATAAAAATACTACTACTAATACAAAACAATAATAATAATAATAATAATAATAATAATAATAATAATAATAATAATAATAATAATAATAATAACAATAAATGCTATTAAGCACCATACATATGTCTAAATCTTCTTCGAAAAGCAGATTATTTTATAATAGTTTAATATATTGAAGAAATATATTTTACCTGCAAAATTAGACTGTCAGTCGTATACGACTTGCTGGCAGTGACCAGGTTCCTGTTTTTTGTAAGCAACTGGCGACTCTCCACGACTTGATGTAACACGGTAGATGTGCCAGCACTGACATACGCATTCTTTCCTTTCAAGGTTTCTATGTCACCCTTGTCATCAGCGTGCACTTTTGCCTTCAAATATTCCCTTGATAAGAATTCAGCTGACGTCAGGGCTGGAGGCCTTGGTCACCATTGATTCTTGCTTATCTCTCACTCTAAAGTATTCATTAAGTACATTTATTATTGAATTCACAGTATGAGTGCTTGATCCATTGTGTTGAAACCACGAGTCACTTTCCTCAAGTCCTAAAATGACAATAAATCGATGAATAATGTTTGATAACTTTCAGCAACAAGGATTCGGGTGAAAGCAACAGAACTGAGATAGCAAAGTAAATATCAGTTGCTTGTAAATACAGTGTTTCTGTGTTCATTCTTACTTTTTTATCTGTCAGAGAAACAGCCATGTACAGCTGAGAACGTTTCCAGACACTTTCTGCTTGGCAGAGACTGGCGTCTGGAAAGTCGCAAGTCACGTTGCAACTGGCATCACAAATCGCGTGGTAACTGGCGTTGCAAATCGCGTCGTAACTGGCGTCGCAAGTCAAATCGAAAACAGACAATGCAAACCGAGTCGCAGGTAGAGACAACAGCGACGTCGCAAGCAGCGTGGAAGCTCTGCTGCAATTTCCCGTAGAGCTACTATTATCCCTGCGGAGTTTCATTTTTGGTCCTAATAGTTAGTTATTACGAAATCGTAATAATATGATTACAAACAAATCGCGGAATGGTCCGTGAGTTTTAGGATTCACCTGCCTTGAGGTTCAAACTCCACTCGTTCCATGGTTTAGTTGACGATGTGGCTATGATCCATGATTCCTTGTTACAAAACACTTCCCTCCATTTGAAGTGAAAAAATAAATAATTTCACGTACAAGTCCCTTGTAAACGGATTTATAATTGTCTTGGTAAGCCAGTGTGTCTTATACAGTGCTCCTCCATTTTCATGTTCCTTTGATCTTGATGAAAGTTAAGACACTTGTGCAACATCTGGTTATCTTTATGTAGACGTCGGTATTGTATACCTGTCTTGTACAACTTGTCAGACACTGCAATATCATGGAATCCTTTGATCTTATTTAGGGTTTGTGTTGGTGACGGATAAAATTTGTGATGCTCGCTGCCACCACACAAGGTCGAGTCCATCTTACGTTACAACCTACCTGCCGATGACTACAATAATTTGAAATATTATTAAACCTATATTTGAAAGTAGATTTAGAAATTAGGTTCAGAAAGGTATTGGTTAAACATTAGATTTATCAGTGAGTGAAATAGTATACTAGGAGAGAGAGAGAGAGAGAGAGAGAGAGAGAGAGAGAGAGAGAGAGAGAGAGAGAGAGAGAGAGAGAGAGAGAGAGAGAGAGAGAGAGAGACAAACAGAGAGAGAGAGAAAGTAAGAGAGAATATTATCAAAGGTAATTAACAAATATCGCACTGTAATCCAAATAATCGTGAATATAGCTTTCATATATTTTCTTAGAGTGCAAAGTTTATCGACTATACGAATTAACACTGTTGACTACCAGTCAAAAAACAAACACTCTCGTCCCTAATATACGAATTAACGTATCTGTCGGTGTTAATGTATATCAAGCTCCTGTACTCAGTCATTCATGTAGATTGTGATAAACGAAGATCCCGCACTGACTCACGTAGATGAGTGAAACTACTGAAAAGTGTCGGTGAAACTAATGCTTCAGGAGGCTTCATAAATATATTAGACGAATAGATGAGTACGAATGACTGGATTTGATCAAGACGCTATGACTTTGTAAATGGTCCAAGTCGGACCGAAACGTCTTCGTAAACTTCTCTATCCTATGTGCGGGTTGTGTATGAAGACCTGCCTAGCATGGACCAGTAGGTCTTGTGGTCTGCTACTGTTATTACAATGATGTTA
>NC_069400.1:36669724-36726005 GCF_026875155.1 Cherax quadricarinatus
GCAGGAACCATACATAGTTTTAAGGCGAGGTATGATAGAGCTCATGGGGCAGGGAGAGAGGGGACCTAGTAGCAATCAGCGAAGAGGCGGGGCCAGGAGCTGTGAATCGACCCCTGCAACCACAAATAGGCAAGTACAAATAGGTGAGTACACACACACACACACACACAACACACACACACGTACTCATATACAACAGGCCTAGTGTCTAATCGACATGTGCCTAGGACAAAATGGTAACTAACACACACACACAAAACAAACACACACAATGATGAAGATGATGAAGAATAATGAAGATAAGCAGAACCTAGATCCAGGTGGAAGAACAAATACATCCGCTAGAAACACCCGCAGAAGGACTCTAACTATGACAACCCCAATGCAACTGAAACCCACACACTATTCCCCACACCACAAAACCCCACCCCCACAGCAACCCCCTATGGGCCCTCTGCCCCCACCCCTCTCATCACTAACCCCACCCCCACCACAACCCCCGCCAGGGCACCCGCTCCCCCAACCCCAATATTCTCCCAGGACCACAGTTTTAGAAAAGAAGTTGAAGGTTTGGTGCACGAATGCGGATGGAATAATGAATAAATATGAGGAGTGACATGAAAGAATCAATGAGAAGTCCCCAGACATCATAGCAGTCACAGAAACGAAGCTCACTGAGACAAGAACAGACGCAATCTTCCCACTGGGATATCAGATCCTGAGGAATGATAGGAGCAGAGGGGAAGGAGGGATTGCAATGCTTATAAAAAACCGATGGGGATTTGAGGAAATGGAAGGCATGGACGAAACTGGAGAAAGGGATTACATAGTAGGTACAGTTCAGTCTGGGGAACATAAGGTAGTCGTATCAGTGATGTATAACCCACCACAGAACTGCAGGAGGCCAAAAGAGGAATACGAAGAGAACAACAGAGCGATGTTGGACACGATGGCTGAGGTGGAAAGAAGAGCTCACTCGAGTAGAGCAAAGTTACTGGTTATGGGCGATTTCCACAGGGAGATCGATTGGGAAAACCTGGAGCCACATGGGGGGCCTGGACAACCTCATTCATCAATACGCCAGGGACACTACCAGAGAGAGAGGGGAGGATGAACCAGCAAGACTGGACCTCGTGTTTACCCTAGCAATTCAGACATTGAGGACATCACATACGAGAGGCCCCTTGGAGCTAGTGATCACGTAGTTTTGAGTTTTGATTACATAGTAGAGTTACAGTGGAGACGGTAAGAGGAGTAGAACGGGAAAAGCCAAACTGTGAAAGGGGGGACTACACAGGTATGAGGAAGTTCCTGCAGGAGGTTCAGTGGGACAGAGAATTGGTAGGAAAGTCAGTAAACGAAATAATGGAATATGTAAAAACAAAATTTAAGGAGGCAGAGGAAAGGTTTGTTCCCAAGTACAATAGAAATAATGGAAAGACCAGAACGAGGCCTTGGTTTGCCCGAAGGTGTAGGGAGGCAAAATCTAATTGCACTAGAGAATGGAAAAAGTTCAGAAGGCAAAGAACCCAGGAAAATAAAGAGATAGTCGAAGAGCCAGATACGAGTATGCACAAATAAGGGGTGGGGGGGGGGGGGGCAGCGACAGCACGAAAATGACATAGCATCGAAAGTCAAGTCTGACCCGAAACTTTTGTATAGCCACATTAGGAGGAAGACAACAGTCAAAGACCAGGTGATCAGGCTGAGAAAAGAAGGTGGGGAACTCACAAGAAACTATCAAGAGGTATGTGAGGAGCTCAACACGAGATTTAAGGAAGTATTTACATTGGAGACAGGAAGGCCTCTGGGTGGACAGAACAGAAGGGAACACCAATAAGGAATATACCAACAAGTGTTGGATGACATACACACAACTGAGGAGGAGGTGAAGAAGCTGCTAAGTGACCCTGATATCTCAAAGGCGATGGGACCGGACATCTCCCCGTGGGTCCTTAGAGAGGGAGCAGAGACACTGTGTGTGCCACTAACCACGATCTTCAACACATCCCTCGACACTGGGAAACTACCTGAGGTATGGAAGACGGCAAATGTATTCTTTAAACTATAGACCAGCATCACTGACGTGTATAGTATGCAAAGTCATGGAGAAGAGTATCAGGAGGAGAGTGGTAGAGCACCTGGAACGGAGTAAAATTTTTGAATGACAACCAGCACAGATTCATGGAAGGCAAATCCTGTGTAACAAACCTCCTGGAGTTTTATGACAAAGTAACAGAAGTAAGACACGAGAGAGAGGGGTGGGTTGACTGCGTTTTCTTGGACTGCAAGGTCTTCGACACAGTTCCTCACAAGAGATTAGTGCAGGAGCTAGAGGATCAGGCACGTATAACAGGAAGGGCACTGCAATGGATCAGGCAATACCTGACAGGGAGACAACAACGAGTCATGGTACGAGATGAGGTATCAGAATGGGCGCCTATGACGAGCGGGGTTCCACAGGGGTCAGTCCTAGTACCAGTGCTGTTTTAGGTATATGTGAATGACATGACAAAGGGATAGACTCAGAAGTGTCCCTATTTGCGGATGATGTGAAGTTAATGAGAAGAATTAAATCAGATGAGGATCAGGCAGGGCTACAAAGAAACCTGGACAGGCTGAACACGTGGTCCAGCAACTGGCTACTCGAATTTAACCCAGCCATATGCAAAGTCATGAAGATCGGGGAAGGGCAAAGAAAACCGCAGGCAGAGTATAGGCTAGGTGGACAAAGGCTGCAAACCTCACTCAAGGAGAAAGATCTTGGGGTGAGTATAATACCGAGCACGTCTCCGGAAGCACACATCAACCGGATAACTGCTGCAGTATATGGGCGCCTGGCAAACCTGAGAATAGCTTTCCGATACCTTAGTAAGGAATCGTTCAAGACACTGTACACCGTGTACGTCAGGTCCATACTGGAGTATGCAGCACCAGTTTGGAACCCACACCTGGTCAAGCACGCCAAGAAATTAGAGAAAGTGTAAAGTTTTGCAACAAGGTTAGTTCCAGAGAAGAAAGGTTAAAGGAAATAGACCTGACGACACTGGAGGACAGGAGGGCTAGGGAAGACATGATAACTACATACAAAATATTGCGAGGAATAGATAAGGTGGACAGAGACAGGATGTTCCAGAGATGGGATACAGAAACAAGGGGCCACAATTGGAAACTGAAGACTCAGATGAGTCAAAGGGATGTTAGGATCTGGAAAGTGAAGTAGTGGAGGAAGGAACCATACATAGCTTTAAGAAGGGGTATGAAAAAGCTCATAGAGCAGGGAGAGAGTTGACCTAATAGCGATCAGTGAAGAGGCGGGGACAGGAGCTGAATCTCGACCCCTGCAAATACAAATAGGTGGCATCAACAAGTAAGAGAGAGGTGAAGGTTTATAAACTAAAGTAGGATGCAGTTAGGGTAAAATATACATTGGAGCATAGATTTGCTAGCTAGAGTATAGGCAATGAGGCTGAAGTGGTATGGGATAGATTTAAGAATGTAGTGTCAGAGTGTTCACCAGAAGTTGTGGTTATAAGAAAGTGGGTGCAGGAGGGAAGAAGAGCAATTAGTGGAGAGATGAGGTAGAGAGAGTAGTAAGAGAGGAAATGTTAGCACATGGGAGGGTTTTACAAAGAAGTGATGTAAGGAGGGAGGAGTACATGGAGAGAAAAAGAGGCTAAGAGAGTGGTGAAGTAATGTAAAAGGAGAGCAAATAAGAGAGTAGGTGAGATACTATCAATAAATTTTGCTGAGAATAAGCAAAAAAATGGAGTGAGATTAATAAGTTAAGAAGGCCTAGGGAACGAATGGATTTGACAGTTAAAAATAGGAGAGGAGAGTTATTAGATGGAGAGCTGGAAGCATTGGGAAGATGGAGAGAATATTTTTAGGAACTGTTAAATGTTGATGAAGATAGGGAAGCTATGATTTTGTTTATTGGGCAGGGAAGTATAACATCTTGTAGGGGTGAGGAAAAACCAGTTGTGAGTGTGAGGGAGGTGCGTGAGACAGTTGATAGAATGAAAGGGGGTAAAGCAGCTGGGATTGATGGGATGAAGACAGAAATGTAAAAAAACAGGTGGGGATATAGTTTTGGAATGGTTGGTGTTTGCATTTAATAAATGTATGGAAGAAGGTGAGGTACCTAGGAATTGACAGTGAGCGTGCATAGTCCCTTTGTATAAAGGCAAAGGGGACAAAAGAGAGTTCAAAAATTATAGGGAAATGATCCTGTTGAGTATACCTGGTAAAGTGTATACTGGAGTTATTACTGAATGATTTTAGAGTAAGACAGAGAGCAGGATCGCAGATGAAGGAGGCTTTAAGAGAAGTAGAGAGTATGTAGACCAAATGAACAGTATTTAGATAAGGGTAAAGAGATTTTTGTTGCATTTATGGATTTCGATAAGGCGTATGATAGGGTTGATAGGAGAGCAATGTGGCAGATGTTGCAGATGTATGGAATAGGAGGCAGGTTACTGAAAGCAGTTATGAGCTTTTTCGAGGATAGTGAGGCTCAAGTTAGAATATGTAGGAGGGAGAGATTATTTCCCAGTAAAAGTAGGCATTAGACAGGGATGTGTGATGTCACCAGGGTTGTTCAGTATATTTATAGATGGGGTTGTAAGAGAAGTGAATGATCGGGTGTTTTCAAGAGGTGTAGGATTAAGAGATAAAGAATCTAACAGAAAGTGAAAGTAGTCACAGTAACTTTTTGTTGATGACTCTGTGCTTTTGGGAGGTTCTGAAGAGAAGCTGCAGAGGTTGGTGGATGCGTTTGGAAGGCTAAGTAAAAGAAGGAAATTAAAAGTGAATATAGGAAAGAGTAAGGTGATGAGGATAACAAAAAAGGTAATGAAAGGTTGGATATCAGATTGGAGGGAGGGAGTATGGAAGAAGTGAATGTATTCCGATATTTGGGAATGGACTTGTCAGCAGATGGGTCTTTGAAAGACGAGATGAATCATAGAATTGAGGGGAAAAAAGGTGAGTGGAGCACTGAGGCGTCTGTGGAGACAAAGAATATCTATGGAAGCAAAGAGGAATGTATGAGAGTGTAATGGTACCAACGGTCTTATATGGGTGTCCAGCATGAGTGGTTAATCTTGCAGCGAAGTGAAGGGGGAGATTTCATGTGGAGATATCGTGTCTGAGGGCAATGTGCGGTGTGAATATAATGCAGAGAATCTGTAACTTTGAGATTAGGAAGTGAGGGGGGGGGGTTTAAAAGCATTATCCAGAGGGGAGAGGAAGGGTTGTTGAGGTGGTTTGGATATTTTGTGATTTCATTAATATAAAGACTGATCGTGAAGGCTCGCAACCCAAACATAATAAGATTTAAATTAGTCTCTGAGGCTCCACAACTACGTATGTTATCGCACCAGGAAAAATACGCTCAGTTCCGCCATGCGCCTGGTGTTTGAGAACCGACTGTCAAGTGGGTACAGGGATGAGCAGTTTGTCCTGCTGTCACAGGGCTGGGCATTGTGACGCAGGATCGAATCCTGCCTAGCCACAGTTCTGTTAATGATTACATATAGATATTATTGTAACCACGACCGAGTGGTATTGATCAATAACAACATTGTGCTAGACAGGGATTCGAACCCATGTTGTACTGGCTCGCCATTGTGAGTGAGAACCACATGATGTCTTAACCCACAGGACCAAGCAATCCTACAAGAACCAAGCACCCAGCCAAGCTAGGTGTGTTACTCTTGGTTCGAGGACATACGGAGGTGTGGGAGCTTTCAAGCTAATTTCATTCTCATGCCTGCTTTGTGTACTAGCCTACGAGCAGCATATATATATTATTGTAACCACGAACGAGTGGTTGTTATTGATCAATACCACTCATTCGTGGTTACAATAATATATATATGCTGCTCATACAGGGATGAGAATGAAATTAGCTTGAAAGCACCCACACCTCCGTATGTCTGCAGACCAAGAGTAACACACCTAGATTGGTTGGGTGCTTGGTTCTTGTAGGATTGGGTGGTCCTGTGGGTTAAGACATCATGTGGTTCTCGCTCACAATGGCGGGCCAGTACAATATGGGTTCGAATCCTTGGCTAGCGCAGTGTTGCTATTGATATATATTATATATATATATATATATATATATATATATATATATATATATAATATATATATATAATATATATATATATATATATAAAAGTACTGTGTGACATAAATGACTTTTAGAACAACGTAATTTTATAATGAGAAAATGACTTTGCCTTCCAATTTAATATAATGCTAAGCTGAGTTGCGGGTAAACTGATGCATACGTGAACAATTATTTAATACACTGGTAACACTAACATTACTGAACGACTCGAGTAAAAGGAAAGTCATCAAAATTATGCTACCATGTACTCGTGCTGGTGAGGCTAAATTAATAAGCGTTAAAAAACATAACCCAAAATACCATAAATTACTCTTAAGGACAAGAATATACAATTGCGTAGGTTACGCAGAACTAGACTCAAGTAACGCGTATAACGAATGTCCTTATTATAGGGAAAGGTTGAATGATGAATGCAGAGCGCTGCCACGTCAAAAACAGAATTCAGTAACATTTTCAACATATCGTGATGTACACCAACACAAATGAGAGAAAAAAAATAAAGAAAAGCGATTTATGGATTTTCATGTACTGAGGGAAAGTGACGTCACGTGTGAGGCAGACAGTAGAGTAACCTGACGACTGCCAAACATTGGAATATTCAAGAGTACCACTGGGGGAGCTGTTATGTTACTGGCTCAGTAACTCGATAATCTAGAGTAAGAAACGCGTTCAGCCGCTCCTGGTGAACACCCAGCTGCTTTACTGCTGTTTATCTAGGTGAGGTAGGAACACCATGCCTCTCACCTGACCTGGGGTAGCACAATGGAAGGGATGGAAGGGTAGCATTATGGATGGGAAGGTAGAGGTACCATCATGGAAGAGATGAGACGGGTGGAACATGGAGGGGAAGGTATGGGATAGGTGGTATTATGGGGGGGGGGAAGTGAGGGTAGCATCATGGAAGGGATGGAAGGAGTAGCATCATGTGAAAGGAAGGGAGGGATAGCATTATGAAAGGAAGGAAGGTGGTAGGTGGCAGCATCAAGGGAAGCGAAGTGGTAACATCATCAATTGTCCTTGAATCAATCACAATCAATTGGTCTTCCATCAACCATAATCACTCAAGATCATCACTAACAGGCAGTGACAAATGCTTGTACCTCACAATATTGACGCCTTCAGTATGTACACAATGATTTTCATTCCTAGTACTCAGGTGTACTCGTTCACTCGTTCACCCCTATCACGTAATACATAGAGGTACTCATAATACACATGTTCGATGTACTCTGGTGCTGTGAAACCTCCACTTGTAAGACTCAGACGTACACAGGTGCAAAGTGTACTCATGAAGCAAAACTTCCACTCGTAAGACTCAGACGTATTCACAGAGGTTGAAAATTAGTCTCAGAAAGTGAACCTTCCGCTTACAGACCACAGACAGACTGACGTACATTCACATCAGTTGAATGTACAAGTCTACTGTTTCTGTCACTCTTCTAAATTAGTCTAATTAGTTTCGGATTTCCTAATAAAACTAATTTTTTAGTTAATCGACACAACCCAAAAGCGGTTCGAATCCTCCACTTCAGTAATCCAATCTGGAAGTTCAAAGCCAATCAAAGCAATACTCCAGTTGTATACAAATGTATTCTGTATAACATTACGAGCACAGGCGATGAATTGCTTGTGACCTGGTCGTACTGGGAATTGGCGCAGACAAACTCAGCAGTAGACTTGCCTTCTCCCAGTATATACAGGTATGTGCACTATGTGCAATATATACAGATAGACTAATAAGTGTACACCATGGTGACAGATTGCAAAGCAAATCCCAGATAAAGTGCATCGTGCTCAACCAGCAGGTAGGCAAGTCTGCCAATGCTTACCACAAGTGAACCACGTTGCTTCAGCTATGGTGGGCTTGCCTGTGATTGGCCAATGAACCAAGGTACTGATTTAACGATGGGTACCCTACTGATCATTAAACCCTTAGCACCGGTTCGCTGGTTGGGAGGCAGCCTATATGGGAGTGTGATAGACGCCGAATAAATTGTAACCTACTCTTTGCATGCCACATTCAGCATACCTATAAATGGCCCTAGTGTAGTCGATAGGCTTTAAACTCTATTAACCACTAACCCTGCGACAAAGATGTATGTGTAGAAATACTTTCCTGGCGGACGGACGGACGGACGGACGGACGGACGGACCGACCGACCGACCGACCGATCGACCGAACGACCGATCGACCACCACCGTCCCCCTACAACCTCACTTGGTTGTAGAAGTTGCTTTGGTCGTCGTCTGGTCCTTACTTGACTCACGAATTCCAGCTGTGGGTTCAACCAGTCCCATGATCACCAAGAAATGAACACTAGCGTGAGGTATTAAAATCAATGCATTAGTGAGTTGGACGCGGTCAGCCGCGTGTAAAATGGAATCAAGGCAGCCGACTAAACGTACACGCTACAATTTATATACTAACATAAAAGGTTTAAGTTTATATATCTAAGTCACTTTATGCAAACAATGCTAATCTCCCACACCAACGGTGGTGAAAGATTCTCGTGTGTTTAATGGAATCTGTTAAACAACCTGAACTGCTAAAAAGTGAAAGTTTCGATTTTTTCTCTTATACAGTGATGGATATAATTTACAATTTTTACACCAAAACAAATTTCTTTTCACTTGGCTTTCTTAAACCTTTGAGTATAATCAAATTTAATCCTTTCCATCCTATCTTATTTTCGCTTAGGTATCCCAACAATGAAGTTACTCTCATTTGTTTGGCAAAAATGCTCGTTGCTGTATAGGAATAGATTAAAAGCGTGTTCTGACATACTGTTGGAGCCACATTGATGCTCCCAAACATTAGATACTGTAGCTAGAGTGACAACGGAGAGCTCTCTCAAATAACAGTAACACTTGGGCATGTAGGGTTAATTTCCAAAACCCCTTTTAGTCACTTAAAGTTTCGGCGTCCATGTAAAAAGATAAAGGACTGTAGTGTGTTTGTAATATTTCTTGATCCATAAAAGCACATTCTAAATTAGCTTGAACTGTACTGAAAATGAGTGACAAATACTGTGTCCAGGATGAACCTGCATCTACAGACGTTATACTTTTTTATTTCTCTTCCTTTATATGCTGCTTCTAAGGTTGTAATTCTCTCATCTTTGCTTAGACAATGTCAAAGTTAAAAGTATAGCTTACCGTGACAAAAAATAAATATAAAACAATAATATATCTTTATTTCTACAAGTACATGTACAAGGTATACAGTCCTAGCTGACATCACTGACATACTACTATATAGAAAGCCGCTTCTTATGCATTTTGGGCAAATTAGGTCAATTTTGTCCCAGGATGCGACCCACACCAGTCGACTAACACCCAGATACCGATTTTACTGATGAGAAACAGATAACCGGTGTAAGTAAACACGCCAAGTGTTTCTACCCTCGCTACCCTCGCTACCCTCGCTACCCTCGCTACCCCCGCTACCCCCGCTACCCTCGCTACCCCCGCTACCCCTGCTACCCTCGCTACCCCCGCTACCCCCGCTACCCTCGCTTTTATATGCGCATGCAGGCTCAAATCTAATGGGTTTACCATGTAATAAAAATCCTGCAAATGTCTTGCAGGTACTTAAAACAATATATACGACTATATTCATCATTAATCGCAGTAACACACAAAATCGACTTCTTATATTATTACTGTGACGAGGGAGAAGCGCCTGGGAAACACCAGGTAATCAGACCTGATCAAAGGGAAGTAAGGCTAATATTTTTAATGAAGATCCCTTTATCAGCGTCAAAGCATCACTTTGAGGGAAGCAACAGCTTAGCAATGTCTCTTAAGAGCTGCACACGATCAACAATCTTAGTATTATCAAGCTGTGCTAGACAGACAACATTCAAACCAGTGGGAAATTTTTATGCTGAAAAATTGTATATAATACCGATGAGTTGATGAGCAAGATACTTGTGCAACAGTTGGGTATCTTCATTATTGAAATATTACGCCTACATGGTAGGCTTCTTCAGTCAAATAAGTAGAATAAATTGGAGGTAGCAGGAGTAGTGACGAGGTAAAGATAATGTTATTAGTCCATTAACCTTGGAGAAATAGATTTTGTGGAAGTCAGTCCCTCAGTCTGGAGAAGTGTTCACCTTCACAGTCGGACACAATATTTCAGACTGCGGAGCTGAACTCTAGGCTGAGGGACTAACCACCTCAGAAACTATTTCTTCAGAGTGGATGGACTGATTATATCATCATTACCTCACCAACACTTCTGCTACCACTGACTCATTCTCCTCTGCATTTGATTGAAGAAACCTACCATACAGTCGAAACACTTCAACAATAAGTTTCTCAAATGTTACACATGTGTTTTACTCATCAGAAAAACTTGTCAGGGTACAAATTTGTATTCTGGGGCACCACCACTTCTTCCCAAAATTTAAACTTAAAAAAAAAACGCATTTTTAAGACTTCTTACAATTACAAAAAGTTAAACTGAGAAAAGAAATGTCCGACCACAAGGTAAACTTCTCCTGCTTCACCTGGTCTAAAACCTGTATCGACGAGGATAATTGAGCTACCAAACATAGTTATCCAGGAGGCCATTACACGAACATCTGCGAGCAAATGTTCAACTCCAGGTAAAAGAGACCAGGATGGTACCAGTGGAGTGGATGGCACCACTGGAAAGGATGACATCAGTGAAGTGGATGGCACCACTGGAGTGGATAGTACCAATGGGGTGGATAGTACCACTGGAGTGGATGGTACCACTTGAGTGGATGATATCACGGGAGTGAATGGAATCACTGGAGTGGATAGTACTAGTGGAGTGGATGGTATTGTTGAAGTGGATAGTACCACTAGAGTGGATGGTACTAATGGAGTGGATGGTACTAGTGGAATGGATGGTATCACATGGGTGGATGGTATCATTGGAGAGGATGCTTCCACTCAAATGGATGGTATGACAGGAGTGGATGGTACC
This sequence comes from Cherax quadricarinatus, assembly GCF_026875155.1. Lineage (NCBI taxonomy): Eukaryota > Metazoa > Arthropoda > Malacostraca > Decapoda > Parastacidae > Cherax > Cherax quadricarinatus. The sequence goes on from NC_069400.1 coordinate 36,680,821, forward strand.
ACGGGAGTAGTGGGTGGTAACAATGGAGTCAACGGTTCTAGTGGGATGGATGATGCCAGTGGAGTGGATGGTATCAATGGGGTGAATGGTACCAGATGGAATGGATGATCCAATGGAGTGAATCGTACCACTGGAGTGGATGGTGCCATTGGAAAGGATGATACCACTGAAGTTGATGGTACCACTGGAGAGGATAGTACCACTGGAGTGGATAGTACCACTGGAGTAAATGGTACCACTGGAGGGGATGTAACCAGTGGAGTGGATGGTATCACTGAAGTGGATGGTATCACTGGAAAGGATGGTGCTACTGGAAAGGATGGTACCACTGAAGTGAATGATACCATTGGCGTGGATAGTACACTGAAGTGGATGGTACTGCTGGAGTGGACGGTACCACTGGAGTGGATGGCACCACTGGAGTGGATGGTACCACTGGAAAGTATCGTACCACTGAAGTGGATGCACAACTGGAATGGATAGTACCAATGGAGTGGATAGTATCAGTTGGGTGGATGATACCTCTGGAGTGAATGGCACCATTTGAGTGGAAGGTACCACTGGAATGTATAGTACCACTTGAGTGGATGGTACCACCGGAGTGGATGGTGCCACTGGAATGGATAGCACCGCTGAAGCGGGTGGCACCAGTGGAGTGGATAGTGCAACTGGAGTGGATGGTACCACTGGAGTGGATAATAACACTGGAGTCAATGGTACCCCTGGGTGGATAGTACCATTGGAGTGAAGGGTACCACCGGAGTGGATGCTACCAATGGAGTAGATAGTACTAGTGGAGTGGATGGTATCACTGGAGTGGATGATACCCCTGGAGCGGATGGAACCACTGGGGTGGATGGTATCACTGGAGTAATGGAACTAGTGGGGTGGACGGTATCACTGGAGTAGATGGAACTAATTGAGTAGATAGTACTAGCGCAGTTAATGGTATAACCGGAGTGGCTGGTTTTACTGGAGTGGATGAAGACACTGTGGTGGATGGTATCAGTGGCGTGGATGATACCACTGGAGTCGATTTTATCTTTGGAATGGATATTACTAGTGGAGTGAATGGTACCACTTGAGTGGATGATACCACTGGAGTGGATGTTACCACTGGAGTGGATGTTACCACTGGAGTGGATGGCACCGCTGGAGTGGATAGTACCAATGGGGTGGATAGCACCACTGGGATGGATGGTACCAGTGGAATGAATAGTACCACTGACGTAGATAGTACTAGCAGAGTGGATGGTATCACTGGAGTGGATGGTACCACTGGAGTGGTTATTACCACTGGAGTAGATAGTACTTGTGGAGTGGATGGCATCACTGGAGTGGATGGCACCAATGACGTGGATGGTACCACTAGGGTGGTTGGTACTGCTTGGGTGGATTGTTCCAGGGAAGTGGATGGTTCCAGGGAAGTGGATGGTTGTGATGTAGTCCAGCTGGGCTTGTGAGGTCTCTGGGGAGACCTAATTTGACCAATTATATGGTCACACCTTGCCTTGGCAGGCGTCTGTAGCCACGCCCACGTCTGAGATCTTTTGTTCTTGACGCCTCAGACCTAGGCGTCAGGTCGCAACACGTGGTTGTGGAGGGTGCTTGGACCACCATAAAAGCCCAAGGAAGAGCTTGATCAAGGGGACTCGAGCGGAGCTGCTGCCGGGGTGCAGAGCTCCTGAGCAGAGATTCGAGCGGAGCTGCTGCTGGGGTGCAGGGCTCGGGAGAAGGCTGCTGAAGTCTCTGGAGGAGACTGTTGGAGGCACTGGGCAGAGTACTGGCTTGGCGTCGTACTCGTGCTGTGTAGGTCTTGGGACCTGTGGCTTCCTGTAGTGAACTGTCCTCTGTGCTATAGTGTAAGTTACATTCATTTTGGTCAAGTTGATTGTGTTCCTGTCTCACTGCTTATGTGTACCATCCCATTTATCTAAACCACAATAGTGTTCTGTTCCCAAATATATTATTGTACAAAGACTTAATAATAAACTGTGTTTGAGTAGAATAGTAATATTCACTGTCCCTGTTACTTGCTATTCATATTTCTTATATTTTATTATGTTTATATATGAGTGAAGAGTGGGTGAGGCATATGTTAGTGAGTATTGTAGAGTTAATGAGAGTGTCGTGGTGGTCACCACTGACCTGTCATTACCTACCTACCTCCGCTAATCATCTCACTCCTACCACCCCGCCTGTCCCCTACCTACTGACTCCCTCCGCTTACTCCCATATTCCCCACTTATATCCTAATTCAATCATTACCCCCCTACATGACATGGTGTCTAAGCGGTGGTGGTTATTATTTTTATAGTAGGAACCAGTCCCATGTGCCTTATTTTTGATTGCTCGGTTATACCTTTGTTATGCTACCATTTTTTTTCTTGTGTGTGTAAATCTAAAGTGAATATCTGTATGATATTATAATCCTAGTGATCTTAACTGTCCTTTTTTGACGGTGGGTCTAAATAATTGTTTGGGTGTAATATTATATTTGGTGGAGTTGGTTGTTGGTTTGAGATAAATGGTGGAGAATATCAGTGTTTGGGTGAGACTTTTGGGGGAAGCAATTACTGGCCGAAATTGAATATTTACAGAGGAATGAGAAGTCACCCAGCCCGCCTTGGAAGACTTACCCACAACTGTCACCCATTGAAGAGTTGCCTATGATTGCTGTCCACCTGATGTGCCCAGTCACCCAGCTGATGTGCCCCAGTAGATGTATTGCTGCCCTGGTCTGTCATCCAGTGTAGTGGGTGTCTGTCTGCGTCACCCAGCCTCTGTGACCATCACCCACGGACCGCGAGTTACTCGCAGTTGCCAGGGATGGGTGACCGCACCTGCTGTTGATGACCTGAAGTGACCTCACCTCACCTCGAGCAACTGACCATAGCCTGCTACTGCTGATGTCGGCTGCTGTGGCCGTGCTGAGATGCTGTAGCCGTGCTGCAATGCTGTGGCCGTGCTGTGTGCTGCTGTGATGTTGAGATGCTGCGGCCGTGCTGTGATGTTGAGACGCTGCGGCCGTGCTGTGATGCTGGGACCGTGCTGCGATGCTGTAGCCGTGCTGCGATGCTGTGGCCGTGCTGTGTGCTGCTGTGATACGGCCGTGCTATGTGCTGCTGTGATACGGCCGTGCTGTGATGATGGATATGCTGTGGCCGTGCTGTGATGCTGCGATGCTGCCTAGCTCAAGAGATGGCGGTGATGCTGCAGTGGTGTGTGAGGGATTCTGGCTGGTGTGCCAGGACAGGAGAATCTACTATGAAGGAGTTGCCATCCTCGGAGATGTGGAAGGACGTGAGCCGCGGAGATGGACTCCAGCTGCTGGGACCAGCCTGCTTTCAAGGGCGGCATGGAGGGTGTCCTGCCTTGATGGTCGACCTGTGCGACAGGTATGCGGGGATGCCCTGCCAGCCATGAGAGACAATTAAGAGTGTGAGATGTCCCCAGCCTACTTGACTTGCCAGAAGTGTTAGTGTTACCTGTGTGAAATAAGGTGACCTTGAAAACGGTCCAGTGATTATGGCCGCCTTGTTTTATGAGGCCAGTGAATCCTAGTAGTGGCATAGGATAATGGAGGGTCTTAGCTGCGATGCCTGCCCTGTCTCGATTTTCAGATGTTGTAGTGTGCATGTGAAGTGTGCCGAAAATGCGACCTTGGTGGTCGTGAAGTGGTCCAGTTGCAGTTACTTGAAAGAATGCAACCCGTTGGAGCAGTTGTCCACGCCATAGAAGCCTTGAGAGGTTTGGCCCAATGGTTAACGTGCGAGGGTGACTAGCATTGGCTAGTGCATTTCTAGTAGAAGTAGGGAAGGCACTGGAGCCCGATATTTAGGTTTAAGGAGAAATGACGGGTAAGGAGGCTTTGCACCAGAGACCAACTATTATGCTGGTCAACTGCCAGGTGTACTGTTTATGCTGCCTTGTGGTAGATGAGGAGGTTGAGGGAAATATATGTAGTGGAATAATTTAGCATTATGTATAATTTTGTCTTTGTATTGTAATAGATTTAAGGGGTTAGGATTAAAATAGTCTAATAACTAGGACAAATTGTCCTAGTTCTCAGATATTTTAAATTGGGGGAGAAAGGGGGATGTGATGTAGTCCAGCTGGGCTTGTGAGGTCTCTGGGGAGACCTAATTTGACCAATTATATGGTCACACCTTGCCTTGGCAGGCGTCTGTAGCCACGCCCACGTCTGAGATCTTTTGTTCTTGACGCCTCAGACCTAGGCGTCAGGTCGCAACACGTGGTTGTGGAGGGTGCTTGGACCACCATAAAAGCCCAAGGAAGAGCTTGATCAAGGGGACTCGAGCGGAGCTGCTGCCGGGGTGCAGAGCTCCTGAGCAGAGATTCGAGCGGAGCTGCTGCTGGGGTGCAGGGCTCGGGAGAAGGCTGCTGAAGTCTTGGAGGAGACTGTTGGAGGCACTGGGCAGAGTACTGGCTTGGCGTCGTACTCGTGCTGTGTAGGTCTTGGGACCTGTGGCTTCCTGTAGTGAACTGTCCTCTGTGCTATAGTGTAAGTTACATTCATTTTGGTCAAGTTGATTGTGTTCCCTGTCTCACTGCTTATGTGTACCATCCCATTTATCTAAACCACAATAGTGTTCTGTTCCCAAATATATTATTGTACAAAGACTTAATAATAAACTGTGTTTGAGTAGAATAGTAATATTCACTGTCCCTGTCTTTTTTTCTTATATTTTATTATGTTTATATGAGTGTAGAATGGACGAGGCATATGTTAGTGAGTAGTGTAGAGTTAATGAGTGTGTCGTGGTGGTCACCACTGACCTGTCATTACCTACCTACCTCCGCTAATCATCTCACTCCTACCACCTCGCCTGCCTCTCCCCTCCCTACGATACCCCCTACTCCCATATTCCCCACTTATATCCGATTCAATCATTACCCTCCTACGTGACATGGTACCACTGAAGTAGATGGTATATTTGGAGTGGATGGAACCAGTGGAGAGGATGGTACCTCTGGAGTGGATAGTACCGCTGGGGTGGATGGCACCACTGGACTGGACAGTGCCAATGGGGTGGATGATACCACTGGGGTGGATGGTACCACTGGGGTGGATGGTGCCACTGGGGTCGATGGTACCACTGGGGTGGATGGTACCACTGGAGTGGATCATACCAGTTGAGTGGATAGTACCACTGTAGTAAATAGTACTAGTGGAGTGGATGGTATCACGGGAATGGATGGTACCACTGGAGTCGATGGTACCATTAACCCCTGTGCAACACTAAGACCAGCACTCAATGAACTCTAGTACTACACTAAGACCAGCACTCGAGGAACTCTGGAATATGCATAAAGGTCACAACCACTATATCGACCTGTGTGAATAATACTCTGGCTTGACACTCATCCATACTTTCTCTCACCGTATTAGTTTTTAGCTGTCATGATGTCTTAATATTATACCTGCAATGTGTTAAGGTCTGTATGTATATATATATATATATATATATATATATATATATATATATTATATATATATATATATTATATATATATATATATATATAATATATATATATTATAATATAGGGAGGTACCACCTCTAGAACTTTACTGGGGACACTCATCCTCAGAGTGTCCCACTGGGACAAATTGATACTGTTAGCTTGTGTCCCTGTACTTGCCGATCATGTACTCTTCCCTGTGATCAGCAGTTCCTCCCTGTCACCGACACTGATGGATGTAGGTGCCAGCCAGCGTCGACACACAAGTATAGTCCCATGCTAAGAGCTTGCCATTCTTCCAAGGATAGATGGTGATCCGATCGGGGCGGTTCGCTGGGTTGTGGGTATTGTTGTCTGCTGGTGATCGGGGCTCTCTCTCGGCTGGGCATCCAGCTGTAGCAAGGGTTCTCTTAATGATGTCGTTGACTTCATTGTGTCTGGCATGCCAGCCCTTGGTTTTGGAACAGTTAAGACCATGTAGACCATATTGGTCAGCTTGTGCATTGCCCCAATTACATATATATTCCGTGTGAATTGGGGCAGCAAGACGCAGAGCCACTGCAATACGGAGGGTCTTAGGGTCGAAGCGTGTTCCCATTGCCGAAATGGGAACTGTCTGAAGGAAGTGCCCGGAGTGAGGTGCACTTACAGCTTGAAGACGGGCAGTCTCCTTTTCTGATGTTACAGCCCTAAGCATATTGGCAAGCACCTTTTCAGCGACGGGGTCATCACAGCTTGACTGTATGTAGGCCAGTGCTGCACTACGTTTTGGTACTGGAGCAGCTAGAGTCTCCCGTTCAGTGATGGCATTGGCGTAGCCAGGGTCCAATATTCCTGCTGAGTCACTGAGGTTGTCGGGAAGAATTTGTTTCATTAACTCATTTGATGCTATGGAAGAGGATAGGAAAGCTGATCTGGGAGGATTTGCGTACTCCCAGCCCCCCCTGCCTGACTGGAAGTGAGGCTTGCAACCACTGTCCATCTTCGAGGGAAAGAGTCAATACACTCTCTAGTATGGTCTTAAGGAGAGAGTCATATTCCTTGAGTTTTGGACTGGTGAAGGCTGGGGAGCATCTCAGGAAGTAGGCAAGTTTTGGAATTGACTGGCACCTGGTGAGTAGGTAGAAGGCATCACGTGTATTGATGTCTTTCAACCTGCCTTCCATCGTCCTGAGATCTGAGATTTTTTCTCTAGGATCAGATCGATGGCATTGGGCTCTAGAGGACCACAAAGGAGTGCTGTTGGCTGGATCAATGGCTCGTGCTCCTGGTAAAACGGCACTAATATTCTGGATCATCTGTCAATTGGTAGAAACTATTTCACATTTGGTGGGGTTTAAAGATAGGCCCAGGCTTTCTCCCATGTTTTTAATTTTACTGATGTCCTCTAGGAGAGATTCTGTTGTTCCAGCTAGGGTACCGTCATCCAAGAACCAGATATTGAGCTCGCTGGAGAGTGCTTCTGTGACTTCCTTGATGACCAAACAGAATAGAAAGGGGGCTAGAGGGTCCCGCTGTTGCACGCCCTCACACGAGTCAGTTTCATGGTCCCCAAACAATAGTTTAGAAGTCACATTACAATATGATTCTATGAAGGGATAGAGGGAAGGGAAGTGTCTAGAAACTGCTTGGAGAGCAGCATCCATAAGTTGAAAGCATTGGCAAAGTTCAATTTGATCAAGGCTTTTTCATCGGACATGTTGTTGATGTATACTCGTGCTGCGTGGGCAGCTGCTTCACAGCCTTGTTGAACACCAAAACCGAGTTGAGTTGGTTTCAGTATTGCAGCAGCCTCTTGACTCACCATTCTTACTGCAACCTTGGCGACTTGGCGCCGAAGGGTGTTGCCAACTGCAATGGGTCTGATTCCTCTCTCTCTCTCTCTCTCTCTCTCTCTCTCTCTCTCTCTCACTCTCTCTCTCTCTCTCTCTCTCTCTCTCTCTCTCTCTCTCTCTCTCTCTCTCTCTTTTTATATATATTATATATTTATTTAATATTTATATATATATATATATATATATTATATAATATATATATATATATATATATATATGTCGTGCCGAATATGTAAAACTTGAGATCATGGCTTAAATAGCAACGTTTCATCTTGCCATATAAGGCGAAAATATGTGTATGCAATAATTTCGCAAAAAAATCATTCTAACCTAACGAAATAAAATATATTTCATTGCGTTTGTTTATTGTTAAATTTTTGTAAACTTATCTAAAAATATTTTTTAGTTGGATTAGGCTAAATTAAATTGGCTTGTTATAATAAGGTTAAGTAAGTTTTCTAAGGTTTTTTTGGTACAAAATTATTAAGTTTTACATTAACATAATTAAAAATATATATATCTTTAACGTTAAAAGAAATTTTAGAAAGGACTTAATTTTAAATGGGTTCATCCTAATTGACCAATTTACCTATTCGGCACGATATATATATATATTATATTTATTATATATATTATATATATATATATATATATATATATATTATATTTTATATATATTATATTTATATATATATATATATTATATATTTATATATATACATAAAGGCAAAAGGGATAAAAGAGAGTGTAAAATTTATAAGGGAATAAGTCTGTTGAGTATACTTGGTAAAGTATATGGAACAGTTATTAGCGAATGAATTAAGAGTGAGCGGAAAGCATGATCTCAGGTGAACAAGGCTTAATGATGGGTTTTGGGTGTGTGGACCAAGTGTTTACAGTGAAGCATATAGGTGAATAGTATTTAGATAAAGGTAAAGAGGTTTTAGTTGCATATATGGATTTGGAAAAGGCATATGATAGGGTGTATAGGAGAGTAATGTGGCAGATGTTGCAAGTGTATGGAATAAGAGGTAGGTTACTCAAGCCGTTAAGAGTTTTTACAAGGATAGTGGCTCTCAGGTTAGAGTATGTAGGAGAGAGGGAGATTATTTCTCAGTAAATGTAGGCCTTAGACAGGGGTTCATGATGTCACCATGGTTGTTCAGTATATAGATGGGGTTGTAAGAGAAGTGAATGCTCGGGTGTTGGTAAGAGGTGTGGGATTAATAGATAAACTAACACAAAGTGGGAGTTGTCACAGTTCTTTCTGCTGATGACACTGTACTTTTAGGAGATTCTGAACAGAGGTTGCAGAGGTTGGTGAACAAGTTTGGTAGTGTACGTGAGGTGTATAAATAGGACATTATTGCCATCTTTAAACCATTGTATTAACTTGATCTACACATGTGTCTTTTATTTATTTCTGTACACCTTTGTATCATGTGCTCATCTACTTGTATTTGCAGGGGCTGAATCATAGCTCCTGGCCCCTCCTTTTAACCAGTATCGATTGGCTGTATTCATTACAGATCTCCAGTGTCCGATCACGACTTGGGTTTATTTAAGTCATACACAGTGGTTGCCTACATTACGTCTTCGTCTAGTTGGTTCAGCTTGCTGTCCTCAGAACGTAGAAATCATAACGTTCCTATGGTTCGTCTGCGTCTTTAGCTTTCTTCTATGTTCCTGGCTCTGTTTCTCCTCGCATCTCAAAGAACCTATCCCTACCCACCCTATCAATTACCATGAGTAGTTTGCACATTTCTACCTCTCATTAAGGGCTGTTTGACTGGGTGTCTTGATGAAGAATGTAAATAACAAAACCATAACTGGAACAAGTCTCATTTAACTTTCAATTTGTTGAGGAAAATTTAAACTCTTTGGTCCATGCTCGAGGATTATAAAGTCACTTTGAACCCAGACGTCGTTTAAAGTTTGCTCAAATGCTTATTTAGTTGTGAATTGATGTTAGTAAGATTCTCCTCCTATTCTAGTTTTCGTCACCCCTGGTACCTTCATCACTTCCGGTACCTTTGTCACCAGTCTGCGGTCCCGGTTGTCTTTTTCGTCATTAAAGAAAAAAAAGTCGCAGCGTCGTGGCTGGAGCAAAGCTCTGTTCTCTGCGACTTATTTTCACCGCCACCTGCTGCCTTCTCATTTCTTCATCTACCACTGCTGTACTACTACTACTACTACTACTACTACTACTACTACTACTAATACTACTACTACTACTATACTAATACTACTACTACTAATACTACTACTACTACTACTACTACTCCTACTACTACTACTACTAGCACTACTGCTACTACTACTGCCATAACTATGACTATTATTACTACCACCACCACTACTGCTACTACTATTTCCTCCTTCTGTTCTACTACTCCCTTTACTTCGCGCTTTTCTGTGTGATAAGTTAATGGTACAAGTCTGACTGAAACGTCATCAGTTTCAGTCACCCAAGTGCGGGTTGCCTGTGTATATGCATCATTAGTTGCGGGCTTGAGGGTGGCGCCACGTACTGCGAGATAATCTACATGTAGACACAACTACCTTCAGCTAGACTATACTTTACACTCAGTAAATATTACATTAATGGGTATACGATACCGACAAGTTGATGAATAAACCATTGCCTTCGCTAATTAAGATACTCCAGTGTTGCACATGTATCTTATTCATCTTTAGATACTCGCATTACCGACTGATAGTCCAGTAATCTCTAACAAACTGGTGCCACAACTCTTGGCATGGACTCAAGTACGACATAAGTATACTTAAAGCGTTTACCCATCTAGTTATTTTTTTTTTTTTTACAAATAACACTACTGCGACTGGCCGAAAATCGAACCTCGGATATTTTAGCACGACATTCGGGAATCCAGCCAAAATTTCGAGACGCCTTAGTCCATTCGTTCGTGGATGTATTGTTATTTTTTATGTGACGGAAACTCTACACATCTCTTCACGAGAAGTTCACTCTTACTGGCGTTGTTAGTCACACTGGTAACCATCATGGTTGTCTTTAACTAAGGATGAGGGGGAGTATAGGTGGTCACTCATCCACTTGCTGGTTGGACTCGCTTGTACTTAACGTGACTGACCAAACGAGGTTCACACCATCCACGGTGCTACTCTATCTTCTTTCTCAAGCAAAATTACTCTGCCATTACTTCTTCCTCTCTTTCTACTCTGTTCTTCTATTTTCTTTCTTTTCTTTTCTTCGTTCTACATTATTTTTCTCCTACTTTCTTTTTCTTCTATCTTCCTCCTGTCTTTCTTTCCCTTCTACCTGCTCTTTCTCCTATCTTCCTATCTTCCAACTCGTTCTGTATTTTTCCTTCTACCTCCTTTCTCTCCCTATCTCTTTTTTGATCGTCCTCTTCTCCTTTTATTCTTTACTGCCTTCTTTCTGTCCTATCTTCCTCTCTTTCTACTTTCTGGCACTTCCTAACTTCTCCTGTCTGTCCCACTCCTGTTCCATCTTTCTTTCCTCCTCCTGCTTCCTCTCTCCTGTCTGTCCTACTCCTGTTCCATCTTTCTTTCCTCCTCCTGCTTCCTCCTAACTTTCACTCCATCGTTACATGAAGGTAAATTTTATGTAGACTTCAGTGTCTCCCTCGATCCTGGATTTACCAAATTTCATTTTGTTGCTGGTGGAACAAAGTCGCTTTCAAGCATGGTTTAAACCTTTGCTGCCTGGATAGTGTGTGTGTGTGTGTGTGTGTGTGTTTTATTTAGCTGTGGTTGTTGGGATTCAGTCATAGCTCCAGACCTTCTTAACTGGTCGTGACGAGATTTACTTATTCCTTGATTCATAGATTCTATTATAAGTTTTCCTAAAGTCTGCCTCCGCCACATCTTCATCTTGGACAATCCCATTTCTGACTTCCAAAAGTATAAATAAATGTTTTCAAACATTCTTGTGTCACATTTACTTTCTTTTTTTTTTACCTTCTGTCTGTGACTGTGTTGTGTGTGCAGCCATCCCGAGCAAGTGTGTTGCCTGTGCACCCTATTACGTTATGTATGTACCTTGTGTACGTCGTAGTCATGTATTTAATAGTAATGCCATTAATATTATTCCGGTGTTCTAGTCTTCTTTTATAGTTCACTGCACTCTCTTAGCTCTGAGACTCGTTTAACTGAGAGTATTCATACTCTCTCTAGCCTCTGGATGCGCTTAATCAGGTGAGGGCTCAGTGCTGGTGCTGCATACTCCATTATAAACCTCCCGTATGTTGCATATACACTCAGGAATATTTTTTAAAGAGTTACTCATACATTGTTTATTCAGTAAGTTAACTATGTGTGTGCTCTCTTGCTCTCACTCTTGCTCTCACTCTTGCTGGTTCGAGAAGATTTCCCCATGTCTGTTTTCTTATTGTCTTATATTTATCTTACCAAACCTAACGTAATCTAACCCAACCTCACGTAACCTTACTAAACCTAACCTACCTTAACCAAACTAAATATACCAAAATTAACATGGCATAACCTAACCCAACCAAATCTAACATAACCTAACTTAACGTAACGTAACCTAACCTAGCATAGCCTAATCCAAACCTAACCCAATGAAATCTATCAAAATCTCATATAACCCTACCCAATAAAACGTAACCTAACCAATGCATATCGTTGCCTAAAATCGTATGTGAAAAATCGGCGTCTGTCTTAGGGGTGGCCAAACTATCCTACAACTTGAAGAAGAAAACTGTAGATGACATTTCGATCAGCAAGAATCAGTATCAAGGAGGATTTTCTAGCCTTATAAAATTAAACTTTAATTCTATAAATCGGGAAGTTTATATTCTGAATTTTCCCCTAATTTGTTTAATGTTTATTTTAGTGTTATAACCATGCGACTGTTGTATAGTTTTTACATACTGTACACTCAGTGGTCACTTTATTAGGTACACCCCTCAATTAGTACTGGGTAGGGGGTCCTTTTTGCTCCTAGAACAAACAGCCTGAATACTTCGTGACATGGATTCAACGAGGTTCTGGAAATATTCTTCAGAGTTTATGGTCAATGTTGACATGATAGCATCACACACTTGCTGAAGATTTGTCGACTGCACATTCATGCTGCGAATCCCCCTTTCCACTACATCCCAAAGGTTCACGCCAAATTCTGACTCGACCATCTACATGTCGCAGCTGAAATCACAATTCGTCAAACAACCAGGCGAGGTTTTTCCAATCTTCAGAGGTTCAGTTTTGGTGACCCTGTGCTAATCGTAGCCTTAGTTTCCTGTTCTTAACTAACAGGAGTGGAACCCGATGACATTTTCTGCCACTGTAACCTATCCACTTCGAGGTTCCACGTGTTGTGCATTCAGAGATGTTTTTATGCATATTACTTTTGTAATGCGTGGTTATTTAAGGTATTGTCACCTTCCTGTCAGCATGAACCAGTCTGGCCATTATTCTCTTACTCTTCTCATTAACAAGGCGTTGTCGCCTACAGATCTGTAGCTCAGTGGATGTTTTATGTTCTTCACACCATTCTTTGCCAACTCTGGAGATTGTTCTGCATGAAAATCCTAGATCAGCAGTTTCTGAGATACTCGAACCACCCCGTCTAGCACCATCAATTATCCAACGATCATTATTACCTAACTCACATTTCTTCCCCATTCTGATGTTTGGTCTGATCAACAACTGAACTTTTTGACCACGTCTGCATGCTGTTAGGCATTGAGGTGCTGCCACGTGATTGGCTGATTAGATATTTGTATTACCAAGCAGATGTGCCTAATAAGGTGGCTCCTGGGTGTATGTTGCAGGTGCATACTTATCGTACCTCTCACTATATGCGGTGTATTCTGAGTGTTAACCAGTCTTGAAGGTGAATCATTTACAACTTGTTGACGTAGTCTTCCGAGGATATTGAATTGTTTACCATCGTTCCCAGATGTTTTTCTTTGTCTGATGGTCTTAAGGGGTGACTACATTATTTATTATTGTCGTAGATTATTATTATCGGTATAATCAAGGGGGAAGCGCTAAACCCGTAGGATTATACAGCGCCTTGGGGGGGGGATGTGGAAGGCATTCAGGCTTAATTCCGGGAACTGGAGCACAGTTCTAATTCCCTAAATCAAGAGCCCCTCGCCAACATCAAGGAACCTTCCCTGAGGGGTATTATTGTCGTAGAGACTGCTCGCCCAATCACCCATCTCCTTCACATGACTTTCTCCAAACTGAAATCCATAACCCATTTCGTCACATTTAAATTTCCAATCCATTTTCACTCGATCAGTTAAATCTATAGAATATTTCTTCTAAACTTTTACACTGATTTAATTTTTTTATTTTAATGCAATTTTTGCCTTCTCGGCAAATATATTTACACAAGTTATTAACTCTGGCAAAAAATTCTATAAATCAAAAATATTGTAGATTAATATATTAAGAGACATGCTAAATCGGCATGAGTTACAGCGGCAAGTAGGGATGTACGAGTTAGTGGAGGCAGAGAGTTAGTGTGAGTACAGAAATGAAGTCATTGTTGAGCCAATGGGTTAGTGTCTATCAAAAAAAAACAAATAAAAAAAAGTGAATCTGCCTTAAAAACGAAACTTTCAGGCAGATTCACTCTTTGACGAGCATAGCAGTTAGAGTGAGCACTTCAGGACGGTGTAGATGTCTGGAGCTAATTCTGCGTGGCTAATTCTGCGTGGCTAATTCTGCGTGGCTAATTCTGCGTGGTTTGAGTCGTGTGTCTGCATCGTATACAGTATGTTGTGTTGTACATGAATGGTATACAATACTGACAAAATGAAGAATTAGACACATGTGCAACATCTGGGTATCTTTAATTTGTAGACGTTTCGCCATCCAGTGGCTTTATCAACATTAAACATAATAGGAAGACTGAAAAAGTATATACAAGACACAAGGTAATCAGTCTTTTGTATATGCTTCCCCAGTCTTCACATTATGTCCTTCTATTGTGTTGATAAAACCACAGGCTGGCGAAATGTCTACAAATTAAAAATACCCAGATGTTGCACATGTCTAATTCTTCATCAATATGTTGTGTTCTAACTCGGACTAGTGTTGCTACCAGCAGTGTTAAAGTAGTTGAGAGAACACTGGTAGTTCGTGAACAACTGACCGAGTGGCCGAGTCTACACGTTCATTTCCTAACTATCTACGCGTCCAGGGACCTAGCAAAACCGACTTCTCTGTGCTTGCTAGAAATGCGACATAATCATTTTTATATATGAACGGCCATGTGATTTGGGGAGTAGCATTTCTGGATAGTTTGTAACGCGTTATGCGAGTCAGAAATAACAACAAATGACAAGGCGGACATGATTGCTGTAGAAACGTTGACAGATTCCAGTAAATGTTCTTGGAGTCGCTCTATCTGGAAAAACAGATGCATAACGTACTTCATCTGGGGAGTTAGAACTATCAGTATACACAGTATGAAAATGTGACTAAAAGTTATTATGGAAAAGCTGAGCACAAGTGTGTAGTAAACACGTGAGCCTTCTGGCATGGAAGGGAGAAGAAGCAAATTTAAAATCATAATAACCTTCGAAGTAGAAGGGAAAAGCAAGGTGCTGGGTGAACATAAATGGAAGGTACAGTTAGAGATGTAACTAGAGCGTGAATACCGTGATTAATGAAACGTAATAAAAGGCCGAGAAATTTGACTATATCTTGTGCAGGGATATGGGAACCACGTATAGGGACAGAACAGGAGGAGAGATAATAGGGAGTCACGTAAAGGTCACATAGACTGCTTTAGCAAAAGAAAGTTAAAAACCATGCGAGGTGGCCCAGTTGGAAGCAAGGTCAATAGTGTATTAGAGAAGGTCCATACGAGTTGAAAATCTGTGCCTGCATACCTGGAGTTTACATGGAGAGAGTTCCGGGGGTCAACGCCCCCGCGGCCCGGTCTGTGACCAGGCCTCCTGGTGGATCAGAGCCTGATCAACCAGGCTGTTGCTGCTGGCTGCACGCAAACCAACGTACGAGCCACAGCCCGGCTGATCCGGAACTGACTTTAGGTGCTTGTCCAGTGCCAGCTTGAAGACTGCCAGGGGTCTGTTGGTAATCCCCCTTATGTGTGCTGGGAGGCAGTTGAACAGTCTCGGGCCCCTGACACTTATTGTATGGTCTCTTAACGTGCTAGTGACACCCCTGCTTTTCATTGGGGGGATGGTGCATCGTCTGCCAAGTCTTTTGCTTTCGTAGTGAGTGATTTTCGTGTGCAAGTTCGGTACTAGTCCCTCTAGGATTTTCCAGGTGTATATAATCATGTATCTCTCCCTCCTGCATTCCAGGGAATACAGGTTTAGGAACCTCAAGCGCTCCCAATAATTGAGGTGTTTTATTCTCCGTTATGCGCGCCGTGAAAGTTCTCTGTACATTTTCTAGGTCTGCAATTTCACCTGCCTTGAAAGGTGCTGTTAGTGTGCAGCAATATTCCAGCCTAGATAGAACAAGTGACCTGAAGAGTGTCATCATGGGCTTGGCCTCCCTAGTTTTGAAGGTTCTCATTATCCATCCTGTCATTTTTCTAGCAGATGCGATTGATACAATGTTATGGTCCTTGAAGGTGAGATCCTCCGACATGATCACTCCCAGGTCTTTGACGTTGGTGTTTCGCTCTATTTTGTGGCCAGAATTTGTTTTGTACTCTGATGAAGATTTAATTTCCTCATGTTTACCATATCTGAGTAATTGAAATTTCTCATCGCATTAGATTAGAGAGATTACCAGATACGTGAAGGAAGAACAGATGAGAGTTTGTTAATGATGAGCCGGAAGAATTTACACAAGTCATAGTAAAAGCTGTTACTAATTCGAACACTAAAATGCCTCTCCGATAAGAAATCTTTAAGAAAAAGCGATAGTCTGCCTCGGAGGTCAAAGATGTGGGCTTGGGACAAGATGTTGTGACACCAGGTAGTGTCGTCAGCTCTCTGTAGATAAAAAATATAACTGCAATAACTGATTGGCTGTCATGAATTAAATGGAGGACAGTGAAATGGCCTTTTATAAAACTTAATTGATGAGAAAGAGAAAATTTCGGGTTTCTAAAAAAGAGACGTTTGTTAACTAAGCGTCTCAGCAACTTACAAAGAGCGCTGTGGGAGCAAAGGGTCTCTAGTGAGGTGTCTCGGCTCGAGATACCTGTCTGACGAAAAGGTATGACTTACACTAGTGAGAGGGGCTGGATTTGAGAGGGACCTGACTTCTCAACATCTGAGTTCTTACCTCTCCTAGTGGCCTACGTCTCACCTCTTGGCGCTATAAAAAAGCTCCATCCCGTCACTTCTTCTCCATATTGTTTCATACTATGGAACAATGCTCTTCTCCAGACTGAGGGACTGACCACCTCAAAACTTTAAGGGTGATGGACTGATTACATCGTCTTCAAGTATCTTCTGCTTCTATCAACTTTTCTGTACTTGACTGAAGAAGCCTACTGTGTAGGCGAAACGTTTCACAATAAAGATACCTAACTTGCATATGTGTCTTACCTAACAACAGGTATGACTTACGCAATTTTCCATTGAAGAGATACAACCCCTTCGGATAAAATAGGAGTGAGAAAGGTGTAAGAGAATGACAAGTTCACCAAGTTGTATTTGGCAGCATATGGACACAGATGTCTTCAGACCCAGCTGCAGCTGGTTGACACTTATACAACATGGTCGAGATGTAGTGAGGTGCATTCCCACTCAGCTGTGAACTGAAGAAAGAAGGTAGTTGTAACCCTTGAGAAAGACGAACGATGCCATGCCCATTTGCTTTGGAAACTTAAACGGTTCTTGCAACACCACCGCCAGTCACTGTAAGAACCTGGGCGGGGTCTCCACAGTACTCGACTGCTAACATTTTTTTTAAATGCGCACATAGAGGTAATGGTAGGTACCTCTGTATCTCACTGAATCACACTGCTACACCATATCTCACTGTTACTCTCTACCTCACTGAATCACACTGCTACACCATATCTCACTGTTACTCTCTACCTCACTGCTACACCATATCTCACTGTTACACTCTACATCACTGTTATACTATATATCACTGTTACACTCTACATCACTGCTACACTCTACGTCACTACTGCACTCTACATCACTGCTACACTCTACGTCACTACTGCACTCTACATCACTGCTACACCATATCTCAATGTTACACTCTACATGACTGCTACACTCTACATGACTGCTACACTCTACATGACTGCTACACTCTACATGACTGCTACACTCTACATGACTGCTACACTCTACATGACTGCTACACTCTACATGGCTGCTACACTCTACATCACTACTACACTCTACGTCACTGCTACACTCTACACCATTGCTACACTCTACATCACTGATACACTTTACATCACTGCTACACTCTACATCACTGCTACAATTTACATCACTGCTGTATTCTACATTACTGCTACACTCTGCTTCACTGCTACACTCTACGTCACTGCTACACTCTACATCACTGATACACTTTACATCACTGCTACACTCTACATCACTGCTACAATTTACATCACTGCTGTATTCTACATTACTGCTACACTCTGCTTCACTGCTACACTCTACATCACTGCTACACTCAAACATCACTGCTACACTCTACATCACTGCTACACTCTACATCACTGCTACACTCTACATCACTGCTACACTCTACATCACTGCTTCACTCTAACATCACTGCTACACTCTACATCACTGCTACACTCTACATCACTGCTACACTCTAATATCACTGCTACACTCTACATCACTGCTACACTCTACATCACTGCTTCACTCTATATCACTGCTACACTCTCCATCACTGCTACACTCTACATAACTGCTGCACCCTAACATAACTGCAACACTCTACATCACTGCTACACTCTAATATCACTGCTACACTCTACATCACTGCTACACTCTACATCACTGCTTCACTCTATATCACTGCTACACTCTACATCACTGCTACACTCTACATAACTGCTGCACCCTAACATCACTGCAACACTCTACATCACTGCTACACTCTAATATCATTGCTGCACTCTACATCACTGCTACACTCTACATCACTGCTTCACTCTATATCATTGCTACACTCTACATCACTGCTACACTCTATATAACTGCTGCACCCTAACATCACTGCTACACTCTACATCACTGCTGCACTCTACATCACTGCTACACTCTATATCACTGATACACTCTATATCACTGATACACTTTACATCACTGCTACACTCTACATCATTGCTACACTCTAACATCACTGCTACACTCTACATCATTGCTACACTCTAACATCACTGCTACACTCTACATCACTGCTACACTCTACATCACTGCTGCACTCTACATCACTGCTACACTCTATATCACTGATACACTCTATATCACTGATACACTTTACATCACTGCTACACTCTAACATCACTGCTACACTCTACGTCACTGCTACACTCTACATCACTGCTGCACTCTACATCACTGCTACACTCTATATCACTGATACACTCTATATCACTGATACACTTTACATCACTGCTACACTCTAACATCACTGATACACTCTACATCATTGCTACACTCTAACATCACTGCTACACTCTACGTCACTGCTACACTCTACATCACTGCTACACTCTATATCACTGATACACTCTATATCACTGATACACTTTACATCACTGCTACACTCTAACATCACTGCTACACTCTACATCACTGCTACACTCTAACATCACTGCTACACTCTTCATCACTGCTACACTCTACATCACTGCTACACTCTAACATCACTGCTACACTCTACATCACTGCTACACTCTAACATCACTGCTACACTCTTCATCACTGCTACACTCTTCATCACTGCTACACTCTACATCACTGCTACACTCTAACATCACTGCTACACTCTACATCACTGCTACACCCTAACATCACTGCTACACTCTACATCACTGCTACACTCTAACATCACTGCTACACTCTACATCACTGCTACACTCTACATCACTGCTACACTCTACATCACTGCTACACTCTAACATCACTGCTATACTCATCACTGCTACATTCTACATCACTGCTTCACTCTATATCACTTATACACTCTACATCACTGCTACACTCTAACATCACTGCTACACTCTACATCACTGCTACACTCTAGCATCACTGCTACACTCTAACATCACTGCTACACTCTTCATCACTGCTACACTCTACATCACTGCTTCACTCTATATCACTTATACACTCTACATCACTGCTACACTCTAACATCACTGCTACACTCTAACATTACTGCTACACTCTACATCACTGCTACACTCTATATCACTGATACACTCTATATCACTGATACACTCTACATCATTGCTACACTCTAACATCACTGCTACACTCTACATCACTGCTACACTCTACATCACCGCTACACTCTACATCACTGCTACACTCTACATCACTGCTACAGTCTACTTCCCTGCTATACTTTACACGCGTTCGATAAATTCCGCTAAAAACGCTAAGAATCCGAAATTCACGTTGAATATCCAATAACAAGTTAAACATGCAATTATTGGTTCAATAGTCGACATATGTAATTTGTGAAAGATAACATTCAACTCTCACTCCATGACACTGCTGAATGTGGCATACATGTTCAACATTTCGCTCAGGACAAGCGAAACATTGGTTGTCAGGAAGCACGAAGGCTGAGAGTTGATAACACACCTCAGCTGTGTATAACCTTGCCTCAGTTGTGTATAACCTTGCCTCAGTTGTGTATAACCTTGCCTCAGTTGTGTATAACCTTGCCTCAGTTGTGTATAACCTTGCCTCAGTTGTGTATAACCTTGCCTCAGTTGTGTATAACCTTGCCTCAGTTGTGTATAACCTTGCCTCAGTTGTGTATAACCTTGCCTCAGTTGTTTATAAACCTTGCCTCAGTTGTGTATAACCTTGCCTCAGTTGTGTATAACCTTGCCTCAGTTGTGTATAACCTTGCCTCAGTTGTGTATAACCTTGCCTCAGTTGTGTATAACCTTGCTCAGTTGTGTATAACCTTGCCTCAGTTGTGTATAACCTTGCCTCAGTTGTGTATAACCTTGCCTCAGTTGTGTATAACCTTGCCTCAGTTGTGTATAACCTTGCCTCAGTTGTGTATAACTTTGCCTCAGTTATGTATAACCTTGCCTCAGTTGTGTATAACTTTGCCTCAGTTATGTATAACCTTGCCTCAGTTGTGTATAACTTTGCCTCAGTTGTGTATAACTTTGCCTCAGTTGTGTATAACTTTGCCTCAGTTGTGTATAACTTTGCCTCAGTTGTGTATAACTTTGCCTCAGTTATGTATAACCTTGCCTCAGTTGTGTATAACTTTGCCTCAGTTGTGTATAACTTTGCCTCAGTTGTGATAAACCTTGCCTCAGTTGTGTATAACTTTGCCTCAGTTATGTATAACCTTGCCTCAGTTGTGTATAACCTTGCCTCAGTTGTGTATAACCTTGCCTCAGTTGTGTATAAACTTTGCCTCATTTATGTTAACTTGCCTCAGTTGTGTATAACTTTGCCTCAGTTGTGTATAACTTTGCCTCAGTTGTGTATAACCTTGCCTCAGTTGTGTATAACTTTGCCTCAGTTATGTATAACCTTGCCTCAGTTGTGTATAACCTTGCCTCAGTTGTGTATAACTTTGCCTCAGTTGTGTATAACTTTGCCTCAGTTGTGTATAACCTTGCCTCAGTTGTGTATAACTTTGCCTCAGTTGTGTATAACTTTTCCTCAGTTATGTATAACCTTGCCTCAGTTGTGTATAACTTTGCCTCAGTTGTGTATAACTTTGCCTCAGTTATGTATAACCTTGCCTCAGTTGTGTATAACTTTGCCTCAGTTATGTATAACCTTGCCTCAGTTGTGTATAACTTTGCCTCAGTTGTGTATAACTTTGCCTCAGTTATGTATAACCTTTGCCTCAGTTGTGTATAAACTTTGCCTCAGTTTGTATAACCTTGCCTCATGTTGTGTTATAAACTTTGCCTCAGTTATGTATAACCTTGCCTCAGTTGTGTATAACTTTGCCTCAGTTATGTATAACCTTGCCTCATGTTGTGTATAACTTTGTACTCAGTTATGTATAACCTTGCCTCAGTTGTGTATAACTTTGCCTCAGTTATGTATAACCTTGCCTCAGTTGTGTATAACTTTGCCTCAGTTATGTATAACCTTGCCTCAGTTGTGTATAACTTTGCCTCAGTTAGTATAACCTTGCCTCAGTTGTGTATAACTTTGCCTCAGTTTGTATAACCTTGCCTCAGTTGTGTATAACTTTGCCTCAGTTATGTATAACCTTGTCGCAGCTTCAAGTAGCTGATGCTGCTTAATTGACATCCTCTATCATTCTTCCCGTCCCACCTTTTCTTTCCACCTACCCTTACCACCTTACCTTTCCACCTACTTTTCCCACGTTCCCTTCCCACCTGCGCTTCCCATCTTCCCTTCCCATCAAACCTTCCACTTTCTTCCAAAACACCCTTCCCACCTTCCCTTACAACCTGCCCTTCCCACCTACCCTTCCCACCTACCCTTCCCACCTACCCTTCCCACCTACCCTTCCTACCTGCCCTTCCCATCTACTCTTCCCACGTACCCTTCCCACCTTCCTTTCCCACCTTTTCCTTCTCACCTACCCTTCCCATCTTTCCTCCCCACCTACCCTTCCCACCTTCCCTCCCACCTTCCCTCCCCACCTACCCTTCCCACCTTCCCCTCCCACCTTCCCTTCCCACCTGCGCTTCCTATCTTCCCTTCCCACCAAACCTTCCACCTTCCCTTCCCACCTTCCCTTCCCACCTTCCCTCCCACCTACCCTTCCCACCTTTCCTTCCCACGTTCCCTTCCCACCTGCGCTTCCCATCTTCCCTTCCCACAAACCTTCCACCCTCTCTTCCCACCTACCCTTCCATCTTCCCTCCCCACCTACCCTTCCCACCTTCCCTTCCCACCTTCCCTCCCCACCTACCCTTCCTACCTTCCTTTCCCACCTTCCCCTTCCCACCTTCCCTTCCCACCTGCGCTTCTCACCTTCCCTTCCCACCTTCCCTTCCCACCTTCCCTTCCCACCCTCCCTCCCCACCTACCCTTCCCACTACCCTTCCCACCCCACCTTCCCACCTTCCTTCGCACCTACCCTTCCCAACTACCCTTCAACCTTCTCTCCCATCTTCTCTTTCACCTACCCCTCCTACACTTCCCTTCCCATCTACCTTTCCCACCTTCCCTTTCCACCTACCCTTCCACCTTCCCTTCCCACCTTCCCTTCCCACCTTCCCTCCCCTCCTTCCCTACCTTCCCTTCCCCCACCTTCCCTTCCCCCTTTCCCTTCCCAAACCTTCCCTTGTCCCACCTTTCCCTTTCCCACTTTCCTGTCTGCCATTTTCCCCGGGTTTCCCACCTTCCCTTGCCCCACCTTCCCTGTCCCACCTTCCCTTCCCACTCCTTCCCCCCCCATGGTCCCACCCTTTCCCCCTTCCCTGGTCCCACCTTCCCGTTCCCACCTTCCCTGGTCCCACCTTCCCGGGGTCCCACCTTTCCCTGGTCCCACCTTCCCTGGTCCCACCTTCCCTGGTCCCCCCTTCCCGGGTCCCCCCTTTCCCCTGGCCCCACCTTCCCTGGTCCCCCCTTTCCCTGGTCCCACCTTCCTTGGTCCCACCCTTCCCCTGGTCCCCACCTTCCCTGGTCCCCACCTTCCCCTGGTCCCACCTTCCCCCCTTCCCTGGTCCCACCTTCCCGGGGCCCCCCCTGTCCCACCTTCCCTGGTCCCAACTTCCCTGGTCCCCCCTTTCCCCTGGTCCCACCTTCCTGGTCCCACCTTCCCTGGTCCACTTTCCCTGGTCCCACCTCCCTGGTCCCACCTTCCCGGGTCCACCTTCCCCTGGCCCCAAACCTTCCGGTCCCCCCTTTTCCCTGGTGCCCACCTTCCTGGTCCCACCTTCCTCTGTCCCCCCTTCCCTGGTCCACCTTCCCTGGTCCCACCTTCCCTGTCCCACTTTCCCTGGTCCACCTTCCCTGGTCCCACCTTCCGGGTTCCCACCTTCCCTGGTCCCACCTTCCCTGGTTCCCCCCTATTTCCCTGTCCCACCCCCCTGTCCCTTCCCGGTTCCACCTTCCCTGGTCCACCTTCCCGGGTTGCCACCTTCCCTGGTCCCACCTTCCCTGGTCCCACCTTCCCTGGTCCCCCCTTCCCTGGTCCACCTTCCCTGGTCCCACCTTCCCTGGTCCACCTTCCCGGGTTTCCCACCTTCCCTGGTCCCACCTTCCTGTTCCACCTTCCCTGTCCCCACCTTCCCTGGTCCCACCTTCCCGGGTCCCACCTTCCCTGGTCCCCACCTTCCCTGTTGGCCACCTTCCCTGGTCCACCTTCCCTGGTCCACCTTCCCTGGTCCCACCTTCCCTGGCCACCTTCCTGGTCCCACCTTCCCGGGCCCACCTTCCCGGGTCCCACCTTCCCTGGTCCCACCTTCCTGGTCCCACCTTCCCTGGTCCCACCTTCCCCTGGTCCCACCTTCCCTGGTCCACCTTCCCTGGCCCCCCTTTTCCCTGGTGCCACCTTCCCTGGTCCCACCTTTCCCCCCTGGTCCCCCCTTCCCTGGCCCCACCTTCCCTGGTGCCACCTTCCCCGGGCCCCCACCTTCCCGGTCCCACCTTCCCTGGTGCCACCTTCCCTGGTCCCACCTTCCCTGGTGCCACCTTCCCTGGTCCCACCTTTCCTGGTCCCACCCCTTCCCCTGGTGCCCACCTTCCCTGGTCCACCTTCCCTGGTCCCACCTTCCCTGTCCACCTTCCCTGGGGGCCACCTTCCCTGGTCCCCTTCCCGGGTCCCCACCTTCCCTGGTCCACCTTCCCTGGTCCACCTTCCCTGGTCCCACCTTCCCTTGGTCCCACCTTCCCTGGTCCCCCCTTCCCTGGTCCCACCTTCCCTGGTGCCACCTTCCCTGGTCCCACCTTCCCTGGTCCACCTTCCTGGTCCCACCTTTCCCCTGTGCCACCTTCCCTGGTCCCACCTTCCCCTGGTCCACCTTCCCTGGTCCCCCCTTCCCCCTTTCCCCTGGTGCCCACCTTCCCTGGTCCCACCTTCCCTGGCCCCCAAACCCTTCCCTGGCCCCCACCTTCCCTGGTGCCACCTTCCCGGGTCCACCTTCTGTCCACCTTCCCCCTGGTCCCACCTTCCCGGGGCCCACCTTCCCTGGTCCCACCTTCCCTGGTCCCACCTTCCCTGGTCCACCTTCCCTGGTGCACCTTCCTGGTGCCACTTCCCTGGTCCCACCTTCCCTGGTCCCACCTTCCCTGGTCCCACCTTCCCTGGTCCACCTTCCCTGGTCCCACCTTCCCTGGTCCACCTTCCCCTGGTCCCCCCTTTTTCCCTGGTCCCCACCTTCCCTGGTCCCCCCTTTTCCCTGGTCCCCCCTTTTTCCCTGGTCCCACCTTCCGGTCCACCTTCCTGGTCCCACCTTCCCTGGTCCCACCTTCCCTGGCCCCTCCCCCACCCTTTCCCTGGTCCCACCTTCCCTGGTGCCCCCTTTCCCCCCTGGTCCCACCTTTCCCTGGTCCCACCTTCCCTGGTCCCACCTTCCCTGGTGCCCCCTTCCCTGGTCCCTTCCCTGGTCCACCTTCCCTTTTGGTCCCCACCCTTCCCGGGTTCCCCCCTTTTCCCTGGTCCCTCCATTCCCTGGTCCCACCTTCCCGGGTGCCACCTTCCCTGGTCCCACCTTCCTGGTCCCACCTTCCCGGTACCACCTCCCTGGTGCCCCTTCCTGTCCACCTTCCCGGGTTCCCCCTTTCCCTGGTGCCCCTTCCTGTGCCCCCTTCCCTGGTCCCACCTTTCCCTGGTCCCACCTTCCCTGGTGCCACCTTCCCTGGTCCACCTTCCCTGGTCCCACCTTTCCCGGGTCCCCACCTTCCCCGGGTGCCACCTTCCCTGGTCCCACCTTCCCTGGTCCCCACCTTCCCTGGTCCCACCTTCCCTGGTGCCCCTCCTGGCCACCTTCCCTGGTCCCCCCTTTTCCCGGGTCCCACCTTCCCTGGTCCCACCTTCCCTGGTCCACCTTCCCTGGTGCCACCTTCCCTGGTCCCACCTTCCCTGGTCCACCTTCCCTGGTGCCACCTTCCCTGTCCCACCTTCCCTGGCCCCACCTTCCCTGGTGCCCCCTTTTCCCCCTGGTCCCACCTTCCCTGGTCCCACCTTCCCCCACTGGTCCCACCACCCGGGTTTCCCACCTTCCCTGGTGCCACCTTCCCTGGTCCCACCTTCCCTGGTCCCCCTTTCCCCCTGGTCCCACCTTCCCTGGTGCCACCTTCCCTGGTGCCCACCTTTCCCTGGTCCCACCTTCCGGGTGCCACCTTCCCTGGTGCCACCTTTCCCTGGTGCCACCTTCCCTGGTCCCACCTTCCCTGGTCCCACCTTCCCTGGTCCACCTTCCCTGGTTTCCCACCTTCCCCTGGTGCCACCTTCGTTCCCTGGTCCCACCTTCCCTGGTCCCACCTTCCCTGGTGCCACCTTCCCTGTCCCAAACCTTCCCTGGTCCCCACCTGTTCCCTGGTGCCACCTTCCCTGGTCCCCCTTTTCCCTGGCCCACCTTCCCTGGTCCCCCCCTTCCCCCTGGTGCCACCTTCCCTGGTGCCAACCTTCCCTGGTCCACCTTCCCTGGTGCCACCTTCCCCGGGTTTGGCCACCTTCCCTGGTCCACCTTCCCTGGTGCCACCTTCCCTGGTGCCCCCTTTCCCCTGGTGCCACCTTCCTGGTCCACCTTCCCTGGTCCCACCTTCCCTGTTCCCACCTTCCCTGGTCCACCTTCCTGGTGCCACCTTCCCGGGTCCCACCTTCCCCTGGTGCCACCTTCCCCGGGTGCCACCTTCCCTGGTCCCACCTTCCCTGGTCCCACCTTCCCTGGTGCCACCTTCCCTGGTCCCACCTTCCCTGGTCCCACCTTCCCTGGTCCCACCTTCCCTGGGCCACCTTCCCTGGTCCCACCTTCCCTGGTCCCACCTTCCCGGTCCCACCTGTACTTGGTGCCACTCCCTGGTCCCCCTCTTTCCCTGGTGCCACCTTCCCTGGGGGGGTGCACCGCTTCCCCCCTTCCCGGGGCACCTTCCCGGGTCCACCTTCCCTGGTGCCCCTTCCCTGGTCCCACCTTCCCTGTGCCACCTTCCCTGGTGCCACCTTCCCTGGACCCACCTTCCCTGGTCCACCTTCCCTGGTCCACCTTCCCTGGTCCCACCTTCCCTGGTGCCACCTTCCCTGGTCCACCTTCCCGGGTGCCCCCTTTTTCCCCTGGTCCCCCTTTCCCTGGTGCCCCCTTTCCCCTGGTCCCACCTTCCCTGGTCCCACCTTCCCTGGTCCCCCCTTTTCCTGGTCCACCTTCCTTGGCCCCAAACCTTCCCTGGTGCCACCTTCCCTGGTGCCACCTTCCCTGGCCCCCCACCTTCCCTGGTGCCACCTTCCCTGGTCCCACCTTTCCCTGGTCCCACCTTCCCTGGTCCCACCTTCCCTGGTCCCACCTTTCCCTGGTCCCACCTTCCCTGGTCCCACCTTCCCTGGTCCCACCTTCCCTGGTCCACCTTTGGTCCACCTTCCCGGGTTCCAACCTTTCCCCTGGTGCCACCTTCCCTTGCCACCTTCCCTGGTCCCACCTTCCCTGGTCCCACCTTCCCTGGTCCCACCTTCCCTGGCCACCTTCCCTGGTGCCACCTTCCCGGGTGCCACCTTCCCGGTCCCACCTTCCCTGGTCCCCACCTTCCCTGGTCCCACCTTCCCTGGTCCCACCTTCCCTGGTGCCACCTTCCCTGGTCCCACCTTCCCTGGATTTGCCCCCTTTCCTGGTCCCACCTTCCCTGGTCCCACCTTCCCTGGTCCCACCTTCCCTGGTCCCACCTTCCCTGGTGCCCCTTCCCTGTGCCCACCTTCCTTTGTGCCACCTTCCCTGGTGCCACCTTCCCTGTCCCACCTTCCCTGGTCCACCTTTCCCTGGTCCCCCCTTCCCTGGTGCCCACCTTCCCTGGTCCCACCTTCCCTGGTCCGTCCACCTTCCCGGGTCCCCCCTTTTCCCTGGTGCCCCCCCCACCTTCCCTGGTCCCACCAGATTCCCCCTTGTGCCACCTTCCCTGGTCCACCTTCCCTGGTGCCACCTTTCCCCCGGTCCCACCTTCCCGGGTCCCACCTTCCCTGGTCCCACCTTCCCACCCCGGTGCCACCTTCCCTGGTCCCACCTTCCCTGGTCCCACCTTCCCTGGTCCCACCTTCCCGGGTTTCCCACCTTCCCGGGGTGCCACCTTCCCTGGTGCCACCTTCCCTGGTCCCACCTTCCCTGGTAAACCCTTCCCTGGTCCCACCTTCCCTGGTCCCCACCTTCCCTGGCCCCAAACCTTCCCTGGTCCCACCTTCCCTGTGCCACCTCCCTGGTGCCACCTTCCCTGTCCCTCCCCACCTTCCCTGGTCCCACCTTCCCTGGTGCCACACTTCCCTGGTGCCACCTTCCTGGTGCCACCTTCCCTGCCCACCTTCCCTGGTCCCACCTTCCCTGGTCCCACCTTCCCTGGGTGCCACCTTCCCCTGGTCCACCCTTTCCCCGGGTCCCCCACCCCTTCCCTGGTCCCACCTTCCCTGGTCCCAACCTTCCCTGGTCCCACCTTCCCTGGTCCACCTTCCCTGGGCCACCTCCCTGGCCCCAAACCTTCCCTGGTGCCACCTTCCCTGGTCCCACCTTCCCTGGTCCACCTTCCCTGGTCCCCCCTTTCCCCTGGTCCCACCTTCCCTGGTCCCACCTTCCGGGTCCCACCTTCCCTGGTCCCACCTTCCCTGGTCCACCTTCCCCCTGGTCCACCTTCCCTGGTCCACCTTCCCTGGTGCCACCTTCCCTGGTCCCACCTTCCCTGGTCCCACCTTCCCTGGTCCCACCTTCCCTGGTCCCACTTTCCCTGGTCCCACCTTCCCTGGTCCCACCTTCCCTGGCCCCCTTTCCCCTTTGGTCCCACCTTCCCTGGTCCCCTTCCCCTGGTCCCACCTTCCCTGTCCCACATTCCTGGTCCCACCTTCCCGGGGTACACCCCTTCCCTGGTCCCCCCCTTCCCTGTCCCCCTTCCCTGGTCCCCTTCCTGGTCCCACCTTCCCTGGTCCCACCTTCCCTGGTCCCCACCTTCCCTGGTTCCCACCTTCCCTGGTCCCCCTTCCCTGGCCCCACATTCCCGGGTCCCATTCCCTGGTCCACCTTCCCTGGTCCACCTTCCCTGGTGCCCCCTTTTCCCTGGTCCCACCTTTCCTGGCCCCCACCTTCCCTGGCCACTTCCCCTGGTCCCACCTTCCCTGGCCCCCAAACCTTCCCGGGTCCCACCTTCCCTGGTCCCATTTCTTCCCCTGGTCCCACCTTCCCGGGTTTCCACCTTCCCTTTTCCCCTTCCCTGGTCCCCCCTTCCCTGGTCCCACCTTCCCTGGTCCCACCTTCCCTGGTCCCACTTCCCTTGCCCACCTTCCCTGGTGCCACCCTTCCCTGGTCCCACTTTCCCTGGGTCCCCCCTTCCCCTTTGGTTCCCCTTGCATGGTCCCACCTTCCGGGTTTCCCACCTTCCCTGGTCCCACTTCCCGGTTCCCACCTTCCCTGGTCCCACCTTTCCCTGGTCCCCTTTCCTTCGACCCTTTCCCTGGTCCCACCTTCCCTGGTCCCACCTTCCCTGTCCCCACCTTCCCGGTCCATTTTTCCCTGGTCCCACCTTCCTGGTCCCTTTTTCCCTGGTCCCACCTTCCCTGGTCCCAAAACCTTCCCTGATCCCACCTTCCCTGGTCCCCCCCTTTCCCCGGGTCCCCCTTTTCCCGGGTTTCCACCTTCCCTGTCCCACCTTCCCTGGTGTCACCTTCCTGGTCCACCTTCCCTGTCCCACCTTCCTGGCCCCCCAAACCTTACCTTCCCTGGTGCCACCTTCCCGGTCCCACCTTCCCTGGTCCCACCTTCCGGTCCCACCTCATGGCCCCTCCCGGTCCCACCTTCCCTGGTCCCACCATTCCCTGGTCCCCCTTCCCTCCACCTTCCCTGGTGCCAAACCCCCTTTCCCCGGGTCCCACCTTCCCTGGTCCCACCTTCCCGGGCCCCACCTTTCCCTGGTGCCCCCTTTTCCCTGGTCCACATTCCCTGGTCCACCTTCCCTGGTCCCACCTTCCCTGGTGCCACCTTCCCTGGTCCCACCTTCCCGGGTCCACCTTCCCTTGGTCCCACCTTCCCTGGTCCCACCTTCCCTGGTCCACCTTCCCGGTCCCACCTTCCCTGGTCCACCTTCCTCCGGGTCCCACCTTCCCTGGTGCCCACCTTTCCCTGGTCCCACCTTTCCCTGTGCCACCTTCCCGGGTCCCACCTTTCCCCCTGGTCCCACCTTCCCTGGTGCCACCTTCCCTGGTGCCACCTTCCTGGTCCCCCCTTTCCCCTGGTCCCACCTTTCCCTGGTCCCACCTTCCCTGGTGCCACCTTCCCTGGTGCCACCTTCCCTGGTGCCACCTTCCCTGGTCCCACCTTCCCTGGTCCCACCTTCCCTGGTCCCCCTTCCCGGGTCCACCTTCCCTGTCCCACCTTCCCTGGGCCACCTTCCCTGGTGCCACCTTCCGGGCCCCCAAACCTTCCCTGTCCCACCTTCCCTGGTCCCACCTTCCCTGGTGCCACCTTCCCTGGTCCCACCTTCCCTGGTCCCATCCCTTCCCCCTCCCTGGTCCCACCTTCCCTGGTGCCACCTTCCCTGGTCCACCTTTTCCCTGGTCCCCCCTTCCCTGGTCCCGACCTTCCCTGGTGCCCCCCTTCCCTGGTCCCCACCTTCCCTGGTCCCACCTTCCCTGGTCCCACCTTCCCTGGTCCCACCTTCCCTGGTCCCACCTTCCCTGGTCCCACCTTCCCTGGTCCCACCTTCCCTGGTGCCACCTTCCCTGGTGCCACTTCCCTGGTGCCACCTTCCCTGGTGCCACCTTCCCTGGTCCCACCTTCCCTGGTGCCACCTTCCCCTGGTCCCCCCTTCCCTGGTCCCACCTTCCCTGGTCCCACCTTCCCTGGTGCCACCTTCCCTGGTCCCGCCTTTCCTGGTCCCACCTTCCCTGGTCCCACCTTCCCTGGTGCCACCTTCCCTGGTCCCACCTTCCCTGGTCCCACCTTCCCTGGTCCCACCTTCCCTGGTGCCACCTTCCCTGGTGCCACCCCCCCTTTCCCCCTCCTGGTCCCACCTTCCCTGTGCCACCTTCCCGGGTTCCCACCTTTCCCTGGTCCACCTTCCCTGGTCCCACCTTCCCTGGTGCCACCTTCCCTGTTCCCATCCTTCCCTTTTCCCACCTTCCCTGGTCCCACCTTTCCCGGGTCCCACCTTCCCTGGTCCCCCCTTTCCCTGGTCCACCTTCCCTGTCCCCCTTCCCTGGTCCCACCTTCCCTGGTCCACCTTCCCTGGTCCCACCTTCCCTGTCCCACCTTCCCGGGTGCCACCTCCCTGGTCCACCTTTCCCTGGCCCCAAAACCTTCCCTGGTCCCCCTTTCCCTGGTCCCACCTTCCCTGGCCCCAACCTTTTCCCCTGGCCCCACCTTCCCTGGTCCCCACCTTCCCTGGTCCCACCTTTTCCCTGTCCCACCTTCCCTGGTCCCACCTTTCCCTGGTCCACCTTCCCTGGTCCCACCTTCCCTGGTCCCCTCCCTTCCCCCCTGGTCCCACCTTCCCTGGGTCCCCCCCTTCCCACCTTCCCTGGTCCCCCCTTTCCCCTGGTGCCACCTTCCCTGGTCCACCTTTCCCTGGTCCACCTTCCCTGGCCCCACCCCCTCATTCCCTGGTCCCACCTTTCCCTGGTCCCACCTTCCCTGGTGCCACCTTCCCTGGTCCCACCTTTCCCTGGTCCCACCTTCCCTGGTCCCACCTTCCCTGGGGGCCACCTTCCCTGGTCCCAATTCCCTTCCCCTTCCCTGGGCCACCCCCCTGGTGCCACCTTCCCTGGCCCCCCAACCTTTCCCTGGTCCCACCTTCCCTGGTCCCCTCCCTGGTGCCACCTTCCCTTTGGTTTCCCCCTTTTTCCCTGGTCCCACCTTTCCCCCTTGGTGCCACCTTCCCCCCCTTTTCCCTGGTCCCCCTTTTCCCGGGTACCCTTCCCACCTTCCCTGGTGCCACCTTCCCTGTTCCACCTTTCCCTGGTCCACCTTCCCTGGTGCCACCTTTCCCTGGTCCCACCTTTCCCTGGTCCCACCTTCCCCTGGTCCAACCTTCCCTGGTGCCCCCTTTCCCTGGTCCACCTTCCCTGTCCCACCTTCCTGGTGCCACCTTTCCCTGGTGCCACCTTCCCTGGTCCCACCTTCCCTGGTGCCCTTCCTGGTGCCACCTTCCCTGGTGCCACCTTCCCTGGTTCCCACCTTTTCCCTGGTCCCACCTTCCCTGGTCCCACCTTCCCTGGTGCCACCTTCCCTGGTGCCACCTTCCCCTGGCCCCCCCCCCCTTCCCTGGTCCCACCTTCCCTGGGCCCCCTTCCCTGGTGCCACTTCCCTGGTCCCACCTTCCCTGGTGCCACCTTCCCTGGTCCACCTTCCCTGGTGCCACCTTCCCTGGTCCCCCTTTCCCTGGTCCCACCTTCCCTGGTCCCCCCTTTTCCCTGGTCCCCCACCTTCCCTGGTTCCTCCATCCCGGGGCCCAAACCTTCCCTGGTGCCACCTTCCCTGGTCCCATCCCTGTTCCCCTTGTGGCCCAACCTTCCCTGGTGCCACCTTCCCGGGTTTGCCCCCTTTCCCTGGTGCCACCTTCCCTGGTGCCCCCTCCCGGTGCCACCTTCCCTGGTCCACCTTCCCTGGACCCCCCTTTCCCTGTCCACCTTCCCTGGTCCCACCTTCCCTGGTGCCACCTTCCCTGGTGCCACCTTCCCTGGTGCCACCTTCCTGGTCCACCTTCCCTGGTGCCACCTTCCCTGGTCCACCTTCCCTGGTCCCACCTTCCCGGGTCCCACCTTCCCTGGTCCACCTTTCCGGTCCCACCTTCCCTTCCCACCTTCCCCTGGTCCCACCTTCCCTGGTGCCACCTTCCCTGGTCCACCTTCCCTGGTGCCACCTTCCCTGGTCCCCACCTTCCCTGGCCCCACCTTCCTGGTCCCACCTTCCCTGGTCCCACCTTTCCCTGGTCCCCCCCTTCCCTGGTTCCCGTCCCACCTTCCCGGTGCCACCTCCCTGGTGCCACCCCCCTCCCTCCCTGGTCCCTTCCTTACCTTCCCTGGTCCCACCTTCCCTGGTCCCACCTTCCCGGTCCCACCTTCCCTGTTCCACCTTTCCCCTGGTCCCACCTTCCCTGGTGCCACCTTCCCTTGGTCCCACCTTCCCTGGTGCCACCTTCCCTGGTCCCACCTTCCCTGGTGCCAACCTTCCCCTGGTCCCACCTCCCTGGTGCCACCTTCCTGTCCCACCTTCCCTTTGGTGCACCTTCCCTGGTCCCACCTTCCCGGGTCCCACCTTTCCCCTGGTCCCACCTTCCCTGGTCCCACTTCCCTGGTCCCACCTTCCCTTGTCCACCTTCCCTGGTCCCCCTTCCCTGGTCCCACCTTCCCTGGTCCCACCTTCCCTGGTCCACCTTCCCTGGTCCCACCTTTGGCCCCCACCTTCCCTGGTGCCCAACCTTCCCTGGTCCACCTTCCCTGGTGCCACCTTCCCTGGTCCCACCTTCCCGGTCCCACCTTCAGGGGTCCCACCTTCCCTGGTCCCAAACCTTTTCCCTGGTGCCACCTTCCCTGGTCCCACCTTCCCTGGTCCCACCTTCCCTGGACCCACCTTCCCTGGTCCCCACCTTCCCTGGTGCCACCTTCCCTGGTGCCACTTCCCTGGTCCCACCTTCCCTGTGACCTTCCCTGGTCCCACCTTCCCTGGTCCCACCTTCCCTGGTCCACCTTCCCTGGTCCACCTTCCCGGGTCCCCCCTTCCCTGGTTGAAACCTTCCCTGGTCCCACCTTCCCTGGTCCCACCTTCCCTGGTCCCACCTTCCCTGGTCCAAAACCTTTCCGGGTGCCACCTTCCCCTGGTGCCCCCCTTCCCTGGTCCCACCTTCCCTGGTCCACCTTCCCCTGGTCCCACCTTCCCTGGTGCCACCTTCCCTGGTCCCACCTTCCTGTGCCACCTTCCCTGGTCCCACCTTCCCTGGTCCAACCTTCCCTGGCCCACCTTCCCTGTGCCACCTTCCCTGGACCCACCTTCCCTGGTGCCACCTTCCCTGGTCCCACCTTCCCTGGTGCCACCTTCCCTGTCCCCTTCCCTTGACCTTCCCTGGTCCACCTTCCCTGGTGCCACCTTCCCTGGTCCCCCCTTTCCTGGTCCACCTTCCCGGGTCCCACCTTCCCTGGTCCCACCTTCCCTGGTCCCCCCTTCCCTGGTCCCACCTTCCCTGGTCCCACCTTCCCGGGTCCTTTGTACCTTCCCTGGTCCACCTTCCCTGGTCCACCTTCCCAGGCCCACCTTCCCTGGTGCCACCTCCCTGGTGCCACCTTCCTGGTCCACCTTCCCTTGTCCCCACTTCCCTGGTCCCACCTTCCCCGGGTCCCAACCTTCCCGGGTGTCCCCCACCTTCCCTGGTCCCACTCCTTTCCCCTTTTGGTCCCCACCTTCCCTGGTCCCCACCTTCCCTGGTCCCCCCTTCCCTGTCCCACCTTCCCCTGGTCCCACCTTCCGGGTCCACCTTCCCTGGCCCCTTCCTGGTGCCCCCTTCCCTGGTCCCACCTTCCCTGGTGCCCACCTTCCCGGGTCCCACCTTCCCTGGTCCCACCTTCCCTGGCCCCCACCTTCCCTGGTCCCACCTTCCCTGGTCCCACCTTCCCTGGTGCCACCTTTCCCTGGTCCCACCTTCCCTGGTCCCACCTTCCCTGGTCCCACCTTCCCTGGTCCCACCTTCCCTGGTGCCACCTTCCCTGGTGCCACCTTCCCTGGTCCCACCTTCCCTGGTCCCACCTTCCCTGGTCCCACCTTCCCTGGTGCCACCTTCCCTGGTCCCACCTTCCCCTGGTGCCAACCTTCCCTGGTGCCACCTTCCCTGGTCCCCACCTTCCCGGGTGCCACCTTCCCTGGTGCCACCTTCCCTGGTGCCACCTTCCCATGGTCCCACCTTCCCTGGTCCCCACCCCCTGGTCCCACCTTCCCTGGTCCCACCTTCCCTGGTCCCACCTTCCCTGGTGCCACCTTCCCTGGTCCCACCTTCCCTGGTCCCACCTTCCCTGGTCCCACCTTCCCTGGTGCCAACCTTCCCTGGGCCCCCACCTTCCCTGGTGCCACCTTCCCTGGTCCCACCTTCCCTGGTCCCACCTTCCCTGGTCCCACCTTCCCTGGTGCCACCTTCCCTGGTCCCACCTTCCCTGGTCCCACCTTCCCTGGTCCCACCTTCCTTGGTGCCACCTTCCCTGGTCCCACCTTCCCTGGTGCCCTTTCCTGGTCCCACCTTCCCTGGTCCCACCTTCCCTTGGTCCCACCTTCCCTGGTCCCACCTTCCCTGGTCCCACCTTCACTGGTCCCACCTTCCCTGGTCCCACCTTCCCTGGTGCCACCTTCCCTGGTCCCACCTTCCTGGTCTCACCTTCCCGGTCCCACCTTCCCTGGTGCCCCCCTTCCCTGGTCCCACCTTCCCTGGTTCCACCTTCCTGGTCCCACCTTCCCTGGTCCACCTTCCCTGGTCCCACCTTCCCTGGTGCCACCTTCCCGGGTCCCACCTTCCCTGGTCCCACCTCCCTGGCCCCCACCTTCCTTGGTCCCACCTTCCCTGGTCCCACCTTCCCTGGTGCCACCTTCCCTGGTCCCACCTTCCCTGGTCCCACCTTCCCTGGTCCCACCTTCCCTGGTCCCACCTTCCCTGGTCCCACCTTCCCTGGTCCCACCTTCCCTGTCCCACCTTCCCTGGTCCCACCTTCCCTGGTGCCACCTTCCCTGGTGCCACCTTTCCCCTGGTGCCCCCTTTTCCCGGGTCCACCTTCCCTGGTCCCACCTTCCCTGGTGCCACCTTCCCTGGTGCCACCTTCCCTGGTCCCACCTTCCCTGGTCCCACCTTCCCTGGTGCCACCTTCCCTGGTGCCACCTTCCCTGGTGCCACCTTCCCTGGTGCCACCTTCCCTGGTGCCACCTTCCCTGGTCCCACCTTCCCTGGTGCCACCTTCCCTGGTCCCACCTTCCCCTGGTCCCACCTTCCCTGGTCCCACCTTCCCTGGTGCCACCTTCCCTGGTCCCACCTTCCCTGGTGCCACCTTCCCTGGTCCCACCTTTCCTGGTCCCACCTTCCCTGGTCCCACCTTCCCTGGTCCCACCTTCCCTGGTCCCACCTTCCCTGGTCCCACCTTCCCTGGTGCCACCTTCCCTGGTGCCACCTTCCCTGGTGCCACCTTCCCTGGTGCCACCTTCCCTGGTGCCACCTTCCCTGGTGCCACCTTCCCTGGTGCCACCTTCCCTGGTGCCACCTTCCCTGGTGCCACCTTCCCTGGTGCCACCTTCCCTGGTGCCACCTTCCCTGGTGCCACCTTCCCTGGTGCCACCTTCCCTGGTGCCACCTTCCCTGGTGCCACCTTCCCTGGTGCCACCTTCCCTGGTCCCACCTTCCCTGGTGCCACCTTCCCTGGTGCCACCTTCCCTGGTGCCACCTTCCCTGGTACCACCTTCCCTGGTGCCACCTTCCCTGGTGCCACCTTCCCTGGTGCCACCTTCCCTGGTGCCACCTTCCCTGGTCTTCAGTTCAACATCACTTAGGATGAAAAATTTCGACTCTCGTCTCATGACTCGACAAACTGGGAATTTAAAAGCAAAATTGAATCGTGATTAATAAATGAATGCACAATGAAAACAGCAGTGTTGATTACTGTAAGTTTGAAGCCTATCGAGTACACCATGGTCATTAAGGCCGCACAACACATGTATACCATCAGTCAAGGATACATTAGACTTTGTAAAAGGGATTAAATTATACAAAGCATACATATAGTCAGTGTTACATTATACCCATCATACATGCAGTCAGTGTTACATTATACCCAGCACATATACAGTCAGTGTTACAGTATACCCAGCATATATACAGTCAGTGTTACAGTATACCCAGCATATATACAGTCAGTGCTACATTATATCCATTATACATGCAGTGTTCCAGTATACCCAGCATATATACAGTCAGTGTTACATTATACCCATCATACCTGCAGTCAGTGTTGCAGTATACCCAGCATATATACAGTCAGTGTTACATCATATCCATCATATATACAGTCAGTGTTACATTATATCCATTATACACACAGCCAGTGTTACATTATACCCATCATACATGCAGTGTTCCAGTATACCCAGCATATATACAGTCAGTGTTACATTATACTCATCATACATACAGTCAGTGTTACAGTATACCCAGCATATATACAGTCAGTGTTACAGTATACCCAGCATACATACAGTCAGTGTTGCATTATACCCAGCATACATACAGTCAGTGTTACAGTATACCCAGCATACATACAGCGTTACAGAATACCCAGCATACATAGTGTTACAGTATACCCAACATACAGTCAGTGTTACAGTGCACCCAGCATACATACAGTCAGTTTTACAGTATACCTAGCATACATACAGTCAGTGTTACATTATACACAGCATACATGTAGTCAGGGTTACAGTATACCCAGCATACATAGTGTGTTACAGCATACCCAGCATACAGTCAGTGTTGCATTATACCCAGCATACATGCATTGTTACAGTATACAAAGCATACAGTCAGTATTACAGTATACCTAGCATACATGCAGTCAGTGTTATATTTTTCCCAGCATACATACAGTGCTACAGTATACCCAGCATACATTCAGTCAGTGTTACAGTACATCCAGCATACATACACTCAGTGTTACAGTATACTCAGCATATATACAGCTAAAATATACCCAGCATACATACAGTGTTACAGTACACCCAGCATACATACAGTGTTACAGTATACCCAGCATATATACAGTCAGCGTTACAGTATACCCAGCATACATACAGTCAGTGTTACAGTATACCCAGCATATATACAGTCAGTGTTACATTATTCCCAGCATATATACAGTGTTACAAAATACCAAGCATACATTCAATGTTACAGTATACCCGACTTAAGAAATCGTAATGACACGATTGCAAACAAACCATACCCCCGGCCGGGATTGTACCCGCGGTCATAGAGTCTCAAAACTCCAGCCCGTCGCGCTAGCCACTAGACCAGCTAGCCACAATAAGATTCATCCAACTAGGTATATTTCTACACCATAGGAAGGTTAGCACAGGCACCTCTGTGACCACAAATGCAAGTTTTTACAGACGAATCTCCAGCTAGCGTGGCCGTGACGAACTCTAGCTCAAGTCCCTTCACTGCCGTCAACATGACTTAAGAAATCGTAATGACAAGATTGCAAATAAACCATACCCCCGGCCGGGATTGTACCCGCGGTCATAAAGTCTCAAAACTCCAGCCCGTCACGTTAGCCACTAGACCAGCTAGCCACAATAAGATTCATCCAACTAGGTATATTTCTACACAATAGGAAGGTTAGCACAGGCACCTCTGTGACCACAAATGCAAGTTTTTTTTTACAGACGAATCTATGACCGCGGGTTCAATCCCGGCCGGGGGTATGGTTTACAGTATACCCAGTATACATACAGTCAGTATTACGGTATACCCAGCATACATACAGTCAGTGTTACATTATATTCAACATACATACAGTCAGTGTTTCAGTAAACTCAGCATACATACAGTCAGTGCTACAGTATACCTAGCATACATACAGTCAGTGTTACATTATACCCAGCATATATACAGCCAGTTTTACAGTATACCCAACATACATACAGTCGGTCTTACAGTATACCCAGCATACATGTAGTCAGGGTTACAGTATACCCAGCATACATAGTGTGTTACAGCATACCCAGCATACAGTCAGTGTTGCGTTATACCCAGCATACATACAGTTTTAGAGTATACCCAGCATACATACAGCGTTACAGAATACCCAGCATACAGTCAGTGTTACAGTATACCCAGCATACATACAGTCAGTGTTACATTATACCCAGCATACATGCAGTCAGCGTTACAGTACACCCAGCATACATACACTCAGTGTTACAGTATACCCAGCATATATACAGTTAAAATATACCCAGCATACATACAGTGTTACAGTATACCCAGCATACATACAGTGTTACAGTATACCCAGCATACATACAGTGTTACAGAATACCCAGCATACATACAGTGTTACAGTATACCCAGCATACATAGTGTTACAGTATACCCAGCATATATACAGTCAGCGTTACAGTATACCTAGCATACATACAGTCAGTGTTACAGTATACCCAGCATACATACAGTCACTGTTACAGTATACACAGCATATATACAGTCAGTGTTACATTATTCCCAGCATATATACAGTCAGTGTTACATAATACCCAGCATACATACAGTCAGTGTTACAAAATACCAAGCATACATACAATGTTACAGTATACCCAGTATACATACAGTCAGTATTATAGTATACCCAGCATACATACCGTCAGTGTTACATTATATTCAACATACATACAGTCAGTGTTTCAGTAAACTCAGCATACATACAGTCAGTGTTACAGTATACCCAGCATACATACAGTCGGTGTTACAGTATACCCAGCATTCATGTAGTCAGGGCTACATTATACCCAGCATACATAGTGTGTTACAGCATACCCAGCATACAGTCAGTGTTACAGTATACCCAGCATACAGACAATGTTACAGTATACCCAGCATACATGCAGTCAGTGTTATATCTTCAAAGCATACATACAGTCAGTGTTACAGTATACCCATCATACATACAGTCAGTGTTACATTATTCCCAGCATACATACAGTCAGCGTTACAGTATACCCAGCATACATACAGTCAGTGTTACAGTATACCCAGCATACATGCAGTGTTACAGTATACCCAGCATACATACAGTGATATATTTTTCCCAGCATACATACAGTCAGTTTTACAGTATACGCAGCATACATACAGTCAGTGTTACATTATACCCAGCATACATACAGTCAGCGTTACAGTATACCCAGCATACATACAGTCAGTGTTACAGTATACTCAGCATATATGCAGTGTTACAGTATACCCAGCATACATACAGTATACCAAGCATACATACAGTGTTACAGTATACCCAGCATACATACAGTGTTACAGTATACCCTGTGTACATAGTGTTACAGCATACCCAGCATACATACAGTGTTACAATATACCCAGCATACATACAGTGTTACAGTATACCCAGCAAACGTACAGTGTTACAGTATACCCAGCATACATACAGTGTTACAGTATATTAAGCATACATACAGTGTTACAGTATACCCAACTTGTATACAGTGTTACAGTACACCCAGCATACATACAGTGTTACAGTATGCCCAGCGTACAGTGTTGCAGTATACCAAGCATACATACAGTGTTACAGTATACCAAGCAAACATACAGTGTTACAGTATACCCAGCATACATGCAGTGTTACAGTGTACCCAGCATACATACAGTGTTACAGTATACCCAGCATACATACAGTGTTATAGTATATTAAGCATACATACAGTGTTACAGTATACACAGCATACTTGCAGTCAGCGTTACAGTGTACCCAGCATACATACAGCCAATGTTACAGTGTACCCAGCATACATGCAGTCAGTGTTACAGTATACCCAGCATACATACAGTCAGTGTTACAGTATATCCAGCATATATACAGTCAGTGTTACAGTATACCTAGCATACATACAGTCAGTGTTAGAGTATACCCAGCATATATAGTTAAAATATTCCCAGCATACATACAGTGTTACAGTATACCCAGCATACAGTCAGTGTTACAGTATACCTAGCATACATACACTCAGTTTTACAGTATACCCAGCATATATAGTTAAAATATACCCAGCATACATACAGTGTTACAGTATACCCAGCATACATACAGTGCTACAGTATACCCAGCATACAAACAGTGTTACCGTATACCCAGCATATATACAGTCAGCGTTACAGTATACCAAGCATACATACAGTCAGTGTTACAGTATACCCAGCATACAGTCAGTGTTACAGTATACCTAGCATACATACACTCAGTTTTACAGTATACCCAGCATATATAGTTAAAATATACCCAGCATACATACAGTGTTACAGTATACCCAGCATACATACAGTGCTACAGTATACCCAGCATACAAACAGTGTTACCGTATACCCAGCATATATACAGTCAGCGTTACAGTATACCCAGCATACATACAGTCAGTGTTACAGTATACCCAGCATACATACAGTCAGTTTTACAGTATACCCAGCATATATACAGTCAGTGTTACATTATTCCCAGCATATATACAGTCTGTGTTACATTATACCCAGCATGTATACACTCAGTGTTACAAAATTCCAAGCATACATACAGTGTTACAGGATACCCAGCATATATAGTTAAAATATACCCAGCATACATACAGTGTTACAGTATACCCAGCATACATACAGTGCTACAGTATACCCAGCATACAAACAGTGTTACCGTATACCCAGCATATATACAGTCAGCGTTACAGTATACCCAGCATACATACAGTCAGTGTTACAGTATACCCAGCATACATACAGTCAGTTTTACAGTATACCCAGCATATATACAGTCAGTGTTACATTATTCCCAGCATATATACAGTCTGTGTTACATTATACCCAGCATGTATACACTCAGTGTTACAAAATTCCAAGCATACATACAGTGTTACAGGATACCCAGCATACATACAGTCAGTATTACAGTATACCCAGCATACATACAGTCATTGTTACATTATATTCAACATACATACAGTCAGTGATACAGTAAACTCAGCATACATAGAGTCAGTGCTACAGTATACCCAGCATACATACAGTGTTACAGTATACCCAGCATACAGTCAGTGTTACAGTATACCCAGCATACATACAGTGTTACAGTATACCAAGCATACAGTGTTACAGTATACCAAGCATACAGTCAGTGTTACAGTATACCCAGCATACATACAGTGTTGCAGTATACCCAGCATACAGTGTTACAGTATACCCAGCATACAGTCAGTGTTACAATATACCCAGCATACATACAGTGTTACAGTATACCCAGCATACAGTCAGTGTTACAGTATACCCATCATACATACAGTGTTACAGTATACCAAGCATACTTTACGGGTGTTACAGTATACCAAGCAACATACAGTGTTTACAGTAAAACCAAGCATACATACAGTGTTACAGTATACCAAGCATACAGTGTTACAGTATACCAAGCATACATACAGTGTTACAGTATACCAAGCATACATACAGTGTTACAGTATACCAAGCATACATACAGTGTTACAGTATACCAAGCATACATGCAGTGTTACAGTATACCAAGCATACATACAGTATTACAGTATACCAAGCATACATACAGTGTTACAGTATACCAAGCATACATACAGTGTTACAGTATACCAAGAATACATACAGTGTTACAGTATACCAAGCATACATACAGTGTTACAGTATACCAAGCATACATACAGTGTTACAGTATACCAAGCATACATACAGTGTTACAGTATACCAAGCATACATACAGTATACCAAGCATACATACAGTGTTACAGTATACCAAGCATACATACAGTGTTACAGTATACCAAGCATACATACAGTGTTACAGTATACCAAGCATACATACAGTGTTACAGTATACCCAGCATATATACAGTGTTACAGTATACCAAGCATACATACAGTGTTACAGTATACCAAGCATACATACAGTGTTACAGTATACCAAGCATACATACAGTGTTACAGTATACCAAGCATACATACAGTGTTACAGTATACCAAGCATACATACAGTGTTACAGTATACCCAGCATACATACAGTGTTACAGTATACCAAGCATACATATAGTGTTACAGTATCCCAAAGCATACATACAGTGTTACAGTATACCAAGCATACATACAGTGTTACAGTATACCAAACATACATACAGTGTTACAGTATACCAATCATACATACAGTGTTACAGTATACCAAGCATACATACAGTGTTACAGTATACCAAGCATACTACAGTGTTACAGTATACCAAGCATACATTACAGTGTTACAGTATACCAAGCATCATACAGTGTTACATTTATACCAAGCATACATACAGTGTTACAGTATACCCAGCATACATACAGTGTTACAGTATACCAAGCATACATACAGTGT
Source organism: Cherax quadricarinatus (assembly GCF_026875155.1). Taxonomy (NCBI): domain Eukaryota; kingdom Metazoa; phylum Arthropoda; class Malacostraca; order Decapoda; family Parastacidae; genus Cherax; species Cherax quadricarinatus. The sequence continues at coordinate 36,723,579 of NC_069400.1, forward strand.
TACAGTATACCAAGCATACATACAGTGTTACAGTATACCAAGCATACATACAGTGTTACAGTATACCAAGCATACATACAGTGTTACAGTATACCAAGCATAATACAGTGTTACAGTAACCAAGCATATATACAGTGTTACAGTATACCAAGCACACATACAGGGGTTACAGTTTTACCAAGCATACATACAGTGTTACAGTATACCAAGCATACATACAGTGTTACAGTATACCAAGCATACATACAGTGTTACAGTATACCAAGCATACATACAGTGTTACAGTATACCAAGCATACATACAGTGTTACAGTATACAAAGCATACATACGGGTTACAGTATACAAAGCATACATACAGTGTTACATTTATACCAAGCATACATACAGTGTTTACATTTATACCAAGCATACTTTACAGTGTTACAGTATACCCAGCATACATACAGTGTTACAGTATACCCAGCATACATACAGTGTTACAGTATACCCAGCATACATACAGTGTTACAGTATACCCAGCATACATACAGTGTTACAGTATACCAAGCATACATACAGTGTTACAGTATACCCAGCATACATACAGTGTTACAGTATACCAAGCATACATACAGTGTTACAGTATACCCAGCATACATACAGTGTTACAGTATACCAAGCATACATACAGTGTTACAGTATACCCAGCATACGTACAGTGTTACAGTATACCAAGCATACATACAGTGTTACAGTATACCCAGCATACATACAGTCAAAGACGAGTTAGTGTTTCTTTAATACACAAACATTTATCTTTATACTCTGTAAGTTCACGTTTCTTAGACATTATTTCACTGTTGTCTTGGGATTATTATTTCTGAATGTACGAGTTCAGCATCCGTGTTGAAGACTCTTAGAGTTGAGTGTTGAAGACTCTTAGAGTTGAGTATTGAAGACTCTTAGAGTTCAGTGTTGAAGACTCTTAGAGTTGAGTGTTGAAGACTCTTAGAGTTCAGTGTTGAAGACTCTTAGAGTTGAGTGTTGAAGACTCTTAGAGTTGAGTATTGAAGACTCTTAGAGTTGAGTATTGAAGACTCTTAGAGTTCAGTGTTGAAGACTCTTAGAGTTGAGTGTTGAAGACTCTTAGATTTTGAGTATTGAAGACTCTTGAGTTGAGTCTTGAAGACTCTTAGAGTTCAGGGGTTTGAAGACTCTTAGAGTTGAGTATTGAAGACTCTTAGAGTTGAGTATTAAAAGACTTTTAGAGTTGAGTCTTGAAGCCCTTAGAGTTCAGTGTTGAAGACTCTTAGAGTTGAGTGTTGAAGACTCTTAGAGTTGAGTATTGAAGACTCTTAGAGTTGAGTCTTGAAGACTCTTAGAGTTCAGTGTTGAAGACTCTTAGAGTTGAGTATTGAGACTCTTGGGAGTTCAGTGTTGAAGACCTTAGAGTTGAGTATTGAAGACTCTTAGAGTTCAGTGTTGAAGACTCTTAGAGTTGAGTATTGAAGACTCTTAGAGTTCAGTGTTGAAGACTCTTAGAGTTGAGTATTGAAGACTCTTAGAGTTGAGTCTTGAAGACTCTTAGAGTTGAGTATTGAAGACTCTTAGAGTTCAGTGTTGAAGACTCTTAGAGTTGAGTATTGAAGACTCTTAGAGTTCAGTGTTGAAGACTCTTAGAGTTGAGTATTGAAGACTCTTAGAGTTCAGTGTTGAAGCCTCTTAGAGTTGAGTGTTGAAGACTCTTAGAGAGTTGAGTGTTGAAGACTCTTTGAGAGTTGAGTGTTGACAACTCTTAGAGAGTTGAGTGTTGAAGACTCTTAGAGAGTTGAGTGTTGAAGACTCTTAGAGAGTTGAGTGTTCATAACTCTTAGAGAGTTGAGTGTTGAAGACTCTTAGAGAGTTGAATGTTGACAACTCTTAGAGAGTTGAGTGTTGAAGACCTTTAAAGAGTTGAGTGTTGACATCTCTTAGAGAGTTGAGTGTTGAAGACTCTTAGAGAGTTGAGTGTTAAAGACTCTTAGAGAGTTGAGTGTTGACATCTCTTAGAGAGTTGAGTGTTAAAGACTCTTAGAGAGTTGAGTGTTGACATCTCTTAGAGAGTTGAGTGTTGAAGACTCTTAGAGAGTTGAGTGTTAAAGACTCTTAGAGAGTTGAGTGTTGACATCTCTTAGAGAGTTGAGTGTTAAAGACTCTTAGAGAGTTGAGTGTTGACATCTCTTAGAGAGTTGAGTGTTGACATCTCTTAGAGAGTTGAGTGTTGAAGACTCTTAGAGAGTTGAGTGTTAAAGACTCTTAGGGGAAGTTGAGTGTTGACATCTCTTAGAGAGTTGAGTGTTGAAGACTCTTAGAGAGTTGAGTGTTAAAGACTCTTAGAGAGTTGAGTATTGACATCTCTTAGAGAGTTGAGTGTTAAAGACCCCTTAGAGAGTTGAGGTTAAAGACT
>NC_069400.1:36726505-36781902 GCF_026875155.1 Cherax quadricarinatus
CCGGGGGCATGGGCTTTTTTTTGGAGCCATGGTAGCTTATTTAGCACTTAAATAACTTGCAAGCACTAAAATAAATGAAATTATGAAATATTTCACTGGAGCACGTGAGAGGACTGCCACTAACTGGTAAACAATGGCACACTGGCTGGGAAGGAAGGCTGAGGCGGGTCGAGGCCCGCTTACCTCGTGCATACGCGTCTGGGACGACGGGTCGAGACGGGTCGATAAACGAATTTAGGTCAATTTCCGAGTCAATATTTTGTCGAAAAAACCGGTTGATTTCCGAAATGGTCGACTTTCAGAAGGGTCGATTATTGAGGGACCACTGTATACTGTTAAAAGTTTTAGAGAAGATAGTAAGGAAAAGGATTCTTCACTGACAACTAGCAATGAATTAGAAATGAAAAATCTTTTCTTAGTCGTAGAATTTCAGTAAATTACCGAGTCAAGGATAAAATAAGATAGAGCTGAGTTGATGGCATTTTCTTGGGCTATAGAACATCATTTAATACAGTAGTACATCAGAGATTATTCCTACTTTTAAGTTCTGCGAACATATCACTACCAGAGATTCCAGAAATTAGAAGCAGGGTCAACAAGGACCTAGATGACAGGAGGAAGAGAGTAATAAGAAGGGATGAGGCATTCGAATGGAAAAAGGGTAAAGAGTAGGGTTCAGCAAGGATCAGTGTAAAGTCTACCACTGTGCCCAATACAGTAAGTCCTCAGTTAACGTCATCGATAGGTTCTTGGAAACTGCAACTTTAAGCAAAACGACATATAACGAAACCAGTTTTACCCTAGGCTAAGTGACTTAAATAAGGGTGCACAGTGCACCCTTAGCACTCATTGCCAGGTTAAATCAAGGAATAATGTTTGCAAAGTGAAAATTGTAAGGATCACCTCCTACCACCACGCAGTTCAAAAACAAACAATACAAATAATGGCAGGCTCACTGAGCGCTTTCGTACTGCATCGTTGATTATTGTGGCATTTGTATGGTTATACTGAATACCTTTTTTTTTTTTTTTTTTTTTAAACAAAAATTTGTATTCATTCATTTTCCAGCCGGCTTATTCCAGTTCAGGGTCGTGGGTGGCCGGAGCATATCCCGGCAGCTAAGGGAGCAAGGCGGGAACCAACCCTGGGCAGGACGCCATTCCATCACAGGGGGGCACTCGCATACCACCCACTCTCGCTCATACTGGGACAATTTAGACACGCCAATTAACCTAACGTGCACACCTTTCGGATGTGGAGGAAACGAGAGTACCCGGAGGAAACTTACGCAGACATGGGAAGAACGTGCAAACTACACACACACACACACACACACACACACACACACACACACACACACACACACACACACACACACACACACACACACACACACACACACACACACACAGTGGCCCCTGTCCAGGAATCTCTTCGTTTCTCTCATCAACGTTATAACGAAACGACGTTACGTGAGGACTTGCTGTATACGTAAATGAGCTAGAGGGGATAGTTTGAAGAATTGAGACACTTATGCAACATACGGGAATATTTATTGAAGAAGCGTTTCGCCACAGTGGCTTCATCAGTCCCATACAGTGCAGGGTGGTATAAGGAAAGGAGTTGAGGTAATCAGTTCCTCAGCCTGGAATCGATGTGCTCAGTCCATCACTATTGTAGGAAGTACAGCATAGGGCCAGAGGAGTGCCTTATATATTGAGGATGAACAGTGGGGCCATCCACTAGTGAAGTAGGTCTTCGTCCAAAAAAATTTTGGACAAATGTTGAATTCTTTGTATCACCACGCAACCTGGTATCACTCACAACAAACACTGGTATCAACTCAACACAACACTGGTAATCACTCCCACAAAACCACTGGTATTACTCACACAACACTGTATCACACAACACTGGAGACCACTCACACAACCACTGGTATCACTCAAAAACAACTGGTCTCACTCACATACAAAACACTGGTTGTAACTCACACAACACTGGTATCACTCCCACAACACTGGAGTCCAACTCATCAACAACGACAGTATCACTCACATCAACACAGGTTACACACACTCAACACTGGTGGTCACTCCCACAACACTGGTATCACTCACACAACACTGGTGATCACTCACACAACACTGGTGTCACTCACACAACACTGGTATCACTCACACAACACTGGTATCACTCACACAACACTGGTGTCACTCACACAACACTGGTGTCACTCACACACCACTGGGTATCGACACACACAACACAGGTACACTCACAACAACACTGGTACACTCACTCAACACTGTATCACTCACACAACTCTGGTGTCCACTCCCACAAATAAACACTGTGTGTCACTGCACAGAACACTTGTATCACTCCACACAACAACTGGTATCACTCAACAACACTGGAATCACTCACACAACACTGGTATCACTCACACAACACTGGTATCACTCACACAACACTGGTGTCACTCACACAACACTGGTGTCACTCACCAACAACACTGGTATCACTCACACAACACTGGGTATCGATCGTCAACGACAACACTGTGTCACTCACACAACCTGGTGTCACTTCACACAACACTGGTGTCACACAACACTGTGTCACTCGACACAACAACTGGTGTTCACACAAACACTGGTGTCACTCACAACGAACACTGTATCACACTCACACAACACTGGATCACTCACACAAAACTGTGTGTCACTCACACAAACACTGTATCACTCACACAACACTGGTAGTCACTCACACAACACTGTAGTCACTCACACAACACTGTATAACTCACGACGACACGTGGTATCACTCACACAACACTGGTTGTCCTCACACAACACTGGTGATCACTCTCACTCACACAACAACTGGTGTCACACAAACTGGTGGACACATCACACAACACTGGTGTCACACAACACTGGGTGTCACTCACTCACACAACACTGGTGTCACACAACAATGTTGTCACTCACCACAACACTGGATCACTCACAACAACACTGGGTAATCACTTCACACACACACTGTATCACTACACAACAACACTGTGACACTGCACACAACACTGGTGTCACTAACACAACACTGGCCATCACACAACACTGGAGTCACTCACCCAACACTGGTAATCACTCACACAGACACAGGAATCGACTCACACAACACTGGTGTCCACGTCACACAACACTGGTGACACGCACACATAATAACACTGGTATCACTCACACAACACTGGTATCACTCACACAACACTGGTATCACTCACACAACACTGGTATCACTCACACAACACTGGTATCACTCACCACAACACTGGTATCACCACACAACGACTGTAATCCACTCACACAACACTGTGTCACTCTACACAACACTGTATCTCTCTCACTACACTGGTGTCATCTCACACAACACTGTGTCACTCCTCGCACAACACTGGTGTCACTCACAACAACACTGGTGTCACACTCACTACAACACTGTATCACTCACCACAACCTGGGTGTCACTGCACACAACACTGGTGTCACTCACAACCAACACTGGTGTCCACGTCACACAACACTGGTAACACACACAACACTGGTATCACTCACACAACACGGTGTCACTCACACAACACTGGGTATCCACACAACACACAAGAAACACTGGTGACCACTCACACAACACTGGTGTCACTCCACGACAGACACTGTATCACACAACCACTGGTGTCATCACCAATACAACACTGTATCACTCACAAAACACTGGTGGTCACTCACTACAACACGGGTATCACCCAACACTGGGTGTCACTCACACAACATATGGTATTCACGCACAAAACACTGGTGTCACTACTCGACAACACTGGTATCACTCACACGAACACTGGTAATCTACACAGACACAGGTGTCACTTCACACAACACTGGTATCACTCACACAACACTGGTATCACTCACACAACACTGGTATCACACAACACTGGTGTCACTCACACAACACTGGTATCACTCACACAACACTGGTATCACTCACACAACACTGGTATCACTCACACAACACTGGTATCACTCACACAACACTGGTATCACTCACACAACACTGGTATCACTCACACAACACTGGTGTCACTCACACAACACTGGTATCACTCACACAACACTGGTATCACTCACACAACACTGGTATCACTCACACAACACTGGTATCACTCACACAACACTGGTATCACTCACACAACACTGGCATCACACACAACACTGGTATCACTCACACAACACTGGTATCACTCACACAACACTTTGTATCACTCACACAACACTGGTATCACTCACACAAGCACTGGTACTTCACTCCACAACACACTGGTATTCACTCACACAACAACAGTATCTGACTCCACAACACTGGTATCACTCACACAACACTGGTATCACTCACACAAACACTGTACACTCAGCGACAACACCTGGTATCACTCACACGAACACTGGTTCCACTCACACAACACAATGGTACTACAAGAACACTAATGGAGCAAGAACACTAATGTACACCAATTACACTAATGGAACAACAAGAACACTAACAATGGTTACACAACAAGAACACTAACAATGGGAACAACAAGAACACTAACAATGGTACAACATGAACACATAACAATGGTAACAGACAAGAAACAGAGACACAGGAAGCACCATCCACTACATCACTAAGCACTAACAATGGTACAACAAGAACAAACATAACATGTACAACCAAGAACACTAAACAATGGTACAACAAACCACTACAATGTACAACAAGAACACTAACAATGGTACAGCAGACAAGAAACACTAACAATGGTACAGACAAGAACACTGAGAACACAGGAAACACCATCCACTACATCAGCATAACACAAACAATGGTACAACAAGAACACTAACAATGGTACAACATGAACCTAACAATGGTAACAACAAAGAACACAAACAATGAATACAGACAAAACACTAACAATGGCTACAACAAAACACTAACAATGGTACAACAAGAACACTAACAATGGTACAACATAGAACACTGAGACACAGGAAACACCATCCACTACATCACAAACACTAACAATGGTACAACAAGAACACTAACAATGGTACAACAAGAACACTAACCAATGGTACATACAATAACACCAACAATGGTACAACAAGAACACTACAATGAGAAGCAACAAAACAATGACAATGGTAACAAAGAACACTAACAAGTTACAACAAGAACACTAACAATGGTTACATAACACAAACAATGGACAACAAGAACACTAATCACAATTGGTAACCAACAAGAACACTAACAATGGTTCAACATGAACAAACTAACAATGGTAACAACAAGACACTAACAATGGTACAACAAGAACACAACAATGTACAACAAGAACACTGAGACACAGGAAACACCATCCACTCACATCACAAACACTAACAAGGTAACAACAAGAACACTAACATGGTACACAAGAAACACTAAACAATGGGACAACAAGAACACTAACAATGGAGTTACAAGCAAAACACTAACAATGGTACAACAAACACTAACATTTGTACAACAAATTAACACTAACATTGGTACAACTAGCAACACTAACAATGGTACAACAAGACACACTACAATGGTACAATCAAGAAACACAAACAATGGTACAACACAAACCTAACAATGGTACAGAAAAAGAACACAAACAAGGTACAACATGAACACTGAGACACAGGAAAAGCACCATCCACATCATATCAAACACTAACAATGGTACAAACAAGAACACTAACAATGGTACAACAATAACACTGAGACACAGGAAAGCACCATCCACTACATCACAAACACAAACAATGGTACAACAAGAACACTAACATGGAACAACAAGAACACTAACAATGGACATACAAGAACAGCTGAGACACAAGAAACACCATCCACTACATACACAACACAAACATGTACAACAATGAACACTAACAATGGTACTAACAAGACCACACAATGGTACAACAATAACACATTAACAATGGTACAACAAGAACACTGAGACACAGGAAACACCATCCACTACATCACAAACACTACCAACGGTACAACAATAACACAACAATGGTAACAACAAAAGAACACAAACAATGGTACAGAGACAAGAAACACTAACAATGGTAACAAACCTGAACACTGAGACACAGGAAGCACCCATCCACTACATCACAACACACTAACAATGGAACAACAGAACACTACCAATGGACAACAAGAACACTAAACAATGAAACAACAAGAACACTAACAATGACAACAAGCACACTAACATGGGTACAAACAAGAACACTCACAATGGTACTGGACAGAACACTAACATGGTACAACAAGAACACTAACAATGATCACATAAAAAGAGTGAGAGTCCTTATCAGAGTCCAGACTGGCTGCCAAGATCTGATAGTACTCTGACAACCTGACCCAACTGTAGCTGTAACAAGACGTACTCCTGCTGTAAACAACCTACTGATAGTACTCTCGGAGCCTATTTCAACATCCCAACTGCAGACGTTATCTTGTGGTAACGTAACACTGGTACCAAGTAATGAGAAGACGTTACCTTGTGGTAACGTAACACTGGTACCCAAGTAATGAAAGATCGTTTATCTTGCGGTAACTTAACACTGTACCAAGTAAAGAAAGACGAAACCTTGGGGTGGAACGTAACACTTGGTACCGAGTAATGAAGACGAATACCACCCGGGGTTTGTGGTAACGTAACACTGGTAAACATGTAATGAAAGACGTTTTAGCCTTGTAGGTAACGAAACACTGGTACCAAGATAAAGTGATAAGACGTTACCTTGTGTAACGTAAAACTGGTACCAAGAAGTAATGAGACACGTTACCTTTGTGTTAACGTAACACAGGTACCAAGTAAATTATAAGACGTTTACCTTGTGGTAACGTAAAACACGGTACAAGTAAAGAGAAACTGTTATCTTAGAGGTAACGACACACTTGGTACCTAATACAATAGAAGAACATTACCCCGGGTTTGTGGTAACGTAACACTGTAGTACCCAGTAATGAGAAAGACGTTTACCATGAGGTAACGTAACCCAGGTTCCCAAGTAATGAGTAAGACGATCCTGTGGGATAACGTAACACTGGTACCAATTAATTAGAAGACGGTTACCTTGTTGTAACGTAACACTGTGACCCCAAGATAATGAGAAGACGTTACCATTGTTGAAACGTAACACTGACCAATTTAAAGAAGACTTACCCGCGTAGATTGTAACGAAAACACTGGTAACAAGTAATGAGAAGACGGTTACCTTGAGTAACGTAACACAGGAAAATATACGTTGTTGTTTAGGGGAAGTTGAACCACAGGTCGTTAACCACGGATCTTTGATCCACGGTTCGTGAACCACGGGTCTAAACCACGAGTCCATGAAACAGCGGGTCGTGAACCACGGGTCGTTAACCACGGTCGTGAACTCACGGGTCGTGAACCATCGAGGTCGTGAACCACGGGTCGTGAACCACTGGTCGTGAACCAAAGTGGTCGTGGAACCACGGTTTTGAACCACGGGTTATGAACCCTGATCTTACCACGAGTACTTGTACCAGGACGAGAACACGGGTCGTGAAACCACGGTCGTGGAACCACGGGTCGTGAACCACGGGTCGTGAACCACGGGTCGTGAACCACGGGTCGTGAACCACGGGTCGTGAACCACGGGTCGTGAACCACGGTCGTGAACCACGGGTCCGTGAACCACGGGGACATTTGAACCACGGGAATAGAACCACGAGTCTTGAACCAGCGAGTCTTTAACGCATGGTCGTGAACCACGGACGTGAACCACCGGGTCCGTGAACCCCTGGGTGGTCTGATGGGAGTAGGATGGTGGGGGGGGTGGTCCGGTGAAACACACTGACCGTGAACCACGGTCGTGAAACCACGGTCGATGAACCGACGGTCGTGAACCACGGTCGTGAACCACTGGTCGTGAACCAATGTTCGTGTACCACGGGTCGTGAACCACGGTCTTGAACCACATTCATGAAATCACGGTCGTAAGAACCACGGGGTCGTGAACCACGAGTCTTGGACCACGGGTACGAGAACCACGTGTTTTTGAACCACGAGTCCCCTTGAACCACGTGCAAGAACCACGGGTCGTGAACCACGAGTCGTTGAACCCACGATCTAGAACCACGAGTCTAGAACCCACGGGTCATTGAACCACGGGTCCGTGAACCACGTATTCTTTGAAAACCACGAGTCTTGAACCACGGGTCAAGAACCACTGGTCGTAAACCACGGTACGTGACGATGGGTCCCTGAACCACGGGTCGTGAACCACGGGCGTGAACCACGGGTCGTGAACCACGGGTCGTGAACCACGGGTCGTGAACCACGGGTCGTGAACCACGGGTCGTGAAGCCACGAGTACTTGGAACCACGGGTCTTGAACCACGGCATCTGAACCACGGGTCGGAACCACGGGGTCGAGAACCACGGTCGTTAACCACTGGTCGAGAAACCGCGGTTCGTGAACCACGAGACAGAACCACACGAGTCAAGAACCACGAAATGCCGGAGCCCACAGAACAGGATTCCATCTACACCTGTATCAGGAGGGACTAGTTTCCTGACGAACAACACACCCCCCACACTTCTATATTAAATTAAATCTACGAAGTACATGGTACAACATACACAGAACCATGAGCTCACACCCATGCCTCGTTATTCTTAGCATTACTCGCAAATTAGGTCAGCTTTGTCCCCAGTGTTAATGTTACACCACACACCAGTCCACTAACACCAGGATGTGACCCACCACCATTCCACTAACACGCCAGATGGTGACCCACACCAGTCCCTAACACCCAGGATGTGACCCCACAACCAGTCGACTAACAACCCAGGATGTTGACCCACACCAGTCCCACTAACACCCAGGATGCCACCCACACCAGTCCACTAACACCCAGGATGCCACCCACGACCATTCCCCAATAACACCAGATGGTGACCCCACTTCAGACCACTAACACCCAGGAATGTGACCCACACCATCCACTAACACCCAGTATGCCACCCACATCAGTCCACTACACCAGTATGTGACCCACACCAGTCCACTAACACCCAGGATGTGACCCCACACCAAGACCACTAACACCCAGGATGCCAACCACACACAAGTCTCCACTAACACCCAGTATGCACTCACAACCATCCATCAACACCCAGGATGTGACCCCACACCAGTTCCACTAACACCCAGGATGTGACCCACACTCAGTCCCCACTAACACCCAGGATGTGACCCACAACCAGTCCACTAACCTACCCAGGATGCCACCCACACCAGTCCACAAACACCCAGGAAGTGACCGAATACAGTGATGTTTTTCTGGTTCCTTGCCTGCAAAGTCTGTTTGTCATTTCAGCACCGTAGCTTCAAATTACAATAATTTTCATCTGTAATAAAATATATTGAAATTGATATGTATTCCCTCAGCAAGGTCGTATACAGCATATATTTCAGACTTTTACCTCTGTTATATTAAAATTGTCTCATAATTTATGGCATATTTTTCTAAGGATGAGGTTGATTTGGGAAATCTTGAATGCTTATCCTCTGCGGACAACTTTAAAAATCACATGTATAATACCGTATCTCTGAAACGAAGCCCCTCCCAGCTCCCTTATGCATGGTGAAGAGGCCTCTTGCTCCAAGGAACTTCCAATCCTTCGTTTCGCGAACCAGAATACCGTCATTCCTAAGGCTCTATATGATCCCGCCTACTTGAGAAGCAGAATAAAGAAATCAAAAGATCTGTATTAAATACGAACCATTAGGAAATCCGATGAGATCAGATAGAGATGCGTAGAGATGGAACAAAAAGAAAACGGGTTATCGAATTGCTTAAAACGTAAATAAGTCGCAACGGAGGAATCTTACCCGAAGATCACTGAATTAGAGCAAAAACTTAGTATGTCATACCAAGCAGAAGAAGTACAAGGAAACAAAAGGCCATGCAGAGATTTGCAAGAACCCCCAAATATTTTTATTCTTGTGCAAAATCCAAGCTAAAAAAACGGACTACTTGAAGAAGTTGACCATTAATGAATGGAGACCTTTATACATGACGATGAACATGAAATGAGTGAAATTCTTAAAACAGAAAGAGTCAGTGGTTCATCAACTCGCTAATATGACAACGTGGAAGAATGCAGAAAACATTTTCACTTCAGCAGAAAGCCGCGCAGACCAACTAGCAGACAAAAGAACTAGTACCATAGATTTCGAAAAGAAAATGGATAACAATGTGGCCCATTCACTCAGCCCCTTGGACCAGGTTCGTGGGAATACCTTATTATAATAAAAAAAGTGTCAAGTACCACTAGTCACAGCCCTCGGTATTCTTTGGAAAGAGGGCCTAGTCGCGAGAGCGAAATACAGGAGAAACTTTAAGTGCGACAGCTCCTTAGCACAAGGGAATGGTAGTATAGCACTACGTAAAAATTGCAGCCCAGTAGCCCTAACTTCCAGCATCATAATTTTTTTTCGGAAAGAGTGATGAGACGACCAATACATATTCATGAACAGCGTAATCGGCATAACCCCAACCAACTTATTTTGACTTCTGATCCACAATAACAACTTACGGAGGCGTTGTGAAGGCAACCAAAACGCGATAACTAAGAACTTAAGAAAGAAGAACACTGCAACAGCCTACTGAGCCCAGCGAAGCAGGGTCAGTAGGCCCTGCATCGCATGTAGCCCAATACTACCTAGTCAGGACACTTCCACTTCACGTAAGGAGCAAGCATCAGACCTAGTAGCACAAGCTATTCAGGTCCAAAACTTTCATACCTTACTCATGTATTGTTATCTAACTTAATGTGTGATACACACATTTTGCAAGAGGCGTTGACAAGTGCGATCATGAGTATAGCACACAAAATGAGTGTCATAGGCATTACGGGGAAGTAGCATATGGATTTCCGGTTCCTAACACAGAACTACCAAAAAAACAGTAAACCGAACAAAAACCGCATCAGCCAAGGTAAAAAGCTTCAGTTCCCCAAGGCACTGTCTGGCAATCTCTGAGGTTTTTCATCCCACATAGCAGATGTGATAAAAATGCACCCGTCACAGTCATTGTATCATTTTTTCAGTTGACACTAATATAAGCGTGAAAGTCAACTACCGGGGGGTGTATTTAGAGACTCTGAAAAATTACAGAAAAATATAAGCAGTGAGATTCCATTGGCAGTGGAAAATCATGACGTTCAGTGGTAATAAGTTCAGCAACTTAGTCATGGAAAGATGAAAACTCATAAGTAGCCACTGTATACAAAACTCAAAGGATTCATAAAAAGAACGAAAGGAACACGTAAAGACTTGGGAATAATTGTCAGCATACCTTTCAAAGAACATAACAATGTCACGACAGCCAGAGCGAATAACAGGTGTGGTATTGGAATCTTCAAAACAAGGAAAATAATGCCACTATGACAACATTTACAATCGCTAGTGCACCCCTCATTTAGAAATATATGCTCATGTTGGACAGGCCCCGTTCATGGCAGGAGAGTAATCAGATCTTGTAACAAATATTGTGTTTACGGCCTACAAAGAGCCAGTAAAGCATTTAAAATAAATGGAACGCCTTATTCTTGAATATGTACTCACTAGAGCGAGAAAGATGCATAATAAAATATATAGGACAAGTACTCAAAGTTACTCCCAAATCTGCTCACTGCCGTACATACTGAGCGAGAGTTATGGAAGGAGTGCAAAATTAAACCCATGGAAAGCAGGGGTGCAGTGGGTAACAAAATGAGAACTGTGTATCAACATTCGTGGCCCCAGACTAATCGCATCTTAACCAGAAGAAATCATGAAACTGTTGGAAACAAGCCGTAAAAAATCATGAGGCACCTGACAAGTGCTTCTTATCAGTGCCAGCTCATCCAGACTGTGATGATACGTGGGCTCGCCTGATTGACCCAGCATCACAAGACAGCCAAGGCCCATTGCCGGCTCCAGGAATACTCTCCGAGAACTTATTCACCTGATTAAAATGAATGACAGTTCCTCCTAATACGTTCTATCCTTATAGTCCAAAATATAGCAGGCGTTTATTTTTTCTGCTCGGATTTAGCACATTTGATATAGATTATTATACTAACATGTGTATTCAGATAGCTGCATAGTGGTGCCCAGCTACATTTGAATGCGGTGCGGTGTGGGGATTGGCTTCCATGACAATCGTACAACCCAATTCAAATTGGATAACGTTAGACTTGGGTTTTTTACGTTTGAGTAATTAAATCCTGACGTTAGACCCCAGGTAATAATCACACAACACTGTAACCACTCACACAACACTCAGGAGTCACTCACACAACACTGGTAATTACTCACACAACACTGGTATCACACACCACTGGTACCAACAACACTGGTGCCACTCACACACTGGTATCACTCAAACAACACTGGTATCACTCACACAACACTGGTATTACTCACACAACACTGGTATCACACAACACTGGTATCACACAACACTGGTGCCACTCACACAACACTGGTATCACTCACACAACACTGGTATCACTCACACAACACTGGTATTACTCACACAACACTGGTATCACACAACACTGGTATCACACAACACTGGTGCCACTCACACAACAGTGGTTAACACTCACATCATCACTGGTGTCACTTCACACAACACCGGTATACACACACTCAACACAGGGTCAACTCACACAACACAGGTGTGTCACTCACACAGACAACTGGTGTCACTCACATCAACAACTTGTGTCCCCCCACTCACACAACACCGTTGTCACTCACACAACACTGGTGTCACATCACTACAACACTGGTAACACATCACACCACAACACTGGTATCACTCACAGAATGGTATCACTCACTACAACACAGTGTCACTCAACACTGTGTGTTCACACACAACAACACTGGGTATCACTCACACAACACTGGTATCACTCACACAACACTGGATCACTCACACAAGCACTGGTATCACTTCCACTCCCACAACACTGGTATTACTCACACAACACCATGTTGTCCACTCAACACTGTTGTTCACTCACTACAACACATGTATCACACACCTACAACACGGTGTCACTGCACAAAACTCTGGTGTCACTCACACAACACTGGTGTCACTCACACAACACTGGTATCACTCACACAACACTGGTATCACTCACACAACACTGGTATCACTCACACAACACTGGTGTCACTCACACAACACTGGTGTCACTCTCACACACTGGTATCCTCACAAAACACTGGTGTCACTCACACAACACTGGTATCACTCACACAACACTGGTATCACTCACACAACACTGGTATCACTCACACAACACTGGTGTCACTCACACAACACTGTGGTCACTCACACAACACTGGTTATCAATCACACAACACTGGTATCCACTCTACACAACACTGGTATCACTCACAAAACACTGGTGTCACTCACACAACACTGGTATCACTCACACAACACTGGTGTCACTCACTCAACACTGGTGTCACTCACACAACACTGGTGTCACTCACACAACACTGGTGTCACTCACACAACACTGGTGTCACTCACACAACACTGGTATCACTCACACAACACTGGTATCACTCACACAACACTGGTATCACTCACACAACACTGGTATCACTCACACAACACTGGTGTCACTCACACAACCACAGTGTCAACTCACAACAACACTGGTATCACCAAAACACTTGTGTCACTCACTACAACACTGCTATCACTCACACAACACTGTGATATCACTCACAACAAGTGGTATCACTCACGAGACAACACTGTTGCACTCAACACAGTTCACTCACACAACACTGTGTCATCACACAACACAGAGGTAATCAACTCACACAACACAGGTATCCCCTCCACACAACACTGGTATCACTCACACAGGACAAACACTGGTGTCACTCACAAAACACTGGTGTCCACTCACTAAAACTCTGGTGACACTCACTACAACCACTGGTATCAATCACAAAAACAACTGGTGTCACTCACACAACACTGGTATCACTCACACAACACTGGTATCACTCACACAACACTGGTATCACTCACACAACACTGGTGTCACTCACACAACAATGGTAATCACTCACAACAACACTGGTAACACTCACACTAACACGTGGTGGTCACACCACACGAACACTGTATCAACAACACAACACTGGTGATCACCACACAACACTGGTATCCACTCACACAACACTGGTGACCCACTCAACACTGGAGTCACTCACACAACACTGGTATCATCTCACACACGACAACACAGGTGTCACTCAACACAGTTGTCACTCACAAACAACACAGTGTATCACTCACAACAACACATGGTGTCACTCACACAACACTGGTATCACTCACACAACACTGGTATCACTCACACAACACTGGTGTCACTCACACAACACTGGTATCACTCACACAACACTGGTATCACTCACACAACAATGGTGTCACTCACACACACTGGTGTCATCTCACAAAACACTGGTGTCACTCACAACAACACTGGTATCACTCACACAACACTGGTATCACTCACACAACACTGGTATCACTCACAAAACACTGGTGTTACTCACACAACACTGGTATCACACACACAACACTGGTATCACTCACACAACACTGGTATCACTCACACAACACTGGTATCACTCACAAAACACTGGTGTTACTCACACAACACTGGTATCACACACACAACACTGAGACCGACTACAAACACTGGGATCACACACACAACACTGGTACACCTGCTCACAACACAGTATCACTCACACAACACTGGTGTCACTCACACAACACTGGTATCACTCACACAACACTGGTATCACTCACACAACACTGGTGTCACTCACACAACACTGGTATCACTCACACAACACTGGTGTCACTCTCACACGAACACTGGTGTCACCACACAACACTGTGTCACTCACACAACACTGGTGTCACTCACACAACACTGGTGTCACTCACACAACACTGGTATCACTCACACAACACTGGTATCACTCACACAACACTGGTATCACTCACACAACACTGGTGTCACTCACACAACACTGGTGTCACTCACACAACACTGGTGTCACTCACACAACACTGGTATCACCCATCACAATACCTGTATCACTCACACAACACTAATAACACTACACAACACTGCATCACACAACACTAGGTTCACTTAACACAACACAGAGCATCACACAACACTGTGTGTCACTAACAAACACGGATCACACAATCTCTGAGGTTGTCACTAACACAACACTGGTGTCACTCACACAAACTGGTATCACTCACACAACACTGGTATCACTCACACAAACACGTCAGTAACCACTGCACACAACACTGGTATCAATCCACACAACACTGGTGTCCAACACAACACTGGATGTACACTAACACAACACTGGTGTTACTTCCACACAACACTGGTAACACTCACACAACACTGGTAACACTCCACACACACTGTTGTTACTCACATCAACACTGGTAATCACTCACACAACACTAGTAAACACTTCACTACAACACTGGTATCACCTCACAACAACACTGGTGTCCACTAACACAACACTGGTGTTACTCACGACAAACACTGGTATACACTCACACACACTGGAGTTCCTCACACAACACTGTATCACTCACACAACACTGGGTGTCACTAACACAACACGGTGTCACTCACGACAACCTGGTATCACATCACTACACACAACACAGGTATCACTCACACAACACAGGTAGCTACTCACACAACGACTGGTAACACTCACACCAACACTGGTACCACTCACACAACACTGGTATCACTCACACAACACTGGTATCACTCACACAACACTGGTATCACTCACACAACACTGGTGTTACTCACAACACTGGTATCACTCACACAACACTGGTATCACTCACACAACACTGGTATCACTCACACAACACTGGTATCACTCACACAACACTGGTATCACTCACGACAACACTGGTATCATCCACACAACACTGGTTATCACTCAACAAAACAATACTGGTGTCACTCACGACAACACTGGTATCACTCACACAACACTGGTGTCACTCACACAACACTGGTATCACTCACACAACACTGGTATCACTCACACAACACTGGTATCACACACACAACACTGGTATCACTCACACAACACTGGTATCACTCACACAACACTGGTGTCACTCACACAACACTGGTATCACTCACACAACACAGGCATCACACAACACTGGTATCACTCACACAACACTGGTATCACTCACACAACACTGGTGTCACTCACACAACACTGGTATCACTCACACAACACTGGTGTCACTCACACAACACTGGTGTCAATCACAAAACACTGTATCACTCACACAACCCTGGTATCCACTCCACACAAACACTGGTGTCAACACTCAACACTGGTATCACTCACACAACACTGGTGTCAATCACACAACACTGGTATCACTCACACAAAAAACACTGGCATCGACATACAACACTGTGTCACTCACACAACAACTGTGTCAATCACACAACACTTGGTATCACTCACTCAACACTGGTGCAATCACACAACAAACTGCGGTGTCAATCACACAACACAGGTATCACTTTTCACAACAACACTGGTATCACTCACACAACACCTGGTGTCATCCTCACACAACACTGGTACACTCACACAACACTGGTGTCAATTCAAAAACCCAAAACCAACACTGGTGTCAATCACACAACACTGGAATTCACTCACACAACACTGGTGTCAATCACACAACACTGGTATCACTCACACAACACTGGCATCACACAACACTGGTGTCACTCACACAACACTGGTGTCACACAACACTGGCATCACTCACACAACACTGGTATCACACAACACTGGTATCACACAACACTGGCATCAACACCACACAACAAGGTATCACACAACACTGGAATCACTCACACAACACTGGTCTCACTCTACTCACACAACACTGGTGTCACTCCGCAACACTGTATCACTTCACGACAATTCACTGATCACACACACAACACTGGTATCAACTCACACAACACTGGTATTCACACTCACTACAACACAGGTGTCAATCACACAACACTGGTATCACTCACACAACACTGGTGTCAATCACACAACACTGGTATCACTCACACAACACTGGCATCACACAACACTGGTGTCACTCACACAACACTGGTGTCACACAACACTGGCATCACTCACACAACACTGGTATCACACACACAACACTGGTATCACACAACACTGGCATCACTCACACAACACTGGTATCACACAACACTGGTATCACTCACACAACACTGGTATCACTCACACAACACTGGTGTCACGCAACCGGGATCACATCCAAACAACACTGTAATCACCACTCACACAACACTGGTATCACTCACACAACACTGGTATCACTCACACAACACTGGTGTCAATCACACAACACTGGTATCACTCACACAACACTGGTGTCAATCACACAACACTGGTATCACTCACACAACACTGGCATCACACAACACTGGTGTCACTCACACAACACTGGTGTCACACAACACTGGCATCACTGCACATCCAACACTGGTATCAGCACGTTCACAACACTGGAATCACTCACACAAACACGGGTATCACTCACACAACACTGGTGCACTCACAGCAACACTGCGTGTCCACTCACACAACACTGGTGTCACACCAACACTGGCATCACACAAACCCCCAACACTGGTATCTACACAACACTGGATCACACAACACTGGCATCACTCACACAACACTGTATCACTCACACAACAACGGAAAGCGACTCACATCACAACTCTGGTGTCACCACGCAACCTGGTATCACTCACAACAAACACTGGTATCAACTCAACACAACACTGGTAATCACTCCCACAAAACCACTGGTATTACTCACACAACACTGTATCACACAACACTGGAGACCACTCACACAACCACTGGTATCACTCAAAAACAACTGGTCTCACTCACATACAAAACACTGGTTGTAACTCACACAACACTGGTATCACTCCCACAACACTGGAGTCCAACTCATCAACAACGACAGTATCACTCACATCAACACAGGTTACACACACTCAACACTGGTGGTCACTCCCACAACACTGTATCACTCACACAACACTGGTATCACTCACACAACACTGGTGTCACTCACACAACACTGGTATCACTCACACAACACTGGTATCACTCACACAACACTGGTGTCACTCACACAACACTGGTGTCACTCACACACCACTGGGTATCGACACACACAACACAGGTACACTCACAACAACACTGGTACACTCACTCAACACTGTATCACTCACACAACTCTGGTGTCCACTCCCACAAATAAACACTGTGTGTCACTGCACAGAACACTTGTATCACTCCACACAACAACTGGTATCACTCAACAACACTGGAATCACTCACACAACACTGGTATCACACCACAACACTGGTATTCACTCACACAAACACTGGTGTCCACTCACACAACACTGGTGTCACTCACCAACAACACTGGTATCACTCACACAACACTGGGTATCGATCGTCAACGACAACACTGTGTCACTCACACAACCTGGTGTCACTTCACACAACACTGGTGTCACACAACACTGTGTCACTCGACACAACAACTGGTGTTCACACAAACACTGGTGTCACTCACAACGAACACTGTATCACACTCACACAACACTGGATCACTCACACAAAACTGTGTGTCACTCACACAAACACTGTATCACTCACACAACACTGGTAGTCACTCACACAACACTGTAGTCACTCACACAACACTGTATAACTCACGACGACACGTGGTATCACTCACACAACACTGGTTGTCCTCACACAACACTGGTGATCACTCTCACTCACACAACAACTGGTGTCACACAAACTGGTGGACACATCACACAACACTGGTGTCACACAACACTGGGTGTCACTCACTCACACAACACTGGTGTCACACAACAATGTTGTCACTCACCACAACACTGGATCACTCACAACAACACTGGGTAATCACTTCACACACACACTGTATCACTACACAACAACACTGTGACACTGCACACAACACTGGTGTCACTAACACAACACTGGCCATCACACAACACTGGAGTCACTCACCCAACACTGGTAATCACTCACACAGACACAGGAATCGACTCACACAACACTGGTGTCCACGTCACACAACACTGGTGACACGCACACATAATAACACTGGTATCACTCACACAACACTGGTATCACTCACACAACACTGGTATCACTCACACAACACTGGTATCACTCACACAACACTGGTATCACTCACACAACACTGGTATCACCACACAACGACTGTAATCCACTCACACAACACTGTGTCACTCTACACAACACTGTATCTCTCTCACTACACTGGTGTCATCTCACACAACACTGTGTCACTCCTCGCACAACACTGGTGTCACTCACAACAACACTGGTGTCACACTCACTACAACACTGTATCACTCACCACAACCTGGGTGTCACTGCACACAACACTGGTGTCACTCACAACCAACACTGGTGTCCACGTCACACAACACTGGTAACACACACAACACTGGTATCACTCACACAACACGGTGTCACTCACACAACACTGGGTATCCACACAACACACAAGAAACACTGGTGACCACTCACACAACACTGGTGTCACTCCACGACAGACACTGTATCACACAACCACTGGTGTCATCACCAATACAACACTGTATCACTCACAAAACACTGGTGGTCACTCACTACAACACGGGTATCACCCAACACTGGGTGTCACTCACACAACATATGGTATTCACGCACAAAACACTGGTGTCACTACTCGACAACACTGGTATCACTCACACGAACACTGGTAATCTACACAGACACAGGTGTCACTCACACAACACTGGTATCACTCACACAACACTGGTATCACTCACACAACACTGGTATCACACAACACTGGTGTCACTCACACAACACTGGTATCACTCACACAACACTGGTATCACTCACACAACACTGGTATCACTCACACAACACTGGTATCACTCACACAACACTGGTATCACTCACACAACACTGGTATCACTCACACAACACTGGTGTCACTCACACAACACTGGTATCACTCACACAACACTGGTATCACTCACACAACACTGGTATCACTCACACAACACTGGTATCACTCACACAACACTGGTATCACACACACAACACTGGTATCACTCACACAACACTGGTATCACTCACACA
This sequence comes from Cherax quadricarinatus, assembly GCF_026875155.1. Classification (NCBI taxonomy): domain Eukaryota; kingdom Metazoa; phylum Arthropoda; class Malacostraca; order Decapoda; family Parastacidae; genus Cherax; species Cherax quadricarinatus. The sequence continues at coordinate 36,747,094 of NC_069400.1, forward strand.
ACACTGGTATCACTCACACAACACTGGTATCACTCACACAACACTGGTATCACTCACACAAGCACTGGTACTTCACTCCACAACACACTGGTATTCACTCACACAACAACAGTATCTGACTCCACAACACTGGTATCACTCACACAACACTGGTATCACTCACACAAACACTGTACACTCAGCGACAACACCTGGTATCACTCACACGAACACTGGTATCACTCACACAACACAATGGTACTACAAGAACACTAATGGAGCAAGAACACTAATGGTACACCAATGTACACTAATGGAACAACAAGAACACTAACAATGGTACAACAAGAACACTAACAATGGTACAACAAGAACACTAACAATGGTACAACAAGAACACTAACAATGGTACAACAAGAACACTGAGACACAGGAAGCACCATCCACTACATCACTAAGCACTAACAATGGTACAACAAGAACAAACATAACATGTACAACCAAGAACACTAAACAATGGTACAACAAACCACTACAATGTACAACAAGAACACTAACAATGGTACAGCAGACAAGAAACACTAACAATGGTACAGACAAGAACACTGAGACACAGGAAGCACCATCCACTACATCACAAACACTAACAATGGTACAACAAGAACACTAACAATGGTACAACAAGAACCTAACAATGGTAACAACAAAGAACACAAACAATGAATACAGACAAAACACTAACAATGGTACAACAAGAACACTAACAATGGTACAACAAGAACACTAACAATGGTACAACAAGAACACTGAGACACAGGAAACACCATCCACTACATCACAAACACTAACAATGGTACAACAAGAACACTAACAATGGTACAACAAGAACACTAACAATGGTACAACAAGAACACTAACAATGGTACAACAAGAACACTACAATGAGAAGCAACAAAACAATGACAATGGTAACAAAGAACACTAACAAGTTACAACAAGAACACTAACAATGGTTACATAACACAAACAATGGACAACAAGAACACTAATCACAATTGGTAACCAACAAGAACACTAACAATGGTTCAACATGAACAAACTAACAATGGTACAACAAGAACACTAACAATGGTACAACAAGAACACTAACAATGGTACAACAAGAACACTGAGACACAGGAAACACCATCCACTACATCACAAACACTAACAATGGAACAACAAGAACACTAACATGGTACACAAGAAACACTAAACAATGGGACAACAAGAACACTAACAATGGAGTTACAAGCAAAACACTAACAATGGTACAACAAACACTAACATTTGTACAACAAATTAACACTAACATTGGTACAACTAGCAACACTAACAATGGTACAACAAGACACACTACAATGGTACAATCAAGAAACACAAACAATGGTACAACACAAACCTAACAATGGTACAGAAAAAGAACACAAACAAGGTACAACATGAACACTGAGACACAGGAAAAGCACCATCCACATCATATCAAACACTAACAATGGTACAAACAAGAACACTAACAATGGTACAACAATAACACTGAGACACAGGAAAGCACCATCCACTACATCACAAACACTAACAATGGTACAACAAGAACACTAACATGGAACAACAAGAACACTAACAATGGACATACAAGAACAGCTGAGACACAAGAAACACCATCCACTACATACACAACACAAACATGTACAACAATGAACACTAACAATGGTACTAACAAGACCACACAATGGTACAACAATAACACATTAACAATGGTACAACAAGAACACTGAGACACAGGAAACACCATCCACTGTACATCACAAACACTACCAACGGTACAACAATAACACAACAATGGTAACAACAAAAGAACACAAACAATGGTACAGAGACAAGAAACACTAACAATGGTAACAAACCTGAACACTGAGACACAGGAAGCACCCATCCACTACATCACAACACACTAACAATGGAACAACAGAACACTACCAATGGACAACAAGAACACTAAACAATGAAACAACAAGAACACTAACAATGACAACAAGCACACTAACATGGGTACAAACAAGAACACTCACAATGGTACTGGACAGAACACTAACATGGTAACAACAAGAACACAAACAATGATCACATAAAAAATGAGAGTCCTTATCCAGAGTCCAGACTGGCTGCCAAGATCTGATAGAACTCTGACAACCTGACCCAACTGTAGCTGTAACAAGACGTACTCCTGCTGTAAACAACCTACTGATAGTACTCTCGGAGCCAATTTCAACACCCATCTGCAGACGATAACTTGTGGTAACGTCACACTGGTACCAAGTAATGATAAGACTTTACCTTGTGGTAACGTAACACTGGTACCCAAGTAATGAAAGATCGTTTATCTTGCGGTAACTTAACACTGTACCAAGTAAAGAAAGACGAAACCTTGGGGTGGAACGTAACACTTGGTACCGAGTAATGAAGACGAATACCACCCGGGGTTTGTGGTAACGTAACACTGGTAAACATGTAATGAAAGACGTTTTAGCCTTGTAGGTAACGAAACACTGGTACCAAGATAAAGTGATAAGACGTTACCTTGTGTAACGTAAAACTGGTACCAAGAAGTAATGAGACACGTTACCTTTGTGTTAACGTAACACAGGTACCAAGTAAATTATAAGACGTTTACCTTGTGGTAACGTAAAACACGGTACAAGTAAAGAGAAACTGTTATCTTAGAGGTAACGACACACTTGGTACCTAATACAATAGAAGAACATTACCCCGGGTTTGTGGTAACGTAACACTGTAGTACCCAGTAATGAGAAAGACGTTTACCATGAGGTAACGTAACCCAGGTTCCCAAGTAATGAGTAAGACGATCCTGTGGGATAACGTAACACTGGTACCAATTAATTAGAAGACGGTTACCTTGTTGTAACGTAACACTGTGACCCCAAGATAATGAGAAGACGTTACCATTGTTGAAACGTAACACTGACCAATTTAAAGAAGACTTACCCGCGTAGATTGTAACGAAAACACTGGTAACAAGTAATGAGAAGACGTTACCTTGTGGTAACGTAACACTGGTAAATATACGTTGTTGTTTAGGGGAAGTTGAACCACAGGTCGTGAACCACGGGTCTTGAACCACGGGTCGTGAACCACGGGTCGTAAACCACGAGTCCATGAAACAGCGGGTCGTGAACCACGGGTCGTTAACCACGGTCGTGAACTCACGGGTCGTGAACCATCGAGGTCGTGAACCACGGGTCGTGAACCACTGGTCGTGAACCAAAGTGGTCGTGGAACCACGGTTTTGAACCACGGGTTATGAACCCTGATCTTACCACGAGTACTTGTACCAGGACGAGAACACGGGTCGTGAAACCACGGTCGTGGAACCACGGGTCGTGAACCACGGGTCGTGAACCACGGGTCGTGAACCACGGGTCGTGAACCACGGGTCGTGAACCACGGGTCGTGAACCACGGGTCGTGAACCACGGGTCCGTGAACCACGGGGACATTTGAACCACGGGAATAGAACCACGAGTCTTGAACCAGCGAGTCTTTAACGCATGGTCGTGAACCACGGACGTGAACCACCGGGTCCGTGAACCCCTGGGTGGTCTGATGGGAGTAGGATGGTGGGGGGGGTGGTCCGGTGAAACACACTGACCGTGAACCACGGTCGTGAAACCACGGTCGATGAACCGACGGTCGTGAACCACGGTCGTGAACCACTGGTCGTGAACCAATGTTCGTGTACCACGGGTCGTGAACCACGGTCTTGAACCACATTCATGAAATCACGGTCGTAAGAACCACGGGGTCGTGAACCACGAGTCTTGGACCACGGGTACGAGAACCACGTGTTTTTGAACCACGAGTCCCCTTGAACCACGTGCAAGAACCACGGGTCGTGAACCACGAGTCGTTGAACCCACGATCTAGAACCACGAGTCTAGAACCCACGGGTCATTGAACCACGGGTCCGTGAACCACGTATTCTTTGAAAACCACGAGTCTTGAACCACGGGTCAAGAACCACTGGTCGTAAACCACGGTACGTGACGATGGGTCCCTGAACCACGGGTCGTGAACCACGGGTCGTGAACCACGGGTCGTGAACCACGGGTCGTGAACCACGGGTCGTGAACCACGGGTCGTGAACCACGGGTCGTGAAGCCACGAGTACTTGGAACCACGGGTCTTGAACCACGGCATCTGAACCACGGGTCGGAACCACGGGGTCGAGAACCACGGTCGTTAACCACTGGTCGAGAAACCGCGGTTCGTGAACCACGAGACAGAACCACACGAGTCAAGAACCACGAAATGCCGGAGCCCACAGAACAGGATTCCATCTACACCTGTATCAGGAGGGACTAGTTTCCTGACGAACAACACACCCCCCACACTTCTATATTAAATTAAATCTACGAAGTACATGGTACAACATACACAGAACCATGAGCTCACACCCATGCCTCGTTATTCTTAGCATTACTCGCAAATTAGGTCAGCTTTGTCCCCAGTGTTAATGTTACACCACACACCAGTCCACTAACACCAGGATGTGACCCACCACCATTCCACTAACACGCCAGATGGTGACCCACACCAGTCCCTAACACCCAGGATGTGACCCCACAACCAGTCGACTAACAACCCAGGATGTTGACCCACACCAGTCCCACTAACACCCAGGATGCCACCCACACCAGTCCACTAACACCCAGGATGCCACCCACGACCATTCCCCAATAACACCAGATGGTGACCCCACTTCAGACCACTAACACCCAGGAATGTGACCCACACCATCCACTAACACCCAGTATGCCACCCACATCAGTCCACTACACCAGTATGTGACCCACACCAGTCCACTAACACCCAGGATGTGACCCCACACCAAGACCACTAACACCCAGGATGCCAACCACACACAAGTCTCCACTAACACCCAGTATGCACTCACAACCATCCATCAACACCCAGGATGTGACCCCACACCAGTTCCACTAACACCCAGGATGTGACCCACACTCAGTCCCCACTAACACCCAGGATGTGACCCACAACCAGTCCACTAACCTACCCAGGATGCCACCCACACCAGTCCACAAACACCCAGGAAGTGACCATAACAAAAAACGTACACACACCATAACGTACAAAAAGCCATAAGTACACACAGCATTAAAAGTACCACATTAAAAACAAAAACACAGCCTAACGTACACAAGCCATAATGTTACACACAATAACCCAAAACGAAACACACAGCCTACAACGTACACACACATAACAAGTAAAACACGAAAAATAACAAAAAGTACACAAGCCATAACACTTACACACAGATACACGTACAAAAGCCCAAAACAACGGTACCCCAAGCCATAAAACTTACACAAAAGCCATAACGAACCCCCCAAAAACAAACCACACCAAACCGTACCACAGATTAACACGCAAAAGTTAACGAATTAAAAAATTTCCAGTACCCCGGACAGTATTGATCCAGTACACAGTATTGATCACATAAAAGTGAGAGTATTGATCACATTTTAAACCACAGTATGTCACAGTACACCAAAGTATTGATCACAGTCAAAAGATTGATCCCCATACAACCGGGACAGTATTGATCACAGTACCCCGAGTTTTGATCACAGTACACTGTAGATCACAGCCCCACAGATTTGATCACAGAAAACCAAGTATTGTCACGTACAACGGACAGGATTGACCCACAGACACCCGAAAAGTTTTGACCCCACTTACACGCCCAGTATTGATCACAGTACAACAGTATTTACAGTACCATATTGATCACAGTACAAAGTATTGATCACAGTACACCGACAGTATTGATCAAGTACACAAGTATTGATCAAGTAACGAAGATTATCACAGTACACGAGATTGTCACAGTCACCGGTATTGATCACGTACCCCAGTTTTTTACACAGTACCCCAAAGTTTGATCCAGTACCACAGTATTTGATCACGTACACAATTTTTTTGATCACGTAACCCCCAATATTGTCACAGTACCCCAAAGTTTTGATAAACAGTACCACAGTATTGTCACAGTACACCGGTTTTTCACAGTAAAACAGTATTGATCACAGTACCGAAGTATTAATCAAAAAGTACCCCGAAGTTTTAACACAGTACCCCGAAGTTTTATCACAGTACACGAAGTATTGATAAAACAGTCACTGAATATATAAAAACAGTCACGACATTTTATTTGATCACATTTACACGTATTGACACATACACGAAATTGATCCAGTTCTAAATTGAAAAAAGTACACTGACAGTATTCACAGTACAAGTATTGATCACAGTACAATTTGAAAAATTTAAACTTTGATCAAAAAGTACACTAATAAATCACAGACGAAGTATTGACCCAAAAAGTAACGGGCATATAATCAAAAAGTACACTATATTATCAAAAACCTACAGTTTTAACAAACGTACACGGGTTATTATCTCCAGTACACGACAGTATTAATTACATAAACTTTTAACACAACAGTACATACAGAAATTTATCAAAAGAAATACATATTAACACAAAGTAACTGACAGTTTTATCAAAAGGGACACTGACAGTATTAAATCACAACATACACTGACGTTTTAATCCAACAGAAAACCGACATATTATCAAAAATACACTGCGTATTTCCAACAGCACTGCATAGATCAAACAGAACTGAAGTATTGATCAAAAATACACTGAAGTATTATCAAAACATAACTGACAGTATTGATCACAACATACACTGAAGATGATCACAACTACACGCATTTTTTGATACAACAAAACTACAGTTACCAACATACACGACGTATTACCAACTACACTGACAGATTATCAAACGTACACTGACAGTATGTTCAAAAAGAAACTACTTTTTAACCCAAAAACTACATGACAATACCCACAAAGTACCTGACAGTATTGTCACCAGAAACTACAGTTTAATCCAACAGACACGACATATTGATCACAACAGTACACTGACAAAATTGATCACAAAGACATACAGTTTTTAAAAACAGTACACTCGTTTGATCACAACAGTACACTGACAGTTTTATCACAAACAGTACATGACAGTTTGAACAAAGTACACTGACAGTTTTGTCCAAACATACACTGCATATTGTTCCAACAGTACACGCGTATTGTAAAACTCATGACAGTTTTGATCCAACAGACACTGACAGTTATACAACAGTCACTGACAGTTTTGATCACAACGTACACTGACAGTATTGATCACAACGTCACTGACAGTTTTGTCACAACAACCTACAGTTTATCACAACAGACCGACAGATTGATCCAACTACACTGACTTTTTGACACAACAGAAAACTACAGTTTAATCAAAACATACATGACAGTATTGATCAAACATACACGACAGAAATGACACAACAAACACTGACATTTATCACAAAGTACACTGACTTATTATACAACATACACTGCGTATTATCAAAAACAGTACACTGACGTTTGATACAAAGTAACTGACGTATTATCACAAACAACAAACCCAGTTTTGACCCAAAACAGTACACTGACGGGTATTGATCACAACCGAACTGACAGTATTGATCACAACAGACACTGACATTATGGATCAAACAGTACACTGACGTATTGATCAAACAGTACACTGCCCCGTATTAAAACAAACAGTACATGACAGTTTGATCACAACGTCACTGCATATTATCAAAACAGTACATGACAGTTTTAATCACAACATAGACAAGCCCCCCCCCCCCCCCCCCCCCCCCCCCCCCTACCCATACACTGGTATATACACGGGTTCAATAATCACACAGTTACTAATATGGGACACAGTTACACAAGTTTAATAAACACAGTTAGGGGCTATTGTAACTCATGGGCACAGGGTATGGTTTTGTTCCCATGGAGCACAATGGGACCACTATGGTGTATCTGGTAACGTGTATATCACTAGGGGGGTAATCTGGTACACAGTGTGGGTCCAAGGGGGTAATCGGTGCACAGGTGGGTGGTTACTAGGGGGGTGAATGGGGAGCACGTGTAGGGGGTTACTAGGGGGGTGTACCCAGGGTACACAGTATAGGTACTACTAGGGGGGTGAACTCAGGTAGCCGTGTAGGTACTCACTAGGGGGTTAACTCATGTAGCACAGTGTAGGTGGTTACTAGGTGGTGTAACCATGGGGCACGTGGGGGTACCCTGGTGGGGTAACCCGATAGCACGTGTAGGTACTCACTAGGTGGGGGGGAACTCTGGTAGCACAGTGTGGGTGGTTCCCTTTGTGAGGTGACCCAGGGTACACAGTATGGTACTCATAGGTGGGTGAAACCCCATGATAGCACAGTGTAGGTGGTTATAGGCAGTGTAACGCATTAGCACGTAAGGTACCACGGGGGGTGAAACTCAGGTAGCACAGTGTGGGTGGTTACAGGTGAGTGTCCCTGGTAGCACAGTATGGGGTCTCACTGGGGGGTGTAACCATGGTAGCCAGTGTGGGTGGTTATAGGTATGTGCCCCATGGTACACGAAAGGTACTCATGGTGGGTGAAACCATGGAGCAATATAGGTACCATGGGGGGGGAAACTCATGGTGCACAGTTAGGTCCACAGGGGGTGAAAACCCCATGGTAGCACAGTTGGTACTCATAGGGGGGTGTAACTCAGGGCAGCCAGTGTAGGTTTACAGGGGGGTTTGGGGTACCATGTAGGGGTTACTAGGTGGGGTAACCCTGGAGCACATTGGGGGTTATAGGGGTTTTGAAACTCATGGTGCACAGTGTAGGGGGTTTTACTAGGTGAGTAACCCAGGACAATTGGGTTTACTAGGGGGGTGAAACTCATGAGCACAGTGTAGGTGGTTACTAGGTGAGTGTAACCCCATGTAGCCGTTGGGTTACTGGGGGGGTTGTAACTCATGGGCACATGTAGGGGGTTTACTAGGTGATGAAAACCCGGGGAGCCAGTTAGGTACCCCTTTGGTGGGGTAACTCAGGTAGCACAGTTATTTCCCCGGGGTGGGTAACCGGGGTGCACAGTTGGTATCCTAGGTGGTGTGACCCATGGTACCATTAGTACTACAGGGGGGTGAAAACTCTGGAGCAAGTATAGGACTCCTGGGTGGTTAAAACCCATGGTAGCACGGGTTGGGGGTTTATGGGTTTTGGGGAAAAACCATGAAAGCAAGATAGTCTATGGGTGGTGCCCCCATGGTAGCACAGTTAGGTTACTATGGGTGTAACCCAGGGTACACAGTATGGTTACTGGGAGGTAACCCGTAGAAATTTTTGGTACTCCTAGGTGGGTGAATCAGGTAGCACGGTAGGTGGTTACTAGGTGAGTGAAAACCCAGGTAGCCAGTATAGGTACTCCTAGGGGGGGTAATCATGGTAGCCAGTGTAGGGGTTTACTAGGTGATTTAAACCCCAGGGTAGCACAGTATAGGTACTCACTAGGGGGGTGTAACTCATGGGAATTAGGTTACTGGGTGGGGAAACCCCAGGTAGCACAGATAGGTTACTCACTAGGTGGGTGGAACCTTTGGTAGCACGTATAGGTCTCACTAGGTGGGTGTACCATGTGCACGTATAGGTATCCGGTGGGTGTAACCCATGGTAGCACAGTTAGTACTCACTGGGTGGGGTGTCCCCAGGGGTAGCCCCTAGGGGTATACTGGGGTGGGAAACCCCAGGTAGCACAGTTAGGTCTCACAGGTGGGGTAACCCATGGTAGCACTATAGGTACTCACTGGGAGTGAAACCAGGTAGCACGTATAGGTACTCACTAGGGTGGGTGTAACCCATGGTAAAAGTATGGGGTATCACAGGGGGGTTAACCATGGTAGCACGTTGGTATCACAGGGGGTGAAAAACCCTTGGTGACAGTTTTGGTACTCATAGGTGGGTGTCCCCATGGTAGCACAGTATGGTACTCCTAGGGGTGTAACCAGGGTAGCAAAGTAAGGTACCACTAGGGGGGTGTAACCCATGGAGCACGTTATGGTTACGGGGTGGTGTAACCATGGTAGCACAGTTAGGTTCCCTAGGTGGGTGAACCCATGGTACACAGTATAGGTACTAAGGGGGGTTAACCGGGGGGAAGCACAGTTGGGTACTCACTAGGGGGGGTGTAACTCTGGTAGCACAGTGTAGTTATTTGGTGGGTGTAACCATGGTAGCACAGTTGGTTTTCTCACTAGGGGGGGTTGTAACCATGGTAGCACTTTTGGGGGTCCCACTAGGTGGGTGTAACTCATGGTAGCCGGGTTAGGTACTCACTGTGGGTGAAACTCGGGTACACGTGTGGGTACCACTGGTGGGTGTAATCATGGGCAAGTTAGGTACCATAGGGTTAAATTTTATGGTAGCAAGTGTGGTACTCATTTGGTGGGTGAAACTCATGGTCACAGTGTAGGTATCACTAGGTGGGTGAATCAGGGTAGAATGTAGGACTCTGGGGGTGTAACTGGTAGCCAGTGTGGTTCACTGGGGGGTGTAACCTGGTAGCGGGATGGTCCACTAGGGGGGTAAAAATCGGGGGAAAGCGTCTGACTTTAAACCCCCCAGTCTTAGGATCCCCATGTAGCCCCGACGTGTACGGGTATCTTAGCACCGCCTCGGGTCCGGGAGCATCATCCCAATACCAGCACCACCGCTTTACCCCAACCACTACACCGGGTGCAGCCGCCTACTGAGGGGTTGGTTTGCACTGCAAGGTACGAAGGGGCTAGGGAGCCGGGGAGTGTGAGACTACAAGGGTGTGTTTTCGCACCAACTCACTCTCCGACGTCAACCCCTATAACACCCCTTTCCTTCCCCCTTTTTACCCCCTTTGCCCCCCCCCTGTATCCTACCCCCCCCCCTTGAACCATCCCCCTTTTTCCCCACCCCTGATCCTTCCCCCCACCCGGGGATACCCCCCCCGACCCCCTCCTGTTTAAAACCTTCCCCTTTCCACCCCCGGGGTTTCCCCCCCTTTTAAAAATAACACACCCTTTCTACCCCCCAAAATTTACCCCCCCCGTATAACACCCCTTTTATCCCCGGGCCCCCCCTTTGAACCCCGACACATTTCTAAACCCCCCCCTTAAAAAACCCCCGTAAAAAAAAATTTTTTTGTATACCCCCAATTTTAACCCCCTGTATACATATCCCTTATCCCCCCTAAAATTTCCCCCACCCCCGTATACATTTTCCCCCTTCCAACCCCCTAACCCCCCCCTTACAACCCCCCTTTTTATCAACCCCCTCACCCCCTTTAAAACCCCCCCCTCCCCCCCCCGTTACTTTCCCCTTCCCCCCCAAACCCCCCCCTTCCACCACCCCGTTTACAATCCCCTCCTTTCCCCCTTTTATCCACCCCCCCTTCCACCCCCCCCTGTTACCTTTTCCCTTCCTATCCCCCTTGTATACCACCCCCCTTTGCCCCCACCCCTTATACACTATCCCTTCCATCCCCCTTGTTACCACCCCCCTTGCCACCACCCCCCTTTCACCCCTTTTACGTCGTCCCCACACTGTACACTGGTGTAAAATGGGTGTGTGTACACTGTGTGTACACTATGAATGTTGTGTCACTGTGTACCCATGTGGTGTACACTATGAATTTTGTGACACTTGACACTGGTTGTACACTGTGTGTACACTATGATGTGTGTGTTTCACTGTGGTACACTATGTGTTGTACACTGGTGTACACTGTGTGTACACTATGTGGGGTTTCATGTTGGGGGTTTCACGGTGTCACTGTGTGTGTGTACATGTGTACACTGTGGGTGTACACTTGTGTACACTATAAATTGTGTGTACATGGTGTACATGTGTACACTATAATGTTGGGGGTACCTGTGTACACTATGAATGTGTGGTGTACCCGGTACCTATGAATGTTGTGGGTACATATGAATGTGGTGTGAACTGTGTCCATGAAAGTGTGGGTACCTAATTGTGTGTACACTGTGTGTCAATATCTGGTACACTTGTTGTACACTGTGTACACTTGATTATTGTGCGTACCTATGAAGTGTGTGGTACACTATGGTGTACAATGATTATCGGTACACTATGACTGTATATATTGTGTACACTACTGTAGTGACTACGACTACCCTCTGTTTCCCTTTTGTTTCCTTACACCTGTGTCAGGTTTACCCAGCAGTAAGTATACCTGGGGTTTGTTACCTTACACCTGTGCGTGTTCCCTGCAGAAGTAGGTCCCGGGTGTTAGTTACCTTAACCTGTGTCAGTGTTCACCCAGCAGTAAGTAGGTACCTGGGTGTTAGTTACCCCACACCTGTGTCATGTTTCCCTGCAGTAAATAGGTACCCGGGGTTAGTCACCTTAAACTGCTGTCAGTGTTCACTAGCATAAGTAGGTACCCGGGGATTAGTTACCATAACCTGCTGCGTGTTCACCTAGCTAAGTAGGTACCTGGGTGTTTGTTACCTTACCCTCTGTGTTTCACCTAGCAGAGTAGGTACCGGGGTTTGTTACCCCACCCCTGTCATGTTACCTAGCAGTAAGTGGTACCCGGGTGTTAGTCCCTTACACTGCGTCTGTTTCCCCAGCATAAGTGGTACCTGGGTGTTTTTTTACCTTACCCTGTGTCAGTGTTTACCTAGCAGTAAGTAGGTACTGGGTATTGTTACCTTAACTGCTGTCGGTTCACCTACATAAAATAGGGACCCGGGTATTTTTTACCTACACCTGCTGCAGTGTTCACCTAGCAGAAGTAGGACCTGGGTATTAGTTACCCCACACCTGCTGTCAGTGTTCACCTGCAGTAAATAGGGACCTGGGTTAGTCCCTTCACCTGTGTCAGTGTTCACCTAGCATAAGTAGGACCCGGTGTTAGTTTCCTTACACCTGTGTATGGTTTACCTACAGTAAATGGGACCGGGGGTTTTGTTACCTTTCACCTGCGTCAGTGTTCACCTAGCAGTAAGTAGGTCCTGGGTATTAGTTACCTTTCCCTTCGTCAGTGTTCACCTAGCAGTAAGTAGGTACCTGGGTGTTTGTCACCTTACACCTGCTGTCAGTGTTCACCTAGCAGTAAGTAGGTATCTGAAGGTTAGATAATTGGTGTGGGTGGCATCCTGGGGGACAAGATTGAGGACCACAATGGAAATAAGACAGATAGACCTTAATGACTCGCTTTCTTGGGTTATCCTGGGTGGCTAACCCACCGGGGTTAAAAATCCGAACGAAATCTTACCCTACAGCCAGGATAGTAGCCAGTGACGCTGTGGTACTATGATTACTCTGGTAGTTGGTTGACTACCGTGAGGGCTGGGTTACATCCTGGGGAGGGTGGAGGTGTTAGGAACTGTTTCCTAGCACCTGCTGGCCCAGTCAGTAGGTATATGTTAGGTGCATCGTGGGGAAGAGGTATGTGTGTGTGTGTGTGTGTGTGTGTGTGTGTGTGTGTGTGTGTGTGTGGTGTGTGGGGTGTGTGTGTGTGTGTGTGTGTGTGTGGTGTGTGTGTGTGTGTCAGACAGTGGACGTGATGTATTAATTAATGTACCAGGCCAGGGCAGCCATCAGTTCTGGTCTCAGACCAACTCTTCACCTCTCAGCACCCCCGCAATATATTTTTTTTTTTTTTATTATCACACCGGCCGATTCCCACCAAGGCAGGGTGGCCCGAAAAAGAAAAACTTTCACCATCATTCACTCCATCACTGTTTGCCAGAAGGGTGCTTTACACTCCCGTTTTTAAACTGCAACATTAACACCCCTCCTTCAGAGTGCAGGCACTGTACTTCCCATCTCCAGGACTCAAGTCCGGCCTGCCGGTTTCCCTGAATCCCTTCATAAATGTTACTTTGCTCACACTCCAACAGCACGTCAAGTATTAAAAACCATTTGTCTCCATTCACTCCTATCAAACACGCTCACGCATGCCTGCTGGAAGTCCAAGCCCCTCGCACACAAAACCTCCTTTACCCCCCCCTCCAACCCTTCCTAGGCCGACCCTCCCCCGCCTTCCTTTCCCACTACAGACTGATACACTCTTGAAGTCCATTCTGTTTCGCTCCATTCTCTCTACATGTCCGAAACCACCTCAACAACCCTTCCTCAGCCCTCTGGACAACAGTTTTTGGTAATCCCCCCACCTCCTCCTAACTTCCAAACTACGAATTCTCTGCATTATATTCACAACCAACATTGCCCTCAGACATGACATCTCCACTGCCTCCAGCCTTCTCCTCGCGCAACATTCATCACCCATGCTTCACACCCTATAAAGCGTTGGTAAAACTATACTCTCATACATTCCCCTCTTTGCCTCCAAGGACAAAGTTTTGTCTCCACAGACTCCTAAGTGCACCACTCACTTTTTTTTCCCTCATCAATTCTATGATTCACCTCATCTTTCATAGACCCATCCGCTGACACGTCCACTCCCAAATATCTGAATACGTTCACTCCTCCATCATCTCTCTCCCTCCAATCTGATATTCAATCTTTCATCCCCTAATCTTTTTGTTATCCTCATAACCTTACTCTTTCCTGTATTCACCTTTAATTTTTTCTTTTGCCACACCCTACCAAATTCATCCACCAATCTCTGAAAACTTCTCTTTCAGAATCTCCCAAGAGCACAGTGTCATCAGCAAAGAGCAGCTGTGACAACTCCCCCTTTGTGTGTGATTCTTTATCTTTTAACTCCACGCCTCTTGCCAAGACCCTCGCATTTACTTTTCTTACAACCCCATCTATAAATATATTAAACAACCACGGTGGGCATCACACATCCTTGTCTAAGGCCTACTTTTACTGGGAAAAAATTTCCTCTTTCCTACATACTCTAACTTGAGCCTCACTATCCTCGTAAAAACTCTTCACTGCTTTCAGTAACCTACCTCCTACACCATACACTTGCAAACATCTGCCACATTGCCCCCTATCCACCCTGTCATACCCTTTTCCAAATCCATAAAAAGCCACAAAGACCTCTTTAGCCTTATCTAAATACTGTTCACTTATATGTTTTTACTGTAAACACCTGGTCCACACACCCCCTACCCCTTTTCCCAAAGCCTCCTTGTTCATCTGCTATCCCATTCTCCGTCTTACTCTTAATTCTTTCAATTATAACTCTACCATACACTTTACCAGGTACACTCAACAGACTTATCCCCCTATATTTTTGCACTCTCTTTTATCCCCTTTGCCTTTATACAAAGGAACTTGCATGCTCTCTGCCAATCCTAGGTACCTTACCCTCTTCCATACATTTATTAAATAATTTTCACCAACCACTCCCAAAAATATATCCCCACCGCTTTTAACATTTCTATCTTTATCCCATCAATCCCCGGGTGCCTTACCCCTTTCATTTTACCTACTGCCTCACGAACTTCCCCCCCACTCACAACTGGCTCTTCCTCACTCCTACAAGATGTTATTCCTCCTTGCCCCATACACAAATCACAGCTTCCCTATCTTCATCAACATTTAACAATTCTCAAAATATTCCTTCCATCTTCCCAATACCTCTACCTCTCCATTTAATAACTCTCCTCTCCTATTTTTTAACTGACAAATCCATTTGTTCTCTAGGCTTTCTTAACTTGTTAATCTCACTCCAAAACTTTTTCTTATTTTCAACAAAATTTGTTGATAACATCTCACCCACTCTCTCATTTGCTCTCTTTTTACATTGCTTCACCACTCTCTTAACTTCTCTCTTTTTCTCCATATACTCTTCCCTCCTTGCATCACTTCTACTTTGTAAAAACTTCTCATATGCTAACTTTTTCTCCCTTACTACTCTCTTTACATCTCATTCCACCAATCGCTCCTCTTCCCTCCTGCACCCACTTTCCTGTAACCACAAACTTCTGCTGAACACTCTAACACTACATTTTTAAACCTACCCATACCTCTTCGACCCATTGCCTATGCTCTCATTAGCCATCTATCCTCCAATAGTGTTTATATATATATATATATATATATATATATATATATATATATATATATATATATATATATATTATATATATATATAACTTTTAACCAGCCCTGTTACTAGCCCCATCAATCAAGAACCTTGTATTACTGGGAACAGTTGAAGTCCCTTGACTTGTATTCCCTGGAACTCAGGCGAGAAAGATACATGATAATATACACGAGGAAAATCCTAGATGGATTAGTACCAAAATTGTACACGAAAATCACTCCCTATGATAGCAAGAGACTGGGCAGGAGATGCAACATTCCCCCAGTGATAAGCAGTGGTGCCACGAGTACACTGAGAGACAACACAATAAGTGTTAGGGGCCCAAGACTGTTCATCTGACTCCCAGCATACATAACGGGGATTACCAATTGACCCATGGCTGTCTTCAAGACCCCTGGTTGTCTTCAAGACCCCTGGTTGTCTTCAAGACCCCTGGTTGTCTTCAAGACCCCTGGTTGTCTTCAAGACCCCTGGTTGTCTTCAAGACCCCTGGTTGTCTTCAAGACCCCTGGTTGTCTTCAAGACCCCTGGTTGTCTTCAAGACCCCCGTCGACCGTTCCACGGGGGCGTTGACCAACTGGAACACCCTCCAGGTATACCTCCACGTATAGTCTAGGTATTGTCCAGGTATCCCTCCGGGTATTGTCCAGGTGTACCTCCAGGTATTGTCCAGGTATACCTCCAGGTATTACTCCAGGTATACCTCTAAATAGATAGGTTTGTTGACCATCCCCATCTACCAGCAGCCTTTATCTCCATCTACCAGCCTTTTGGTAGATGGAGAGAGAGAGAGAGAGAGAGAGAGAGAGAGAGAGAGAGAGGGAGAGAGAGAGAGAGACAGAGAGAGAGACAGAGAGAGACGAGAGAGACAGAGAGAGAGACAGAGAGACAGAGAGCAGAGACAGACAGAGACAGAGGACAGAGACAGAGAGAGACAGAGAGACAGAGAGACAGAGACAGAGACAGAGAGAGACAGAGAGAGACAGAGAGACAGAGACAGAGAGAGACAGAGAAGAGAGAGAGAGAGAGACAGAGAGACAGAGAGACAGAGACAGAGACAGAGACAGAGACAGAGACAGAGAGAGACAGAGAGAGACAGAGAGAGACAGAGAGAGAGACAGAGACGAAGAAGAGAGAGAGACAGAGAGAGAGACAGAGAGAGACAGAAGAGAGAGAGACAGAGAGAGACAAGAAGACAGAGACAGAGACAGAGAGAGACAGAGAGAGACAGAGAGAGACAGAGAGAGAAGAGAGAGAGACAGAGAGACAGAGACAGAGACAGAGAGAGCTAAGAAAAGATAACAATATACACGCCAAAATTTTCAAAAAGTAGCAAAGTATTACAAGTACACACATTTAAAACTAATCACAGTCCCACTAAAAATAAAAAGACCCCCACCATAAAAAACCACAGACACCATAAACACCAAAAAGTACACACAGTTTGACAATTACCCCTAAAAAGTTTAAACCAAACCCGTACCCCCGAAAAAGTAAACATCATTTACACACAGTAAAAAAATTCACAACGGGCCATAACTTAAACCACAAAAAAAAGTAAAACTACAGAAAATTTAATACAAAGTACCCCACAGTTTTTAATCACAAAAAAATTTTACCCCTGAAAAGTAAACCACCAAAGTACCCCAACCAGAAATTTAAAACCAAAAAAGTACACACGGTTTAAAAAGACAAACTCTAAAAAGAAAAGATAAAAACAAATAAAAAACTAAAAATATTAATCCCCAACAGTTAAAAACTAAACAGATAAAAATTAAAACAAACAAATACATGAAGTATTGATCCACATTTTACACTGTATTTGTTTCACAAACAATTGAAGTTTTGATCAAAAAGTACCCCGACAGAAATTGACCCAAAAGTACCCCGCCGTATTGATAAAACAGAAACAGGGGAAGTTTTGATCACAACAGGAAAACCCACTGACAGATTTTAATTAAAACGGTACCCCGAAAAGTATTAATCAAAAAGTACCCCGACAAAATTTTTCCCCGTAAAACCGACAGTTTTTAAATCAAAAAAGTAAAACGACGGTTTTGACCCAAAACAGTACCCGCAGTATTGATCAAAAGTACCCCGACATTATTTCCCCGTAAAACGACAGTATTGATCAAAACCCAAGTAACCCGAACAGTATTGACAAAAAGGTACAGACAGTATTTTTTCAAGTACCCCTGAAAAGTATTGATCACCAGTACACTGACAGTTTGATCAAAAAGTACATGACAGTATTGATAAAAAGTACCCCGGACAGTATTGATCACAACAAAGAAACACGCAAATATTGATTTTCCCCCAACACAGTACACGCAGTATTGATAAAAAGTAAAAGACAATTTGACCCAACAGTACCCCGACAGTATTGATCAAAAGTACCCCGACGTATTGACCCAAAACAACAGAAACCACGAAAAGTATTGACCCAAAACAGTCCCCGGACAGTTTTATCAAACAGAAACCCCGACAGTATTGATCAAAAAGTACCCCGACAGTTTTGACCCAAAAAGAAACCACTGCTGTTTTTGATCAAAAATTTACACTGACGTATTTTTCAACAGTACAAAACAGTATTGATAAAAATTTAAAACCGACGGTATTGATCAAAAATTTACCCCGCCATTTGATAAAAAGTACACTGCTTATTAATCAAAACCCGGGTACACGCAGTATTAATCACCCCAGTAAACGCCCGTTTGATCAAAAAGTATACAAAGGTATTGATCACAAAGTTCATGCAGTTTTGACAAAAATTTACCGAAAAGGTTTTTATCAAAAGTACCCTGACAGTATTGTTTCAAAAAGTACACCATTTTTGGATAAAACAGTACACTGAAAAAAAATTAAATCCCAACAGTACACGGGCCGTATTAATAAAAAAACAGTACATGACAGTTTGATCAAATTACTACATATTAACCAAAAAACAGTACAGGACAGTATTAACCCAACAACATTAGGGAACCAACCCCCCCCCCCCCCCCCCCCCCCCCCCCCCCAAAACCCATAAAATGGTTTTAATTACAACGGTTTAAAATTTTAAATAAAACCAGCACTGGGTATTAATAAAAGGGAAACCACAGTTTAATAAAACAATTTTAAAACTCAGGTTTGCAAAATTGGGGGTTTCCCAAATTGTAACTCAGGTTTGACAAAAAGGGTTAACTGTGGGTTTAAACCCAGGTACACGTATAGAAAAACCACAAATTGGGTGTAACTCTTGGGTAAAACAGTTAGGTTTTTTTCACAAAAGGTGGGTGTAAACCCAGGTACACAGGTAAAAACCCCACTATGGGGTTTAAAATCATGGATTGCAAAAAGGAAAGGGGGACAGGGGGGGTGTAACTCGGGGTTTAACCACATTTAAGGTTTTGGTTAAAAAAGGTAAGTGTAAACCCAGGTACCCACAGTATGGTCCCCTTCACTAAGGTTTGTAAACAAAAAATGGACATTTGGTACCAAAATGGGGAATATTGTAAAACATTTAAATGGTTTAAAAAGGGGTAACTCATTGGTCCACTTTGGTAGGTCCCCTCATTTGGTTTGGGTGAAACCCTAAATAAGCAAAAGTTATCTCCCCGGGTTTGTAACTCATGGTAGCAAAATGAAAGGGGGACGGGTATTCCCCCAAAAGGAAACACAGTTTTTGGATCACAACGTTGAAATTTTGATACACAGTTAGGGGGTTTACCAAAAAAAAAAATTAACGCTTTTGGAAAAAAGCACTGGTTTTGGTCCCCAACTTGGTTTTAACTCATGGTAGCAAAAAGTTAGGTTTGGTTAAAAAATTTAAAAAGTTTGCCCGGTAAAACAGTAAAAATCCTCACGGTTTTAAACTCATGGAAAGCAAAAAGTTAGGGGGGTTTTTTTAAAAAGTAATAAGGTATTGTACCAGGTACCACGTTTTGGAAAAACTCACTAAGGTTTTGGGAAACGTCAGGGAAGAATTGTAAAAGGGTACCATGGGGGGTTTGAAAAAAACCAGGTACAATGAAGGTCCCAAAAATGGGTTAACCCAGGAAACCACAGTTTTGGTACCAAAATGGGTAAAACCCAAAAATTGGCCAACCCCCATGTAGGGGGGATCAGGGAAACTCAGGGTTTTCCAATTATGGTTCAGGTGGAAAAAACCCATGGTAGCCCCAGTTAGGTCCACAAGGGGTTCCTGGTTTTTTCGGTTTTTAAACTCATGGTAGCACGGGTGTAGGGGGTTTTACAAAAGGGGGGTTTTTAACCCATGGTAGCCCCAGTTAGGTTTCCTGGGTTTGGGTGTAACTCATGAGCCGGGTTGTAGGTTTATAGGTGGGTGTAACCTTTGGTAGCACGTTGGGTTACTCACTAGGTGGGTGGTTAAAACTCATGGTAGCCATTTGTAGGGGGTTTACAGGTGGGTGAAAACCAGGGTTAGCCAGTGTAGGTTTATTTGGTGGGGTAACCCAGGTACCCACATTTTATAGGGTACCATTTGGGGTGGGTGTAACTGGGGGTCCCACAGTTAGGTACTCCTGGGGGGGGGGTAATTCCCAGGGTTTGCACTTTTAAAGGTTTACTGGTGGGGGGAAACTCTGGTGGGCAAGTTGGGTTTCCCTCACTAGGGGGGTTGAAACCAGGGTAGCACAGTGTTGGTTACTGGGTTTGGGTGAAACCAGGGAAAGCACAGTTGGGTTTACTAGGTGAGTGTAACCCATGGTAGCCAGTATAGGAAATCACTAGGGGGGGTGTAACCAGGGTAGCACAGTGTAGGTGGTTATTTGGGAGGTGTAACCCGGGTAGCACAGTATAGGTACTCATTTGGGTTTGGGTGTAACTCTTGGTAGCACGTGTAGGTGGTTACTAGGTGGGGTAACCCAGGGTTTAGCACAGTATAGGTACTCCTAGGGGGGGAAAATATGGTCCCCAAAAGTTTTAGGGGGTTTAAACTAGGTAAAGGTGTAACCCAGGGTTTAGCACAGTATGGGTACTCACTAGGTGGGTGTAACTCATGGTAGCCCCGTTAGGTACTCACTGGGTTTGGGTGTAACCAGGGTTTACCCACAGTTTGGTTTACTCACTAGGTGGGGGGGAACCCCTTGGTTGCACAGTATAGGTTCACTAGGTGGGTTTTTGGACCATGGGGGCACATTTAATAGGTTTACACTTAGGTGGGGGGGTAACCCTTTGGTAGCACAGTTGGGAACTCACTAGGTGGTGTAACCATGGTAGCCCCAGTTATGGTTACTAGGTGATTTGTAACCCAGGGTAGCACGGGTTATTTATTTTTAACTCACCTAGGTGGGTTTTTGGTGAAAACCCATGGTAGCACAGTATAGGTACTCATTTGGCGGGTGAAACCCATGGTACCCCACAGTATGGTTACGGGGGTGGGTGAAAACCCCAGGGTAGAAGTTGGGTACTCACTAGGTGGGTGTAACCATGGAAAGCACGTTAGGTATCACTAGGTGGGTGAAAAACCATGGTGCACGTATAGGTACTCATAGGGGGGGTAAAAAAACCCATGGTAGAACAGTATAGGTACTCACTAGGTGGGTGAAACTCATGGTAGCACGTATGGGTTTACTCACTAGGGGGGTTGAAAACTATGGTAGCACAGTGTAGGTGGTTATAGGTGAGTGAAACCCCAGGGTAGCACAGTTAGGTACTCCTAGGTGGGGGGAAACCCATGGAAAGCACATTTATGGGTTTACTACTAGGTGGGTGTAACTCATGGGGGGGGGGGGGGAATTAGCACAGTTAGGTACTCACTAGGTGGTGTAATTTCTGGTAGCACGTTTTGGGGGGTAATTTGGTGGGGTAACCCATGGTGGGCACAGTTAGGTTTCACTAGGTGGGTGAAAACTCATGGTGCACAGGGGTGGGGGTTACTAGGTGGGTGTAACCCATGGTAGAAACAGTTGGGTTACCCTAGGTGGGGTAACTCATGGTAGCACAGTTTAGGTACTCACTAGGTGGGTGTCCCCCATTTTTGCTGGTTTTGGAAATCACTGGTGGGTGTAAAGGGGTAGCACAGTTAGGTACTCATTTGGTGGGTGTAACCATGGTGCACAGTTAGGTATCACTAGGTGGGTGTCCCCCATGGTAGCACAGTGTAGGTATCATAGGGGGGTTTGTCCCCCTGGTAGCACAGTTAGGAAAACCCCTTAGGTGGGTGTAACCCATGGTACCCCTGTAAGGTACTCACTAGGTGGGTAAAAACCCAGGGGAAAGCCGAATTATCCCCGGGCGAGGAAAACCCCAGGGTTAGCACGACGGTTACTGGTTTTAAATCTTAGCACCGGCCATGGGGGTTCCCGGGGAGAAATTTATACCAATTTAACCCCCAGCCCCATTGGTACCCAACCATTTAAACCAGGTGCCCCCCGGGGCCTACTAGGGGGTTATTTTAGCACGAATTGGTACCAAGGGGGGTTAAAGGTAGCCCGGAGGGGTTTTGGTGAGGTCCCCAAGGGGGTTTTAGCCCCAAAGGACTCACTTGGGGCCCCGGGTCACATTATCCCACAGGTGGGTGCCCCTTTGGGTACCCCCTGTGGTTCCCCCCATGGTAGTCTCTTACCCCCGGGGTCCACTTGGGGAAAACTAGGGGCCCCGTGTCTACCCAGGGGGTTTGGGGGGAACCGGGCCGGAAACGGGGGGGAAAACCCCCAGGGGACAATTGGGCCCCGGGGGTTAATTTTGGAACCTTTGTTTCCCCCCGGGGGTGAAACCCCCCGGTAAAATAAGCACAGGGGTGTTCAAAAGGGAAAGTGAAAAGGGTGGGGTAATAAACACAGGGAATAAAAAACGGGGGGTTGAAATAGGGGAAAAAGGGGGAAAAAAAAGGGTGGGTGAAACCCTCAAACCGGGGGACATAAAAAAGGGGTGTCTAGGTGAAAAGGACTAAAAGGGGGTTTAAAAAAAAGGGAAATTTAAAAAGGGTGGAAATTTAGCCCGGGAAAAGTTGGAAACCCGGGTTGGGGAAATAAAAAAGGGGCAATTAATTACAAAGGGGTGGGGGGCCGCTAAAAAGGGTTTAACACCAAGGTACAAAGGGGTGTTTTAGTCCCAAGGGGGAAGGTAACAAGGGGTTTTATAAAAGGAAACTTCCCCTTAAAAATTTTACCCCTTGAACCCCCCCTTTTTGAAAAAAGGTTTTTTCCCATCCCCCGGTCCCCCCTTCCCCCCCGGGTTCCCTTTTTCCCCCCCAAACCCCCCTTTGCCCCCCCCGAAATTTCCCCTTCCCCCCCGGTCCACCCCCCTTTTCCCAACCCCCCTTTTCCCCTTTTCCAAACCCCCTTGTTTTCCCCCCCCTTTCCCCCACCCCCCCCTGTTTACCTTTCCCTTTCCTATCCCCCCTTTAACCACCCCCCTTTCCCCCAAAACCCCCGGGATACACTATCCCCTTCCCATCCCCCTTGTTTACCACCCCCTTTGCCCCCACCCCCCGGTACAACCTTCCCTTCCCCTTCAAAACCCCCCCTTACCCCCTTTGTTTAAAATAAATTTCCTTCCCCCTTGGGGTTTCCCCCCCTTAAATGAAATTTTTTCCCCCGTTTACCCATTGATTACCCACCCCCCCAAATTAAATTTTTTTTTGTTTTAAAAACCCCCGTTTTTTTTTTTACCCCCCCCCAACCCCCGGTTTTTTTTACCCCCCTTTTTTGTACACCTTAATTTTTAAAGTTTTGGGGGTTTTTTTTTGTTTTTTTTTTTGGGGTTTCACCTTTTGTGTACACTTTTGTGTTGTGTACACTGGGGCTACATGGGGTGTAAAACCCCTTAATTTTTGGTTACCATGTTGTGTACACTGTGTGTCACTTTTGTTTTTGTGTTAAAACTTTTGTTTTTTACACTTTTTGGTTTTGTACACTTTTTGTGTACCCCCACTATAAATGTTTTGGGTACACTGTGTGTACATGTGTACACTTTGTATGTGTGTGTACCTGTGTACACTATTTAATGTGTTTTGTGTACCTGGTTCCCCTATGAATGTTGGGGAGTGTACAATATGAAAGTGGGTGTGACACTGTGTCCTATGAATGTGTGTGGTACATATAAATTTTGTGTAACTGTGTGTTCAATATCTGTGTACACTGTGTGTGTACACTGTGTACACTTTTGATTATTGTGCGTACACTATGAAAGTGTGGGGGTACACTATTTTGTTACAATGTTATCAGGTACACTTTTTGGGCTGTATATATGTGTGTACACTAAACTGTAGTGTACTAAGACTACCACTCTAGTTTCCCTTTTGTTACCTTACACCTGCTGTCCCGTGTTTAACCCAGCAGTAAGTAGGTACCTGGGTTTTTAGTTACCTTAACCCGCTGTCAGTGTTTTTCCCCGCAGTAAGTAGGTACCTGGGTGTTAGTTACCTTACACCCGCTGTCGTGTTCACCTAGCAGTAAAATAGGTACCTGGGTGTTAGTTACCCTTTCCCCTGCGTCATGTTTTACCTTGCAGTAAGTAGGTACCTGGGGGTTAGTCAACCCCTAAAAACCCGCTGTTTAGTGTTCACCCAGCAGTAAGTAGGTACCTGGGTATTGTTACCATACACCTGCTTTCAGTTTTTCCCCCTAAACGTAAGTAGGTTTCCGGGGGGTTTGTTAATTTACACCTGCTGGGCGTGTTCACCTAGCAGAAATAGGTACCTGGGGTGTTAGTTAACCCTTTCACCCGCTGTCGTGTTTAAACCCGCAGTAAGTTGGTTAACCCGGGTGTTAGTCACCTTACACCTGCTGTCTGTTCCCTAGCCCGTAAGTAGGTACCTGGGTGTTTTTTACCTTACACCTGTGTCAGTGTTCACCTAGCAGTAAGTAGGTACCTGGGTATTAGTTAACCCTTAACCCGCTGTCAGGGGTTTTACCTAAACAGTAAGTAGGTACCCGGGTATTAGTTACCTTACACCCGCTGCAGTGGGGTTTACCTTTTGCAGTAAGTAGGTACCCGGGTATTAGTTACTTACACCTGCTGGGCAGTGTTACCTAGCAAATAAGTAGGTACCTGGGGGGTTTTGTCACCTTTCCCCCTGCTGTCAGTTTTTCACCTAGCAGTAAAAAAGGTACCGGGGGTTAGTTACCCTTTCACCTGCTGTCAGTGGGTTTACCTAGCGTTAAATAGGTACCTGGGTGTTAGTTACCTTTCACCTGCTGGCAGTGTTCCCTAGCAGTAAATTTGGTTCCTGGGTTTTAGTTACCTTACACCTTCTGTCAGTGTTTCACCCAGCAGTAAGTAGGTACCCGGGGTTTTTATCACCCTTTTTCCCGCTGTCAGTGTTCAACCCCCGCAGTAAGTGGTTTCTGAAGGTTTGATAATTGGTGTGGGGGGCTTTCCCGGGGGACCCAAAATTTTAGGACCCCAAAGGAAAAAAGACAGATAGACCCTTTTTGACTCGCTTTTTGGGGTTTTCCCGGGTGGGTAACCCAACCCGGGGGTTTAAAAAAACCCAACGAAATTTACCCTACAGCCCCCATAGTTTGCCAGTACGCTGTGGTTTTTTTTGTTACTTGGTAGTTGGTTGACTTCCGTAGGGCTGGGTTAATCCTGGGGGAAGGGTGGAGGGGGGGGTTAGGAAAATGGGTTTCCTTTAAACAAAACCTGCTTTTGGGCCCCCGTACCCCCGTAGGGTATATTTAGGGCATTTGGTTGGGGAAGGGGGTAGGGTTTTGGGTGTGTGTGTGTGTGTGTGTGTGTGTGTGTGTGTGTTGTGGGGTGTGTGTGTGTGTGTGTGTGTGGGGTGGGGTGGGGTGTGTGTGTGTGTGTCAGGTCAGTGGGCGTGATGTATTTTTTAAAGTTTCCCGGCCCGGGCCCGCCATCTTTTTGGTCTAAAACAATCTTACCTCCAGCACCCCCCCAATATATTTTTTTTTTTTTTTTTTATCAACCGGCCGGATTCCCCCCAAGGCCCCGGGTGGCCCCAAAAAGAAAAAAAATTTTACCTCTTCACTCCTTCACGTTTGCCGAAAGGGGGCTTTACACCCACAGTTTTAAACTGCAAAATTAACACCCCCCCTTCAGAGTGCAGGCACTGTACTTTTCCCTTCCTGGGGTCAAGTCCCGGGCCCCCGGTTTCCCGAAAACCCTTCATTAAAAGTTAATTTGCTCACCTCCAAATGCACGTCAAGTATTTAAAAAACCCTTTGTCTCCATTCACTCCTTTTCAAACCGCTCACGCATCCGGTGGAAAGGGCCAAGCCCCTCGCCACAAAAACCCCCCTTTCCCCCTCCCCCCCCAAACCCCTTTCCCAGGCCGACCCCCACCCCGCCTTCCTTCCATACAGAAATGATACCTTTGGGGTCATTCTGTTTCGCTCCATTTCTTACATGGGCCGAACCCCTCAACAACCTTTCCCCAAAACCCTCGGACAAAATTTTTTGGGAATCCCCCACCTCCTCCTAACTTTTCCCAAAATACGGGTTTTTCTGCATTAATTCACACCCCCCATTGCCCCAGACCTGACATCTCCCCTGCCTCCCGCCTTTTTCCGCCCGCAACATTCATCAAACCCTTCCAACCATATAAGGCGTTGGTAAAACATTAAAACTCAACTTCCCCTCTTTGCCTCCCCAAAGGGCAAGTTCTTTGTCTCCACAGACTCCTTGGGGCACCAAATCACTCTTTTTTCCCCCATAAAATTTTATGATTCACTCATCTTTTTAGACCCTCCCCTGACAAGTCACTCCCCAAAAATCGAATACGTTTTACCTCCCCCATACTCTCTCCCCCCAATCTGATATTCAATCTTTCATCACTAATTTTTTTTGTTACCTCATAAAACCTTTCTCTTTCCCGGATTTTCCCCTTTTAAATTTTTTTCTTTGACACCCTACCCAAACATCCACCAATCTCTTTAAAATTCTCTTCAGAAATTTCCCCAAAAGGGGACAGTGTAAACCCGCAAAGAGCGCTTTTGACTCTCCCCTTTTTTGTGTGTTTTTTTATCTTTTAAACTCCCCGCCTCTTGCCCAAAACCCCCCGCATTTTTTCTCTTACAAACCCCTTTTATAAAAATATTAAACAACCACGGTGGGCATCACACATCCTTGTCTAAGGCCCTTTCTTTTTTTGGGAAAAAAAAAAAAATTTCCCCCTTTCCTTAAAACTCTAATTTTAGTCACTATCCTCGTAAAAAATTTTTCACTTTCTTTAGTAAAACCCACCTCCTTCACCTACAATTGAAAATTTTGCCACATTGCCCCCCCCTCCCCTGTCTTTGCCTTTTTTCCAAAACCCTAAAAGCCACAAAGACCTCTTTTTGGGTTATCTAAAATTTCTGTTCACTTATATGTTTCCCCTGTTTAAAACCTGGTCCACAACCCCCCACCTTTCCTAAAGCCTCCTTTTTCATCTGCTATCCTATTCTCCCTTTTTTATCTTAATTCTTTCAATTATAACTCTACCATACACTTTACCAGGTACACTCAACAGGGGCTTATCCCCCCATAATTTTTGCACTTTTTTTCCCCTTTTTCCTTTTACAAAGGAAATATGCAAGCTTTGCCAATCCCTAGGTACCTTACCCTTTTCCATTTAAATTTTTTAAAAAAATTGCACCAACCCCTCCCAAAAATTATCCCCCCCTGCTTTTTAAAATTTTTTATCTTTATCCCACAATCCCGGCCGGCCCCTTTCCCCCTTTCATTTTTTCCCCTGCCTCACGAACTTCCCCCCCACTCACAAAAATGGCCTTCCCCATCTACAAAAATGTTATTTTTCCCCCTTTTCCCCCATACACGAAATCACAAACTTCCCTACTTCATCCCAAAATTTAAAATTTTCCCCAAAATATTCCCCTTTAAACTTCCCCAAAACCTCTACCTCTCCATTTAAAAACTCTCCTCTCCTTTTTTAATGACTTTCCATTTTTTTCTCTAGGCTTTCTTAACTTGTTAATCTCCTCCAAAAAATTTTTCTTTTTTTCAACAAAATTTGTTTTAAACATCTCACCCCCTCTCTCATTTGCTCTCTTTTTACTTTTCTTCCCCACTTTCTTAACTTCTCTCTTTTTTTCCATATACTCTTCCCTTCCCTTTCATACTTTTACTTTGTAAAAAACCCTTTTCATATGCCCAATTTTTCTCCCCTTTCTACTCTCTTTACTCATCATTCCACCAAATCGCTCCTCTTTCCCCCCCGGGACCCCTTTTCCCGTAACCAAAACTTCTGTGAACACTCTAACAAATTTCATTTTTAAAACCCACCCCTTCCCCTTCGACCCCCCTTGGGTATGCTTCATTTGCCCCTCTATCCTCCCAAAAGCTGTTTATTTTATATATATATATAAATATATATATATTTATATATATATATATTTATATTATTTTATATATAATATAACTTTTAACCGCCCTGTTATAGCCCCATTTTAAAACAAGAAAACCCTTTTATTTCTGGGAAAAAGTTTGGGAAATCCCCCTTTACCCTTTTTTCCCTGGGGAAATCAGGCGAAGGGGGAAAATACAGGTAATATACCGAGGAAAAAAACCCAGATGGAATTTTGTACCAAAAAATTTTACACGAAAAACACTCCCCTATGATAGCAAGAGGGGGCTGGGCAGGAGATGAAATTCCCCCCGTGATAAGCAGTGGTGCCCCGGTAAAATGAGAACAACCAAATAAGTTTTTAGGGGCCCCAAAACTGTTCATCTGACTCCCAGCATAAAATAAAAGGGATTACCCCAAATTTACCATGGCTGTCTTCAAGCCCCGGTTGTCTTCAAGACCCCGGGGTTTTCTTCAAGACCCCTGGTTTTTTTCAAGACCCCTGGTTGTCTTCAAAAACCCCGGTTTTCTTCAAGAACCCCTGGTTGTCTTCAAGACCCCCGGTTGTCCCTTTAAGACCCCCGGTTTTTCTTCAAGACCCCCGTCGCCCTTCCACGGGGGCGTTGACCAACTGGAAAACCCTCCCGGTTTAACCCACGTATAGTTAAAGGTATTTTTCCCAGGTTTTCCCCCGGGGAAATTTTCCAGGTGAAACCCCCAGGTATTGTCCAGGTATACCTCCGGGGATTATTCCCGGTTTTAAAACCCCAAATAGATAGGGGGTTTTTTGACCCCTCCCCATCTACCAGCAGCCTTTTTCTCCATTAAACCCGCCTTTTGGTAGATTGGGGGAGAGAGAGAGGAGAGAGAGGAGAGAGGGGAGGGGAGAGAGAGAGGGGGAGGGCAGAGAGGACAGAAGAGGGGCAGAGAGACAGAGAGGGGGACGAGGACAGAGGGCAGAGAAGCAGAGACAGAGACAGAGGACAGAGAGGGGACAGGGGAAGAGGGACGAGGGCAGAGCGAGAGAGGGCAGAGAGAGGCAGAGAGACAGGAGGGGAGAGAGAGACAGAGAGAGGGAGAGAGAGACAGAGAGGGGGGGGGGGGCAGAGAGACAGAGGACAGGACAGAGGGCAGAGACAGAGACAGAGAGAGACAGAGAGAGACAGAGAGAGAGACGAGGGGAAGAGACAAGGGGGGACAGAAAAAGAGACAGAGAGGGCAGGGACAGAGAGAGACAGAGAAAAGGGGAGAGAGAGAAGGAGAGAGGGCGAGAGAAGAGACAGGGGGACGGGCAGGAACAGAGAGAGGACAGAGAGAGGGGCGGGGAGAGACAAGAGAGAGACAGAGGACAGGCCCGAGACAGAGAGAAGAAAAAGGGGACAGAGAGACAGAGACAGGAGAGAGAGAGACAGGGAGAGACGAGAGGGCAGAGGAAAAGAGACAGAGGGAGACGAGACGAGACAGGAGACAAGGAAAAAGAGACAGAGAGAGACAGGAGAGAGACGAGAGAGGACAAAGGGGAGAGAGAGAGGAGAGAGACAGAGACAGAGAGACAGAGACAGAGAGAGAGAGGACAGAGAGAGAGAAGAACAGAGCAGAGACAGGAGACAGAGAGACAGAGAGACAGAGACAGAGAGAGAGACAGAGAGACGAGAGAGACAGAGAGAGACAGAGAGAGAGGGGACAGAGAGAGACAGAGACAGAGACAGGACAGAGAGAGACAGAGAGGACGAGAGAGAGAGACAGAGACAGAGACAGAGACAGAGAGAGACAGAGGACAGAGAGACAGAGGACAGGGAGAGAGACAGAGAGACAGGAGGACAGAGACAGAGAGAGACAGAGAGACAGGAGAGACAGAGAGAGACAGAGCGAGAGACAGAGAGACAGAGAGACAGAGACGAGAGAGAGAGAGACAGAGAGAGACAGAGAAAACAGAGAGACAGAGACAGAGACAGAGGAGACAGAGAGAGACAGAGACAGAGAGAGAGAGACAGAGAGACAGAGAGACAGAGACAGAGACAGAGACAGAGAGAGACAGAGAGACAGAGACAGAGGAGACAGAGAGAGACAGAGAGAGACAGAGAGACAGAGACAGAGAGAGACAGAGAGAGCAGAGACAGAGACAGAGAGAGACAGAGAGAGAGACAGAGACAGAGACAGAGACAGGAGAGGAGACAGAGAGAGGACAGAGAGAGGACAGAAGAGAGAGACAGAGACAGATAGAGAGAGACGAGAGGACAGAGGACAGAGACAGAGACAGAGCAGAGAGACAGAGAGAGAGACAGAGAGAGACAGAGAGAGAGACAGAGAGACAGAGACAGAGAGAACAGAGAGGACGAGAGACAGAGAGGACAGGAGAGAGAGACAGAGAGACAGAGACAGAGACAGAGGACAGAGACAGAGAGAGAGACAGAGAGAAGAGACAGACAGAGAGAGAACAGAGAGAGACAGAGAGACAGAGACAGAGACAGAGAGAGAGACAGAGAGACAGAGAAGACAGAGACAGAGACAGAGAGAGGACAGAGAGAGGACAGAGACAGAGACAGAGAGAGACGAGAGAGGACAGAGAGACAGGGAGACAGAGGACAGAGAGACAGAGACAGAGAGAGAGAAAAGACAGAGAGACAGAGAGACAGAGCAGAGACAGGAGAGAGACAGAGAGAGACAGAGGAACAGAGACAGAGGACAGGAGAGAAGAGAGAGACGAGAGACAGAGAGAGAGACAGAGACAGAGAGAGAAGAGAGAGACAGAGAGGACAGAGAAGACGAGAAGAGACAGAGACAGAGAGAGAGACAGAGAGACAGAGGACAGAGAGAGAGAGACAGAGAGAGGACAGAGAGACAGAGAGACAGAGACAGAGACAGAGAGACAGAGAAGAGACAGAGAGGAGACAGAGAGAGAGACAGAGGAGAGAAGAGAAGACAGAGAGAGACAGAGAGAGAGACAGAGAGACAGAGGACAGAGACAGTGAGAGAACAGAGAAGAGAGAGAGAAGACAGAGAAGAGACAGAGAGAGAGCAGCAGAGAGAGACAGAGAGACAGAGAGAGACAGAGAGAGAGACAGAGAGACAGAGACAGAGACAGAGACAGAGACAGAGAGAGAACGAGAGAGAGACAGAAGAGACAGAGAGAGACAGAGGAGGACAGAGACAGAGACAGAGACAGAGAGAGGACAGAGAGACAGAGAGACAGAGACAGAGACAGAGAGAAGACAGAGAGAGACAGAGAGAGAGACAGAGAGAGACAGAGGAGAGCAGAGAGAGACAGAGAGACAGAGAGAGACAGAGACAGAGACAGAGAGGACAGAGAGAGAGAGAGACAGAGACAGAGACAGAGAGAGACAGAGAGACAGAGAGAGAGACAGAAGACAGAGACAGAGACAGAGAGAGACAGAGAGACAGAGAGCAGAGACAGAGAGAGACAGAGAGAGACAGAGACAGAGACAGGAGAGACAGAGAGAGACAGAGAGAGACAGGACAGAGACAGAGACAGACAGAGAGAGACGAGAGAGACAGAGAGACAGAGGACAGAGACAGAGAGAGACAGAGAGAGAGAGAGACAGAGAGACAGAGACAGAGACAGAGAGAGACAGAGAGACAGAGAGACAGAGACAGAGAGAGACAGAGAGAGACAGAGACAGAGACAAGAGGAAGAGACAGAGACAGAGACAGAGACAGGAGACAGAGAGAGACAGAGAGAGACAGAGAGAGACGGACAGAGAGAGACAGAGAGACAGAGAGACAGAGGACAGAAGAGACAGAGAAGAGAGAGACAGAGAGGACGAGAGAGACAGAGGACAGAGACAGAGAGAGGACAGAGACAGAGAGAGACAGAGAGAAGACAGAGGAGCAGAGGACAGAGAGAGACAGAGAGCAGAGAGACAGAGACAGAGAGGACAGAGACAGAGAGAGACAGAGAGAGAAGAGACAGAGAGAGACAGAGAAGAGACAGAGCAGAGAGACAGAGAGAGACAGAGAGACAGAGAGAGACAGAGACAGAGAGAGACAGGAGAGAAGAGAGAGAGGAGAGACAGAGAGAGACAGAGAGACAGAGAACAGAGACAGACAGAGGAGAGACAGAGAGACAGAGGACAGAGACAGAGAGAGAGACAGAGAGAGACAGAGACGAGACAGAGAGAGACAGAGGAGACAGAGGACAGAGACAGAAGAGAGGACAGAGGACAGAGACAGAGGACGAGGAGACAGAGAGAGACAGAGAGACAGAGACGAGAGAGACAGAGAGAGACAAGGACAGAGACAGAGAGAGACAGGAAGAGAGACAGAGACAGAGAGAGAGAGAGACAGAGAGACAGAGACGAGAGACAGAGAGAGACAGAGACAGAGACAGAGGACAGAGAGAGAAGAGGACGAGAGAGAGACAGAGAGACAGAGACAGAGAGGAGAGACAGAGAGAGACAGAGACAGAGACAGAGAGAGACAAGAGACAGAGAGCAGAGACAGAGAAAGGAGGAGAGGACAGAGACAGAGACAGAGAGAGACAGAGACGAGACAGAGAGGACAGAGACAGAGAGAAGACAGAGAGAGGACAGAGACAGAGACAGAGAGAGACAGAGAGAGACAGAGGACAGAGACAGAGAGAGACAGGAGAGAGACAGAGAGAGAGACAGAGAGAGACGAGAGGACAGAGGAGAGCAGAGGAGAGGACAGAGACAGAGAGACAGAGACAGAGAGAGAGACAGAGAGAGACAGAGACAGAGGACAGAGAGAGGACAGAGACAGAGACAGAGAGAGACAGAGGAGAGACATGAGAGACAGAGACAGAGAGAGACAGAGAGAGACAGAGACAGAGACAGAGAGAGACAGAGAGAGACAGAGAGAGACGAGAGGGACAGAGAGAGACAGAGAGACAGAGACAGAGAGAGACAGAGAGAGACAGAGACAGAGACAGAGAGAGACAGAGAGAGCGAGAGGACAGGAGACAGAGACAGGAGAGACAGAGAGGAGACAGAGACAGAGACAGAGAGAGACAGAGAGAGACAGAGAGGACAGAGACAGAGAGAGACAGAGGAGACAGAGAAGAGACAGAGAGAGACAGAGAGAGGACAGAGACAGAGACAGAGGAGACAGGAGAGCAG
Source organism: Cherax quadricarinatus (assembly GCF_026875155.1). Taxonomy (NCBI): domain Eukaryota; kingdom Metazoa; phylum Arthropoda; class Malacostraca; order Decapoda; family Parastacidae; genus Cherax; species Cherax quadricarinatus. The sequence goes on from NC_069400.1 coordinate 36,780,490, forward strand.
AGAGACAGAGACAGAGAGAGACAGAGAGAGACAGAGACAGAGACAGAGAGAGACAGAGAGAGACAGAGAGACAGAGACAGAGACAGAGGAGACGAGAGAGACAGAGAGACAGAGACAGAGAAGAGAGACAGAGAGACAGAGACAGAGAGAGACAGAGAGAGACAGAGACAGAGACAGAGAGAGACAGAGAGAGACAGAGAGACAGAGACAGAGACGAGAGAGAGACAGAGAGAGACAGAGAGAGAGACAGAGAGACAGAGGACAGAGACAGAGACAGAGACAGAGACAGAGAGAGACAGAGAGAGACAGAGAGACAGAGAGACAGAGACAGGAGACAGAGACAGAGAGAGACAGAGAGAGACAGAGACAGAGACACAGAGAGACAGAGAGAGACAGAGAGACAGAGACAGAGAGAGACAGAGAGAGACAGAGAGAAGAGAGAGAGAGACAGAGAGACAGAGACAGAGACAGAGACAGAGACAGAGAGAGACAGAGAGAGACAGAGAGAGAACAGAGAGACAGAGACAGAGACAGAGACAGAGACAGAGACAGAGAGAGACAGAGAGAGACAGAGAGAGACAGAGAGAGAGGACGAGAGAGACAGAGACAGAGACAGAGACAGAGACAGAGACAGAGAGAGACGAGAGGAACAGAGAGACAGAGAGACAGAGACAGAGAGACAGAGACAGAGAGAGGACAGAGAGAGACAGAGACAGAGACAGAGAGAGACAGAGAGAGACAGAGAGACAGAGACAGAGAGAGACAGAGAGAGACAGAGAGAGACAGAGAGACAGAGACAGAGACAGAGACAGAGACAGAGAGAGACAGAGAGAGACAGAGAGAGAGACAGAGAGACAGAGACAGAGACAGAGACAGAGACAGAGACAGAGAGAGACAGAGAGAGAGAGACAGAGACAGACAGAGACAGAGACAGAGAGACAGAGAGAGACAGAGAGAGACAGAGAGAGACAGAGAGAGACAGAGAGAGACAGAGAGAGACAGAGAGACAGAGAGACAGAGACAGAGAGAGACAGAGAGAGACAGAGAGAGAGAGACAGACAGACAGACAAAGAGAGACAGAGAGAGAGAAAGAGAGAGCAACAATCCACACTATCCCGTATATATACAGAAATACACCAAAATACACTATAAACAGTGTATTCTGGCCCTCTAGCGGCACTCACACACACTACCCTACAACGCTGCCAATCCTACACAACCATCACTCACAATCTCTATCATTTCTCCAACACAATCAATCATTTTTTCAATAAAATCAATATATTTATTAATTTCGTCACCTGGCAGTAAGTAAGCCTCATATAGGACTCTAGATACTTGAAAATTGTTCAGAAATAGGCTTAGTATTGGTGATTTTGGCAGCCGCGCACGGATCAATTTTGCAAAGCGGTG
>NC_069400.1:36782402-36832628 GCF_026875155.1 Cherax quadricarinatus
CCTAAGAACGACTATGGATCAGCTTTTTTTATGGTAGAGGAAAAAAACGAATCGCCCCCCCAAATTTTGTGACATTAGAAAGATTCCTGAAGTCTCGATATCGGAGATCAACAACGTGAACAGAGCAGGGGATCGATGAAGAGCTTTTTTCGCAAGTCTGATAAGACTTTCCTCTGAAGGAGGACCTTCAACTAGAGCATTAACACGAGAACGAATGGCAGTAAACCATGCTTCAAGACTATGTACATGGCCATTGAATAAAGGTAACGCATCAAGGGAATCACGAGTAAAACTGTAGTGTCTCAGTGTCTGGGTCGGTCTGTCAGTCCATAAGGAACTGTGAGGACTGATGACAGGAGCAGCAGTAGCCTGAGAGGTCTGAGTGTCGACATTCACTAAAGTATCACTTGACGGTATGTGAGGCATAATGGCAAAGAATTTGCACAAGAACAAATAAGGCAAAAATAATGAACAATAAAAATAATACAAAATGCAACTAATTCTGCAGAAGAAACAAAAAATGTCTAAGATACACTGCAAGACGAAGGACAACTCAATGTAAAGGACTGCTGGACAAGATAAAAAAAATTACATTGAAATTTACAAGTAAAAATATTACTGGAGACTGAATTAAATGCAAAATGAGCTGTCTGTACTCTTGCTAATAAAGAAATTAACTAATAAAACTGTAATCAATGTAAAAAGTATAAAATAAAATCACGAAATTGTATGCAAAGAGAGATAACTGGGAAATTTAAATATTTTCTAAGAATGCTTAAACAAAATTAAAATATAATGCAAAGACAACATGAGGAAAAATAATAAAATGAAAAACAAGACTCAAACAATAATGAACTGAGAATAATAATGTCAATAAAAGAAAATAATTCACTGCAGAACAAGTGCAACAAAATAAGACGCAGAAATAATCAATGTAGCAATAAAGTTACACTGGGAAAATGTAGGTTAAATAATAAAATAAAAATATGAAGAAAAACTGATTTTAACACTTTTACTCTTAATTGTAAATTAGACAAAACAATTTACTCAAACAGAGTAAAGAAAAAAAACTTTACGTTAAAAAAGAAATTGAAATTACACTAAGAGTGAATTTGTTCAAAGAAATATGAAAAATATGAATAAAAATAAAACAAGAAACAAAACTGGAGGTGTAACACTTACAAGTGGCGGGGCACACAACACTTACAAGTGGCGGGGCACACACAACATATTCACTTATTCATTTTTTTTTTTTAGTATATTCTTACAACAAAATCTTGCTGTGACTGATACGACAAAAATTGCTGGCAAAAATAATGGTACATAAGTCTGCGAAAAAATTGGAGGAATGAGACACTGCTGGCATACGAAAAAAGGTATACAGAAATAAATGGATAATTTGGTATACTGGGGTGGATATCACTGCATGAACTACAATGACAAATACTGGAGAATACAATGCTGAAAGAATACAAGATAAAAAAAAATGAATTACTTCACATGGAATGACTGACTGGTACACTACACAATAATACTAAAGACAGAGTAGCATAAAAAAAACACACATAAAAAAATATATGAGATGAGCGATAACACTGAAAAATATTGCAAAAATAATGAGTCAAAGAAACACTGAGTCTACACTGAAAACACAAAGCTTAGGTGCACGAGAAATTCACTGTAATGTCTCACAACCACGCAAAATGTCTTTAATTTAAATGCAGGAAAATGTCTCTTGAAAATTGTCACGAGTCTGGAGTAGAAGACGGGGTGGCTAGTGATTGAGGGAAAGGTTGTCCTGCGGGTGATGCCCCCTACACTCACACTGTCGTCGGAAGAAAAGCGCTTTCTCGGTGAAACTCACTTAACTGGGCTTTATTGTTGGCGCTCAGCTACAATCTCTTGACCAATTATGTGAGCCAAAACAGTACTAGGACCCGGTACAAGGGTGCAAACAGCCACAGGGAGGTGAGTGGGGGGGGCAGTTGATATAAACAAACCCGGCCATCAAGGACCACACTGGTGGACAAGTGAATCTGACAACCCGGCCACTCAACAACCACACTGGTGGCCACAGTGAATAACAAACACGGGCTATCAACACCACCACTGGTGGACCAGTGATATAACAAACCGGCCATTCAACACCACACTGGTGGACTAGTGATATAACAAACCCGGCCCATCAACACCACACTGGTGACTGTGGATATAACAAACCCGGGCCTCAACACCATATGGTCGACAGTGATATAACAAACCCGGCCATCAACACACACTGGTGGACTAGTGATATGACAAACCCGGCCATCAAGACACACTGGTGGACCAGTGATATAACAAAACCCGGCCATCAAGACACACTGGTGGACCGTGATATGACAAACCCGGCCATCAAGACCACACTGGTTGGACAGTGATATAACAAACCCGGCCATCAACACCACACTGGTGGACCATGATATAAACAAACCTGCATCAACACCACACTGGTGGACAGTGATATAACAAACCGGGCTCTATGAACACCACACTGGTGGACAGTGTGATATAACACAACCCGGACATCAACACCTTACTGGTTGACCAGTGATATAACTAACCCGGGCATCAACACACCACACACTGGTGGACCAGTGATATAACAAACCCGGCCATCAAACACATCATGGTGGGACCAGTGATATAACACACCAGGCCATCAAACACCACACTGGGGCCAGTGATATAACAAACCCTGCCATCAACACAAACACTGGTTGGACAGTGACATAAACACCACCCAGGGCATCAACACCACACTGGTGGACCTGTTGATTATAACAAACCCGGCCATCAACACCACACTGGTGGACCAGTGATATAACAAACCTGGGCCTCAACACCAAATGGTGGACCAGTGATATAACAAACCGGCCATCAACACCACACTGGTGGACCCGTGATATGACAAACCCGGCCATTCAACAACCACACTGGTGGACAGTGATTAAACCAAACCCAGGCCATCAACCCATCCAACACATGGTGGACCAGTGATATAACAAACCCGGGCAATCAACACCACACCTGGTGGACTAGTGATATAACAAACCGCCATCAGACACCACACTGGTGGACTAGTGATATAACAAACCGGCCATCAACACCATACTGTGAACCAGTGATATAACAAAACCCGGCATCAACACACATGGTGGACTAGTGATATAACAAACCGGGCCATTCAGACCACACTGGTGGACCAGTGATATAACAAACCGGCTATCAAGACCACACTGGTGGACAGTGATATGACAAACCCGGCCATCAACACCACACTGGTGACAGTGAATAACAAACCCGGCCATCAAACAGCCACAATCGGTGGAAGTGATCTAACAAAAAAACCCGGCCATCAACACCACACTGGTGGACCAGTGATATAACAAAACCCGGCCATCAGACCACACTGGTTGACAGTGATATGACAAACCCGGCCATCAAACACTCATGGATGGACCATTGATATAACAAACCCGGCCATCAACACCACACTGGTGGGACCATTGATATATAACAAACCGGCCATCAGACCCACTTGGACCAGTTGATATGACAACCCGGCCAATCAATACCACACTGGTGGACCTGTGATATAACAAACCCGGCCATCAACACCATATGGTTGGACCAGTGATATAACTAACCCGGCCATCACACACACTGGTGGACCAGTGATATAACAAACCCGGCCATCACACACCACTGGTGGATCAGTGAGAACTGATAACAACCCGGCCATCAAACCACACACTGGTGGACAGTGATGTACACAAAATCCAGGCCATCAACACCACCACTGGTGAACCGTGATATAAACAAACCCAGGCCAGCAACACCACCACTGGTGGACCAGTGATACTGTAACAAACCCGGCCATCAACACCCACTGGTTGGCGCTGTGATATAACAAACCCGGCCATCAACACACACTGGTGGAACCAGTGATATAACAAACCCGGCCATCAACACCACATGGTGGACCAGTGATATAAACAAAAACCCGGCCATCAACACCACACTGGTAGGCTAGTGTGATATAACCAACCCGGCCATCAACACCACACTGGTTGGCAGTGATATAACAAACCCGGCCATCAACACCACACTGGGTGGGACATTGATAGTAACAAACCCGGCCATCAACACCACATGGTGGACATTGTATAACAACCGGCCATCAACACACACTTGGAGGACAATGATATAACAAACCCGGCCATCAACACCACACTGGTGGACCAGTGATATAACAACCCGGACCATCAACACCACTATTGTGGGACCAGTGATATAACAACCGGCCATCAAGACAACCCCCCTATCTGGGTGGACAATGATTATACATAACCGGCCAATCAATACAAACACTGGTGGACCAGTGATATGACAAACCCTGCATCAACACCACATGTGGACAGTGAGATAACAAACCGGCATCAACACCACACTGGTGGACCAGTGATATAACAAAACCCGGGCCATCAACACCACACTGGTGGACTAGTGATTATGACAAACCCCGGCCCATCAACACCACGTTGTGAACCAGTGATGTAACAACCCGGCCATCAACACCACATGGTGGACCAGTGATATGACAAACCGGCCATCAACACCAACACCATGGTGGACCGTGATATAACAACCGGCCATCAACACCACAAATGGTGGGGACTAGTGATATAACAAACCCGTCCATCAACAACCCACACTGGTGGACCAGTGATATAACAAACCGGCCATCAACACCACACTGGTGGACCAGTGTATATAAACAAACCCGGCCATCAACACCACACTGGTGGACCAGTGTGTAACGAACCCGGCCATCAAGACACCTGGTGGACAGTGATGTAACAAACCCGGCAATCAACACCACACTGGTGGACCAGTGATATAACAACCCCGGCCATCAACATCACACTGGTGGGACCAGTGAATATCAAACCCGGCCACAAGACCACACTGGGTGGACCAGGTGATTTAACAAACCCGGCATCAACAACCACACTGGTGACAGTGATATAACCAAAACACGGCCATCAACACCACATGGTGGACCAGTGATATAACAAACCCTGCCATCAACACCACACTGGTGGGCCAGTGATATATCAAACCGGCATTCAACACCACACTGGTGGACCAGTGATATAACAAACCCGGCATCAAAAACACCACACTGGTGGACCAGTGAATATAACAAACCCGGCCATCAACACCACAACTGGTGGACCAGTGACAAACGGAACCGGCATTATAAGACCACACTGCGTTGACCAGTGATATACAGACCCGGCCATCACAACCAACAAACCCTGGTGGACCAGTGATGTAAACAAACCAGTCCATCAACACACACTGATGGACCAGTGATATAAACAAACCCGGGGCATCAAACACCACAATGATTGACCAGTGATATAACAAACCGCCATCAACACCACACTGGTGGACCAGTGATATAACAAAACCCGGCCATAAGTCACATGGTGGACTAGTGATATAACAAAACCCTGCCATCGGAGACCACACTGAGTGGACCAGTGTATAACAAACCGGCCATTAAAGGACACACACTGGTGGACTAGTGATATAACAAACCCTGCCATCGAGGAACACACTGGTGGACTGTGATATAATAAACCCCGGCCATCAGCCACACTGGTGGTATCATTTTATAAAACCAATGAGACCACAGTGAGTTGGATCATTTATGTAAGAAACCCTGGTCATCTAAACCTCGCTGTGGACCAGTTATATAGCAGATCAGGTCATAGGTTGATTAAATGGTTGTGTGATTTCGGCGTTGAAATACAGGTAGTTCCTTGGATCGTCAGTTCTGCCTGCGTACTGGTGTTCTGAAATACGGTGTTTGGGGATGGTCTCTGGATGTCCCGGCCGAACGTATAATTTGCTGCAGTCATTACACGGCGTTGGTATACCTTCAGCGGCCTCACAACACACTAGCTCTCCATGTCATACATCGACGCTACCATCATTGCACTTAAAAACTTTAGCAGAAGGAAACGGACCATCAGGGTTTAACATCGCTGATTACAGGAACAAAACAATTGCTCAATCTACTTAATGACCCAATACCTCCAAACCTCTCACATAAAACCAAGTGAACAACCTATCGAAAACATTTCTTCACAGAGCTCACCGCATTCTAAGGGGACTCAGAACAAGGAAAAAACAACTCCTGCACACCATACCCAGCAAACCCCAGACATAGCCAGAATGTACGGCCTACAAAAACTCACAGCCAGGTACCCAAAGAGGCCCTATCCTCGGGATAGGCAGTACTTCCCACCAACTCTCAGGGGATTCTCGCTAAACACCTCTCTAATAAACTCTTGGGCACAATCAGGTCCAGACATCTCAAAACACTCGTGTTGTGTCTTCTCAATCGCATTCTCAGCATCAACATCACGAACAAAAGAAACTCTTAGCCTGGGGCGAAATTCCCTATTCACCATAAGTACCTTCTACACAAGCATCGATCCTCTTACGCAGGAAAATTGACGATTGCCTTGATCTTCCCTATTTCCAGCCAGCTATTTCATCGATCTTGTTGAACTGGTGTTGGCCTTTACATGTTTTTCTTCCCGAAAATCACTTCTCTCAGCAGACTTTCGGACCTACCCATGGTTTGCCACTTAGTGCCAGTCCTCGCGAATCTATACATGAACATCTGGAAGACTGACGATTCTCCACTATTATTCCCTCGGTTTCGTTATGTTGACGACATTATAATCAATAACTCCAGACGCTTCAACGTTCACGCTCTCCGACACAAGCCAATCAGGTCGAGCCCTCCATCCAGTTCACACTGTTGATGTCAACACTCTTCTTTCCTCGATGTTCTTCTAATGTAAAGTCTGGACCATGAACTTCGTTTTAAAGTCTATCGGAAACCTACCAACCAACACGGTCTTCTGTTACTTCTTGCTCTCGCCACGACACAAAACTAAAGTGGTGTAATTTTATAGGCTTTTTCCAAACGGGCACTTAGAATCTGCAGCGGTGAGTTCCTTGAAGAAGATACTCTCTTATTGAACAAGTATTTTCTAAACTTCACTATTCCTCGTCTCTTTTTTATTAGGACTGTAGACGACGGACATTCTAAACCTTTTAATACACCCAGAGAAGACACTGCCGAGAAGAGATACATTAGTCTCCCCACCAACTCATTACCAAACCGTTTCCAGCATCTCCAAAACCTCTTTCCAAAGTATCTACTTTCACATCCACCACCATCAAGGACATTACCAGTGATAGACAAGAAAGTTTCAATCCTCTGCAGGGGTATACACAATTCCCTTTGAAATGACTGCAGCAAATTATACGTCGGCGAAACATCCAGGACATCCAAACAAGTAGTATTCAGAACACCAGATACGAGGCCCGCAGAATGACGATTCCAAATGAGAATGCCGTGTTCAACACGAAATTCACACAACCTATTTAATCAACTACAGAACGCAAGACTTATCGCCAGAGTGATTGGGTGGCCAACACTCAATACCGACAAAAAGAATCCTGGACAAATCATCCATTTGTCTGTACTTCAACAAACTTCAACCCGAACAACGGTTTCTATAACATAGTTGAACCCTCGCCAAAAAACTTCTTCATCGCTACCCACATAGTAACATAAGAATCGAGGATAACACTGCAGAAGATCCACTCTGTACTTATCCAATCTCTTTTAAAAGTTACCCAAGTTTTAGACTTCTTACCCAAGCACCATGGCTTGTTGTGTGTTTAGATCTCAGGTTCAGTGGTTGATGAAGGAGATTCTACTCTTAGAAGAAAATAGGAGGCTGAAAGCTTCGCCATAGATGAGTTTGGGAGGATTGTGAGAGTATTTAGCTGGTAAGGAAGGAATGGTCACCAACAGTGATAGTGGCCGCTGCTTTAAGTGGCAAGTGGATTCACAGTTCAAGGAGAGGAAGAGATGAGAGTTAATAGAGAAGTGTGAAGGTAGGATAGGAAATCGATTCTCTGTTCTCCAAGACCGAGTGTACTTCAGTGGTTAGTGAGGATGAAGGTGGTACCACTGATTCCCTGCTAATCAAGAGTAAGAGTATTTTAAAGTAGGCGATTATAGGTAAGAAATAAGGACCGTGCATTTGTAACAGAGACTGAAAGGTCAGTACAGAGAAGTGTGCCCTTCCTGGAGCTGATGTTGGTGACATAGTCAGCTGGTTGGATAATATTATGGCAGGTAATGGGTAGCAAGCCCATTATCTGTCTTAGTGTGGGGGGGGGGTAATTGACAATGGGAAGGGCCAGGAGACAGGAGTCTGCTGGATAAGTAAGGGTCAGCCATAGAAGTTAGTTAGGTCTAAGGGAGGGATTCCCAGTCATATGTAGCATCTTGCCTAGAAAGGGAGTTTGCAATGTATGGATGTCTTCGGGCAATTGGTATAAATCGCTGGCTTAGACAGGTACTGCAAGGAACTTGCAATCCATTCATTGATAACTGGGACCTATTCTTTGGCAAACGTGATTATGTATGCAAGGGATGGGGTTCATCTCTCCTGGGGATGGTCGTGGTTGCATTAGCCAATTCAAGTGAGAGGGTAATTGAGACTTGTCTAGGAAATTTATTTAAACTGATAGATTATAGAGGTATGGGTGTTTGTGGTGAAACAATCAGGCTGCAGCATTAGGGTTAAAAAATCAGTTATTACCGGGATACCTCAGGAATATGTTTAAAAGACAGTATTCAAAATAAAGTTGCTAGTAAGGGCAAATCAATGATCAACAAACAAAGAAAGATAGAGAGCAACGAGTGACTTGCTCCTTAAGGTTTACTATACAAACAGTAGGAGTCTAAGAAATAAGATAGGATGAGCTAAGATTACTTGCATTTCGTAGGTACCTAAAGATATTATTGGTATAACAGAGAAACCTGTTCAAAACCTGAAAGATAGAGGAAATGCCTTTCTGAATGCAAACATACAGGGTAATAAAATATTCCACACTGATAGGTGTCAAACAGGAAGATTGTATGGTTTGTGGCGATGTATGTCAGAGCAAATTTAAAATTGTTGCCTTAGACATGATAAAAGATTAAAACATCGAACAACAGAATCTGTTTGGCTTACAGTTTCTCGAGGGACGTGAAAAATTAATTTTGGGTGTCATTTATATGCCCTCCAAAACTTGATTAGGGAGTGCAGTAAGCTGTTATGGGACGAAATTCATAAGGCATCAAGATATTAAAATGTTGTGGATATTGGGAGATTTTAACCTTTAGACAAATAGATTGGACAATATGCAGGAAATCTTGAGTCTAGGGAACTTTCTTGATACGGTTCCAGATTGCTTTTTAGAAGAAGGTTTGTTGACAGAGCCAAACTAGTGGCCAACAATCTGCTGGGACTTGGTTCTTGCAACAAAATTCACTAAATTAATAATCATGGAATTACCCAGATAACTGCAAATCAAAATCTCCCCTGTCCCAGATTTTCACTTGGCCGTCTCATGGGATGAAAAATTACCTGGGTGGGTAAATTGGGATGTCCTGACTCTGGGTCAGGCACGGTGATCTTGGTTGCAATATGGACGTTTTCCAGAGAATATTCTAGCTGCCCAGAAACTTTTGTTCCTAATAGGGGAAATAAGATCTAACAAAAATGATCCCAAATGGATGAACAATAGATTAAAACACCTCATTGGTCAAAGAGAGCTATATTTTGGCGTATCAAAAAAGAGGGGATGAGCAGTTAAGGAATCAATACATTCAGTAAAAAGAGAAATAAAGAAAGAATATAGGAACAGCTCAAAAGGGATTATGAGGTCTAAGGTCGAAAGGGTTTCAAAAGACTAACCCTAAAGGGTTTCTTTCAGGTATACAGGAATGTAAGATTAGGGACAAGATTGGTCCTACTTTAAGGAGTAACTCTGGTCAGATCACTAACAGTGACAAGGATGTGTGGTGAAATTCTAATACCTACTTGCCTCTCAGTTTCACCAGGAAAATACTAGCGATATTCCTGAATTATAGATTATGTAGAACAGGATGATAATAATGCTATGATACGACTTGCGGTAACTAGTTGACCTGGTCCTCACGACAATAGAGAAAACTAAAACCTAACAAATCCCCAGGCCCTGATGAAACTGTTTGCAAGAGGTGTTAAAGAATGTAAAGAGAACTTAGCATACCTTTGCTAATCTTTTTAACATAATCACTACAAATGGCATAGTGCTGATAAGTGAAAATGGAAAATGTAATTCCTATTTTACAAGGCCACAGATTGATTAATAAAATCTCAACACGGTTTTACAAAGGGGAGTTCCTGTCGTACGAATTTACCTAACTTTTTTCACTAAGGTGTTTGAAGGAGGTTAGATCATGGTAATTTGAATATGATATTGTGTATATGGGACTTCAGTAAGGCTTTCGATAGAGTTCCACCCCAGAGGCTATTGAGGCAAACTTAAGGCACACGGGATAGGAGGAGAAATTTTTTCTGGGATAGAGGCATGGTGACAAATAAGACAGCAGGAGAGTTTGCATAAATGGGTGAGAAATTAGAATGGGGGGGCCACGTCATAAGCAGCCGGTGTTCCACAGGGGGTCAGTGTTGGGCCCTTTGTTGTTCTCAATTTGCATAAACGACATAGATGAGGGAATAAATAGCGAACATAGAAATTTGCTGATGACACCAAAATAGGCCGTCCAGTTCATTCTAATGAGGAAAATAGAGCACTCCAGGAGGATTTGAATAGACTGATGCAATGGTCGGAGAAGTGGCAAGATGCAATTTAATATTGACAAATGCAAAGTTCTAATGTTGGACAGTTTTTATATAACCTGCCATATATAAACTAAATAATGTAGATCTTAATACTGATTGCGAAAGGATTTAGGAGTTTGGTTAACACCAGTAATCTAAACCAAGACAACAGTGCATTAGTGTTCGCAATAAAGCTAACCGAATTCTTGGCTTCTCTCTAGAAGTATAAATAATAGAAGTCCTCGGTTGTTCTTCAACTCTATATATCCTTGGTTAGGCTTCATTTAGGACTATGCTGCTCAGTTCTGGTCACCGTATTACAGCATGGATTAAATATGCTCTGGAAAAACGTACAGAGGTGGATGACGAAGATGTATCCATGTATCAGAAATCTTCCCTATGAGGATAGATGAGGGCCTGAATCTGCACTCTCTCAAAAAGCGTAGAATTATGGGGTATATGATCGAGGTGTAAAATGGAAACAGGAATAAATAAGTGGATGTAAATAGCGTGCTGGAAAGTTTCCAGCCAAGACAGGACTCGCAGCAATGGTTTCAAGTTGGGGAAAAATCAATTTCAGGATAGGATATAGGAAAGCACAGGTTGGTTAATAGAGTTGTGGGATGAGTGGAACAAGCTCCCGAGTACAGTTATTGAGGCTAAAACGTTTGATAGTTTTAAAAATAGGTTAGATAAAATACATGAGTGGGTGTGGCGTGGGTGTGAACTGGACCTGACTAGCTTGTGCTGCTGGGTCTGGTGCAGTGCTCATTCCTTGAGTTTAGGTGACCAGACTGGGTGGTGTCATTGGGGTAATCCAGGGGGGGGGTCATTGGTCTTTTCCAGGGGGGGGACATGGATTGACTCCGGCATGGGCAGTAGGGCCTGTTGCAGTATTCCTCTTTCTTATGATTTCTTTGTGTTCACTCTACTCCGTAGATTGACACGTCGTGCGCACCTTCTCCACCTGTCCCAGCATTCCCATCCTATTATATAGCCACGTATGTTTCATCAGGTAGTAGATCTGTTTATGTGGAAAAAGTCCTTATGTACAGTCCTGAAACTTTACATAAGTGGTTTTTTCCACTCTTGTCGGTATCACATACATTTCCTCAGAATCTGTTATGGATTATTAAAGCCCACTGCGTGGGCGTAACGTTGTCAATAACGGATCACATTATAAGAACATAAGAAACATAAGAATGAAGGAACAATGCAGCAGGCATACTGGCCCATGTGAGGCAGGTCCAAAGTCTCCTAAAGTGCTTAAGCCAATGCCCCAACCTATCAGGGAACACGTCTAACTGACTTTTAGGTAAGCACTACTTAAGTGTTTTAATTCTGTTTGGCGTCCCACAGGTATTTTATACCATTTATTTCCAGGGCCGAACAAACCAACAATTTTAAATCCTCATGAATGAGTAATGAGCTGCCAACCATGTATATGACGAGAGCAGAGGGCTTAATCCATGACCCGATGGGATCTCTGCGTGAATAATATAGGAGGGGCCTAGATTCATGACCCGCGGGACTTTTATGACTCATGGATTCTGCTAAAAGGGAATATTGGGTGAAGAATTAGACATTTGTGCAAACATCTGGGAATCTTTATCGTGGAAAAACGTTTCGCCAGCCATTAGCTTCTCCCAGAATGGTTTTCTAAAACCATTTACCTATGTCATGCAATGTTAGAGAATACCCATTTGATCTTAAGATGGATGTTAAAGAGGCCAATTCAGGGTTTCTCACGAGACCGTAGGTGGCCCCAGCGGCAGTAGTGTGAACATGCCACTCATGTTAATAATTACGTTAGTTTACATAGTTGCTGCTAGGACATTTCTGTTTAAATAAACCACTGCAATTTTCGTCTTTCATCTCGTCCCTACCTATCATCACTGCTGTCCACCACGATTCCCCTCCACCTGTGGGACCTCTACCACTACCTTCTATTACTATCCCTAACTGTGACCTCTACCACTCCTTCTTCCCTCTTATCCCCTAACTGTGACCTCTACCACTACCTTCTTCCAACTATCCCTAACTGTGACCTCTACAAACTACATTCTACCATATCCCTCAACCTGTTGACCTTTGCCACTACCTTCTACTACTAAACCCCTACTGTGACCTCTTCTTCTACTTCTTCCATATTCCCCACCTGTGACCTCTACCTTACCTTCTACCACTATCCCACCTGCGACCTCTTCCATTACCTTCTACCACTAACCCCCACCTGTGATCTCTACCTCATTACCTCTACCGCTATTTCCCCCACCTGTGTACTCTAACACAGCCCTCACACGCTGCCCCGCCACTTCACCTGCTGGAGGTATATTATTATGTAAATAACAAGCAGCAGGACAGCAGGAGTAAGGAGCTACAACACCACAATGGTGAACAGTGATTATAAACAAACCCGGCCATCAAACACCCACCACTGGTGACCAGTGATATAAACAAAACCCGGCCATCAACAACCACCACCTGGTGGACCAGTGATTCAAAAACCGCCATCAACACACACTGGTGGACCAGTGATATAAAAACCCCGAGGCCATCATCACCACAATGGTGGACCAGTGATATACAACGGCATCAAAACCACACTGGTGGACACGTGATATACAAATCCGGCCATCAACACACACTGGTGAACCAGTGAATATAACAAACCCGGCCATCAATCACCACACTGGTGGACCAGTGATATAACAAAACCGGCCATCAAAACCACAACTGTTTGGACCCCAGTGATATAACAAACCCGGCCATCAACACCACATGGGTGAACCAGTGATATAACAAACCCGGCCATCAACACCACCACTGGTGAAACAGTGTTATAACAAACCCGGCATCAACACCACACTGGTGAACCAGTGATATAACAAACCGGCCATCAACACCCACGGTGAACCAGTGATATAACAAACCGGCCATCAAACCACATGGTGAAACCAGTGAATATAACAAATCGGCCATTCAAACACCCACAACTGGTGGACCAGTGATATATAGCAAACTTCGGCCATCAACAACACACTTGATGGACCAGTGATATAGCAAACTCGGCCTCACACCCACTGTGGATAGTGATATAACAAACCCGCCATCAACACTACACTGGTGGACCAGTGATTATAAACAAAACCCGGCATTAACCACCACACTGGTGGGACTCAGGTGATTATACAAACACGGCCTATCAAGACCACACTGTGTGGACTAGTGATATAACAAACCCGGCCATCAACCACCACAATGATGGACCGCTGGATAAACAAACCCGGCCATCAACACCACACTGGTGTGAACCACGTGATTATAACAAACCCGGCCATTAACACCACACTGCTGGACCAGTGATATAACAAACCCGCCATCAACCACCACACTGGTGGACTAGTGGATATAACCAAATCCGGCCATCAACACCACACTGGTGGAACCAAATGACTATAACAAACGCGGCCCACCAACACACACTGGTGGACCAGTGATCTAAACCAGGCCAACACCACTGGTGGACTCCCATTGCTATAACAAACCCGGCCATCAACACCACAGTGGTGGACCAGGATATAACTAACCCGGCCATCACACCACCACTGGTGGACCAAGTGATATAACAAACCGGCCATCAACACCACACTGGTGGGCAGTGATATAACAAACCCGGGCCATCAACACCACACTGGTGGACAGTGATATAACAAACCGGCCATCAACACCACACTGGTGGACTAGTGATATAACAAACCCGGCCAATCAAGACCACCAGCTGGTTGGACCAGTGATATAACAAACCCGGCCATCATAACAACAACACTGGTGGACCAGTGATTATAAACAAACCAAGGCGCATCAACACCACCACTGGTGGGGACCAGTGATATACTAACCCGGCATCAACACCACACTGGTGGGCAGTGATATAAGAAACCGGCATCCACACCACACTGGTGGACCAGTGGATATAAGAAACCCGGCCATCAAGACCACATGGTGGACCAGGTATAAAAAACAAACCCGGACATCAAAACAACACTGCTGGGACCAGTGATATAAACAAACCAGGCCCATCATCACCACACTGGTGGCACCATTGATATAACAATCCCCGGCCATCAACACAAACACTGGTGGGCCAGTGAATATAAAACAAAAACTCAGCCATTTCACCACGACACTGGTGGACACGTGATATAACAAACCGCGCTATCAAGACCACACTGGTGGACAGTGAGTGAATAAACAAACCCGGCCATCAACACCACACTGGTGGACCTGTGACTATAACAAAACCCGGCCCATCAAGACCACACTGGATGGACTAGTGATTATAACAAACCTGGCCTATCAACACCACACTGGTGGACCAGTGATATAAACAAAACCCGGCCATCAACAAACATTACTGGGTGGGCAGTGATATAACAACCCGGCCACCAACACCACATGGTGGGCCCAGTGATATAACAAACCCGGCCATCAACACCACACTGTGGACCAGTATATAGAAACCCGGCCATCAAACCACACTGGTGGACTAGTGATATAACACAACCCCGGCCATCAAGACCACATGGTGGACAGTGATATAACAAACCTGGCCATCAACTCACCACGGATGGTACCAGTGATATAACTGAACCCGGCCATCAACACCCCACAAACTGTTGTGGACCAGTGACATAAACCGGCCATCAACACCACACTGGTGGACCAGTGGACATAACAAAAACCGGCCATCAAGACCACACTGGTGGACCAGTGATATTAACAAACCTGGGCATAAAACCACACTGGTGGACAGTGATATAAACAACCCGGCCACTTAACACCACGCTGGTGACTTAGTGATTTAACAAACCCGCATCAACACCACACTGGTGGGACCCGTGGATATAACAAACCCGGGCCATCAAACTCCACACTGGTGGACCAAGAGTATACAAACCCGGCCATCAACACCACACTGGTGGGACAGTGATATAACAAACCGGCCATCAACACCACTCTGGTGGACCAGTGATATAACAAAACCCGACCATCAACCCACGCTGGTGGACCAGTGATATAACAAACCCGGCCATCAACACCACGCTGGTGGACCAGTGATATAACAAAACCCGGCCCATCATCTCCACACTGGTGGATTAGTGATTATAACCAAAAACCCGGCCATCAACACCAACTTGTGGACTAGTGATTATAACTAACCGGCCATCAACACCTCACACTGGGTCGACCAGTGATAATAACAAAACCCGGCCATCAAGACCACACTGGTGGACTGTTATATAACAAACCCCGGCCATCAACACCACACTGGTGGGCCAGTGATTATAAACAAACCGGCATCAAAACCACATGGTGGACCAGTGATATAACAAACACGGGCATCAAGACAAACGGTGGACTAGTGATTCATAACAACCGGCCATCAAGACCACACTGGTGGACAGTGATTATAACAAACACGGCCATCAACACTCACACTGGTGGACTAGTAATCTGACAAACACGGCCATCTTCACACCACGCTGGTGGCTTAGTATATAACAACCACAGCCATCCAGGACAAACTGGTGGCCAGCGATTTTTAAAACAACCCGGCCATCAACACCGCACTTATCCATCTCCTTTCCAGCTACCCAAGTTTTTAGACTTATTAACCCATCGGTACAACATCAGATGCAGCATTCTTCCACCTGACCTCAGCCGGGACTATAAATACTCGCGTTCATTCCACCCCAGGTAGTTCTGTTTGTGACTTGAAAAGCCCACTGTGTGGGCGAAACGTTAGTCATTAAAGGATCACATTATACTGCATTTGTGTTTATATTGCCACCACCACTGGGGACCAGTTGATATAACAAACCCAGCCATCAACCCACACTGGTGACCAGTGATATAACAAACCCAGCCATCAACCACCACTCTGGTGTGGACCAGGTGATATAACAAACCCGGCCTCCAGACCCACACTGGTGGACCAGCGATAAACCAAACCCGGCCATCAACCACCGCACTGGTGGACCAGCGATTAAAACAAAACCGGCCTCAACACCACACTGGTGGACCAGTGATATAACAAACCCGGCCATCAAACACCACACTGGTGGACCAGTGATATAACAAACCCGCCATCAAAACACCACACTGGTGGGACCAGTGATATAAACCCCGGCCATCATCACACATGGTTTACCAGTGATATAACAAACCCGGCCATCCAAAACCACACTGGTGGACCAGTGATATAAACAAAATCCGGCCATCAACACACACTGTTGGACCAGGTGATATAACAAACCGGCCATAACACCACACTGGTGGACTAGTGATATATAACAAACCCGGCCATCAAACACCACATGTTGGAACCTCAGTGATATAACAAACCGGCCATCAACTCACCACATGGTGGACCAGTGTTATAACAAACCCGGCCATAAACACCACACTGGTGGGACTAGTGACAACAATCCCGGCCCTCAACACCACACTGGATGGACAGTGATTAACAAACCCGGCCATCCAGACTACACTGGGTGGACCAGCAATAAAAACAAACCCGGCCATCAACCGCACTGGTGGACCAGTTGATATAACAAACCCGATCACCACCACACTGGTGGACAGTGATTAACAAAACCCGGCCTCAATCAAACATGGTCTGGACCAGTGATATAACAACCCCGGCCATCATCACCACACTGGTGGACAGTGCTATAACAAACCGGCCATCAAAACCACACTGGTGGACCAGTGATATAACAAACCCGGCCATCAACACAACACTGGTGGACCAGTGTATAACAAAAACCTGGCCATCAAACACCACGCTGGTGGACCAGTGATATAACAACCCGGCCATCAAACACCAACACTGGTGGACCATGATATAACAAACCCGGCCATCAACACCACACTGGTGGACCAGTGATATAACAACCCCGGGCCATCATCACCACAATGGTGACTAGTGATATAACAACCCGGTATCAACACCACACTGGTGGGACCTCAGTGATATAACAAACCCGGCCATCAACACCACACTGGTGGACCAGTGATTATAACAAAACCGGCCATGAACACCACACTGGTGGACCGTGTGCCATAAACCAAACCCGGCCATAACCACCACATGGTGGACCAGATGATATAACAAACCGGCCATCAACCACCACACTGGTGGACTAGTGATATAACAAAACCGGCCATGAAACACACTGGTGGAGTCTAGTGATATAACAAAACCGGCCATCAACACCCATATGGTGAACCAGTGATATAACAAAACCCGGCCATCAACGCCACACTGGTGGACTAGTGATATGACAAACCTTGCCTTCAAGGACCACACTGTTGGACCAGTGATATAACAAACCCGGCCTCATCAAGACACCTGGCTGGACAGTTGATATGCAAACCCGGCCATCACACAAGACCACAACATAGTGAACCAGTGATATAACAACCCGGCATCAAACACCACACTGGTGGACCAGTGATATAACAAACCCGGCTTCAAACACCACACTGAGGGCTGGACCAGTTGATATAAACAAACCCGGCCATCAAGGACCACACTGGTGGACAAGTGAATCTGACAACCCGGCCACTCAACAACCACACTGGTGGCCACAGTGAATAACAAACACGGGCTATCAACACCACCACTGGTGGACCAGTGATATAACAAACCGGCCATTCAACACCACACTGGTGGACTAGTGATATAACAAACCCGGCCCATCAACACCACACTGGTGACTGTGGATATAACAAACCCGGGCCTCAACACCATATGGTCGACAGTGATATAACAAACCCGGCCATCAACACACACTGGTGGACTAGTGATATGACAAACCCGGCCATCAAGACACACTGGTGGACCAGTGATATAACAAAACCCGGCCATCAAGACACACTGGTGGACCGTGATATGACAAACCCGGCCATCAAGACCACACTGGTTGGACAGTGATATAACAAACCCGGCCATCAACACCACACTGGTGGACCATGATATAAACAAACCTGCATCAACACCACACTGGTGGACAGTGATATAACAAACCGGGCTCTATGAACACCACACTGGTGGACAGTGTGATATAACACAACCCGGACATCAACACCTTACTGGTTGACCAGTGATATAACTAACCCGGGCATCAACACACCACACACTGGTGGACCAGTGATATAACAAACCCGGCCATCAAACACATCATGGTGGGACCAGTGATATAACACACCAGGCCATCAAACACCACACTGGGGCCAGTGATATAACAAACCCTGCCATCAACACAAACACTGGTTGGACAGTGACATAAACACCACCCAGGGCATCAACACCACACTGGTGGACCTGTTGATTATAACAAACCCGGCCATCAACACCACACTGGTGGACCAGTGATATAACAAACCTGGGCCTCAACACCAAATGGTGGACCAGTGATATAACAAACCGGCCATCAACACCACACTGGTGGACCCGTGATATGACAAACCCGGCCATTCAACAACCACACTGGTGGACAGTGATTAAACCAAACCCAGGCCATCAACCCATCCAACACATGGTGGACCAGTGATATAACAAACCCGGGCAATCAACACCACACCTGGTGGACTAGTGATATAACAAACCGCCATCAGACACCACACTGGTGGACTAGTGATATAACAAACCGGCCATCAACACCATACTGTGAACCAGTGATATAACAAAACCCGGCATCAACACACATGGTGGACTAGTGATATAACAAACCGGGCCATTCAGACCACACTGGTGGACCAGTGATATAACAAACCGGCTATCAAGACCACACTGGTGGACAGTGATATGACAAACCCGGCCATCAACACCACACTGGTGACAGTGAATAACAAACCCGGCCATCAAACAGCCACAATCGGTGGAAGTGATCTAACAAAAAAACCCGGCCATCAACACCACACTGGTGGACCAGTGATATAACAAAACCCGGCCATCAGACCACACTGGTTGACAGTGATATGACAAACCCGGCCATCAAACACTCATGGATGGACCATTGATATAACAAACCCGGCCATCAACACCACACTGGTGGGACCATTGATATATAACAAACCGGCCATCAGACCCACTTGGACCAGTTGATATGACAACCCGGCCAATCAATACCACACTGGTGGACCTGTGATATAACAAACCCGGCCATCAACACCATATGGTTGGACCAGTGATATAACTAACCCGGCCATCACACACACTGGTGGACCAGTGATATAACAAACCCGGCCATCACACACCACTGGTGGATCAGTGAGAACTGATAACAACCCGGCCATCAAACCACACACTGGTGGACAGTGATGTACACAAAATCCAGGCCATCAACACCACCACTGGTGAACCGTGATATAAACAAACCCAGGCCAGCAACACCACCACTGGTGGACCAGTGATACTGTAACAAACCCGGCCATCAACACCCACTGGTTGGCGCTGTGATATAACAAACCCGGCCATCAACACACACTGGTGGAACCAGTGATATAACAAACCCGGCCATCAACACCACATGGTGGACCAGTGATATAAACAAAAACCCGGCCATCAACACCACACTGGTAGGCTAGTGTGATATAACCAACCCGGCCATCAACACCACACTGGTTGGCAGTGATATAACAAACCCGGCCATCAACACCACACTGGGTGGGACATTGATAGTAACAAACCCGGCCATCAACACCACATGGTGGACATTGTATAACAACCGGCCATCAACACACACTTGGAGGACAATGATATAACAAACCCGGCCATCAACACCACACTGGTGGACCAGTGATATAACAACCCGGACCATCAACACCACTATTGTGGGACCAGTGATATAACAACCGGCCATCAAGACAACCCCCCTATCTGGGTGGACAATGATTATACATAACCGGCCAATCAATACAAACACTGGTGGACCAGTGATATGACAAACCCTGCATCAACACCACATGTGGACAGTGAGATAACAAACCGGCATCAACACCACACTGGTGGACCAGTGATATAACAAAACCCGGGCCATCAACACCACACTGGTGGACTAGTGATTATGACAAACCCCGGCCCATCAACACCACGTTGTGAACCAGTGATGTAACAACCCGGCCATCAACACCACATGGTGGACCAGTGATATGACAAACCGGCCATCAACACCAACACCATGGTGGACCGTGATATAACAACCGGCCATCAACACCACAAATGGTGGGGACTAGTGATATAACAAACCCGTCCATCAACAACCCACACTGGTGGACCAGTGATATAACAAACCGGCCATCAACACCACACTGGTGGACCAGTGTATATAAACAAACCCGGCCATCAACACCACACTGGTGGACCAGTGTGTAACGAACCCGGCCATCAAGACACCTGGTGGACAGTGATGTAACAAACCCGGCAATCAACACCACACTGGTGGACCAGTGATATAACAACCCCGGCCATCAACATCACACTGGTGGGACCAGTGAATATCAAACCCGGCCACAAGACCACACTGGGTGGACCAGGTGATTTAACAAACCCGGCATCAACAACCACACTGGTGACAGTGATATAACCAAAACACGGCCATCAACACCACATGGTGGACCAGTGATATAACAAACCCTGCCATCAACACCACACTGGTGGGCCAGTGATATATCAAACCGGCATTCAACACCACACTGGTGGACCAGTGATATAACAAACCCGGCATCAAAAACACCACACTGGTGGACCAGTGAATATAACAAACCCGGCCATCAACACCACAACTGGTGGACCAGTGACAAACGGAACCGGCATTATAAGACCACACTGCGTTGACCAGTGATATACAGACCCGGCCATCACAACCAACAAACCCTGGTGGACCAGTGATGTAAACAAACCAGTCCATCAACACACACTGATGGACCAGTGATATAAACAAACCCGGGGCATCAAACACCACAATGATTGACCAGTGATATAACAAACCGCCATCAACACCACACTGGTGGACCAGTGATATAACAAAACCCGGCCATAAGTCACATGGTGGACTAGTGATATAACAAAACCCTGCCATCGGAGACCACACTGAGTGGACCAGTGTATAACAAACCGGCCATTAAAGGACACACACTGGTGGACTAGTGATATAACAAACCCTGCCATCGAGGAACACACTGGTGGACTGTGATATAATAAACCCCGGCCATCAGCCACACTGGTGGTATCATTTTATAAAACCAATGAGACCACAGTGGTGGATCATTTATGTAAGAAACCTGGTCATCTAAACCTCACTGTGGACCAGTTATATAGCAGATCAGGTCAACAATACCACACTGATGGACCAATTATATAGCAGACCTGGTCATAAAGACCACACTGGTGGACCACTTACAGGCTTATGACCATGCTGGGTATAAAACCTTCAAATCCTACTCACCATGCCTGTCTCATCCAAATATAAATGACCCAGATATATTTGTATTGAAGCCTGTAACTAAACGCTTCAAGTATTAAAAATATATATTTTTAAATTATGAAAGTTTTGTGCTCCTGCGGGCCACTGGAAGCAACACCCTGTTTGATCAAGCAGTCGGGTAGTATGGTTTCGAGTCAGGCTGCGAGGACGGGAAAAAACCCTCGCCCCATGAGTCTGTGACCCCTGGAGAAAGTTTTTTACATTTATTTCGCCAGTTTTTTGCCATCAACTGTGATTTTCACGTTTCCCTTTAACACTGTAGGTTTTTCTAACGCTTTGAGGAGCGTGATGTTTTTCGTGTCCGGGGAGAAATACATGTTGATGTTATTCGTTTTTAGTTTTTTCTATATTAAATAGGGTTAAATTTGGGTTAGGTTAACATACCCAAAAATACCTGGGATAACAAATTTTTTTTGTCTCTATTAGCTAAGGAATCCCCGCATGCTGACGGTGAACAACTGATTTTCATCAGGAGGCAAAATTTGCGGAGTTGCTGGGGGACGAGCGAGAGGGTTCATATGGTAAGTAACCCTTGTTGGTAACTACCTTAAACACCACTCATTCCCTCACAGTTGCTGAAGACCGAAACAAGTTGCACAACGAGTTTTTATTGAGACGTTCCCCTTTGGTAGAAATTTAACAACCCCTAACTGACAAAGTTGTACGAAGGATATATACACCGTTGAATGTTTTTTCTAGGAACATTGCGCGAGTTTTTTAATTCCATTTTGGGATTAAAGTGTCCTTTATAGGTAAATGTAAGTGAAGGTGGCCCGACTCACCATGCTTACAAGTGAAATGTGGCCTGACTCACCATCGCTCATACAATGACAGGTGGCCTGACCACCATGCATCATACGTGACAGGGGCCTGAACCCCCACGATCATAAAGTTTAAAGGGGGCCTCTCCCCACGCATCTACAAGTGCAGGTGGGCCCGACTCACCCTCGCATCATAAAGTGAAAGGGCTGGGCTCCCATCGTTCATACAGTGACAGGTGGGCCTGACTCACCATCGATATACAAGTGACAGGTGGCCTGACTCCCATGCATCATACAAGTGACGGGTTTGCCTGACTCACCATGCATATCAAGTGACAGGGGGCCCGTCACCAGCTCAAAAATTTCAAGGGGCCCTGACCATCGCACATACAAGTGAAGGGGGGCTTGACTCACCATCGATTACAAGGACAGGGGGGCCTGACCCCACGATCAAAAATGAGGGGTTTGCCTGACCCCCATCGCATCAACAAGTGACATGGGGGCCTGTTTTTCCCCACGTCAACAAGGGGCAGGTTGCCGACCCCCATCGCATCATACAAGTGACAGGTTCCTGACCCCCACGCATCAACAAGTGAAGGTGGCCTGATTCCCCAGATCATACAAGTGACGGGGTGGCCGATCACCACGCATCTTAAATGACAGGGGGCCACTCCCAGCGCATCATACAATGACAGGTGGCCTGACTCACCAGCGCATCATAAAAATGACAGGTGGCCTGATACCTGCTCAAAAAAGGGCCCCGGGGGGCCTGACCACCATCGCATCATAAAAGTGACGGGTGGCCTGACTCCCCAAACGCATCATCAAGTGACATTTTGCGATTCCCATCTTTCATACAATGACAGGTTGCCTGACTCACCACATCATAAAAAGGAAGGTGGCCTGACTGCCAGCATCATACGGACAGGTTGCCTGACTCACCATGCATAAAAGTGCAGGGGCCGACTACCACCGCACATCAAGTGACAGGTTGCCTATTCACCATCGCATCATACAAGTGACAGGTGGCCTGTTCACCATCGCACAAACAATGCAGGTGGCCTGACTACCATCGCATAAACAATGCGGGTGGCTGACTACCATCGCATCATAAAAGTGACAGGTGGCCTGACTACCATCGCATCATCAAGTGACGGGTTTGCCTGCTCCCACGTTTATAAAAGTACAGGACCCTGACTCACCATCGCTTCATCAATGAAAGGTCCCTGACTCACCACCCGCATATACAAGTGACGGGTGGCTTGACTCACCATCGCTATCAAGGAAGGTCCCTGATTCACCTGCTCATACAAGGACGGGGGCCTAACTCAACGCATCATACAAGTGACAGGTGGCCTGACTCACCATGCATCATGCAAGTAAAGGGGCCCTGATCCCATGCATCATACAAGTTACAGGGGGCCCTACTCCCATCGCAATAAAGTTACAGGTGGCCTGACTCCCATCGCAATAAAATTACAGGGGGCCCGGATCACCATCGCATCAAAAGTGACGTTTGTGATTCACCTTTTCGCATAAACAAGGACGGTTCCCTGACTCACCATCGCTCATACAAGTACGGGGTGGCCGCTCCCATCGCCATACAAGTACGGTGGCCTATCCCCATGCATCAAAAAGGCGGGGGCCTGAACCATGCTCATAAAAGTGACAGGGGGCCCTGCTCACCATGCATCATAAAAAGTGACAGGGGGCCCTGACACCAGCATCAAAAAAGTGAAGGGGGCCCTGACTCCCCATGCATCATACAAGTGACAGGGGGCCGGGGGGGGGGGGGGGGGGCTCCCGCACTACAAGTGACGTGGCCTGACTCACCACGCATCATGCAAGTAAAAATGGCAGACCCCCATCGATCATAAAGGGGGTGGCCAGACTCCCATCGCATCTTTAAAAGGACGGGGGGGGCCCACTCACCATCGCATATACAAGTGACAGGTGGCCTGACTCACCATCGACATCAAGTGACAGGTGGCCTGACTCACCACGACTCGTCAAGTCGAAGACTTGGAAAAATTAATTAGCCAAAAACAAAACAGCAAAACGTTATACTATAAACATTTATTGAGGAACCTGCGTCATGGCTTTAACATAGTCATCACTGTGTCTCTGTGATCCACCTCACGTTGTGTTGAGGATCATTGTGATCCACCTCACGTTGTGTTGAGGATCATTGTGATCCACCTCACGTTGTGTTGAGGATCATTGTGATCCACCAAGTTGTGTTGAGGATCATTGTGACCCACCACGTTGTGTTGAGGATCATTGTGATCCACCTCACGTTGTGTTGAGGATCATTGTGTTCCACCTCACGTTGTGTTGAGGATCATTGTGTTCCACCTCACGTTGCGTTGAGGATCATTGTGATCCACCTCACGTTCTGTTGAGGATCATTGTGATCCACCTCACGTTGTGTTGAGGATCATTGTGATCCACCTCACGTTGTGTTGAGGATCATTGTGTATCATGTGGGAGTTCGATACGTGGATTAGGTAAGAAATACTCACGTAGGCCGTTATTACGTATAATTGCTGTTATGTGGAGAGAGCCCGCAGCCGTTACCTTGCCTCCTTGGTCACACCCGTAATACTGACTAGCCGGCTGCCCAGTACCCAGTGAGGGGTCTTTTGAAATAGTGTCAGTTCAGCGCAATAGACCGTGACTCAGGCAGAGTCGGTTGGTCGTTGAGTCAACGGACACTGGTTACTGGTAACTGGTTACTACTGAGACTGGTAACTGGTTACTACTACTGAGAGCTCGGCGACGCTAACGTATGTCGTCCCGACATACAACTAATACAAACTAGAGATGGCAGGTATACGCTTGGGCTGATTCTATAAAATGTCAAGTACACCAACATTAAAACATTATATATACATAAGTGAAACTTTTGGAAATGAAAGCTTACGTAACTGAAACTGTAATGCAATACAAGGTATACTATAGTACAACTTAAAACTCAACAAATGAACAACGAATCAACGTTGAGTTTACAAGTGGATAAAAAAAAATTTTGATCAAACGATCTGTATTCGTGTGATCTACGGATTCGGGAGGAAGGAATATTACAAAGAAAGAGTGTTTAACGGGAAAGGCAGATTCGGTGCACGCAATTTCTAGACGTTAACTCTCAGAATGCGGAGAGAACATAAACACAAAAAAAAAATTCTTGATACTGATAAGTTGATACTGTAATTATTCATCTATACGGTTATTTACATTTAACCCAACTCTGCTAGGGTAAGATTGGCATATGCAGAAGGGGTTGTCATCTTGGGAGGATCAAACTCTGTAGCATTGGCTAATCATGCTGTATTTGAGGCAAATCTGAATTGGAAGTTACAAATGATACTTGAGGATTTCTCAATACCTGTCGTGTACGTAGGGAATAACGACATTCAGGTTGATCGTCTGACTGGTATCAAGGGAAGAGAGTCCCGGATCAGGAGGATTGTCAGAGTCTGTCACATTAGTCTGGGTTGGAACTCATTATCATCACATACTAACTTCATATGATCCAAATGCGATTCTTTATACAGACCAGTACTAATCTCTCAAACCCTATACTTATTACCAGTGATATGTTCAACTACCGATAAGGACCACAAACTTTGATCAAGCTTTGGCATTGCGGACGTTTTTTTAAAGTTAATCGCTAACTCTGAACCTACTTGATTTTGGATGGCTTTACTCGAGTGTTTGCGACTCTTGTAATTCTGCTTTTGATTTATGAAGTGTTTCATGGATTCTTCTAAAAACACTTTGAGCTAAGCTGGTACGAGTTGCAAAGAAATCATAGGGTTTTTAATTTAGTTTTGGATTAGAATATAACAACTCATAAGGCAAACGTTTATCTACACCATAAAATGCATAATGTGGAGTTACCTTAGAAACATTGTAAGCAGAATTTATAGCACACGACATCGGGTATACTTTCATCCCAAGTTTCACTGTTGGGATTGATAGTGGCTCTCAAGACATCAAGTACTTTTTATTGGTTCGTTCCGCTAACCATTGCTGGCAGGATGAGGGGAACAAGGTGGATTTAGAGATCTTGTACAAGGTACAAAAAATTTTCAAGAATTCATTACAGAATTAAACCTCATTTTTCTGTTCTAGGGACTTAGGGTGGTATCCCTGCAGATAATGCGTTCTTTAAACGCTTTAGCTACTGTCTCGGCAGTTTATCTGCAATAGGAACTAACTCGCAATATCTGGTGAAATGGTCTACCATAACACACAGATGTTTGTTACCTTGGAGGGAACATTGGAAATTAGTTAAAAAATCTAGCGCAACTCTTTCCCCAAGTTCGCTAGTGGGTGGATACACTTGGATTGGATTAGGACCATTAGCATTGCCTTTATGTTGCATGCAGCACTACATTTCTTACATATCAGAAATATCAGTTGCCATACGAGGCCAAAAGTATTTTCAATCTGGCTTGTTTTACTGAACGATCCATACCGGGGTGTGCAACACCTGGTACATCGTGAACTAGCGAAAGGCTACTTTCCCTTTGGGGACTGTGGAATTACTAACTGGTATACTCTTCTGCTAGAGTACCCAACTCGGCTGTTCGATAACAGTAATTCTTGGTTCATGACAAAGTCCTGATGGGTGCTGGTGGCTTCACATTCAGAATAAGATCTTCCTGGGAGGAATGAATCACACCAGACCACATGGGATCTGTTCGTTGAGCATTTTTTACATCTTCAGCACTAAATGGAGGGTCTGCATTACATACTAAAAATGTCGCAATAAGGCATCTGCGACTACATTTGGACTTGCCAGGTAAATGCTAAAAGGTGGGATTGAACTCTTGGATAGTCAAAGTCCATCTAGCTAAACCTTCCAGTAGGTTGTTTGTTCTGGAAAAAGGGATCAGTTGGAGCAGATCTGTCAAGACATAAAACGAGAGTACTGAAAAATAATGTCTCGGAAGTGTTTTTAAAGACCAACTATTGTAAAGCTTCTTGCTCAGTTACTGTTAATTACGTTCAGCCTTGTAAGGACTCGGTAGCAAATGCAACTGCGTTGTACTTGCCTCGGTCTTTGAGCTAGTACGGCACCTATGCCAATTGAACTAGCATCAGTTTGTCAGATAGAAAGGCTTAGAAAAATCGGGAAATTTTCAAAATTGGAGCAGTGTTGCTTTTCTTTTAGAGTTTGGAATGCTCTTTCTTGAGGAAGGTCCAAAAAAAGGAGCATCTTTCTTAAGCAACTCAGTTAGAGGACAGCTAGGAAGAAAAATTGGCAATGAAAGGGATCAAATAAAAACCTGCTAAGCCCACAAAGGATCTTACGCATCAGCAGTTTTGGGAGTTGGAAAATTTTAGTACTGCAGTTACTTTACTTTGGTCAGTCGTAACCCCCTAGGAGTGATTACGTGACCAAGAAAACTTAATTTCTGATCTGAAATTGACATTTTGCCCAGTTGATCTTTAAATTGGCTTCTTCAAGCTTACCAAGTACTACTTTCAAGCCCTTTTCAGTGTGTATCCACGTCTTTAGACTGACGATTACGTCATCTAAGTACACCATAAGTGCATTACCTATGAGCCCTCAAAAAGATATTAGTCATGACCCTCGAGAACGTGATAGGGGAAGATCGTAATCCAAATGCCTTTACGGAGAAGGGGATAATGACCTGTAGGAGTGGAGAATGCGTTAGCTCTTGGCTGTCCTCGTGAAGAGGGCTTCCCAAAAACCCCTTGTAACAATCTAGGGTTGAAAGCTTTGTTATCTCCGATTTACGTAAAAAAATCACCCAGTACAGGGAGTGGAAAGCGATCTGGAAGGTTTTCGCTTTTAACTTCCTAAAGTCAATTACTGGACGCAAGTACCATCCTTCTTAGGTACTAGTATCAAGGGTGCATTCCAAGGGGAATTGCTAGGTGCAATAACTCCATCTCAAGCATTTGATTGATCAATTCTTCTGCGACAGCAATTTGTGAATGAGGCATTCTGTACGCAGGTATGTAGATAGGTTAGTACCAGGTTCAAGTGGAATACGATGGGACAATAGTTCGTTATCCCCATCTTCTCACCGGGTTTAAAGCAATGGCTTTACGACGTTTGTTCAACAGAGTCAACAAACGCTTGACTTCATCTGGGAAGTCGTGGGAGCTAAGTCTTTTCCTCACTGGTGGAACAGATTGTTTCCAGTGAAGTGGACGAGGTCTCCCGGCAGAAATAGCACCGACCCATGGTCGGGTGACAACTCATCCTTTTCCTGAACAGGGTAAGGATAGTGAACAGGTCAACAAGATTGGTATTTGCTCTAAGGCGAACACTGTGACCAGAAGTTTTGGGCCCAGGTAGAAAGGATTTTAAACATCTCTTACAACATGTAAGGATGGTTCAACAAATAGACCTTTTCCCTTGCAGGAATCACTGTCAACTGGACGTTATCACCATCTGGAACATGGGAAACAACTACAGACACTTAGTGAGGCACTGCCGCAACAGAAACGTCTTTCTGCAGACGGCATGTGACATCAACAAGAGTGGCATTACTAGTTGCAAGTAATTTGGGTTTTTTCCGCCCAAGGCGTCCCTGTGGAGAAACTACTACTCGAATAGCAGGCATTGCAGGGTAGGTTGTGCATCAAGGCAATTGAGGTCTCGGACACTTGAGGCATCGGACTATCCTGCAAATCTGAGGTTAGGTGGAACACTGATGGGAGGGGGACAGAATTCCCATTGCCTGACGCTTGGGTACGCTACTGGAGAATGCATTAGCTTGTAAGGACTTAATCCGTACATCATACTCTGCAGCAGTATAAAAGATTTGATCCAAGCTGGTAACCCAAAATGGACGTCAAGTCGTCAATTTGTGCATGCCATCGAAAAGGGGGTCGAGCACAATGCGTAAGTTCGCATGGAGCAAACCAGTAGAAGGTCACAGGGAAAGTAATCTGGTCGACAACAAGGAAAGAAGCAGTGAAGTCTTACCTTGGATAAAAAAGGGTTGGGGAAGCCCGGACCTCGGACACGCAGGTGAGAACCAGTACTCACTAAGGGAGGCACAGGAGTCGGTTACGAGAAGGACATGTCGTAACTTCTTATCCTTAACAAACTAGACCTAATAATTTGACTTGCGCACCGAGTCCATGAACAAATGAACGGGCGCATTATAAACAGATGCTTCCACTATAGGGCCTATTGTTGCACTGGAAGTTATGTGCAAACAAAAGGTGGATTGTCATCAGAAAAAAACTTGTTCTACTCCCTCCCCAAAATCATTATGTCAGAGACTGTGAAGAAACATAAACGCAGGGTTGTCATTCTCGGGGCTGCTTAAGGCTTCAAAGGAATTGTGAATGGGGATGGTGTACTCATTATCACCTACTGTCACCATGGGACGGTTTTGACTGGGGCGCTCGAATTCCCGAGGGGAAGAACGAGCCTGGTTCTGGTTAGTTTGAGAATTGAAAGAATGGCCTGGTTCTGGTTATTTTGAAACCACGAGATCTGTTTCCTCTCGGTTTCTGCGGTTTGGGAACGACCACGGAAAGGCCTAGAGTACTAAAGGTTTTAGAGAGCATACACTCGATGTGTCATGTCCATGTATTCTAGATAAGTACAGAAAGGAAGATCTGAGTACTCATCATCAGTACGACGTCTCTTAGGGTAACTATCAGGCAATTAATTGCATATGCCCAGGGAAAACCCACAATTATAACAATTCCCCCGACTAGGTTACTGAAATGTACTATGAATTTACTACGATTGTATAACGACTTGTACAGGTTCTTGGTGATCTCTGAGATGGTTGACGACCACGATTGTCTCTGTGGCGCAAACAAGAGGTGGTGCAGACTGAGGCATATGTGTGAAATTATTTTAATACAAGGGAAGTACCCTGGGGGCATAAGGAACGGACATGATTTAGGGCTGTAAGTGGTTCCATCGTTACAGTTGGAGGTGACCCTCATAAGCACACACAGAAGCAGGGGCATTAGTTCTTTAATTGCTCCAAAGCTGCTATTTTAGCAATTGATTCTGTAAATGGTTTAGCCTCTTCAGGGAGAAAAAGATGATGATTGGACAGCATTGATAAATGATGATAAAAGTTTGTTAATCTAACAGCAAATGCACTCAAGTTCGTACTCTGGGTGTAGCATTCACTATTTCCCCTAAGACGACATATGGATCAGCTGTTTTTACTGGAACAAGGAAAGAACGAATCAGTCTCATATTGTGACCACTTAGTAAGATTCCTGAAGTCTCGCTATCAAGGAGATCAACAAAGTGAACAGCAGCAGGAGATCGATAAAAAGGGTTTTTTAGCAAGTCTGATAAGGCTTTCCTTTAAGGAGGACCTTCACCCAGGGCCATAGCAACGGACGAAGGCTGCAAACCATGCTTCAGACTATTACATGGCCATTGAATAAAGGTAACGCATCAAGGGAATCACGAGTATAACTATAATCTCGGTGTCTGGGTCGGTCTGTCAGTCGGTAAGGAAAATGTGAGGATGATGACAGGACCAGCAGTAGCCTGAGAGGTCTGAGTTGTCGACATTCACTAAAGTATCACTTGACGGTATGTGAGACATAATGGCAAAGTAGCACGAGAACAAATAAGGCAAAAATAATGAACAATAAAAATGATATAAAATTCTAGAATTGAAATGAAAAGATATACAACTAATTTTGCAGAAATAAAAAAAAAAATTAATGTCTAAGATACACTGCAAGAGGAAGGAAAACTCAATTTAAAGGACTTTTGACCAAGAAAAAAATTTACATTGAAATATACAAGTAAAAATAGTACTGGAGACTGAATTAAATGCACAATGAGCTGTCTTTACTCTTGCTAATAAAGAAATTAATTAATTAAATTTTTAAATCAATGTGAAAGTGTAAAATAAAATTATTAAATTGTTAACTGGGAATTTTAAGTATTTTCTAAGAATGCATAGACAAAATTAAAATATAATTCATAAAAATATCAATAAAAGAAAATAAGTCACTGCAGAACAAGTTCAACAAAATAATTCACTTCAGAACAAGGGCAACAAAATAAAATGTAGAAACAATCACTGCAGTAATAAAGTGTCACTGGGAAAACTCAGGTAAAATAATGAATTAAAATTATGAGAAAAAAAAAATAAACTGATTGGGAACACTTTACTCTTAATTGTAAATTAGACAAAAAAATTTACTCAAACAGAGTAAGAAAACACTTTACGTTAAAAGTAATTGAAATTACATCAAGAGTGAATTTGTTCAAGAAATATAAAAATATGAATAAAATAAAACAAAAGGGAAAAAAACAGGTAAAATTAACACTTACAGTGGCGGAGCACAAATTCTTAAAATATTCTTACAACAAAATCCTGCTGTGTGATTCAAAAAAATCTTGCTGTGATGATCGACAAAAATTTGCTGGCAAAAATAATGGTACACAGTCTGCGAAAAAATTAGAGGAATGAGACACTGCTGGCATACGAAAAAAAGACCCCAAAATAGAATAAATGGAAAATTCAGTATTTCTGGGGTGAAAAACACTGCATGAAAACAATGACAATTACTGGAGAATACAACGCTGAAAGAATACAATAAAAAAAATGAATCAACTTCACACAGGGTGACTGACTGGTACACTACACAATAATACTTTCTAGAGACAGGAGTAGCATAAGAAAAAACAGAATAAAATATAAGATAAGTGAAAACACTGAAAAATATTGTAAAAATTAACGAGTCAAAGAAATACTGCGTTTACACTGAAAACACAAGGTTTAGAGTACACAAGAAATTTACTATAAATGTCTCACACACGCAAATGTCTTTAAAAGCAAGAAAATTGTCCCCAAAAAATTTCACTGAGTCTGGAGTAGTAGACGGGATGACGAGTGATGAGGAGAAGGTTTTATCCTTTGGGCGGGTGGTGTTTCCTCCTCCACTCACACTGTTGTCGTGAAGAAATGTGCTTTCTAGGCGAACTCACATAACTGGCTTTATCGGGCACCAGCTCAATCTCTTGACCAATTATGTGAGCCAAAACAGTACTAGGCCGGTACAAGGTGCAAACAACACAGGTAGATGGGGGTGGCTGGGGGTGGTGGGAGAGAGAGTGGTGGTGGGAGAGAGTGGTGGGTGGGCGTGGGGCTCTGCCCCGCACCCCACTCACCCACGAAGGTGGCTTTAAACCCACTCTATGCCACAGGAATGGTGAAAACCACTCTTAGATCCAACAGGAGCACAAAGCGATATAGACAATACCTCAGAGGAACTTGGCTTTCTTCTTACTGCGTGGCTTACTTCTCTCTCCAGTGGTTAGAAGCTGGTTGGCTGATGGCTTTTCCCCATGAGAATGGCTGACTGGAAGACGTGTAACGATGCACAAAGCACGGAGGAGCAGTTGGATGACAGGAGACAGGCTGGATGTAGGCTGCTGGCGTTCACTTCCACAGTCTGGCTTACTGACTGGCCCTTTAAATTTCAAATCCGGGTCAACCCCTCGGAGATTGAAGCAATTAGCACACGAACTAAGCCAGGAAGCTTGAAACGGCTGCAACAGGCTTGCAGGCTGAAAGTTGTGAGGGGAGTCAGGCGGCTGGTGGCTGGAGGTGCGCGAGGGTAGTAGCTGGTGGCTGGAGGTTCACCTTTGACCCTGCCGCTACTCACACAGCCTTCTAACGCCTTGAATTACCCTTAAAAACGTAAATCCACGCTCCCACCGCTGCCACCATTTATCATGTGGGAGTTCGATACGTGGATTAGGTAAGAAATACTCACGTAGGCTGTTATTACGTATAATTGCTGTTATGTGGAGAGAGCCCGCAGCCGTTACCTTGCCTCCTTGGTCACACCCGTAATACTGACTAGCCGGCTGCCCAGTACCCAGTGAGGGGTCTTTTGAAATAGTGTCAGTTCAGCGCAATAGACCGTGACTCAGGCAGAGACGGTTGGTCGTTGAGTCAACGGACACTGGTTACTGGTAACTGGTTACTTCTGAGACTGGTAACTGGTTACTACTACTGAGATGTGTTCCACCTCACGTTGTGTTGAGGATCATTGTGTTCCACCTCACGTTGTGTTGAGGATCATTGTGATCCACCACACTGTGTTGAGGATCATTGTGATCCACCTAACTGCATTGAGGATCATTGTGATCCACCTCACTGTGTTAAGGAACATTGTGATCCACTTCACTGTGTTGAGGATCATTGTGATCACCTCACGTTGTGTTGAGGATCATTGTGATCCACCTCACGTTGTGTTGAGGATCATTGTGATCCACCTCACGTTGTGTTGAGGATCATTGTGATCCACCTCACGTTGGTTTGAGGATCATTGTGATCCATTCACGTTGTGTTGGGATCTTGTGTTCCACCCCACGTTGTGTTGAGGATCATTGTGCCACCCCACCCTTGTGTTTAGGATCATTGTGTTCCACCTCACGTTTGTGTTGAGGATCATTGTGTTCCACCTCAAGTTGTGTTTAGGATCATTGTGATCCGCCTCACGTATGTGTTGAAGATCGTTGTGATCCACCTCACGTTGTGTTGAGGGGCCATTGTGATCCCCTCACGTTGTGTTGAGGTCATTGTGTCCACCTCACGTTGTGTTTGGGGGTCATTGTGTTCCACCTCACGTTGTGTTGAGGATCATTGTGATCCACTTCACTGTGTTGAGGATCATTGTGATCCCCTCAATGTGTGTGTTGAGGAACACTGTGATCCACCTCACACTGTGAAGGGTCATTGTTGGGTCCACCTCACGTTGTGTTGAGGGGTCATTGTGATCCACCTCACGTTTTTGTTGAGGACATTGTAACCACCTCACGTTGTGTTTAGGTCATTGTGATCCACTCACGTTGGTTGAGGATCATTGTGATCCTCCCTCACGTTGTGTTGAGGATCATTTTGATCCCCCTCACGTTGTGTTGGGATTTATTGTGATCCACCTCACGTTATGTTGAGGATCATTGTGATCCACCTCACGTTGTGTTGAGGATCATTGTGATCCACCTCACGTTGTGTTGAGGGGTCATTGTGATGCACCTCACGTTGTATTGAGGTCATTGTGATGCACTCACGTTGTGTTGAGGATCATTGTGATCCACCTAACTGCATTGAGGATCATTGTGACCCACCTCACTATGTTAAGGACATTGTGATCCACCTCACTGTGTTGAGGGTCATTGTGATCCACCTACGTTGGGGTTGAGGATCATTGTGATCCACCTCACGTTGTGTTGAGGATCATTGTGATCCACCTCACGTTGTGTTGAGGATCATTGTGATCCACCTCACGTTGTGTTGAGGATCATTTGTGATCCACCTACGTTGTGTTGAGGATCATTGTGATCCACCTCACGTTGTGTTGAGGATCATTGTGTTCCACCCCACGTTGTGTTGAGGATCATTGTGTTTCCCCCTCACGTTGTGTTGAGGTCATTGTTGTTCCACCTCACGTTGTGTTGAGGATTTGTGATGCACCTCACGTTGTGTTGAGGATCATTGTGATCCCCCTCCCCGTTGTGTTGAGGATCATTGTGATGCACCTCACGTTGTGTTGAGGTCATTGTGATGCACCTCACGTTGTGTTGAGGATCATTGTGATCCACCACACTGTGTTTGGATAATTCAGATCCACCTCACGTTGTGTTGAGAATCATTGTGATCCACCTCACTGTGTTGGGATATTGGGATCCACCCCCGTTGTGTTGAGGATCTTGTGATCCACTCACGTGTGTGAGGTCATTGTGACCACCTCACGTTGTGTTGAGGATCATTGTGATCCACCTAACGTGGTTGAGGATCATGTGATCCACCCACGTTGTGTTGAGGATCATTGTGATCCCCCTCACGTTGTGTGAGGATCATTGTGTTTCCCCCTCACGTTGTGTTGAGGATCATTGTGTTCCCCCTCACGTTGGGGTTGAGGATCCCTTGTGTTCCCTCACGTTTTGTTGAGGATCATTGTGTTCCCCCTCACGTTGTTTTTGAGGATCATTGTGATGCACCTCACGTTGTGTTGAGGATTTATTGTGATCCACTCACGTTGTGTTGAGGATCATTGTGATCCAAATTCAAAGTTGTGTTGAGGATCATTGTGATCCACCTCTCGTTGTGTTGAGGATCATTGTGATCCACCTCACGTTGTGTTGAGGATTTATTGTGGTTACCCCCTACGTGTGTTGGGGGGATCATTGTGTTCCACCTCACGTTGGTTGAGGATCATTGGGGTTCCACCCACGTTGTGTTGAGGATCATTGTGTCCACCTCACGTTGTGTTTTGGGGTCATTGTGTTCCACCTCACGTTGTGTTGAGGATCTTGTGATGCACCCCACGTTGTTGTGAGGATCATTGTGATGCACCTCACGTTGTGTTGAGGATCATTGTGATGCACCTCCGTTGTGTTGAGGATTCATTGTGATCACCACACTGTGTTTTAGGATAATTCAGGATCCACCTCACGTTGTGTTGAGAATCATTTTTGATCCACCACACTGTGTTTAGGATAATTCAGAGCCACCTCACGTTGTGCTGAGGATCATTGTGATCCACCTCATGTGTTGAGGATCATTGTGATCCACCTCACGCTGGTGCTGAGGATCATTGTGATGCACCTCACTGTGTTGAGATCATTGTGATCCACCTCACGCTGTGCTGAGGATCATTGTGATCCAACTCACTGTGTTGAGGATCATTGTGATCCACCTCACTGTGCTGAGGATCATTGTGATCCACCACACTGTGTTGAGGATCATTGTGATCCACCTCACTGTGCTGAGGATCATTGTGATCCACCACACTGTGTTGAGGATCGTGTGCATATTCCCATTTGCTCTCAGTTATCTTTGCATTTTCCAACGCCTTTCTCATCATCTGGAGGTTAACTTGAAGCTGATGAACAGCTCTGGATCTAAGAAAATGCAGCAACATTTCCATTTCCCAGGCGCTGTATGACCCTTGTTGTGTTAACATTTCTCCATGGTTGAAAAAAAAAATCCAACTCCTTTCCATCGAACTTCATATATCTGTTCATATTTCTCTTTCTTATTCTCGTACATTCATTCTTTGTCCTCTTTCAGCAACATTTAATCTTTCTCCTTTTTCGTTTCTCTCTCCTGCTGCTCTGTGTCCTCTTCCTTCAGTCTCCTTCTTCCCATGCTTCTGCTAGTCAGTGTTGAGGCGGCAGACAGGCAGGACGTCCCAGGGAGGCTCCATTTACAATACCAACAGTAACCCCGGGGGGCGTGAGTGGTCCAGAGGGAGGTATCGTCATCCACCCTCGTCCTTTCTCTACCATTTTTTTTCATTTGCATATTTTGGTGTGTGTGTGTGTGTGTGTGCGTGTGTGTATGTGTGTGTGTATGTATGTGTGTGTGTGCGCGTGCGAGTGCATGTGTGTGTGTGTGTGTGTGCTTGCGAGTGTGTGTGCGTGTGTGTGCGTGCGTGTGTGTGCGAGCGTGTGTGTGCGTGCGTGTGTGTGTGTGTGGGGTGTGTGTGTGTGTGTGTGTGTACACGTGTGTGTACGTGTGTAGTGTACTCGCCGAGCTGTCTTTGAGGAGGGGAGGATCGATTTCAGCTCCTGTTCCTCCTTCCTAGAACACTCTGATCTCTTGCACTGATTTCTGGCCTCTTGGGCCTTATGTATACTGTGTTCCTCCACCACTCTTTCACCCAAATCATTCCACTTAAACACCTTGAGACTAAAGAAATACTTCCTTACATTGCAGTGGATCATCCGCGTTTTCAACTTCCACCTGCTCCTTTCCCCTTGATCCTGGTCCTCTTAGTTTCAAACAGTGAGTCCCTCTCTGCCTTAACTGTACCCCTTGGGATTTTGTATATTGAAAATATATCTTCATATGTTCTTCCCCCCGCTATAATCGTCAAGTTCAGTGCAACTTGTAGACTCTCAGAATGCTTCATGAAGGCAGGCTTTTTTACGGGGCCTAAATATATCGTATATAATGTTTTTTAAAGGATTCTTTATTAAAGATGCTAAATGCTATTCAGTGGTTTGCTGATCATGCACTTGCCACTAAATATGTTTGTTTGTTTACGAGTGTATGATTGCCTATTGTAATTACCTATCTGTAATTATCTATTTGTAGATTTAAGATCTAAAGCTATCCTCAAAGTGTTTCTCTTCAGGAAATTTTCATCATAATCACTGTTTTAAACAGTTTGTAATTTTTGTAGTGCTTACTAAAATCCCCCTTTTAATTCATCCCCTCAGGAAGGTTCCTTGAAGTGGTGAGGCTCTTAAATTTAGAGAATTGTATCTGTGCTCCATTTCCCCGAATTAAAAGCCTGAATGCCTTCCATTTAAAACCCCCCCAGGCGCTGTATAATCCTGCGGGTTTAAGCGCTTCCCCTTGATTATAATAATAATAATAAAAAATCTTTTAATTC
Organism: Cherax quadricarinatus; assembly: GCF_026875155.1. NCBI lineage: Eukaryota > Metazoa > Arthropoda > Malacostraca > Decapoda > Parastacidae > Cherax > Cherax quadricarinatus. Next base: position 36,820,920 of record NC_069400.1, read on the forward strand.
ATTCTATGGTCTTCCTCTGGAAAAAAATTGTGTTTGGGGCTCCACTTTCAGAATGTCAGCTGTGGTCTCTTTTTTTACCTTTTTTTGCAGGTGCTGAAAACTTTCGTTGTTTTATGTCCTTATACTACCTTAAAATTTAGTTACGATGTCTTTTTTTTTCCCTCGTAGCAGACATCGTGTGAAATCGTAGAGTTCCCAGTTCAACATTAGCAATATTTTTTCAGCAATGGAAAACCATTTCGTAGCTCCTTTTTTGTAACATATCCATAATTTACTTTGCCGGGAGGGGGAAGGCTGTTGGCCACCATACATCTGTTGCATATTTCAATTTTGGCCTAATATCTATGTTTTAAAATTTTTATTTTGTAGTTTGCCAAGAATGAAATAACCGGGAAGGTTACGAGTGGAAACGTCTGGGAAGCTTTGTAAAAAAAATTTCGAAGCTTTTTAATTGTGCCTTAGAGGAATAACAAAAATACGGAGGGAATGGGGGAAAAATGGATGCGATAGAGCAGTGACAATGATTGTGGGTAGGGCAGGAAGAGAGGTGAAAAGAAGCTTTAAGGCAGACAAGAAGAAGGGTCCTAGGACATTGTATGAAGAGTAGAACTATATACAATAGATGAAGTAATGAGTTTCCCCCAGCCTTGGAGTTGGTGTGAAGAGCACCGTGTAGTGGGGCTCTTCACACCAACTCCAAAACTGAGGGACTGATTGCCTCATTTTTGTATAGAAGAAGGTAGAAAGAGTTGTGGGGTAGGCAAAAGAAACAGGCGAGAAAGATTTTAGGAGACCCCAACACTCTGGATATTTGACTACACTGATGAAGAGTTATGATCTCTTTTTCACTCTCCAGTATAAAGATTTCTTGATGTTGAACGATATTTGATCCAAGGAGTTTAAGCTGCCTTCCCCGATTACCTCTCATTATTCAGATACTGTTTGGACGCTATGGGTTGAATGTTTCTCCAGGAATATAATCTTTGGGAATGTGAAAAATTTTTTCCCCTCCGATAAAAAATTCAAAAAAATCAAAAACCCAAAAAAAAAAAAATGAAAAGGGGGTCAAATAAAATTTTTTAATTTTAAATTTAGCCTTTTTTAAATATTCCTAAAATTTAATTTTAAAACAAAAATTTAAAAGATTAATAAAAGCATAATAAAAATAATAGATATTCACCCCATAAGGTCAAGAAAAAAGACAAAATTTTTTATGACATTTTTCCCGTACACCGTAAAAAAATTTTTCAAAAAGTTAGAAGTTCAAGGTAAATCCTCGAAAAGGAAAACATCATACATTTTCCAAACAGTACATGGGTTGATAATAAACCTAAAATTAGACGCTTTTCACCCAAATCAAACTATTTTATTAAAGCTGATTAAAATTAGGGAAAATGTGGTATTACACAGTTTTCTGAAGTACCTACGCAGTAATCTCTTTTGGAATGTCTGGCTTTAAGTCAGAGTTCTGATGGCTGGGGGGATCCACTCCCCCTCGGAGCCCTTCCCAAAAGAAAAAAGGGATAAGGAAGAATAAAAGAAATAACTCATATTTTACGTGAAGGTACAGACACTTGGAAAGCAACATTTCAGAAGTGAACAACTACGCTGGGGAAATTTTACCAAAAAATTAGTGATCAAGACTTCAGTGATCAAAAAGAAAAAAAAAAATCGAGAACAAAAAAGTCATTTAAACGCCTGAAAGAAGAGTAGTGCTAACTGGACTGCAGGAGCAATTCCCCCCCCAGAAGCGAAATGGGAAAAAAAAAAATTGAAACCCCTAAAGAGTAGAGGAAATTGATTAGGTAAAATTTAAAGATTCCCCAACAGATGGCGCTTCTCAGGGGAAGGAAATATTACAACCATGCCCCCCCCCCCACCCCCCCCCAAACAACGCAAACAAAAAAATCTTCTCTATCTCTTATTTAAAGCAACGTGGGGTTTATCTTTTTCTTTTAAAAACTTTAAGGAACAAAGGAGCATCAGCTTTAAAAGTCTTTCCAAGTTTTTCCAGATCAACTTTTAAGTCTTAAACCCCCAAATTTTTAAAAAATTGATAAGCCTCCCTTTAAAGTCTTTCAGCCTAAACATTATTTTGTTTAACCTTAGTCTTAAAAGGGGTTTTACGGGGAACAACTTTAAAAAATTTAAGTTGGAAAAATTTTTAAAAAAGGAAAGGGTTTCTTGATTTTAAAAGGAGGGGCGGGAACTTTTTGAAGTGTTTTCCCCCTTTTTTTTAAAGTTGTTCCGGCATCAGCCTTTAAAGACTTTTCTTGCATCAACTATTAAAGTAATTCCAGTTCGCCTTAAAAAATCGTTCCAGCCTCAACCTTTAAAAAATTTTTCCGCTTTAACCTTTTAAAAATCGTTCCGCATCAACTTTAAAAAGGGGCGTTCCAAAATAACCTATTTTATAGATTCCCACCTCACTCTCAAAGTCGTTTTGCTTAAAACCTTGAAAGTCTTTTCCAACCATAATCACCAGCCGATGTATCCCCCACCTTCCCGTCTTGCAGTCTTCCCGCAGCTGGCTCGGGTGAGGTCGGGCAGGTAGTGATTGCCCCTTAAACATACCCCGCCCTGAATTTTAAATTATATTTTTATGCTAACTTAATACAAATCCCTAAAGATTAAAAACAATAATCCCTCTTGTATAAGTTTCTTTAAACGAAATTTAAGTGAAAATTTTTGTTTTTTTACTTTATTTCCCTCCAGAGTGTCGTCGTTACGGGGTGACTACAAATCATTTCGCCCAAAAGCGAGTCTTTGTTCCACGGGAAAAAAATAAAACCGGGGTTTAGATAATTTTTTTTCCTTTATTTTGTTTTTTTTTTTTTAAAAATTTTATTTTTAAAAAACCCTTTTTAAACCTGTTTTTTGGGACTGTATTGATTTGTAAATATATTTTTCGACACTACTGCATATGTGGTTGGTATTGTATCCCCCCTGGGCCATAATAATGACGCAGCTTGATAATAGTAACCCCGCCCAAAATTCTTTAAATTTCATTTTTGGTTTTTGGGTTAGGGATGAATTGTCTGAACCTGGTTTTTTGACTTTTTTGTTTTTCTCAAAAATTGCTCTCCTCTATCACCTTGATTTGAGAGCCCTTTTGCTTCCTATCCCTTGACTCTCCCTAGTAATACAGGGTGTCTTCACTGAGACAGAAGCAAATTTTCTTCCTGAGAGCGCATCCCATGTAAACCCCAACTAAACCCCCTTCGTTCCGTGGGGCTTCCGCCTTATTTGGGGTTATCAGTGACGAAAAGTTACAAAAACCCAGTTAGGCAGCGTTCCATTGAGATCCCCCTCGTACAGGTTCAATGTAGCTTCAAATTTCGGGAACAAAGATTAATGTTTTAGTTCTTTGACAGATATTTTTATCAAAATTTAAAAAAATCTTTAACTATTAGTTTTAATAAATTTTTTTAATTATTATTATTATTATTATTATTATTATTATTATATTATTATTATTATTATTATTATTATGATTGTTATTATTATTATTATTATTATGTTTTTTTTATTTATGTATAAAATACCCACTTAATTTTTTTTTTAAAAGTGAGACAGGCAGACAAATTCAACAAATCAAATTCCATTGCTGTATATCTAAACAATTCAGAGGTAGTTCCTCACCCCAGACCTTCCATCATAACCAAGTTGAACATGTACTATAGATTCATTCGTATCAGCTTAATACTGCGGGTAGAAATTGTTGTGGAATTGTGGAAGTGGACCAATCCTCTTTTACGTTGTCTCGAACCTGATTGTCGGATTTATCCTCCCTTTCCTTCGATCGAATCTGAACTTCGTCTATTCCTCCTGGCGCTGTATGACCCCTAAAGGTTTAGCGCTTCCGCCATAATGTAACTGTTATCCTTAAACCTAAAACAAATGCGTGTTACTGTTATCCTCATTATTTTCAGTATTATCATCATTATCATCACTCTCATCATTACCATCACTATTATCATCACCACCCTCATTCACATCATCACCCTCATCATTACCGTCACTATCATCACCATCACCCTTTTCATTACCAAACACCATCAGTGCCATCACCTTCATCATCGTTAACATCATCATTATGGTTTCCATCACCATCACAACATTCATCACCACTTTCATTATCACCTTCGTCATAACTATCGTCACCATCACCATAGTCCCAATCATCACTATCTTCATCGCTGTCACGTTCACTATCATCGCAATTATCATTATCATCATTATCAACACCATTGTCGCCATCACCGTCAAACATCTTCATCATCATTAATCACCATCTTCATCACCATCATTATAATCATTACCATCATCATCACCATCAACTTCTCATTACCATCATCACCATCTTAATTACCATCATTATCATCATGATTATCATCTTCACCATCATTACCATCACCATCTTAATTACCATCATGATTATCATCATGATTATCATCTTCACCATCATTACCATCATCATCATCATCATCATCAGGCTGGATGACGGACTCTCCTCAAGATTTCTCTCTCATTTTTCCATCAATCGACTGAATATTACCATTTATCTCTTTTCTTTTAACCTCGTAGAAAATAATGAAAGCTCTCCCATCTTAGTGCAGCATCCTTCTCGGTCATCTCGTAACATTCAGTGGTTTGTACGTCGGTTTCCGTGCGGCCGGCAGTAAATAGCCTGGTTGGTCAGGCCCTGATCCACAGCGAGGTTTTTTCTTGGACCGGGGCGGGGGGACGTTGACCCCCGCGCTCCAAGTATACTCCAGGTGTAGACGCAGTTACAAGTTCCTGCAGTATGTTAATACCATCAAATTATTGGAATAAGATGTATTCACAATTAAGGTTTTTAGTGAAGGAGACGTTTTACCACTGGTGGCTTTATCAGTTTTATTAGAACTGATAAATCCACCAGTGGCAAAACCTGTCTTGATTGTGTAAGTGTGTCGCATTTCCTGTAGCTCATTGGTATAACGATCGGCTCATAGGGGTGTACCGGGTTCGGTTCTCAGGGGTGAGATGTATGGAAAAGTTTCTATGCACCTACCCTTTTCATCTGAGCATTATATAGGTACAGACGTATAAGCCGACCAAAAGAGAGTTGCATCCTGGTATGATACCGGTAGTATAACTTATATAGGGCTGGGTTTTGAAACCCCCGTAGGCAGCAATAAACCAAATGATCACAGAAGTCCGTCATATCCTACATCAACGAGATCCACAAATCTCAAGTAAACTTATTCTCTCTCCTATGCTTACAACCAAGTTTCTTTGACTTTTTTTGTCATTCCGCTTGTCGACAATAATCAGTAACAGTAATACTTGATGGTGTCGAGGCTAGCACCCCTCATTCACGTAAACTGTTGCGTGAGAAAAGACTGTTTGTAGACTCTGTGTTTGGGGTGGGAGCACCCCAGAACAGCCTCAGGAATATAAACATTAGTAATGGATGCTGATAGGAAGACCAGAGTGTGCTGCGCTCTTGCATCATCTTGCTACCTCATCTTTAAACTATTCACCAAGAAAACTTACTCGTTCTTTGCCAAATTCGTGTTTTATAATATTTTGCATAAATAAGGGTTTACAACCATGTTTGTCGCCACCTCACGCTACTGCAGACTGTTTAAATAATACTGGGAGGTTGTTGCAACATCAGTCTCGCTACGTTTATTGTGATTCTGAGTGTGTCGTCCCTTTTGACACGCAGATCAACACTCCCTCTTTATGACAACAATTACTGTCAGTACTGTTGCACAGTGAAAAACATTTTCTCTCTCACAAAAGACAACACTTTCTCTTTGCGAAATGTAGAGAGGTATTTTGCATGTTATATATGTACTGTGACGGAACAAACTGCGCGTCTCTATATAAATCTGGCACACAGAGAGAGGGGATGGTGGTGCCGCCAGCACCAGGACGGCAGTGGCGGTTGCCGCCAGCAGCAGGACGGGAGTGGCGGTCCCGGCCAGCAGCAGGACGGGAGTGGCGGTGCCCCAGCAGCAGGACGGAGTGGCGGTGCCGCAGCAGCAGGACGGGAGTGGCGGTTGCCGCCAGCAGCAGGACGGGAGTGGCGGTGCCGCCAGCAGCAGGAGGGAGTGGCGGTGCCGCCAGCAGCAGGACGGGGTGGCGGTGCCGCCAGCAGCGGGGAGAATGGTGGGGTGTGATGGCTGGGGATTTATTTTTCACTTACGTGCTCTAACCTCCATGTTTGCTAATACTTTATTAAGAGGGTGTAATTACACATATGCGCACGTATTTATTCTATATATCTTTGGATTTTTCAGCCATCTGACCCTCTCAGGTGCCACTGTTGCTACAACTTTAATCAAATTTAATTGGGGATAGCAGGTAAAAAAAAATATAAACAGAAACTTAAACATTTCCTCAAGTGCTCTTTATTCTCTTCTCTGAGCTAATGGATCCCCTCACCACACTGGTCCATGGTACCTTGGCGAATATTTCGTCTGTTTCTGCAAATTTCTGAAATTATAAAAATCTCTCGTCGGTCGATGCATCCCGGGGGTGAGATGAAAAGCTGAAAGACACCTTCCTGAGGGCTGGCTGCCTTGGACCAAAACGTCTAGTCTTAGCTGGGTGCCAAGGTATTGGACCAGCGTGGTCATTTTGGTAGAGCACTGTGTTCCTTGTTCCATGGTTAGTGAGTTTGAGTCTCCTCGACCAATATATATAAAATATGCAAAAAAAACCACTCTGAAAGAATAGAGAAAATTCCAAGCGCTTTCGTGCTACTCACATTATCAGGAACTTGAATAATGTGAGTAGTCACGAAAGCGCTTGGAATTTCTCTATTCTTTTCAGAGTGTTTGTTTTGCATATTCTGATATCACCTGTTTACTGTGATCTTATTGCATATATATATAAAATATTATAAAATATTATATTATATATATATATATTAAATATATTTATATATATTATATATAAAAGAGAGAGAGAGAGAGAGAGAGAGCGAGAGAGAGAGAGCAGTTATAAAGGTAGACAAGGTAGACAAGAAAAGAGAGGCAAGAAGAGCAATATAAAACCCGACCACTTTAGCAAAGTTTTAAAAGAGTATTGTCCGTCACAAAGTGGCAAGTTTCTGTTGTCTATCAAGCATCTATACATCACTGTGACCTTCAGATTTGCCCCTTGATAACAGCAACAAAGACTTTGACTTGCACGTGACAAGATGGCAGCTTATCAGTCCCCATCAGCCACCACAAACATTTTCCCTTACAGCAGAATGTTCTACTAAAAAAAACTATAACGATATTTGACTACAAAAAAAAACGCAATGCCCGCAAAGTTCCCGGTGGACAAAAAACAAAAAAAAAAAAAAATTTTTTTTTGAGATTGAGCGATAAAAGATAATAACAAAAAAATGAGTCATTTATCAAAATGGAAAAAAAATTGTACACAGAAACTGTAATATTATTGAAGCGTTATAAAATTTTTCTTCCTGTAATTGAAAAAATGGAAACGTGTTTTTATCGTTTTTTTATAAAAAGTGTGACATTCTGACGGTAACAAGCAGGAGACATGTCCGGGACGGTAACAAGCAGGAACATGTCACGGGACGGTAACAAACAGGAGACATGTCACGGGACGGGAACAAGCAGGAGATATGTCACGGGACGGTAACAAAAGGAGACATGTCACGGACGGTAACAAGCAGGAGGGCATGTCACGGGACGGTAACAAGCAGGAGACTTCTCACGGGGGGGTAACAGCAGGAGACATGTCACGGGGCGGTAAACAAGCAGGAGACATGTCACGGGACGGTAACAAGCAGGAGACATGTCACGGGACGGTAACAAGCAGGAGACATGTCACGGGGCGGTAACAAGCAGGAACATGTCACGGGGGGGTAACAAGCAGGAGACCCTGTCACGGGGACGGTAACAAGCAGGAGACATGTCACGGGACGGTAACAAGCAGGAGACATGTCACGGGACGGTAACAAGCAGGAGACATGTCACGGGACGGTAACAAGCAGGAGACATGCCACGGGACGGTAACAAGCAGGAGACATGTCACGGGACGGTTAAAAAACAGGAACATGTCACGGGACGGTAACAAGCAGGAGACATGTCACGGGACGGTAACAAGCAGGAGACATGTCAGGGGACGGTAACAAGCAGGTGACATGTCACGGGGCGGTAACAAGCAGGAGACTTTTCAGGGGGGGGCGGTAACAAGCAGGAGACAAACCGGGGCAGTAACAACCAGGTGACTTTTCACGGGACAGCAACAAGCAGTGACTTGTCAAGGGACAGTAACAAGCAGGGGACTTGTCACGGGACAGTAACAAGCAGGTGACTTTTCACAGGACGGTAACAAGCAGGAGACATGTCACGGGGGGTTAACAAGCAAGGAAAAAGCCAAGGACAGAAAACGCAGGAGACATGTAAAGGGACAGTAACAAGCAGGAGACATGTTGCGGGACGGTAACAAGCAGCAGACAGGTCTCGAGACAGAAACAACCAAGCGATTTGTCACGCAACATTAGCAAGCAGGTGACTTGTCAAGGGACAGTAACAAACAGGTGACTTGTCACGGGACAGTAACAAGCAGGAGACATGTACGGGACAGAAACAAACAGGAGACATGTCACAGGATAGTAACAAGCAGGAGACATATCACGGGACAGTAACAAGCAGGAGACATGTCAGAGGACGGTAACAAGCAGGAGAGATGTCACGGGATAGTACAAGCATGTTACGGGACAGTAAAAAGCAGGAACATGTTACGGGACAGTAAAAGCAGGAGACATGTCACGGGACAGTAACAAGCAGGTGACTTGTCACGGGACAGTAACAAGGAGACAAGACTGGGGACAGTAAAAACCAGGTGACCTGTCACGGGACAACAAGCAGGTGACTTGTTACAGAACAGTAACAAGCACGAGACATGTCACGGGACAGTAACAAGCAGGAGACATGTCACAAAAAAAGTAACAAGCAGGAGACATGTCACGGCACAGTAACAAGCAGGGATATGTCAAGGGGCAGTAACAAGCAGGTGGGGACTTGTCACGGGACATTAACAAGCGGTAGGGATTTGTCACGGAAACAGTAACCATAGAAGAGATTTGTCACGGGGCAGTAACAAGCAGGTGACTTGTCACTGGACAGTAACAAACAGGAGACTCCTCACTGGACAGTAACAAGCAGATTTGTCACCGGACAGTAATAAGCAGGAGATATATCCAGGACAATAACAAGCAGGAGACTTGTAACGGGACAGTAACAAGCAGGAGACTCCTCACTGGACAGTAACAAGCAGGAGACTCCTCACTGGACAGTAACAAGCAGGAGACTCCTCACTGGACAGTACCAAACAGGAGACTCCTCACTGACAGTAACAAGCAGGAGACTTCTCACTGGACAGTAACAAGCAGGAGACTCCTCACTGGACAGTACCAAGCAGGAGACTTCTTACTGGACAGTAACAGCAGGAGACTTCTCACTGGACAGTAACAATCAGGAGACTTCTCACTGGACAATAACAAAGCAGGAGACTCCTCACTGGACAGAAACAAGCAGAAGACTCCTCACTGGACAGTAACAAGCAGGAGACTCCTCACTGGACAGTAACAAACAGGAGACTCCTCACTGGAAAGCAATAAGCAGGAGACTTCTCACTGGACAGTAACAAGCAGGAGACTCCTCACTGGACAGTAACAAGCAGGAGACTTCTCACTGGACCAGTAGCAAGCAGGAGATTCTCACTGGACAGTAACAAGCCAGGAGACTTCTCACTGGACAGTAACAAGCAGGAGACTTCTCACTGGACAATAACAAGCAGGAGACTTCTCACTGGACAATAACAAGCAGGAGACTTCTCACTGGACAGTAACAAGCAGGAGACTTCTCACTGGACAGTAACAAGCAGGAGACTTCTCACTGGACAGTAACAAGCAGGAGACTTCTCACTGGACAGTAACAAGCAGGAGACTTCTCACTGGACAGTAACAAGCAGGAGACTTCTGGACAGTAACAAGCAGGAGACTTCTCACTGGACAGTAACAAGCAGGAGACTTCTCACTGGACAGTAACAAGCAGGAGACTTCTCACTGGACAATAACAAGCAGGAGACTTCTCACTGGACAGTAACAAGCAGGAGACTTCTCACTGGACAGTAACAAGCAGGAGACTTCTCACTGGACAGTAACAAGCAGGAGACTTCTCACTGGACAGTAACAAGCAGGAGACTCCTCACTGGACAGTAACAAGCAGGAGACTCCTCACTGGACAGTAACAAACAGGAGACTCCTCACTGGACAGTAACAAGCAGGAGACTTCTCACTGGACAGTAAACAAGCAGAAGACTCCTCACTGGACAGTAACAAGCAGGAGACTTCTCACTGGACAGTAAACAAGCAGGAGACTTCTCACTGGACAGTAACAAGCAGGAGACTTCTCACTGGACAGTAACAAACAGGAGACTCCTCACTGGACAGTAACAAGCAGGAGAACTCCCACTAGACAATAACAAGCAGGAGACTCGTCACTGGATAGTAACAAGCAGGAGACTCGTCACTGAAACAGTAAACAAGCAGGAGACTCGTCACTGGACAGTAACAAACAGGAGACTCCTCACTGGACAGTAACAAGCAGGAGACTCGTCACTGGACAGCAACAAGCAGGAAACTCGTCACTGGACAGTAACAAGCAGGAGACTCGTCACTGGACAGTAACAAGCAGGAGACTCGTCACTGGACAGCAACAAGCAGGAAAACTCGTCACTGGACAGTAACAAGCAGGAGACTCGTCACTGGACAGTAACAAGCAGGAGACTCACAAACACCTTTTGTTGTGTATTCACATCATGTCTGATACACATTTCTTGTATATACACCGAGATACACATTTCTTGTATATACACCGAGATACTTCTTGTATATCACCGAGGCTGTTCAACTGCCTCCCAGCACACATAAGGGGGATTACCAACAGACCCCTGGCAGTCTTCAAGCTGACACTGGACAAGCACCTAAAGTCGGTTCCTGACAAGCCGGGCTGTGGCGCGTACGTTGGTTTGCGTGCAGCCAGCAGTAACAGCCTGGTTGATCAGGCTCTGATCCACCAAGAGGCCTGGTCACAGACCGGGCCGCGGGGGCGTTGACCCCCGGAACTCTCTCCAGGTAAACTCCAGGTAAACACCGAGATACACACTTCTTGTATATACACCGAGATACTTCTTGTATATACACCGAGATACACACTTCTTGTATACACACCGAGATACACACTTCTTGTTCATACACCGAGATACACACTTCTTGTATATACACCGAGATACTTCTTGTATATACACCGAGATACACACTTCTTGTATATACACCGAGATACTTCTTGTATATACACCGAGATACACACTTCTTGTATACACACCGAGATACACACTTCTTGTTCATACACCGAGATACACACTTCTTGTATATACACCGAGATACTTCTTGTATATACACCGAGTTTAAAAAACACTTCTTGTATATACCCCGAGATACACACTTCTTGTTCATACACCGAGATACACACTTCTTGTATATACACCGAGATACACACTTCTTGTATATACACCGAGATACACACTTCTTGTATATACCCCGGATACTTCTTGTATATCACCGAATCCACACTTCTTGTATAACACCGAGAAACCACTTTTTGTAATCCCCAAATTTATTCTTGATAT
>NC_069400.1:36833128-36898976 GCF_026875155.1 Cherax quadricarinatus
TTCGAATCTGAGTCAGGTGGAATACTGCATCTGATGATGTACCGAGTGGGGTTATAGAGTCTAAAATCTTGGGTAGCTTGGAAAGGAGATTGGATAAGTTTTGTGAGCAGACCTTCTACAGTGTTCTTATGTGGGATAGCGATGAAGAATTTTCTTGGCAAGTGGTTCAGCTATGTTATAAAAGCCCCCTATTCTGGTTGAAGTTGTCGGATATAGAAATAAGTGATGATTCCAGGATCTTCGGTATTGAGTGTTGTCTTCTGTGGCGATAAGTCTTGAGTTTCTGTAGTTTATCAAGTGGTTGTGTGAATTACGGTGTTGTACGCAGGCATTCCTTGTGTCGTCAGACCTGCTTGCGTATTGGTGTTCTGAAATACGTGTTTGGAGGTCTCTTGATGTTTCGCCCACGTATAACTTGTTGCAGTCATTACAAGGGATTATGTATACCCCTGCAGAGGGTGGAAGCTTGTCCTTTCTATCACTGGTAATGTCCTTGATGGTCGTGGTTGTGGAGGTAGATACTTGAAATGAGGTATTGGAAAAGATGTTGCACGATGATTGAACAAGTATTTTCTAAACTCCACTATCCTCGTCACTTCATCAGAGACTGCAGACGACGGGCATTAAACATCTTCAGCACACCCAGAGAAGACACTGCCGAGAAGAGATACATAGTCCTCCCCACCAACTCCATTGCCAAACACGTTTCCAACATCTTTTCCAATACCTCATTTCAAGTATCTACCTCCACAACCACGACCATCAAGGACATTACCAGTGATAGAAAGGACAAGCTTCCACCCTCTGCAGGGGTATACATAATCCCTTGTAATGACTGCAACAAGTTATACGTGGGCGAAACATCAAGAGACCTCCAAACACGTATTTCAGAACACCAATACGCAAGCAGGTCTGACGACACAAGGAATGCCTGCGTACAACACCGTAATTGTAAAGTAAAAGGACACAAGTGCAACTAATGTGACATTTATTGTGGCAACGTTTCGCTCTCCAGGAGCTTTATCAAGCTTGATAAAGCTCCTGGAGAGCGAAACGTTGCCACAATAAATGTCACATTAGTTGCACTTGTGTCCTTTTACTTTACATATTGTCGGTAATTCTACCAACTTTATTACAACACCGTAATTCACACAACCACTTGATAAACTACAGAAACTCAAGACTTATCGCCACAGAAGACAACACTCAATACCGAAGAATCCTGGAATCATCACTTATTTCTATATCCGACAACTTCAACCAGAATAGTGGCTTCTATAACATAGCTGAACCACTTGCCAAGAAACTTCTTCATCGCTATCCCACATAAGAACACTGTAGAAGGTCTGCTCACAAACTTATCCAATCTCCTTTCCAAGCTACCCAAGATTTTAGACTCTATAACCCCACTCGGTACATCATCAGATGCAGCATTCTCCACCTGACCTCAGCATTCTGAACCTGACTATAAATACTCGCATTCCTTCCACCCCAGGTAGTTCTGTTTGTGATGAATGGTTTGAAAAACCGACATGTTGAAGATTGAGACACTTATGCAGCATATGGGAATCTTTATTCAGGAAACGTTTCGCCACACAGTGGCTTCATCAGTCCAATACAAAGAGGAAGGCGTAAGGAGAGGAGGAGAATGAGGTAATCAGTCCCTCAACCTGTAGTCGATGTGTTCAGTCCATCAATCTTGTAGAATGTACAGCATAGGGCCGTAGACGTGGCTTATATACTGTAGTGAGGTGACGTAAAGCAGGTGGAGGCGGGGTCATAGTGGTACCATGTCGGTTTTTCAAACCATTCATCACAACTGTCAGACACTGCAGCATCATGGGATCTTGTTACAAAGAATTCTTCAACACTTGTTCAACCTTTGGACGAAGACCTACTTCGACTAGTGGATGGTACCACTATGACCCCGCCTCCACCTGCTTTACGTCACCTCACTACAGTATATAAGCCACGTCTACGGCCCTATGCTGTACATTCTACAAGATTGATGGACTGAACACATCGACTCCAGGTTGAGGGACTGATTACCTCATTCTCCTCCTCTCCTTACGCCTTCCTCTTTGTATTGAACTGATGAAGCCACTGTGTGGCGAAACGTTTCCTGAATAAAGATTCCCATATGCTGCATAAGTGTCTCAATCTTCAGTTCTGTTTGTGACTTGAAAAAGCCCACTGTGTGGGCGAAACGTAGTCAATAAAGGATCACATTATACTGCATATGTGTTTATATTTCCATTGTGTCGGTATTTTATACCATTTATTTCCATAAATGGTTATAAACTATTCCACACAAATAGGGTCAGCAGGAAGGGTGGTGGAGTGGCGATGTACATAAGTACATAAGAACCATACCCCCGGCCGGGATTGAACCCGCGGTCATAGAGTCTCAAAACTCCAGCCCGTCGCGTTAGCCACTAGACCAGCTAGCCACAATAAGATTCATCCAACTAGGTATATTTCTACACCATAGGAAGGTTAGCACAGGCACCTCTGTGACCACAAATGCAAGTTTTTACAGACGAATCTCCAGCTAGCGTGGCCGTGACGAACTCTAGCTCAAGTCCCTTCACTGCCGTCAACATGACTCAAGAAATCGTAATGACACGATTGCAAACAAACCATACCCCCGGCCGGATTGAACCCGCGACGGCTGGAGTTTTGAGACTCTATGACCGCGGGTTCAATCCCGGCCGGGGGTATGGTTTGTTTGCAATCGTGTCATTACGATTTCTTGAGTTACATAAGAACATAAGAATGGAGGAACACTGCAGAAGGCCTACTGGCCCATGCAAGGCAGGTCCTTATCAAAAGACCTCTACCCAAAGCTACCCAGTGACACCAGTCAAACCAGTCCAACCTCTTTTTAAAGCTACCCAAGATCCTAGCCTCTATCACCCTACTGGGAAGATTGTTCCACGCATCCACAACTCTGTTAGAAAACCAGTACTTACCTATGTCCTTTCTAAATCTAAATTTATCCAACTTTAATCCATTATTTCTGGTTCTTACCTGGTTCGACACCCTCAGCACCTTATTAATATCTCCTTTGTTTATGCTCATCATCCACTTATATACTTCAATTATATCTCCCCAAATTCTACGTCTCTCCAGAGAGTGGAGATTTAAGGCTTTGAGTCTATCTTCATACGGGAGATTCCTTACGCAGTTAATCATTTTAGTCATCCTTCTCTGTATGTTCTCCAATGAATCTATATCCATCCTGTAGTAAGGAGACCAAAACTGAACGGCATAATCCAAATGAGGCCTCACTAGTGAGGTATAGAGCTGTAAAATAACTTTTGGACTTCTGTTACTAATACTTCTTGAGATAAATCCAAGTAATCTGTTAGCCTTATTGCACACACTTAGGCACTGCTGTCTTGGCTTTAGATTTCTGCTTACCATGACTCCCAAGTCTTTTTCACATTCTGTATGATCAAGCTCTACTTCACCTAGATTATAGCTTCAAGGGTTATTTTCATTACCAAGGACTAGCACCTTACACTCATCTGCCATTTTTCAGACCAAGACATTAGTTTGTCCAAATCCTCCTGGAGTTCACTGCTTTCCTCCTCAGAATGAATCATATGGCCTATTTTTGTATCATCAGCAAATTTGCTCATGTCACTCATAATCCCTTCATCAAGGTCATTAATGTAAATTATGAACAAGAGAGGGCCCAAAACTGATCCTTGTGGAATGCCACTAGTGACTAATCCCCATTCAGATTTGACCCCATTAATCGAAACTCTCTGCTTTCTATTGGTAAGCCATGCCTCTATCCATGCTAGAACTTTACCTCGTATACCATGAGCTACTTTTCTTAAGAGTCTCTTGTGAGGCACTCTATCGAAGGCTTTACTAAAATCCAAATAAACAGTATCATATTCTGTATCACTGTCTACTGCCTCAAACGTTCTAATGAAGAACGTCAGTAAATTTGTCAGGCAGGAACGACCCTCTCGTGAACCCATGCTGAGATTCATTTATCAAGTTTTGCTCTTCAAGGTGACTCCTAACAGTGTCAGCTATAATTGATTCTAGTAACTTGCCCACTATGGATGTCAGGCTTATTGGACGGTAATTTGAAGGAACGGACTTATCCCCTGATTTGAATATGGGAACCACATTAGCCAGCTTCCACATCTCTGGCACAACACCAGTAAGGATGGATGCATTAAACACACTCGTTAATGGCTGACTAAGTTTCATCTTGCATTCCTGGAAAACAACTCGTCGGGCCCCTGGAGGTTACCTGGAGGTTATTCCGGGCATCAACGCCCCCGCGGCCCGGTCCACGACCAGGCCTCCCGATGGATCAGGGCCTGATCAACCAGGCTGTTACTGCTGGCCGCACTCAGTCCAACGTACGAGCCACAGCCCGGCTGATTCAGCACTGACTTTAGGTATCTGTCCAGCTCTCTCTTGAAGGCAGCCAGGGGTTTATTGGTAATTCCCCTTCTGCTTGATGGGAGGCTGCTGAACAGTCTTGGGCCCCGGACACTTATGGTGTTTAATTGGGGGCATTTTGCATCGCCTGCCCAGTCTTTTACTTTCGTAGGGAGTGATTTGTGTGTGCAGATTTGGGACCATTCCTTCCAAGATTTTCCAAGTGTAGATTATGATATATCTCTCCCTCCTGCGTTCCAACGAGTACAAGTCAAGTGCTCCCAAGCGTTCCCAGTAGTTAAGTGCTTGACAGAACTTATACGTGCAGTAAAGGGTCTCTGTATACTCTCTAGATCTGCGATTTCACCTGCTTTGTATGGAGATGTTAATGTACAGCAGTATTCCAGCCTAGAGAGAACAAGTGATTTGAAAAGGATCATGGGCTTGGCATCTCTCGTTTTGAAAGTTCTCATTATCCATCCTATCATTTTCTTTGCACGTGCGATCGTGGCACTGTTGTGATCCTTGAAAGTGAGATCCTCAGACATTACTACTCTCAAGTCCCTTACATTATTTTTCCGCTCTATTGTATGGCCAGTGTCTGTAGTATACTCTGTTCTAGTTATTATCTCCTCCAGTTTTCCATAACGGAGTAGTTGGAATTTGTCCTCATTGAACATCATATTGTTTACCGTTGCCCACTGGAAAACTTCGTTTATATCTTCTTGGAGGTTAACCGCGTCCTCAGCAGATGACAGCCTCATGCAGTTTGCTTCAGTTTGTCTATCTGTTTGATAACCATGTCCCTCGTGACAGTAATATTAGTCAATTTGAATTCGTCAGGAACTGAATAATTGTTAATTTCTGGAATCTCATTTATGTCTTCCTGTGTAAAAACTGACAAAAAATAGTCATTAAATATGGAACACATTTCCAGATCGTTATCCGTCAGCTACCCATTCCCAATTTTCAGAGGCCCTACTTTTTCCTTCACCTTTGTCCTATACACTTGAAAGAACCCCTTCGGATTGGTCTTTGATTCATTAGCAACTCTAATTTCATAGTCACGTTTAGCCTTTCTAATCCCCTTTTTTACCTCTCTTTTAAGCTGAACATATTGGTCAGTAAGGTTAATCTCTCCTCTTCCGATGCGCCTATAAATTCCCCTTTTCTCCCCTATTAGATGCTTTAGCCTACTGTTAACCCATTTGGGATCGTTATTATTAGACCTGATTTCTCTCTGGGGAATGTATATACTCTGAGCACGGTGTACATTATTAAGAAAGAACTCAAAATGGAGATCCCTTCGTAATCATAAGTATGATCATCGTAAATAGAATCATTAGCTAGATAACCCCAATCGAGATTTGACAGGTGTTCCCTAAGTCCATTATAATCGGCATAACGGAAATCAGGGATTTTTACCGTATTATCATTATTCTTGTATTCCCAGTTAATGCTAAAAGTGATGGATTTGTGATCACTTGCGTCAAGCTCTTCAGTGAACTGCAGATTATTTACGAGCGTTTCCTTATTTGACAAGACTAGGTCTAGCAAATTATTACCCCTGGTAGACTCTGTTACACACTGCTTCAGAAAACAGTCCTGAACTGTTTCCATAAAGTCACTGTACTCCAGATTACCGGTCAAAGAATTCCAGTCAATTTGACTAAAGTTAAAATCCCCTACTATCACTATGTTATTGTGTCTAGAAGCACTAACATTTCGTCCCAAGGAAGTCTCCCTCTATCGTGATCCAAGCCAGGAGGTCGGTATATTACACCTAGAATTAGTTTTCATGACCTTCTACAAACTCTACCCAAACAGACTCTGTTACTGTTCCATCTATTTTTGTACCTGTTTTTATGCAACAGTTAATATTTTCTCGATCATATAATGCAACTCCTCCCCCCTTCCCATTATATCTATCCACATGGAACAACTTAAACCCTTGAATGTTACACTTAGCAATCATATCCCGACTCTTTAAATCGTACCACATTTCAGTTAATGCAATGACATCAAAGTTCCCAGCACATGCTACCAAACGTAGTGCATTAATCTTATTTCTTGCACTTCGACTGTTAGAATAATATACCATCATATGTTTATTCTTCTGCACATTTTACAGAAGAAAAAAACATATGATGGTATTTTATTCTAACAGTCGAAGTGCAAGAAATAAGAATAATGCACTAGGTTTGGTAGCATGCGCTGGGAACTTTGATGTCATTGCATTAACTGAAACGTGGTACGATTTAAAGAGTCGGGATATGATTGCTAAGTGTAACATTCAAGGGTTTAAGTTGTTCCATGTGGATAGATATAATGGGAAGGGGGGAGGAGTTGCATTATATGATCGAGAAAATATTAACTGTTGAATAAAAACAGGTACAAAAATAGATGGAACAGTAACAGAATCTGTATGCCAAAGATAATTTAAATTGTTGTCATAGACATGATATAAGATTAGAAACATCGTACACAGAATCTGTTTGTCTACAGTTTCTCGAGGGGTCTGAAAAATTAATTTTGGGTGTGATATATAGGCCCCCCAAACCTTGATAGGGAGGGCAGTAAGCTGTTGTGGGACGAAATTCATAAGGCGTCTAGATATGAAAATGTTGTGTTAATGGAGGATTTTAACTTTAGACAAATTGATTGTAACAATTTGACAGGAAATCTTGAGTCTAGTGACTTTCTTGATACAGTTCAGGAGTGCTTTTTAAAACAGGTTGTGACAGAACCAACTAGAGGAAATGATCTGCTTGACTTGGTTCTTGCCAACAAAGATTCACTAATTAATAATCTTGAGGTTAATGATGAGCTGGGGGAAAGTAATCGCAAATCACTTAGTTTCAATATATTATGGAATTACCCAATAAACTGCAATCAAGTATCTGTCCCAGACTTCCGCTTAGCTGATTTCATGGGACCGAAAAATTACCTGGGTGGGCTAAAGTGGGATGTCCTGACTATGGGTCAGGTAGTTGGTGTTGGTTGCCAATATGACGTTTTTCAGAGCATAGTTCTAGCTGCTCAGTCAAATTTTGTTCCGAGCAGGGAAATTAGATCTAACAAAAATGATCCCAAATGGATGAACAATAGATTAAAACATCTCATTGATCAAAAGAGAGGCATTTTTAGGCGTATCAAAAGAGGGGATGGGCAGTTAAGAAATCAATATATTCAATTAAAGAGAGAAATAAAAAAAGGAATAAGAAAAGCAAAAAGGGATTATGAGGCTAAGGTCGCAAGGGAATCGAAGACTAACCCAAATGGGTTCTTTCAGGTATACAGAAGTAAGATTAGGGACAAGATAGGCCCACTTAAGAGTAACTCAGGTCAGATCACTGACAGTAATAGGGATATGTGTGAAATTTTCAATTTTTATTCCTCCTCAGTTTTTACTCTGGAAGATACTGGCGACATTCCAGAAATAGTAAATTATGTAGAATAGGACGTTAATGAACTATGCACGATTGCAGTAACTAGTGACATGGTCCTCAGACAAATGGAGAAATTAAAACCTAACAAATCCTCAGGCCCTGATGAACTGTTTGCAAGGGTTTTAAAGAAATGTAAGGAGGAATTTTGCAAACCATTGGCTAATCTTTTCAACATTTTACTACAAACTGGCATAGTGCCTGATAAGTGGAAAATGGCAAATGTAATACCTATTTACAAGGCAGGTGACAGGTCCTTAGCTTCGAACTATCGACCAGTAAGCCTTACCTCCATAGTGGGAAAATTTATGGAATCAATTGCCGAGGCAATTCGTAGCCATTAGACCAGACTCATCTTCCATGGAGGTCGGACAAAACAGAGAAGAGACGAGACTCAGTCGCTGAGTCATCTGGAGGTCTATGATCGTGCGAGACCTGTTTCACTGAAACTTCCTCTAAAACTAATGCTGAAGGCCTCAGTTCAGACTTGTATAGGAGCTGTAGTGGACTACTAATTGTTTTACCAAGGAGAGATGAACCTTCTCAGTAATGACGGCAGTTGTGGTTTGATAAAGAAAATACTGTTTTGCCATATGATAACAATAAATGACTATACTGTTACCAACTTTTTTGTCTATTAGGTGACCCAGTATTGTACAAGTCGAGGTCAGTTAAATTTAGCGTTTGATGGTTATATGTAGTACTAAAGAGAAGATTATTACCAAATATTGATGTCTTATAAGAATGATAATGATAATGGTACTATATTTCAATGAAGTACAATAATCAATTGATGTAGGGTTATAGATGAATGGTTCAGAGAACCGACACGTTGATAAATTAGACACATGTGCAACTCTTGGGTATCTTTATTAAGGAAACGTTTCGCCACACAGTGGCTTCATCAGCCCATACACAGGAGAAACTTGAAGAACAGGAGGAGAATGAGGTAATCAGTCGATGTGGTCAGTCCATCAATCTGACCACATCGACTCAAGGTTGAGGGACTGATTACCTCATTCTCCTCCTGTTCTTCAGGTTTCTCCTGTGTATGGATTGATGAAGCCACTGTGTGGCGAAACGTTTCCTTAATAAAGATACCCAAGAGTTGCATATGTGTCTAATTTATCGATATAGGATTAACTGACTTAATAGATAACCCTTGTATATGCAGCGCATTTTATGCAGCCTTAAAATGAACTTGTAACTACTAAAAAAAAGTATTTAGCTATGGTCATTAAAGAATAAAGAAGTGAGCTAAATCACAAATAACCTGCACATAGGAGAGTGATGCTTATGAATAGGTTACCTACGGGCGGATTATCTGTGTATCGCTGTATAGGTCATTAAGTGTATTGAGATTAATTGTACCGGGACATCTGCAGTTTATCGAGAGCTGAATAGGGAGCGGAATCCCATCGTTTCCTTCCGGCATGACACTGTTGAGTTGGTGGTTGCGTGGTTGTTGGGTGAGCAGGGTGGGTGCGTGTCTGGTTGTTGGGGAGCAGGGTGGGTGGTTGTTGGGTGAGTAGGGTGGGTGGGTGTCTGGTTGTTGAAGGAGCAAGGTGGGTTGTTGTTTGGTTGTTGGAGAAGCAGGGAGGGTGGTTGTTTGGCTGTTGGGGGAGCAGGGTGGGTGGGTGTCTGGTTGTTGGGGGAGCGGGGTGGGTGGGAGTCTGATTGTTGGAGGAGCAGAGTGGGTGGGTGTCTGGTTGGAGGAGCAGGGTGGATGGGTGTCTGGGTGGAGAGCAGGGTGGATGGGTGGGTGGATGGTTTTGGAGGAGCAGGGTGGGTGCGTGTCTGGTTGTTGGGGAACAGGGTGGGTGGTTGTCTGATTTGTGGTAGGCAAGGTGGGTAGTTGCCAGGTTTATGGGTGGGCAGGGTGGGTGGGTGGGTGTTGATTCGTCGGCTAACGGGGAGGGAAGACGGTTGTCTAGCTAGCGAACAGGGTGGAAGGTCGGGCAGGGGGAAAATTGTAGGGAGGGCGAAGGGTGGATAGGGCGAAGGGTAAGCATTTAGAAGGGTGGGAGGAGGGAAGAGTGGTCTGGTGGAAAGGGTGGGCAGAGGGAATGGTGTGCAAGGGTATTGTGGGCAGGGGTAAGGATGGGCAGGAGAAAGGGGTGGGCATAGGAAAGGGTGGGCAGGTGGAAGGGGTGGGCAAGTGGAAGGGGTGGGCATGTGGAAGGGGTGGGCAGGTGGAAGGGGTGGGCAGGTGGAAGGGGTGTTTGGGTGGCAAGGTTTGACGCCCGTCCCATGTTTTCCCTGTGTAATTTATGCCTTCCGATTCATGTCCGAGTGATCCACCGCCCCTCACCCCATTCTCTCTCTCTCTCTCTCTCTCTCTCTCTCTCTCTCTCTCTCTCTCTCTTTCGTGTCACATTGTCCATTTTGGATACCTGGAGTTCACCTGGAGTCGCTTCCGGAGGTCAGCGCCCCTGCAGCCCGGTCCAAGACTAAGTCGCCTGGTTGCTGGCCTGTTCGATGAAGCTGTTAGGGCCTGTTCCTGCAGTCCAACGTATGCACCACAACCTGGTTGAATAGGAACTATTTTGAGGAATCTATCAAGTTCCCCTCTTGAAAACAGATGTTGATGATCCCCTTTATGCATGAAGGGGGAGCGGGGGTGCTGAAGAGTCGCGGTTCCTTAACATTTATTGAGGTCTCTCTCAGTGTACTCGTTGCTCCGCTTCTTTTTATTGGAGGTATCCTACACTGTCTGAACCTTTTGTGTTCATAACTAGCAATAGCAATATTAGGTCACGCTCTGGTGTTAGTGTTACGCCCTACCTAGGCATATAAATGGGTTCATCCAGTATGAAGGAGAGTGAAGAGGCAAGACAATTCTAGCTCTGTTTTTATTGTACGTGAGTATATTGATAGAGCAGAGTCACAGTGACGCGTCCAAACATTCTCTTAAGACAAGAATTGGACTATCCTCGGGCGCTGTCTTAACGGCTATTGACTCGCATAATTAAAAGGGTGAATATTGAATATACTCTGGACGGTTACAAATGATCTGTAATTTTACCGATTCAGCCTGACTTATAATGGCAAAAATAATATTATTAATAATAATAATAATAATAATAATTCTTAAATAGCAATATTTATACTGTTACTACCACTACCACCACCACCACTACTACTACTACTACTACTACTACTAATAATAATAATAATAATAATAATAAACAACTGCTCAACACATTTTCTGGTCAATGATATTGTATACATTTTTGGGTAAGTTTGTGGTGCTGATTTCGAATATGTTATCGGTTTTGCTTGATTGGCTCAAGTTGTTGATAAATTTGGTAACCAAAGAAATACATGAAAGATGTGAAAACATATGTTTATCAGGCGGGGCGAACTTACAAATCGCATTGAAATTATTTTTTTGATCTTGCAAAAGTCATATCATATAATACAAACAGTTCATTCTATATAATAACAGATTAACGTAGTACGATGATTCAGATACCACTAATTATTGCATATATGAAAACGTTGTTTGTACGATTTTCTTCTGTGTTGGTCATCAGCACAGTTTTGTTAAGTGAACGACTGGAAGAAATGCATATTTTATACCATTGCGCAATAAGAAACATTTCAAGCTTCTAATGGAGGTGTCTATAAACAGCCGCCAATCTCCTGGTCAATATTTATGTCCCATTCGATAAGATCGAGGGATGTTATCCCAGTATACAAGCTCTTCATCTGGACTGAAGTAAGGAAGGAGTTTAATCTCTCTTGTCCGATAAGCTGTTATTTTAACTTATTGTAGACAGTTCTTTCCTTTTAGTTTGGATGCTAAAAGTTCAGATGCTTGCTTTGACAGACTGAGGTCACGTATCAGATCACTGAGTTCTTCTTGTGAGAACTACTGAGGTATTGAAATGCTTACTTCATATTCACTCCCTCTACTATCACCTGTGTTACATCCTAAACCCTGAGTTTCTTCAACATCTGACAATGGAAGGTCAGGCAGTGTTGTAAACACTGGTATGGTAACGTCTTCGCTGTGTGGCACAGGTCTCCTTGCTGACTCTAAATCAGGATATTCCCACTTGACTTTCTTGTAATGATTTAAACCTTTTACATTCACTATACGGAAATAACAATCATCCTGATGGTTTCTCGGTTTTCTCCACACCATAGACATACTGAAGTTCAAACTTTTCTTTTGCCTATTTTTCCACTGTGGTAAGCATTCTACACAGGATTTATCGCAAACCATATGGGAAGCCCAAGACTTGTCTTGTTCTCCAAGTGTCACTCCAAAATAAGCAAGATAAGCTTGTTTTTACAAAATCCGTGATTTTTTTGTTTGCAAAAAGTATTCGTCACAAATGTAGCAAAATGTACTGGGATTGCTTAAGTAAGCTCCTCGTGAAGAACTCATGTTTGTCTGGAAAAAGAAATGAAGGTTAAAAATACTGACACGTGGTCGTTGTTGATACAACTCATTTCGTTAAATATTAAATAATTTAAAAATAAAATTCTAATCTTCATTAAAACTATCTGTATATACAAATTGTCACTACATATACATATACACGTGTTATGGCTAAGTCTCCTGTTAACTGAGGGTAGGTATTCAACATCTTACAAACTTGAGCCAGCTTGAAAAACCTACGGCCATTTCGAATTCAGCAACCCCAAAATACCCTAAATACCTTCAGATACCTTTGACAACATTTTTTTTTTTTGATCTGATATATTTAATAAAAAATTGGAAATTTTATCACCACTTTAAATTAACGGGGAAAGTAAAATTTGGATCAAAATAATGTAACTCGAAGTGCTGGGGCCCCTTCATCCACCCCTTGCACATGTGACCCTTTCTGGTCCCCGGTGTGTCACGGTAAGTTAGGAACCCCCTTTTAAAGTTTACGGTACCAGCGGGGGTATTAGACCCTTTTCAAAAATTAAAGTTTTTAAAACCCGGGAACTTGGATTTTGGGATGTTTTAAAAATCCCCCTCTGTTTTTTTTTTCCCCAGGAAAATGATTATAAACTTCCGAAACCCTTAAAAAAATTTTTTTCTGTAAGTCTTTCCCAAATAAATTAAAAACCCCAAATTTAAAATTTTAAATCATCCTAAAAATTACTTTTAAAATAACACTAATTAGGACGGAAAGGACAATATTAGTGGGTTTGTGTTGGGGCGGGGGGAATTCGTCGGGAAAAACGGGCCCAAGGGTTTCCTGAGGGGGGGGTTTTAATATTGGGTTATGAGGGCCCCGCCAAATGAGGTTTTGGTCATTTTGAGCAAACCCTTTCCCGCTGGCTTACTTTTTTTCACCCCCCTTTTTTAAAAATTAAGGTTTGAAATTTAATAACCATTAAAAAAATAATATTTTTAGTGGGGTTTTAATGAAATTTTTAAATGATTTTATTTTTGTAAAAGGTTTAAAACTTAGCCCCCTTAAAAAATTGTTATGTTTCCTCTAAGTTGAAATATAACTACGTTTGTCCTTTTAATTATTATTATTTTTAAATTTATTATTATTATTTTTATTTTTAAATTATGATAAAATTGATCGAGGGGTTTTTCCTTTATGATGTTTCATGTTTAAAGGGACGATTGATGCGAAAACCGACCCCCCCCCCCCCCCCCCCCCCAATGTTTATGATGATGACAAACGAAGACGAAAATTGACGGAAAAACTTTCGATTACATTTCTTTTTTCGGTTAACTCTACAAAAATTAATCGTGTCATCCAAAATTTGGGTTTTATGTAACACTAACTAAACTTAGTAGATTAAAATTTACTTGGTTTTAAGTCGGGCAATGATAAAATTTACTGACGTCATTATTTACAGAAGGATTTTTGAAAAAGGTTACAAAAGGGGTTTTTTGACCGTTGCTTGGGAAAACCAGAGTGATATTTTTGTACCAAGACTCAAAACTCTGGCTTTCCCAAAAAAATTTAAAAATTTACCGAACTTTAAATCCCTGCTGTTAATTGACTGAAAAAAGGGCGAAACAAAGGTGTATTGGTTTGGGTGCGGCCCGAGAACTGATATTTGAAAGGGGGATAAAATTTCCCATTATTGTCATTATTTAAAGGATATACCCGTCATCTTTCAGTGGTGCTTGGTAAAAACAGCTGCCTGGGGGGGACCACTGGGAAAATTTTGTACGCGTAAGGAATGGAAATTCATTTGTTTGTGCACCTGGGATAGTTCCCCAAGAACCTACACAAAACTTTTTTAAATCCTAATTTTGCGACTTATTCGATTATAAAGTTAGAGTTTAAAGATTTCTTAATGTCTGACAAATGGGTTATTTTGCCCTTTTCCCCAGGCAAAAGTGTAAATATGAAAAAGGGCGTGTGTCAAACAGTGAAAATTTTAAACCCTCAGGTGTGAAACTCGGTTTATGTACAAGAAGTGTGTATCTCGGGGTTACCTGGAGTTTTTCCCGGAGAGAGTTCCGGGGGTCAAAGCCCCCCCTGGCCCGGTCTGTTACCCGGCCTCCTGGTGGTCAGAGGCCTGATCAACCTATTTTTGCTGGGTGGCGCAAAGCAAAACCCCCGTAGGGGGCCCCAGCCCGGTTGGGCGGAACCGACTTTTGGGGCAAAGTCCCGTGCCAGCTTTAAAAACTGCCAGGGGTTCCCGTTTGGGAACCCCCTTTTTGTATGCTGGGAGGCAGTTTTTAACAGTTTTCGGGGCCCCGAAAACTTATTGTATGGTCTCTTAACGTGCTAGTGACAACCCCTGCTTTTCATTGGGGGGATGTTGCATCGTCTGCCAAGGCTTTTGCTTTCGTAGTGAGTGATTTTCGTGTGCAAGTTCGGTACTAGTCCCTCTAGGATTTTCCAGGTGTATATAATCATGTATCTCTCCCGCCTGCGTTCCAGGGAATACAGTTTTAGGATTATTATTATTATAATCAAGGGGAAGCGCTAAACCCGGAGGATTATACAGCGCCTGGGGGGGGGATGTGGAAGGCATTCAGGCTTAATTCGGGGAACTGGAGCACAGATCCAATTCCCTAAATCAAGAGCCCCTCACCAACATCAAGGAACCTTCCTTGAGGGGTACAGTTTTAGGAACCTCAAGCGCTCCCAGTAATTGAGGTGTTTTATCTCCGTTATGCGCGCCGTGAAGGTTCTCTGTACATTTTCTAGGTCAGCAATTTCACCTGCCTTGAAAGGTGCTGTTAGTGTGCAGCAATATTCCAGCCTAGATAGAACAAGTGATCTGAAGAGTGTCATCATGGGCTTGGCCTCCCTAGTTTTGAAGATTCTCATTATCCATCCTGTCATTTTTCTAGCAGATGCGATTGATACAATGTTATGGTCCTTGAAGGTGAGATCCTCCGACATGATCACTCCCAGGTCTTTGACGTTGGTGTTTCGCTCTATTTTGTGACCAGAATTTGTTTTGTACTCTGATGAAGATTTAATTTCCTCGTGTTTACCATATCTGAGTAATTGAAATTTCTCATCGTTGAACTTCATATTGTTTTCTGCAGCCCACTGAAAGATTCGGTTGATGTCCGCCTGGAGCCTTGCAGTGTCTGCAATGGAAGACACTGTCATGTATCTCGATGTATATACAAGAAGTGTGTATCTCGGTGTATATACAAGAAGTGTGTATCTCGGTGTATATACAAGAAGTGTGTATCTCGGTGTATATACAAGAAGTGTGTATCTCGGTGTATGTACAAGAAGTGTGTATCTCGATGTATGTACAAGAAGTGTGTATCTCTGTGTATATACAAGAAGTGTGTATCTCGGTGTATATACAAGAAGTATCTCGGTGTATATACAAGAAGTGTGTATCTCGGTGTATATACAAGAAGTGTGTATCTCGGTGTACATACAAGAAGTGTGTATCTCGGTGTATATACAAGAAGTGTGTATCTCGGTGTATATACAAGAAGTGCGTATCTCGGTGTATATACAAGAAGTGCGTATCTCGGTGTATATACAAGAAGTGTGTATCTCGGTGTATATACAAGAAGTGTGTATCTCGGTGTATATACAAGAAGTGTGTATCTCGGTGTATATACAAGAAGTGTGTATCTCGGTGTATATACAAGAAATGTGTATCTCGGTGTATATACAAGAAGTATCTCGGTGTATATACAAGAAGTGTGCATCTCGGTGTATATACAAGAAGTATCTCGGTGTATATACAAGAAGTATCTCGGTGTATATACAAGAAATGTGTATCTCGGTGTATATACAAGAAATGTGAATCACGGTGTATATACAAGAAGTGTGTATCTCGGTGTATATACAAGAAATGTGTATCTCGGTGTATATACAAGAAGTATCTCGGTGTATATACAAGAAGTATCTCGGTGTATATACAAGAAGTATCTCGATGTATATACAAGAAGTATCTCGGTGTATATTCAAGAAGTATCTCGGTATATATACAAGAAGTATCTCGGTGTATATACAAGAAGTATCTCGGTGCATATACAAGAAGTATCTCGGTGTATATACAAGAAGTGTGTATCTCGGTGTATATACAAGAAGTGTGTATCTCGGTGTATATACAAGAAGTATCTCGGTGTATATACAAGAAGTGTGTATCTCGGTGTATATACAAGAAGTGTGTATCTCGGTGTATATACAAGAAGTGTGTATCTCGGTGTATGAACAAGAAGTGTGTATCTCGGTGTATATACAAGAAGTGTGTATCTCGGTGTATATACAAGAAGTATCTCGGTGTATATACAAGAAGTGTGTATCTCGGTGTATGAACAAGAAGTGTGTATCTCGGTGTGTATACAAGAAGTGTGTATCTCGGTGTATATACAAGAAGTATCTCGGTGTATATACAAGAAGTGTGTATCTCGGTGTATATACAAGAAGTATCTCGGTGTATATACAAGAAGTGTGTATCTCGGTGTATGAACAAGAAGTGTGTATCTCGGTGTGTATACAAGAAGTGTGTATCTCGGTGTATATACAAGAAGTATCTCGGTGTATATACAAGAAGTGTGTATCTCGGTGTTTACCTGGAGTTTACCTGGAGAGAGTTCCGGGGGTCAACGCCCCCGCGGCCCGGTCTGTGACCAGGCCTCTTGGTGGATCAGAGCCTGATCAACCAGGCTGTTACTGCTGGCTGCACGCAAACCAACGTACGCGCCACAGCCCGGCTTGTCAGGAACCGACTTTAGGTGCTTGTCCAGTGTCAGCTTGAAGACTGCCAGGGGTCTGTTGGTAATCCCCCTTATGTGTGCTGGGAGGCAGTTGAACAGCCTCGGTGTATATACAAGAAGTATCTCGGTGTATATACAAGAAATGTGTATCTCGGTGTATATACAAGAAATGTGTATCAGACATGATGTGAATACACAACAAAAGGTGTTTGTGAGTCTCCTGCTTGTTACTGTCCAGTGACGAGTCTCCTGCTTGTTACTGTCCAGTGACGAGTTTCCTGCTTGTTGCTGTCCAGTGACGAGTCTCCTGCTTGTTACTGTCCAGTGACGAGTCTCCTGCTTGTTACTGTCCAGTGACGAGTTTCCTGCTTGTTGCTGTCCAGTGACGAGTCTCCTGCTTGTTACTGTCCAGTGAGGAGTCTCCTGTTTGTTACTGTCCAGTGACGAGTCTCCTGCTTGTTACTGTTCAGTGACGAGTCTCCTGCTTGTTACTATCCAGTGACGAGTCTCCTGCTTGTTATTGTCTAGTGGGGAGTCTCCTGCTTGTTACTGTCCAGTGAGGAGTCTCCTGTTTGTTACTGTCCAGTGAGAAGTCTCCTGCTTGTTACTGTCCAGTGAGAAGTCTCCTGCTTGTTACTGTCCAGTGAGAAGTCTCCTGCTTGTTACTGTCCAGTGAGGAGTCTTCTGCTTGTTACTGTCCAGTGAGAAGTCTCCTGCTTGTTACTGTCCAGTGAGGAGTCTCCTGTTTGTTACTGTCCAGTGAGGAGTCTCCTGCTTGTTACTGTCCAGTGAGGAGTCTCCTGCTTGTTACTGTCCAGTGAGAAGTCTCCTGCTTGTTACTGTCCAGTGAGAAGTCTCCTGCTTGTTACTGTCCAGTGAGAAGTCTCCTGCTTGTTACTGTCCAGTGAGAAGTCTCCTGCTTGTTATTGTCCAGTGAGAAGTCTCCTGCTTGTTACTGTCCAGTGAGAAGTCTCCTGCTTGTTACTGTCCAGTGAGAAGTCTCCTGCTTGTTACTGTCCAGAAGTCTCCTGCTTGTTACTGTCCAGTGAGAAGTCTCCTGCTTGTTACTGTCCAGTGAGAAGTCTCCTGCTTGTTACTGTCCAGTGAGAAGTCTCCTGCTTGTTACTGTCCAGTGAGAAGTCTCCTGCTTGTTACTGTCCAGTGAGAAGTCTCCTGCTTGTTATTGTCCAGTGAGAAGTCTCCTGCTTGTTATTGTCCAGTGAGAAGTCTCCTGCTTGTTACTGTCCAGTGAGAAGTCTCCTGCTTGTTACTGTCCAGTGAGAAGTCTCCTGCTTGCTACTGTCCAGTGAGAAGTCTCCTGCTTGTTACTGTCCAGTGAGGAGTCTCCTGCTTGTTACTGTCCAGTGAGAAGTCTCCTGCTTATTGCTTTCCAGTGAGGAGTCTCCTGTTTGTTACTGTCCAGTGAGGAGTCTCCTGCTTGTTACTGTCCAGTGAGGAGTCTTCTGCTTGTTTCTGTCCAGTGAGGAGTCTCCTGCTTGTTATTGTCCAGTGAGAAGTCTCCTGATTGTTACTGTCCAGTGAGAAGTCTCCTGCTTGTTACTGTCCAGTAAGAAGTCTCCTGCTTGGTACTGTCCAGTGAGGAGTCTCCTGCTTGTTACTGTCCAGTGAGAAGTCTCCTGCTTGTTACTGTCCAGTGAGGAGTCTCCTGTTTGGTACTGTCCAGTGAGGAGTCTCCTGCTTGTTACTGTCCAGTGAGGAGTCTCCTGCTTGTTACTGTCCAGTGAGGAGTCTCCTGCTTGTTACTGTCCCGTTACAAGTCTCCTGCTTGTTATTGTCCTGGGATATATCTCCTGCTTATTACTGTCCGGTGACAAATCTGCTTGTTACTGTCCAGTGAGGAGTCTCCTGTTTGTTACTGTCCAGTGACAAGTCACCTGCTTGTTACTGCCCCGTGACAAATCTCTTCTATGGTTACTGTTCCGTGACAAATCCCTACCTGCTTGTTAATGTCCCGTGACAAGTCCCCACCTGCTTGTTACTGCCCCTTGACATATCACCTGCTTGTTACTGTGCCGTGACATGTCTCCTGCTTGTTACTTTTTTGTGACATGTCTCCTGCTTGTTACTGTCCCGTGACATGTCTCGTGCTTGTTACTGTTCTGTAACAAGTCACCTGCTTGTTGTCCCGTGACAGGTCACCTGGTTTTTACTGTCCCCAGTCTTGTCTCCTTGTTACTGTCCCGTGACAAGTCACCTGCTTGTTACTGTCCCGTGACATGTCTCCTGCTTTTTACTGTCCCGTAACATGTCTCCTGCTTTTTACTGTCCCGTAACATGCTTGTTACTATCCCGTGACATCTCTCCTGCTTGTTACCGTCCTCTGACATGTCTCCTGCTTGTTACTGTCCCGTGATATGTCTCCTGCTTGTTACTATCCTGTGACATGTCTCCTGTTTGTTTCTGTCCCGTGACATGTCTCCTGCTTGTTACTGTCCCGTGACAAGTCACCTGTTTGTTACTGTCCCTTGACAAGTCACCTGCTTGCTAATGTTGCGTGACAAATCGCTTGGTTGTTTCTGTCTCGAGACCTGTCTGCTGCTTGTTACCGTCCCGCAACATGTCTCCTGCTTGTTACTGTCCCGTAACATGTCTCCTGCGTTTTCTGTCCCTTGGCATTTCTCTTGCTTGTTAACGCCCCGTGACATGTCTCCTGCTTGTTACCGTCCTGTGACAAGTCACCTGCTTGTTACTGTCCCGTGACAAGTCCCCTGCTTGTTACTGTCCCTTGACAAGTCACATGCTTGTTGCTGTCCCGTGACAAGTCACCTGGTTGTTACTGTCCCGTGTCTTGTCTCCTGCTTGTTACCGTCCCGTGACATGTCTCCTGCTTGTTACCGCCCCGTGACATGTCACCTGCTTGTTACCGTCCCCTGACATGTCTCCTGCTTGTTACCGTCCCGTGACATGTCTCCTGCTTGTTACCGTCCCGTGACATGTCTCCTGCTTGTTACCGTCCCGTGACATGTCTCCTGCTTGTTACCGTCCCGTGGCATGTCTCCTGCTTGTTACCGTCCCGTGACATGTCTCCTGCTTGTTACCGTCCCGTGACATGTCTCCTGCTTGTTACCGTCCCGTGACATGTCTCCTGCTTGTTACCGTCCCGTGACATGTCTCCTGCTTGTTACCGCCCCGTGACATGTCTCCTGCTTGTTACCGCCCCGTGACATGTCTCCTGCTTGTTACCGTCCCGTGACATGTCTCCTGCTTGTTACCGTCCCGTGACATGTCTCCTGCTTGTTACCGTCCCGTGACATGTCTCCTGCTTGTTACCGCCCCGTGAGAAGTCTCCTGCTTGTTACCGTCCCGTGACATGTCTCCTGCTTGTTACCGTCCCGTGACATGTCTCCTGTTTGTTACCGTCCCGTGACATATCTCCTGCTTGTTACCGTCCCGTGACATGTCTCCTGTTTGTTACCGTCCCGTGACATGTCTCCTGCTTGTTACCGTCCCGTGACATGTCTCCTGCTTGTTACCGTCAGAATGTCACACATTTATAAACAACGATGAAACACGTTTCCAGTTTTCATTACAGGAAGAAAAATATTATAACGCTTCAATAATATTACAGTTTCTGTGTACAATTATTTTTCCATTTTGATAAATGACTCATTTCTTTGTATATTATCTTTTATCGCTCAATCTCAAAAAAAAAGTTTTTTTTTTTTGTTTTTTGTCCACCGGGAACTTTGCGTGGCATTGCGTTATTTTTGTAGTCAATAATATCGTTATAGCTTTTTTAGTAGAACATTCTGCTGTAATGGAAATGTTTGTGGTGGCTGATGGGGACTGATAAGCTGCCATCTTGTCACGTGCAAGTCAAGTCTTTGTTGCTGTTATCAAGTGGCAAATCTGAAGGTCACAGTGATGTATAGATGCTTGATAGACAACAGAAACTTGCCACTTTGTGACGGACAATACTCTTTTAAAACTTTGCTAAAGTGGTCAGGTTATATTGCTCTTCTTGCCTCTCTCTTCTTGTCTACCTTGTCTACCTTTATAACTGCTCTCTCTCTCTCGCTCTCTCTCTCTCTCTCTCTCTCTCTCTATATATATATATAATATATATATATATTATATATATATATATATATATATATATATATATATATATATATATATATGCAATAAGATCACAGTAAACAGGTGATATCAGAATATGCAAAACAACCACTCTGAAAGAATAGAGAAATTCCAAGCGCTTTCGTGACTACTCACATTATCAAGTTCCTTGATAATGTGAGTAGTCACGAAAGCGCTTGGAATTTCTCTATTCTTTCAGAGTGGTTGTTTTGCATATATATATATATATGTGGTCGAAGGAGACTCAAACTCACTAACCATGGAACAAGGAACACAGTGCTCTACCACTGTACCACGCTGGTCCAATACCTTGGCACCCAGCTAAGACTAGACGTTTTGGTCCAAGGCAGCCAGCCCTCAGGAAGGTGTCTTTCAGCTTTTCATCTCACCCCCTGCATGCATCGACCGACGAGAGATTTTTATAATGTTCAGAATTCGCAGAACAGACGAAATATTCGCCAAGGTACCACTGGACCAGTGTGGTGAGGTGATCCATAGCCTCAGAGAAGAGAATAAAGAGCACTTGAGGAAATGTTTAAGTTTCTGTTTATATTTTTTTTTACCTGCTATCCCCAATTAAATTTGATTAATGTTGTAGCAACAGTGGCACCTGAGAGGGTCAGATGGCTGAAAAATCCAAAGATATATAGATAAGTACGTGCGCATATGTGTAATTACACCCTCTTAATAAAGTATTAGCAAACATGGAGGTTAGAGCACGTAAGTGAACATAAATCCCCAGCCATCACACCCCACCATTCTCCCTGCTGCTGGCGGCACCGCCACTCCCGTCCTGCTGCTGGCGGCACCGCCACTCCCGTCCTGCTGCTGGCGGCACCGCCACTCCCGTCCTGCTGCTGGCGGCACCGCCACTCCCGTCCTGCTGCTGGCGGCACCGCCACTCCCGTCCTGCTGCTGGCGGCACCGCCACTCCCGTCCTGCTGCTGGCGGCACCGCCACTCCCGTCCTGCTGCTGGCGGCACCGCCACTGCCGTCCTGGTGCTGGCGGCACCACCACTCCCCTCTCTCTGTGTGCCAGATTTATATAGAGACGCGCAGTTTGTTCCGTCACAGTACATATATAACATGCAAAATACCTCATCTACATTTCGCAAAAGAGAAAGTGTTGTCTTTTGTGAGAGAGAAGAAATGTTTTTCACTGTGCAACAGTACTGACAGTAATTGTTGTCATAAAGAGGGAGTGTTGATCTGCGTGTCAACGGGACGACACACTCAGGAGTCACAATAAACGTAGCGAGACTGATGTTGCAACAACCTCCCAGTATTATTTTAAACAGTCTGCAGTAGCGTGAGGTGGCGACATATCATGGTTGTACCTTATTTATGCAAAATATTATAAAACACGAATTTGGCAAAGAGAACGAGTAAGTTTTCTTGGTGAATAGTTTAAAGATGAGGTAGCAAGATGATGCAAGGAGCGCAGCACACTCTGGTCTTCCTATCAGCATCCATTACTCATGTTTAATATTCCTGAGGCTGTTCTGGGCTGCTCCCACCCAAACACAGAGTCTACAAACAGTCTTTTCTCACTGCAACAGTTTACGTGAATGAGGGGTGCTAGCCTCGACACCATCAAGTATTACTGTTACTGATTATTGTCGACAAGCGGAATGACAAAAAAAGTCAAAGAAACTTGGTTGTAAGCATAGGAGAGAGAATAAGTTTACTTGAGATTTGTGGATCTCGTTGATGTAGGATATGACGGACTTCTGTGATCATTTGTGTTATTGCTGCCCTACGGGGGGTTTCAAAACCCAGCCCTATATAAGTTATACTACCGGTATCATACCAGGATGCAACTCTCTTTGGTCGGCTTATACGTCTGTACCTATATAATGCTCAGATGAAAAGGGGTAGGTGCATAGAAACTTTTCCATACATCTCACCCCTGAGAACCGAACCCGAGTACACCTACCATGAGCCGATCGTTATACCAATGAGCTACAGGAAATGCGACACACTTACACAATCAAGACAGGTTTTGCCACTGGTGGATTTATCAGTTCTAATAAAACTGATAAAGCCACCAGTGGTAAAACGTCTCCTTCACTAAAAACCTTAATTGTGAATACATCTTATTCCAATAATTTGATGGTATTAACATACTGCAGGAACTTGTAACTGCGTCTACACCTGGAGTATACTTGGAGCGCGGGGGTCAACGTCCCCCCGCCCCGGTCCAAGAAAAAACCTCGCTGTGGATCAGGGCCTGACCAACCAGGCTATTACTGCCGGCCGCACGGAAACCGACGTACAAACCACTGAATGTTACGAGATGACCGAGAAGGATGCTGCACTAAGATGGGAGAGCTTTCATTATTTTCTACGAGGTTAAAAGAAAAGAGATAAATGGTAATATTCAGTCGATTGATGGAAAAATGAGAGAGAAATCTTGAGGAGAGTCCGTCATCCAGCCTGATGATGATGATGATGATGATGGTAATGATGGTGAAGATGATAATCATGATGATAATCATGATGGTAATTAAGATGGTGATGGTAATGATGGTGAAGATGATAATCATGATGATAATGATGGTAATTAAGATGGTGATGATGGTAATGATGAAGTTGATGGTGATGATGATGGTAATGATTATAATGATGGTGATGAAGATGGTGATTAATGATGATGAAGATGTTTGACGGTGATGGCGACAATGGTGTTGATAATGATGATAATGATAATTGCGATGATAGTGAACGTGACAGCGATGAAGATAGTGATGATGACTATGGTGATGGTGACGATAGTTATGACGAAGGTGATAATGAAAGTGGTGATGAATGTTGTGATGGTGATGGAAACCATAATGATGATGTTAACGATGATGAAGGTGATGGCACTGATGGTGATGGTAATGAAAAGGGTGATGGTGATGATAGTGACGGTAATGATGAGGGTGATGATGTGAATGAGGGTGGTGATGATAATAGTGATGGTAATGATGAGAGTGATGATAATGATGATAATACTGAAAATAATGAGGATAACAGTAACACGCATTTGTTTTAGGTTTAAGGATAACAGTTACATTTATGGCGGAAGCGCTAAACCTTTAGGGGTCATACAGCGCCAGGAGGAATAGACGAAGTTCAGATTCGATCGAAGGAAAGGGAGGATAAATCCGACAATCAGGTTCGAGACAACGTAAAAGAGGATTGGTCCACTTCCACAATTCCACAACAATTTCTACCTGCAGTATTAAGCTGATACGAATGAATCTATAGTACATGTTCAACTTGGTTATGATGGAAGGTCTGGGGTGAGGAACTACCTCTGAATTGTTTAGATATACAGCAATGGAATTTGATTTGTTGAATTTGTCCTGCCTGTCTCACTTTTAAAAAAAAATTAAGTGGATATTTTATACATAAATAAAAAAAACATAATAATAATAATAATAATAACAATCATAATAATAATAATAATAATAATAATAATAATAATAATAATAATAATAATAATAATAATAATTAAAAAATATTATTAAAACTAATAGTTAAGACATGATTTTTCTTAAATTTTGAGTGAAATTATCATGTACGTAAGAATCTACAACATTTAATCTTTGTTCCCGAAATTTTGAAGTCTAGCACTATGCAAGGCCTGTACGAGAGGGATCCTTCAACTGGAAGCGCTGCCTAACTCGGTTTTGTAACGTTCGTCACTGATAACCCCGAAATATAGGCTGGAGAGTCCCACGGAACGAAGAGAGGTTGTCAGTATGTGGATGTACATGGGATGCGCTCTACAGAGAAGAATAGTTTGCTTCTGTCTCTAGTGAAGACAGCCGTGTATTATCTAGGTGTATGAGTCAAGGATAGGAAAGCAGAAGGCTCTCTAATCAAGGGTGATAGCAGGAGAGCAAGTTTGAGAACAACGAAAAGTCACAAAACCATGGTTCAGACAATTCATACCTAACCCACAAACCACAAATGAAATTTAAACGAATTTTTGGTGCGTGGTGTACTATTATCAAGCTGCGTCATTATTATGGTCCAGGAGGGATAGCAATTACCAACCACATATGCAGTAGTGTCGCAAAATATATTTACAAATCAATACAGTACCAAAACGAGTGTTTAAGAAAGGGGTTTAATAATAAAATTATTAAAAAGACAAAATCAAGGAAAAAATATGTATCTGAACCCGGTTTTACTCTTCCCGTGGAACAAAGACTCGTCATTGAGCGAAATGATTTGTATGTACACACCGTAACGACGACACTCTGGAGAGGAAGATAAAGTAGAAAAACAAGAATTCACTTATAAATATTCGATTATAGAAATCTTATACAAGATGGATATATTGTTCATTAATATATTAGGGACTCTTGTATTAAGTTAGCATATATAAATATAATTTAATATTCAGGGCGGGATATGTTGAAGTGGGCTAATCTACTACCTGCCCGGACCTCACCAGAGCCACTGCTGCGGTGAAGACTGCAAGACGGGGAAGGTGGAGGATACATCGGCTGGATGAGTTATGGTTGGAACGACTTTCAAGGTTGAAGCAGAAACGACTTTGAAGAGTGAGGCTGGGAATACTATAATATAGGTTATTGTTGGAACGACTTTAAAAGTTGATGCTGGAACGATTTTAAAGGTTAATGCTGGAATAATTTTAAAGGTTGAGGCTGGAACGATTTTGAAGGACGAGACTGGAATTACTTTAATAGTTGATGCAAGAACGTCTTTAAAGGCTGATGCCGGAACAACTTTAAAAAATGGGAGATAACGACTTCAAAATTGTTCCAGCCTCTGCCTTTAAAGTCACTGAACCTTCCTTCTTTAAATTTGTTCCAACTTAAATCTTTAAAGTTGTTCCTGGTATAACCTTTCAAGACTAAGGTTAGAACAATACTAATAGTTGAGGCTGAAATGACTTTAAAGGTTGAGGCTGGATCAATTTTAAAAGTTGAGGGTTGAACGACTTGAAAAGTTGAGTCTGGAACAACTTGGAAAGACTTTAAATGCTGATGCTCCTTTGTTCCTTAATGTTATAAAAGAAAAAGATAACCTCACTGTTGCTTAAGTAAGAGATAGAGAAGATTTTTTTGTTTGCGTGTGTGTGTGGGGGGGGGGGTGGAGGGGGGGCATGGTTGTAGATATTTTCCTTCCCGTGAAGAAGCGCCATCTGTTGAGGTGAATCTTTAAATTCACCTAATATCAATTTCCTCTACTCTTTAGGGTTACAATTTTTTTTTCACTATTGCTGTCTTCTGGTGGTGGGGAAATTGCTTCCTGCAGTCCACGTTAGCACTACTCTTCTTGCAGGCGTTAACTGACTTTTTGTGTTCTCTGATTTTTTTTTGCTTATTGATCACTGAAGTCTTAGATCACTAATTTTTTGGGTAAAATTGCCCCAGCGTAGTTGTTCAACTTCTGAATACTGTTGCTTTCAAGTGTCTGTACCTTCATCAGTAAAATACTGAGTTATTTCTTCTATTCTTCCTTAGTCCTTATTTCTTTGGCAAGGTCATCCGAGAGGGCGAGTGGATCCCAGCAGCCATCAGAACTCTGACTTAAATGCACAGACATTCCAAACTGAGATTACTGCTGTAGCGTACTTCAGAAACTGTGTAATACCACATTCCATAACTTAAGTCAGCTCTTAGGATAAGATAGATTTGATTTGGCTGAAAAGCGTCTAATTCAGTGTTATTATCAACCTATGTGACTGTTGGACATGTATGATGTTACCTTCGAGGATTTATCCTTGAACTTCTAACTTTTTGAAGAATTCATTCACGGTGTACTGAAAAATGTCATGAAAATTTGTCTATTTTCTTGACCTTATGTGGTGAATGATGACTATTATTTTATATTATGCTTTTATTAATCTATTAATTTTTGTCTTAAATTCATATTAGGAATATTTAATAAAGGATCTATTAAATTAAAATATTATATTTGACCCCCTTTTCATTTTTTTTTTATTGGTTATTGATTTTCTGACATTTTCATCGGAGGCAAGAAATTCTCACATTCCTAATGATTATATTCCTGGAGAAACATTCAACCCATAGCGTCCAATACAGTATCTGAATAATGAGAGGTAATCGGGGAAGGCAGCTTAAACTCCTTGGATCAAATATCGTTCAACATCAAGAAATCTTTATACTGGAGAGTGAAGAGAGATCATAACTACTTCATCAGTGTAGTCAAATATCCAGAGTGTTGGGGTCTCCTAAAATCTTTCTCGCCTGTTTCTTCTTGCCTACCCACAACTCTTTCTACCCTTCTTCTTATACAAAAGATGAGGCAATCAGTCCCTCAGTTTTGGAGTTGGTGTGAAGAGCCCCACTACTACGGTGCTCTTCACACCAACTCCAAGGCTGAGGGACTCATTACTTCATCTATTGTATATAGTTCTACTGTCTTCATACAATGTCCTAGGACCCTTCTTCTTGTCTGCCTTAAAGCTTCTTTCTCACCTCTCTTCCTGTCTACCCACAATCATTGTCACTGCTCTATCGCATCCATTTTTCCCCCATTC
This sequence comes from Cherax quadricarinatus, assembly GCF_026875155.1. Lineage (NCBI taxonomy): Eukaryota > Metazoa > Arthropoda > Malacostraca > Decapoda > Parastacidae > Cherax > Cherax quadricarinatus. Next base: position 36,860,733 of record NC_069400.1, read on the forward strand.
CCCTCCGTATTCTTGTTATTCCTCTAAGGCACAATTAAAAAGCTTCAGAAATTTATATTACAAAGCTTCCCAGACGTTCCACTCGTAACCTTCCCGGTTATTTCATTCTTGGCAAACTACAAAATAAATTTTAAATACATAGATATTAGGCCAAAATTGAAATATGCAACAGATGTATGGTGGCCAACAGCCCTTCCCCCTCCCCGGCAAAGTAAAATATGGATATGTTACAAAAAAGGAGCTACGAAATGGTTTCCATTGCTGAAAAAATATTGCTAATGTTGAACTGGCAACTCTACAGATGCACACGATGTCTGCTACGAGGAAAAGAAAAGACAACGTAACTAAATATAAGGTAGTATAAGGACATAAAACAACGAAAGTTTCTCAGCACCTGCAAAAAGGTAAACAAGAGACCACAGCTGGACATTCTGAAAGTGGAGCCGAAACGACAATTTTTTTCCAGAGGTAGACCAATAGAATGAATTAAAAGATTATTATTATTATTATTATAATCAAGGGGAAGCGCTAAACCCGCAGGATTATACAGCGCCTGGGGGGGTTAAGTGGAAGGCATTCAGGCTTAATTCGGGGAACTGGAGCACAGATACAATTCTCTAAATCAAGAGCCCTCACCAACTTCAAGGAACCTTCCCTGAGGGGATGAATTAAAAGAGGATGTAGTAAGCACTACAAACATTACAAACTGTAAAAAGTGATATGATGAAAATTTCCTGAAGACGAAACACTTTGAGGATAGCTTTAGATCTTAAATCTACAAATAGATAATTACAGATAGGTAATTACAATAGGCAATCATACACTCGTAAACAAACAAACATATTTAGTGGCAAGTGCATGATCAGCAAACCACTGAATAGCATTTAGCATCTTTAATAAAGAATCCATAAGAACATTATATACGATATATTTTAGGCCTCGGTATAAAGCCTGCACTTCATGAAGCATTCTGAGAGTCTACAAGTTGCACTGAACTTGACGATTATAGCGGAGAGAAGAACATATGAAGATATAATTACAATATACAAAATCCCAAGGGGTACAGTTAAGGCAGAGAGGGACTCACTGTTTGAACTAAGAGGACCAGGATCAAGGGGAAAGGAGCAGGTGGAAGTTGAAAACGCGGATGATCCACTGCAATGTAAGGAAGTATTTCTTTAGTCTCAAGGTGGTTTAAGTGGAATGATTTGGGTGAAAGAGTGGTGGAGGAACACAGTATACATAAGGCCCAAGAGGCCAGAAATCAGTGCAAGAGATCAGAGTGTTCTAGGAAGGAGGAACAGGAGCTGAGAATCGATCCTCCCCTCCTCAAAGACAGCTCGGCGAGTACACGTACACACGTACACACACGTGTACACACACACACACACACACACACACACACACACACACGCACGCACACACACGCTCGCACACACACGCACGCACACACACGCACACACACTCGCAAGCACACACACACACACACACATGCACTCGCACGCGCACACACACACATACATACACACACACATACACACACGCACACACACACACACACACACCAAAATATGCAAAATGAAAAAAAATGGTAGAGAAAGGACGAGGTGGATGACGATACCTCCCTCTGGACCACTCACGCCCCCCGGGGTTACTGTTGGTATTGTAAATGGAGCCTCCCTGGGACGTCCTGCCTGTCTGCCGCCTCAACACTGACTAGCAGAAGCATGGGAAGAAGGAGACTGAAGGAAGAGGACACAGAGCAGCAGGAGAGAGAAACGAAAAAGGAGAAAGATTAAATGTTGCTGAAAGAGGACAAAGAATGAATGTACGAGAATAAGAAAGAGAAATATGAACAGATATATGAAGTTCGATGGAAAGGAGTTGGATTTTTTTTTTCAACATGGAGAAATGTTAAACAACAAGGGTCATACAGCGCCTGGGAAATGGAAATGTTGCTGCATTTTCTTAGATCCAGAGCTGTTCATCAGCTTCAAGTTAACCTCCAGATGATGAGAAAGGCGTTGGAAAATGCAAAGATAACTGAGAGCAAATGGGAATATGCACACGATCCTCAACACAGTGTGGTGGATCACAATGATCCTCAGCACAGTGAGGTGGATCACAATGATCCTCAACACAGTGTGGTGGATCACAATGATCCTCAGCACAGTGAGGTGGATCACAATGATCCTCAACACAGTGAGTTGGATCACAATGATCCTCAGCACAGCGTGAGGTGGATCACAATGATCCTCAACACAGTGAGGTGCATCACAATGATCCTCAGCACAGCGTGAGGTGGATCACAATGATCCTCAACACAGTGAGGTGGATCACAATGATCCTCAGCACAACGTGAGGTGGCTCTGAATTATCCTAAACACAGTGTGGTGGATCACAATGATTCTCAACACAACGTGAGGTGGATCTGAATTATCCTAAACACAGTGTGGTGGATCACAATGATCCTCAACACAACGTGAGGTGCATCACAATGATCCTCAACACAACGTGAGGTGCATCACAATGATCCTCAACACAACGTGAGGTGCATCACAATGATCCTCAACACACAACGTGAGGTGGAACACAATGATCCTCAACACAACGTGAGGTGGATCACAATGATCCTCAACACAACGTGAGGTGGAACACAATGATCCTCAACGCAACGTGAGGTGGAACACAATGATCCTCAACACAACGTGAGGTGGGAAAACAATGATCCTCAACACAACGTGAGGTGGATCACAATGATCCTCAACACAACGTGAGGTGGATCACAATGATCCTCAACACAACGTGAAGTGGATCACAATGATCCTCAACACAACGTGAGGTGGATCACAATGATCCTCAACACAACGTGAGGTGCATCACAATGATCCTCAACACAACGTGAGGTGGAACACAATGATCCTCAACACAACGTGAGGTGGAACACAATGATCCTCAACACAACGTGAGGTGGAACACAATGATCCTCAAACACAACGTGAGGTGGAACACAATGATCCTCAACACAACGTGAGGTGGATCACAATGATCCTCAACACAACGTGAGGTGGATCACAATGATCCTCAACACAACGTGAGGTGGATCACAATGATCCTCAACACAACGTGAGGTGGATCACACATGATCCTCAACACAAACGTGAGGTGGATCACAATGATCCTCAACACAACGTGAGGTGGATCACAATGATCCTCAACACAGTGAGGTGGATCACAATGATTCTCAACACAACGTGAGGTGGATCTGAATTATCCTAAACACAGTGTGGTGGATCACAATGATCCTCAACACAACGTGAGGTGCATCACAATGATCCTCAACACAACGTGAGGTGCATCACAATGATCCTCAACACAACGTGAGGTGGATCACAATGATCCTCAACACAACGTGAGGTGCATCACAATGATCCTCAACACAACGTGAGGTGGAACACAATGATCCTCAACACAACGTGAGGTGGAACACAATGATCCTCAACACAACGTGAGGTGGAACACAATGATCCTCAACACAACGTGAGGTGGATCACAATGATCCTCAACACAACGTGAGGTGGATCACAATGATCCTCAACACAACGTGAGGTGGATCACAATGATCCTCAACACAACGTGAGGTGGATCACAATGATCCTCAACACAACGTGAGGTGGATCACAATGATCCTCAACACAACGTGAGGTGGATCACAATGACCCTCAACACAGTGAGGTGGATCACAATGTTCCTTAACATAGTGAGGTGGGTCACAATGATCCTCAATGCAGTTAGGTGGATCACAATGATCCTCAACACAACGTGAGGTGCATCACAATGATCCTCAATACAACGTGAGGTGCATCACAATGATCCTCAACACAACGTGAGGTGGATCACAATGATCCTCAACACAACGTGAGGTGGATCACAATGATCCTCAACATAACGTGAGGTGGATCACAATGATCCTCAACACAACGTGAGGTGGATCAAAATGATCCTCAACACAACGTGAGGAGGATCACAATGATCCTCAACACAACGTGAGGTGGATCACAATGATCCTCAACACAACGTGAGGTGGATTACAATGATCCTCAACACAACGTGAGGTGGATCACAATGATCCTCAACACAACGTGAGGTGGATCACAATGACCCTTCACAGTGTGAGGTGGATCACAGTGTTCCTCAACACACACATTGAGGTGGATCACAATGATCCTCAACACAGTGAAGTGGATCACAATGATCCTCAACACAACGTGAGGTGGAACACAATGATCCTCAACACAACGTGAGGTGGAACACAATGATCCTCAACACAACGTGAGGTGGATCACAATGGTCCTCAACACAACGTGAGGTGGATCACAACGATCTTCAACACAACGTGAGGCGGATCACAATGATCCTCAACACAACTTGAGGTGGAACACAATGATCCTCAACACAACGTGAGGTGGAACACAATGATCCTCAACACAACGTGAGGTGGAACACAATGATCCTCAACACAACGTGAGGTGGAACACAATGATCCTCAACACAACGTGAAGTGGATCACAATGATCCTCAACACAACGTGAGGTGGATCACAATGATCCTCAACACAACGTGAGGTGGATCACAATGATCCTCAACACAACGTGAGGTGGATCACAATGATCCTCAACACAACGTGAGGTGATCACAATGATCCTCAACACAGTGAAGTGGATCACAATGTCCTTACACAGATGAGTGATCACAATGACCTCAATGAGTTAGTGATCACAATGATCTCAACACATGGTGGGATCACAATGATCCTCAACACAACTTGAGGTTGGAACACAATGATCCTCAACACAACGTGAGGTGGAACACATCTCAGTAGTAGTAACCAGTTACCAGTCTCAGTAGTAACCAGTTACCAGTAACCATGTCCGTTGACTCAACGACCAACCGTCACTGCCTGAGTCACGTCTATGCGCCTGAACTGACACTATTTTCAAAGACCCCTCACTGTACTGGCATCCGCTAGTCAGTATTACGTGTGACCAAGAGGCAAGGTAAACGGCGTTGCGGGCTCTCTCCACAGAACAGCACTTATAACGTATAACACCTACTGAGTATTTCATACCTATTCCACTATCGAACTCCCACATGATAAATTGCAGCGTGTAGCGTGGATTTACGTTTTTTTAGGGTATCAAGGCGTAGAAGGCTGTGTGAGTAGCGCAGGGTCAAAAGGTGGAACTCCGCCAACACTAACTACCCTCGCGCACCTCAGGCCTACCATCCGCCTGACTCCCCTCACAACTTGTTCAGCCTGCAAGCCTGTTGCAGCCCGTTTCAAGCCTTCCTGGCTTATTCGTGTCCTAATTGCGTCAATCTCCAGGTTGACACTCCGGATATTGCAATTAAGAGCCAGTCAGTAAAGCCAGACTGTTGGAATGAACGCCAGTCAGCCTATCATCCCAGCCTGACCTCCTGTCTTCCAACTGGCTCCTCCGTCTTTGTGCATCGTTACATCTTCCAGTCAGCCTTCTCAAGGTCAGCCAGTCGCCCCCCAGCTTCTAACCCACTGAGAGAGAGGAAGTAAGCCCGACAGTAAGAAGTAAGCCAAGTAGTACTCTGAGAATTGTCTATATCGCTTTGGAGCTCCTGTTGATGCTAAGAGTGTTTTCACCCTTACCTGTGCATAGAGTGGGGTTAAGCCACCTTCGCGTGGGTGAGTGGGGTCCGCAGACCCCAGCCCACCCACCACTCTCTCCCACCACCACTCTCCTCTCCCACCACCACCACCATCCCACCCATCTAAAACCTGTGGTTGTTTCACCCTTGTACCGTCCCTAGTACTGTTTTGGGCTCACATAATTTGGTCCACAAAATTTAGCTGGTGCCAACGATAAAGCCATTATGTGAGTTCGCCTAGAAAGCAGCATTTCTTCACGACAACATGTGGTGGAGGAGAAACACCACCCGCCCAAAGGATAAAAACCTTCTCCCTCATCACTCTCATCCCGTCTACTACATAACTCCTCCAACTCAGTGATAATTATCTTGAGACAATTTTCCTTGCATTTAAAAGACATTTCGTGTGTGAGACATTTATAGTAAATTTCTTGTGTACTCTAAACCTTGTGTTTTCAGTGTAAACCATATTCTTTGACACGTTAATTTTTTACAATATTTTTCAGGTGTTTTCATCTTATCTTAATTTTTATCTGTGTTTTTGCTTTATGCTCTCCGGTCTCTAGTAAGTTGTATTGTGTAGGGTAGCCCAAAAGTTCCATCACCCTGTGTTAAGTGATTCATTTTTTTTTATTGTATTTCTTTCAGCGTTGTATTCTCATAAATGTCATTGGTATTTCATGCAGTGATATTCACCCCATTATACTGAAATTTTTCCCCATTTATTTCTATGGTGTGTCTTTTTTTTTCGTATGCCACATGTCCCTCATACCTCTAATTTTTTCAGCAGACTGTGAAACCATTAGTTTTGCCACAAATGCTTGTCGTATCAGTCACAGCAAATTTAGTTGAATCATCACAGCAGGATTTGTTGTAAGAATATTTTTAATGAATGTTGCTCCGCCACTGTAATGTTTATAATTACCTGTTTTGTTCCTTGGTTTATTTATTTCATATTTGTATAGTTCTTGAACAAATTCACTCTTGATGTCATTTTCAATAACTTTTAACTAAAGTGTTTTCGTACGCTGTTTGAGTAAATTGTTTTGTCTAATTTACAATTAAAGATTAAAGTGTTCAATCAGTTTATGTTTTTTTTCTTCATAATTTTGAATTCATTATATTTACCTGAGTTTCCCAGTGACACTTATTACTGCAGTGATTGGTTTTCTACATATTATTTTTGTTGCCCTTGTTCCTGAAGTGAATATTTGTTGAACTTGTTCTGCAGTACTTTATTTTCTTTTATGATATTTGTTTATGATTATATTTTAATTTTGTCAATGCATTCTTAGAAAATACTAAAATTCCCCATTAACATTTTAATAATTTTATTACACATTCACACATTATTTAAAAATTTTAATTAATTAATTTCTTATTAGCAAAGTAAAGACACTCATGTGCATTTAATTCACATCTCCCAGTACTATTTTACCTTGTTATTTCAATGTAAATTTTTTCTTGGTCATAAGTCCTTTAAATTGAGTGTTCCTTCCTCTTGCAGTACCCACTATATACATTATTTTTTTTTTATTTCTGCAAAATTAGTTGTAATTTCTTTTTCATTTCAATTCTAGAATTTTATATCATTTTTAATTGTTCCATTATTTTTGCCTTATAAGTTCTCAGTGCACTTTGCCATATTCCTCACATACCGCAATGATAGCATTAGTGAATGTCGAAAACTCAGACCTCTCAGGCTACTCTGGTACTGTCATCAGTCCTCACAGTTCCTTACGCGACTGACAACCGACCAGACACCGATATATATATTAATACTCTGATTCCCTTTATGCGTTAGCCTTTATTCAATGCCATGTACATAGTCTTGAAGCTTGGTTTGCACCATTCGTTCTCGGCTAGTTGCCCTAGGTGAAGTCCTCCTTCAAGAAAGCCTCTATCAGACTTGCAAAAGAAAGCTCTTTATCGATCTCCTGCTGCTGTTCACGTTTGGATCTCCGTGATATGCGAGAGCTTCAGGAACTTACTTAAGTGTCACAATATAGGAACTGATTCGTTTCTTTCCTTGTTCCAGTAAAAGCATCTGATCCAATGGCCGTCTTAGGAACTAGTGAATGCTACCCATGAGTACTGAATCCGTTGAGTGCATTTGCCTGTTAATTAGACAAACTTTTAATCATCATTTATCAATGGCTGTCCCATCATTCATCTTTTCTTCCCTGGAATAGGCTAAACCATTTACAAATCATTGCTAAAAGAGCAGCTTTTGGAGCAATTAAAGAACTAAAGCCACCATCTATCTGTGTGTCTTATGAGGCTCATCCTCCAACTGAACGATTGAAACCACTTACAGCCTTAAATCAAATCCGTTCATTTATGCCCCAGGGTACTATCCCTTGTTTATACAATAATTCACACTAACCTCATCTGCACCACCTCTTTTTATGCGCCACAGAGACACAACGTGGTCGTCAACCCATCTCAAATCACCAAGAACCAGTGTACAAGGGTCGGTATACACCTTCGTAAGTATTCATAGATACATTCAGTAACCATATCGGCGGAGATTGTTTATAACTGTGTTTCCCGGTGGACATATGTGCAATTAAATTTCCTAGAGTTTACCCTAAAACGTCGAACTGATTGATGATACCAATCTTCCTTACTGTACTTATCATAGAATACATGGACATGACACATCTGAGTGTAAATCTCTCTATATAAACCTTCAGTACTCTAGGCCCATTCCGTTGTCGTTCACACCGCAGAAACCGTAGGAAACAAGATCTCGTGTTTTCAAAATAACCAAACCAGGCCCTCATTCTTTCAATTCTTCAAACCAAACCAAGGAACCATGGCGTCGTTTTCTTCCCAGTCCGGGAAATTCGACGCCCCATTTCAAAACCGTCCCGAATTGGTTGACAGTCGTGATAATGAAGTACACACCATCCCCAATTTTTCACAATCCTTTAATCCTAACAAGCAGTCCTCGAGAATGACAAAACCCGCTGATGATGTTGCTTCACATGCTCTGACATAGATGATTTTTGGGGAGGATAGAACAAGTCTTTTCTGATACACTCCACCTTTTTGTTTGCACATAACTTCCAGTGCAACAAAGGCCCCTATATGAAGCACTGTTCTATAAATGTCCCCGTTCATATGTTCATGGACACTGTGCGCAAGTCAATAATATGAGGTCCTATTTTGTTTAAGGATAAGAAGTTACACATGTCCTTCTCGTAGAACCGACTCCTGTGTCCTCCCTTAGTGGAGTATCTGTTCACACCCTGCGTGTCCGAGGTCGGAATTTTCCCTAACCTTTTCTATCCAGTAGAACTTCACTGCTTCTTTCCTTTTTCAACAATTACTTCCCTGGTGACCTTCTACTGATTTGCTTCCTCCATGCGAACATACCATTGTGCTCGACCCTTATCGATGGCATGCACAATTGACGACTTATCGTTCCATTCTGGGTTACCAGCTTGATCAGAAATCTTTATACTGCTGCAGAGTATATGTGACGATTAAAGTCACTTACAAGCTAAAGCATTCTCCCAGTAGCGTACCCAAGCGGTCAGCACGGGTAATTCCTGTCACTCCCATCATGTTCCACCTATACCTATCAGATTTGCAGATAGTCCCGATGCCTCAATGTGTCCAGGACGCTCAGTTAGCCTTGATGCAACAACCTATTCCCTGCAATGCCTGCATTCGAGTAGTATTATTCCTCCACGGACGCCTTGTCGAAAACAATTACTTGTCAACAAGTAATGCATCTCTTGTTGATGTCACACTGCGTCTGCAGAAAGAACGTTTTCTGTTGCGTCTAGTGCCTTCACTAGAGTGTCTGAAGTTGTTTCGCGATGTTCCAGAAGGGAAACGCCTAGTGACAGTATTCCTGCAAAGTAAAAGTACAGATATTTGTTGAACCATCCTTACATGTGTAAGAGAAATAGTAAGATCCATTTCTACCTGTCCAACACTTCTGGTCACAGTTTTCGCCTTAGAGCAAATACCAATCTTGTTGACCTTTTCAATATCCTTACCCTGTTTCATAGAGATTAGTTCACGACCAGTGGTCTGCTATTTCCTGCCGGGAGACCTCGTCCACTTCACTGATCAATCTGTTTCCACCATATGAGAAAAAGAACTTACTCCCACTGACTTCCCAGATGAAGTCAAGCGTTTTGTGGACTCTGTTAACAAACTCCCTAAAGCCATTCTTTACCCATGAGAAGATGGGTATAACAACTTATTGTCCCATCTGATTCCACTTGAAACCTGTACTTAGACCTAGACTACATACCTGCGTACAAATGCCTCATTCACAAGTTGCTGTCGCAGAAAATTGATCATCAAATGCTTGATGATGGATTATTGCAGCCTAGCATTTCCCCTTGGAAGCACCCTTGAGTACTAGTACCTAATAAGGATGTACTGGCGTCCCAGTAAATGACCGTTAAAGGTTTAACGCGAAAACCCATTCCGATCGCTTTTCCACTCCCTACTGTGATCTTTACGTAATATCGGAGATAACAAAGTCTTTTCAACCCTATATTGTTACAAGTGTTTTTTGGCAAGTCCCTCTTCACAGGAAAGCCAAGACAGCAACTCCATCTCCACTTCCTACATGTCCATATCACGTCCACCCTATGGCATTTGGGATACACTTTCCCCTATCGATATCCGAACTCTAGGCTCATTACCTAATATCTCTTAAGAGGTCTCATAGGTAATGCCTTATTGTGTACTTAGATGACGTCATCGTCATGTCTAAAGACGTGATACACTCTAAAAGACTTGATGTAGAACATGTAAGCTTGAAGAAGCCAATTTAAAGGATCAACTGTCAAATGTCAATTTTTTAGATCAGAAATTAAGTTTCTTGGTCACTTAGTCACTCCTAAGGGTTACGACTGACCAAAGGTTAAAGTAACTGGCAGTACTAAATTATCTCCAACTCCCAAAACGTGCTGATGCCGTAAGATCCTATTGTGGGCTTAGCGGTTTTTATAGAGCCCTTATTCATTGCAATTTTTCTTCCATACGCACCGCTAACTGAGTTGCTTAAGAAAGATCTCATTTTGTTTTGGACCTTCCGTCAAGAAAGGAGCATTCCAAACTCTAAAAGAAAAAAGCTAACATCTGCTCCAATTTTGAAATTTCCAGATTTTCTAACCTTTCATCTGACAACTGATGCAGTTCAATTGGCATAGTGCGCGTAACAAGCCAGAAGACCGATGCAATACAACGCAGTTCATTTGCATCCGCTTCCATACGAAGGCTGAACGTAATTATACATAAACTGAGCAAGAAGCTTAGCAATGTATGGTCTTTAAAGCACTTCCGAGACATATATTATATCAGTACTCTGTATCTGTCTTGACAGATCATGCTCCACGATACCCCCTATTCCAAACAAACAACCGACTGGAAGGTTAGCTAGATGTACTTTGACTATCCAAAGTTCAATCCCACCTTGACAGTTACCTGGCAATCAAATGTAACACGCAGATGCCTTATTCGACATGTTAGATAGTAACGCAACCCTCCAATTAGTGCTGAAAATGTAAATAATGCTCCGAACGAACCCATGTGGTCTGGTAGTGAATTCGATACCTGCTCCATGAAATCTTATCGTAATGTGAAGCCACCAGCCACCCATCATCAGGACTTGTCAAAACCAAGAATTACTGTATCGAACAGCCGAAGTTGGGTACTCCTACATAAGAGTAATACCAAGTTAGTAATTCCACAGTCACTATGAATGTAGCCTACAGCTAGTTCACGATGTAACCAGGTGTAGCCACACCCTGGTCATGGATCGATGCAGTAAAACAAGCCAGATTGAAATACTTTTGTTTGGCCTCGTTTGGCAACTGATATTACCTGATATCTTAAGAAATGTAGTGCTGCATCAACCATAAAGGCAAGCTAATGGGTCCTAATCCAATCCCAAGTGTAATCCACTACTACGAACCTTGGAAAGATTTGCGCTAGATTTTTAAACTAATTTCCAATGTTCCCCTTCCGAAGGTAACAAACATCTGTTGTGTTATGGTAGACCATTTTCACCAGTATGCGAGTTAGTTTTCGCTATTGCACGATAAGAACTGTCCCCGCGACAGTACAATAGCGTTTACAGAACGCATTATCTGCAAGCATACCACTCCAAAGTCCCTAGTAACAGATAATGGAGGTGAAAATTCTGTAATTGAAATTCTTGAAAATATGTGTACCTTGTAGCAAAGCTCTAATCCACCATTGTTCCTCATCATGCCTGCCGCAATGGGGTTAGCGGAAATCGAACCAATAAGAAATTACTTGAAAGTCTTGAAGCCCACTATCAATCCTCAACAGTGTGACACTATGGATAAGTTAAACCTGAATGCAGTGTGCTATAAATTCTGCTTACAATTTCTATGGTGACACTTCCACATTATGCATTTGTATGGTGGTAGGAACGTTTTGCCTTTATGCGCTGTTATAATTCTAATCCAAAACAAAATACAACCCTGATATTTTCATAGCAACTTCTATACCAGCTTAGCTCAAAGTGTTTTTTAAGAAGATATCCATGAAACAACTTTCATAAATCACAGCAAATTTTACAAGGAGTCGCAAACGACTCGAGCAAAGCCATCCCAAAATCAAAGTAGTTCGAGAGTTATGCTGATAACTTTAATAAAACGTCCGCAATGCCAAAAGCTGATCCAAAAGTTTTGTTGTCCTTATCGAGTAGTTGGAACATAACACTGTAATAAGTAAAGGTATTAGAGAGATTAGTTCTGGCTGTATAAAAGAATCGCATTTGGATCATATGAAGTTAGTATGAGATATAAATATCCTACCCAGGACTAATGTACATAGACTCGACAATCCTCCTGATCCTGTACTCTCTCCTCTGGATACTCCATCAACGATCAACATGAAATGTCGTTATTCCCTACGAACAACGACAGAATTGAGAAATCCTCACGTATCATTTGTAGCTTTCCAATTCAGATTTGCCTCAAATACCGCATGATTTAGCCCAATCTACAGAGTTTGATCCTCCCAGAGATGACTCCCATCTGCATATGCCAATCTTACCCTAGCAGATTGGGGTTAAATAGTAAATAACCTGTATATATGAATAAGTACAGTATCAACTTATCATATTCAGTATTATTTTTTTTGTGTTCATGTTCCTCCCATTCTGGAGAGTTAACACTAGAATTGCGTGCACGATTCTGCCTTTTCTGTTAAACACACTTTCTTGTAAATATTCCTTCCTCAAATCCGTAGATCACACAAACAGATCGATCGATCAAAATTTTTTTTTATATTCAATTTGTAATCTCAACGTTGAGGTTTCGTTTTCATTTTTAGTTTTTAATTGTACTAAAGTATACCTTGTAATGCATTACAGTTTCAGTTATTAATCTTTTCATTCCAATGGTTTCTCCTACTTATTATATAAAATGGTAAATGCTGGTTTGTAATTTACATTGTAATAGAAACCGCCCAAGCCGTAAACCTGCCATTCTAGTTTTTTATTAGTTTGTATGTCGGGACGACAACGTTAGCGGTCGGCCGAGCTCTCAGTAGTAGTAACCATTTACCAGTCTCAGTAGTAACCGTTACCGAGTAACCAGTGTCCGTTGACTTCAACACCAGACCGACTGCTGCTGAGTCACGTTCTATTCCTGAACTGACACTATTTCAAAAGACCCCTCACAGGGTTCTGGCAGCCGGCTAGTCAGTATTACGGTGTGACCAAGGAGGGCAAGGTAAAGCGGCTGCGGGCTCTCTCCACAGAACAAAACAATTATATCGTAATAACCCTAACGTGATATTCCTTACCTAACCACGTATCGAACTCCCACATGATACACAATGATCCTCAACACAAGTGAGGTGGATCACAACGATCCTCAACACAACTGGAGGCGGATCACAATGATCCTCAACAAACGTGAGTGATCTCAATGATCCTCAACGCAACGTGAGGTTGGAACACAATCACCTCAACACAACGTGAGGAGGAACACAATGATCCTCAACACAACGTGAGTGGATCACAATGATCCTCAACACAACGTGAGGTGGATCACAATGATCCTCAACACAACGTGAGGTGGATCACAATGATCCTCTAACACAACGTGAGGTGGATCACAATTGAACCTCACCACAACGAGAGGCTACAATTCCTCACTAACACAACGTGAGGTGGATCACAGAGACACAGTGATGACTATGTTAAAGCCATGACGCAGGTTCCTCAATAAATGTTTATAGGTATAACGTTTCGCTGTTAGTTTATTGGCTAATTAATTTTCCAAGTCTATCGACTTGACGATGATGCGATGGTGAGTCAGGCCACCTGTCACTTGTATGATGCGATGGTGAGTCCAGGCCCCTGTCACTTTATAAAGCATGGTGGTCCAGCCACCTGTCACTTGGTATGATGCGATGGTGAGTCTGGGCCACCTGTCACTTGATATGCGAAGTGAGTCCTGACCATCTGTCACTTGCATGATGCGATGGTGAGTCAGGCCACCTGTCACTTGTATGATGCGATGGTGAGTCAGGCCACCTGTCACTTGTATGATGCGATGGTGAGTCAGGCCACCTGTCACTTGTATGATGCGATGGTGAGTCAGGCCACCCTGTCCACTTGTATTATGCATGGTAGTCAGGCCACCTGTAACTTTATAGAGCCGATGGTGATTAGCCACCTGTCACTTTGTATATGCATTGTGAGTTCACCACCTGTCACTTGTATGCTGCCGATGGTGATCAGCCACCTGTCACTTGTATGATGCGGAGTGGTGAGTCTGGCAGACCTGTCACTTGTATGATGCGATGGTGAATCAGGCAAGCTGCACTTGTAGATGCGATGGTGATTCAGGCCACCTGTAAACTTGTTGATGCGATGGTGATCAGCACCGTAAACTTATTAATGAATGCGAATTGTGAGTCAGGCCACCTGTAACATGGTATGATTCGATGGTGATCAGGTAACCTGTCACTTGCATGATGCGATGGTGAGAGACAGGCCACCTGTCACTTGTATGATCGATCGATGGATTCAGGCCAAAACCTGTCACTTGTATGATGCGATTGGTGAATCAGGCAACACTGTCACTTTGTATGATGCCATGTGATCAAGCCACCTTCACTTGTATGGATCGATGGTGAGTCAGCCACCTGTCACTTAGTATGAAGCATGGATGATCCAGGCATCCTGTCACATGTATGAAGCGATGGGAGTTCAGGCAACCTTCACTTGTATGAAAGCGATGGCAGTCAGGCCACCTGTCACTTGTATGATCGATGGTGATCAGGCCACCTGTCACTTGATGATGCGATGGTGAGTCAGCCACCTGTCACTTGTATGAAGCGATGGTGAATCAGCCACCTTGGCACTTATGAATGGATGGTAATCAGGCAACTGTCCACTGTATGATGCGGTGGTGAGATCCAGGCCATCTGTCACTTGTATGATGCGATGTGATCCGCAAACCTGTCACTAGTATGATGCATGGTCATCAGGCCACCTGTCACATGTATGATGCATGGTAGTCAGGCAACCTGTCCCTTTTTAAGATAAGATGGTTAATCAGGCAAACCTGTCACTTGTATGAATGATGCGATGGTAGTCAGCCACCTGTCACTTGTAGAGCGATGGTGAGTCAGGCCACCTGTCACTTGTATGATGCGATGGTGAGTCAGGCCACCTGTCACTTGTATGATGCGCTGGTGAGTCAGGCCACCTGTCACTTGTATGATGCGCTGGTGAGTCAGGCCACCTGTCACTTGTATGATGCGATGGTGAGTCAGGCCACCTGTCACTTGTATGATGCGATGGTGAATCAGGCCACCTGTCACTTGTATGATGCGATGGTGGGTCAGGGAACCTGTCACTTGTATGATGCGATGGTGGGTCAGGCAACCTGTCACTTGTATGATGCGATGGTGAATCAGGCCACATGTCACTTGTATGATGCGATGGTGAGTCAGGCAACCTCTCACTTGTATGATGCGATGGTGAGTCAGGCCACCTGTCACTTGTATGATGCGATGGTGAGTCAAGCCACCTGTCACTTGTATGATGCGATGGTCAGGCCACTTGTAACTTGTGTGATGCGATGGTGAGTCAGGCCACCTGTCACTTGTATGATGCGATGGTGAGTCAGGCAACCTGTCACTTGTATGATGCGATGGTGAGTCAGGCCACCTGTCACTTGTATGATGCGATGGTGAGTCAGGCCACCTGTCACTTGTATGAAGCGATGGTGAGTCAGGCCACATGTCACTTGTATGATGCGATGGTGAGTCAGGCCACCTGTCACTTGTATGATGCGATGGTGAGTCAGGCCACCTGTAACTTGTATGATGCGATGGTGAGTCAGGCCACCTGTCACTTGTATGATGCGATGGTGAGTCAGGCCACCTGTCACTTGTATGAAGCGATGGTGAGTCAGGCCACATGTCACTTGTATGATGCGATGGTGAGTCAGGCCACCTGTCACTTACATTCTACCTATCAAGGACACTTTAATCCCAAAATAGGAATTAAGAAAACTCGCAGCAAATGTTCACTGAGAAATATACATTCAACGGTGTATATATCCTTCGGTACAACTTTGTCACGTTACGGCTTGTTAAATTTCTACACAAAGTGGAACGTCTCAATAAAATCTCGTTGTGCAACTTGTCTTGTCTTCAGCACACTGTGAGGTAATGAGGTGCGTGTTAATGAAGTAGTTACCAAGCACTGGCTATACTTACCATCAGTGATCCATCTCGCTCGTCCCTGAGCAACTCCGCAGAATTCTGTCCTCCTGATGCAACGTCAGTTGTCTCACGCGTCAGCATGCGGCGATTCCTGTACGCTAATGAGAGACAAAATATTAGTTATCCTAGGTTATGTTTGGGTATGTTAACCTAACCTAAATTAACCTCTATTTACATATACGTAAATACTAATAACGAATTAACATCAACATGCTACTTTCGTCTGGTAGCACGAAATACATCATCGCTCCTCAAAGCGTTAGAAAACCTACAGTGTTAAAGGAAGCTGTGAAATATCACAGGTTGATGGCAATAACTGGCGAAATAAATGTAAACAAACTTTCTCCAGGGAGTCACAGACTCGATGGAGCGAGGATTTTCCTGTCCTCGCAGCCTGACTCGAAACCATACTACCCGACTGCTTGATCAATCAGGCTGTTGCTTCCAGTGGCCCGCAGGAGCACAAAACTTTCATAATTTAAAAATATATATTTTTAATACTTGAAGCGTTTAGTTACAGGCTTCAATACAAATATATCTGGGTCATTTATATTTGGATGAGACAGGCATGGTGAGTAGGATTTGAAGGTTTTATACCCAGCATGGTCATAAGCCTGTAAGTGGTCCACCAGTGTGGTCTTTATGACCAGGTCTGCTATATAATTGGTCCATCAGTGTGGTATTGTTGACCTGATCTGCTATATAACTGGTCCACAGTGAGGTTTAGATGACCAGGTTTCTTACATAAATGATCCACCACTGTGGTCTCATTGGTTATATAAATGATCCACCAGTGTGGTCTTGATGGCCGGGTTTATTATATCACTAGTCCACCAGTGTGGTCTCGATGGCAGGGTTTGTTATATCACTAGTCCACCAGTGTGGTCTTTATGGCCGGGTTTGTTATATCACTGGTCCACCAGTGTGGTCTCGATGGCAGGGTTTGTTATATCACTAGTCCACCAGTGTGGTCTTTATGGCCGGGTTTGTTATATCACTGGTCCACCAGTGTGGTGTTGATGGCCGGGTTTGTTATATCACTGGTCCATCAGTGTGGTGTTGATGGCCGGGTTTGTTATATCACTGGTCCATCAGTGTGGTGTTGATGGCCTGGTTTGTTACATCACTGGTCCACCAGTGTTGTGTTGATGGCCGGGTCTGTTATATCACTGGTCAACCAGTGTGGTCTTAATGGCCGGGTTCGTTATGTCACTGGTCCACCAGTGTGGTGTTGATGGCCGGGTTTGTTATATCACTGGTCCACCAGTGTGGTGTTGATGGCCGGGTTTTGTTATAAACACTGGGCCACCATGTGGTGTTGATGGCCGGGTTTGTTATATCACTGGCCCACCAGTGTGGTGTTGATGGCCGGGTTTGTTATATCACTGGTCCACCAGTGTGGTGTTGATGGCCGGGTTTGTTATATCACTGGTCCACCAGTGTGGTGTTGATGGCCGGGTTTGTTATATCACTAGCCAACCAGTGTGGTGTTGATGGCCGGGTTTGTTATATCACTGGTCCACCAGTGGGTGGGTTGATGGCCGGTTTGTTATATCACTGGTCACCAGTGTGGTGTTGATGGCCGGGGTTTGTTATATCACTGGTCCACCATGTGGGGTGTTGATGGCCGGGTTTGTTATATCACTGATCCACCAGTGTGGTGTTGATGGCCGGGTTTGTTATATCACTGGTCCACCAGTGTGGTGTTGATGGCCGGGTTAGTTATATCACTGGTCAACCAGTATGGTGTTGATGGCCGGGTTTGTTATATCACTGGTCCACCAGTGTGGTATTGATGGCCGGGTTTGTCATATCACTGGTCCACCAGTGTGGTCTTGATGGCCGGGTTTGTTATATCATTGGTCCACCAGTGTGGTGTTGATGGCCGGGTTTGTTATATCAATGGTCCACCAGTGTGGTGTTGATGGCCGGGTTTGTCATATCACTGGTCCACCAGTGTGGTCTTGAGGGCCCGGGGTTTTTGTTATATCACTGGTCCACCAGTGTGGTGTTGATGGCCGGGTTTGTTATATCACTGGTCCACCAGTGTGGTGTTGATGGCCGGGTTTGTTATATCACTGGTCCACCAGTGTGGTGTTGATGGCCGGGTTTGTCATATCACTGGTCCACCAGTGTGGTCTTGATAGCCGGGTTTGTTATATCACTGGTCCACCAGTGTGGTCTTGATGGCCGGGTTTGTTATATCACTAGTCCACCAGTGTGGTGTTGATGGCCGGGTTTGTTATATCACTGGTTCACCAGTATGGTGTTGATGGCCGGGTTTGTTATATCACTAGTCCACCAGTGTGGTGTTGATGGCCGGGTTTGTTATATCACTAGTCCACCAGTGTGGTGTTGATGGCCGGGTTTGTTATATCACTGGTCCACCAGTGTGGTGTTGATGGCCGGGTTTGTTTTATCACTGGTCCACCAGTGTGGTGTTGATGGCCGGGTTTGTCATATCACTGGTCCACCAGTGTGGTGTTGATGGCCGGGTTTGTTATATCACTGGTCCACCAGTGTGGTGTTGATGGCCGGGTTTGTTATATCACTGGTCCACACATGTGGGTGTTGAGGGCCCGGGGTTTGTTATATCACTGGTCCACCAGTGTGGTGTTGATGGCCTGGTGTGTTATATCACTGGTCCACCAGTGTTGTGTTGATGGCCGGGTTTGTTATATCACTGGTCCACCAGTGTGGTGTTGATGGCCTGGTGTGTTATATCACTGGTCCACCAGTGTTGTGTTGATGGCCGGGTTTGTTATATCACTGGTCCACCAGTGTGGTGTTGATGGCCGGGTTAGTTATATCACTGGTCAACCAGTATGGTGTTGATGGCCGGGTTTGTTATATCACTGGTCCACCAGTGTGGTGTTCATGGCCGGGTTTGTTATATCACTGGTCCACCAGTGTGGTGTTGATGGCCGGGTTTGTTATATCACTGGTCCACCAGTGTGGTGTTGATGGCCGGGTTTGTTATATCACTGGTCCACCAGTGTGGTCTTGATGGCCGGGTTTGTCATATCACTGGTCCACCAGTGTGGTCTTGATGGCCGGGTTTGTTATATCACTGGTCCACCAGTGTGGTCTTGATGGCCGGGTTTGTCATATCACTAGTCCACCAGTGTGGTGTGATGGCCGGGTTTTGTTATATCACTGTTCACCAGTATGGTGTTGATGGCCGGGTTTGTTATATCACAGTCCACCATGTGGGTGTTGATGGCCGGGTTTGTTATATCACTAGTCCACCATGTGGTGGTTTTGATGGCCGGGTTTGTTATATCACTGGTCCACCAGTGTGGTGTTGATGGCCGTGTTTGTTATATCACTGGTCCACCAGTGTGGTGTTGATGGCCGGGTTTGTCATATCACTGGTCCACCAGTGTGGTCTTGATGGCCGGGTTTGTTATATCACTGGTCCACCAGTTTTGGTGTTGAAGGCCGGGTTTGTTATATCACTGGTCCACCAGTGTGGTGTTGATGGCCGGGTTTGTTATATCACTGGTTCACTAGTGTGGTCTTGATGGCCGGGTTTGTCATATCACTGGTCCACCAGTGTGGTCTTGATGGCCGGGTTTGTTATATCACTGGTCCACCAGTGTGGTCTTGAAGGCAAGGTTTGTCATATCACTAGTCCACCAGTGTGGCGTTGATGGCCGGGTTTGTTATATCACTGGTTCACCAGTATGGTGTTGATGGCCGGGTTTGTTATATCACTAGTCCACCAGTGTGGTGTTCATGGCCGGGTTTGTTATATCACTAGTCCACCAGTGTGGTGTTGATGGCCGGGTTTGTTATATCACTGGTCCACCAGTGTGGTGTTGATGGCCGGGTTTGTTATGTCACTGGTCCACCAGTGTGGTGTTCATGGCCGGGTTTGTTATATCACTGGTCCACCAGTGTGGTGTTGATGGCCGGGTTTGTTATATCACTGGTCCACCAGTGTGGTGTTGATAGCCGGGTTTGTTATATCACTAGTCCACCAGTGTGGTGATGATGGCCGGGGTTGTTATATCACTGGTCCACCAGTGTGGTGTTGATGGCCGGGTTTGTTATATCACTGGTCCACCAGTGTGGTGTTGATGGCCGGGTTTGTTATATCACTGGTCCACCAGCGTGGTGTTGATGGCCGGGTTTGTTATATCACTGGTCCACCAGTGTTGTGTTGATGGCCGGGTTTGTTATATCACTGGTCCACCAGTGTGGTTTTGATGGCCGGGTTTGTTATATCACTGGTCCACCAGTGTGGTGATGATGGCCGGGGTTGTTATATCACTGGTCCACCAGTGTGGTGTTGATGGCCGGGTTTGTTATATCACTGGTCCACCAGTGTGGTGTTGATGGCCGGGTTTGTTATATCACTGGTCCACCAGTGCGGTGTTGATGGCCGGGTTTGTTTTATTGCTGGTCCACCAGTGTAGTCTGGATGGCCGGGTTTGTTATATCACTGGTCCACCAGTGTGGTGTTGATGGCCGGGTTTGTTGTATCACTAGTCCACCAGTGTGGTGTTTATGGCCGGGTTTGTTATATCACTGGTCCACCAGTGTGGTGTTGATGGCCGGTTTTTTATATCACTGGTTCCAACGTGTGGTGTTGATGGCCGGGTTTGTTATATCACTAGTCCACCAGTGTGGTGTTGATGGCCGGGTTTGTTATATCACTGGTCCAACAGTGTGGTGTTGATGGCCGGATTTGTTATATCACTGGTCCACCAGTGTGGTTTTGATGGCCGGGTTTGTTATATCACTGGTAAACCAGTGTGGTGATGATGGCCGGGGTTGTTATATCACTGGTCCACCAGTGTGGTGTTGATGGCCGGGTTTGTTATATCACTGGTCCACCAGTGTGGTGTTGATGGCCGGGTTTGTTATATCACTGGTCCACCAGTGTGGTGTTGATGGCCGGGTTTGTTTTATCGCTGGTCCACCAGTGCGGTGTTGATGGCCGGGTTTGTTTTATCGCTGGTCCACCAGTGTGGTCTGGATGGCCGGGTTTGTTATATCACTGGTCCACCAGTGTGGTGTTGATGGCTGGGTTTGTTATATCACTGGTCCACCAGTGTGGTGTTGATGGCTGGGTTTGTTATATCACTGGTCCACCAGTGTGGTGGCAATATAAACACAAATGCAGTATAATGTGATCCTTTATTGACTACGTTTCGCCCACACAGTGGGCTTTTTCAAGTCACAAACAGAACTACCTGGGGTGGAAGGAACGCGAGTATTTATAGTCCGGCTGAGGTCAGGTGAAGAATGCTGCATCTGATGATGTACCGAGTGGGGTTATAGAGTCTAAAAACTTGGGTAGCTTGGAAAGGAGATTGGATAAGTGCGGTGTTGATGGCCGGGTTTGTTTTATCGCTGGTCCACCAGTGTGGTCTGGATGGCTGTGTTTGTTATATTACTAGTCCACCAGCGTGGTGTTGATGGCCGTGTTTGTTATATTACTAGTCCACCAGTGTGGTGTTGATGGCCGTGTTTGTTATATCACTGGTCCACCAGTGTGGTCTTGATGGCCGGGTTTGTTATATCACTAGTCCACCAGTGTGGTCTTGATGCCCGTGTTTGTTATATCACTGGTCCACCAGTGTGGTGTTGATGACCGGGTTTGTTATATCACTGGCCCACCAGTGTGGTGTTGATGGCCGGGTTTGTTATATCACTAGTCCACCAGTGTGGTCTTGATGGCCGGGTTTGTTATATCACTGGTCCACCAGTGTGGTGTTGATGGCCGGGTTTGTTATATCACTAGTCCACAAGTGTGGTGTTGATGGCCGGGTTTGTTATATCACTAATCCACCAGTGTGGTGATGATGGCCGGGTTTGTTATATCACTGGTCCACCAGCGTGGTGTTGATGGCCGGGTTTGTTATATCACTGGTCCACCAGCGTGGTGTTGATGGTCGGGTTTGTTATATCACTGGTCCACCAGAGTGGTGTTGATGGCCGGGTTTGTTATATCACTGGTCCACCAGTGTGGTGTTGATGGCCGGGTTTGTTATATCACTGGTCCACCAGTGTGGTGTTGATGGCCGGGTTTGTTATATCACTGGTCCACCAGTGTGGTTTTTGATGGCCGGGTTTGTTATATCACTAGTCCACCAGCGTGGTGTTGATGGCCGGGTTTGTTATATCACTGGTCCACCAGTGTGGTGTTGATGGCCAGGTTTGTTATATCACTGGTCCACCAGTGTGGTCTTGATGGCCGGTTTGTTATGTCACTGGTCCACCAGTGTGGTGTTGATGGCCGGGTTTATGTCACTGGTCCACCAGTGTGGTGTTGATGGCCGGGTTTGTTATATCACTGGTACATCAGTGTGGTGTTGATGGCCAGGTTTGTTATATCACTGGTCCACCAGTGTGGTCTTGATGGCCGGGTTTGTTATATCACTAGTCCACCAGTGTGGTGTTGATGGCCGGGTTTGTTATATTACTGGTCCACCAGTGTGGTGTTGATGGCCGGGTTTGTTATATCACTGGCCCACCAGTGTGGTGTTGGTGGCCGGGTTTGTTATATCACTGGCCCACCAGTATGTTGTTGATGGCCGGGTTTGTTATATCACTGGTCCACCAGTGTGGTGTTGATGGCCAGGTTTGTTATATCACTAGTCCACCAGTGTGGTCTTGATGGCCGGGTTTGTTATATCACTGGTCCACCAGTGTGGTGTTGATGGCCGGGTTTGTTATATCACTGGTCCACCAGTGTGGTCTTGATAGCCGGGTTTGTTATATCACTGGTCCACCAGTGTGGTGTTGATGGCTGTGTTTGTTATATCACTGGCCCACCAGTGTTGTGTTGATGGCCGGGTTTGTTATATCACTGGTCCACCAGTGTGGTGTTGATGGCCTGGTTTGTTATATCACTGGTCCAGCAGTGTTGTGTTGATGGCCGGGTTTGTTTTATCACTGGTCCACCAGTGTGGTCTTGATGGCCGGGTTTCTTATATCACTGGTCCACCAGTGTGGTGTTGATGGCCGGGTTTCTTATATCACTGGCCCACCAGTGTGGTGTTGATGGCCGGGTTTGTTATATCACTGGTCCACCAGTGTGGTGTTGATGGCCTGGTTTGTTATATCACTGGTCCACCAGTGTTGTGTTGATGGCCGGGTTTGTTATATCACTGGTCCACCAGTGTGGTCTTGATGGCCGGGTTTGTTATATCACTAGTCCACCAGTGTGGTGTTGATGGCCGGGTTTGTTATATCACTGGTCCACCAGTGTGGTGTTGATGGCCGGGTTTGTTATATCACTGGCCCACCAGTGTGGTGTTGATGGCCGGGTTTGTTATATCACTGGTCCACCAGTGTGGTGTTGATGGCCGGGTTTGTTATATCACTGGTCCACCAGTGTGGTGTTGATGGCCGGGTTTGTTATAGCAATGGTCCACCAGTGTGGTGTTGGCCTGGTTTATATCACTGGTCCACCAGTGTGGTGTTGGTGGCCGCGTTTGTTATATCATTGGTCCACCAGTGTGGTGTTGATGGCCGGGTTTGTTATATCACTAGTCCACCAGTGTGGTGTTGATGGCCGGGTTTGTTATATCACTGGTCCAGCAGTGTGGTGTTAATGGCCGGGTTTGTTATATCACTGGTTCACCAGTGTGGTGTTGATGGCCGGGTTTGTTATATCACTGGTCCATCAGTGTGGTGTTGATGGCCGGGTTGTTATATCACTAGTCCACCAGTGTGGTCTTGATGGCCGGGTTTGTTATATCACTGGTCCACCAGTGTGGTGTTAATGGCCGGGTTTGTTATATCACTGGTCCACCAGTGTAGTGTTGATGGCCGGGTTTGTTATATCACTAGTCCACCAGTGTGGTGTTGATGGCCGAGTTTGCTATATCACTGGTCCATCAGTGTGGTGTTGATGGCCGAGTTTGCTATATCACTGGTCCACCAGTGTGGTGTTGATGGCCGGATTTGTTATATCACTGGTCCACCAGTGTGGTGTTGATGGCCGGGTTTGTTATATCACTGGTCCACCAGTGTGGTGTTGATGGCCGGGTTTGTTATATCACTGGTTCACCAGTGTGGTGTTGTAGCTCCTTACTCCTGCTGCTTGTTATTTACATAATATTTACCTCCAGCAGGTGAAGTGGCGGGGGCAGCGGTGAGGGCTGTGGTAGAGTACACAGGTGGGGGAATAGCGGTAGAAGGTAATGGTAGAGATCACAGGTGGGGGATAGTGGTAGAAGGTAATGGAAGAGGTCGCAGGTGGGGGATAGTGGTAGAAGGTAATGGTAGAGGTCACAGGTGAGGAATAGTGATAGAAGGTAGAAGAAGAGGTCACAGGTAGGGGTTAGTAGTAGAAGGTAGTGACAAAGGTCACAGGTTGGGGATAGTGGTAGAATGTAGTTGTAGAGGTCACAGTTAGGGGATAGTGGAAGAAGGTAGTGGTAGAGGTCACAGTTAGGGGATAGTGGAAGAAGGTAGTGGTAGAGGTCACAGTTAGGGGATAGTAATAGAAGGTAGTGGTAGAGGTCACAGGTGGAGGGGGAATCGTGGTGGACAGCAGTGATGATTGGTAGGGACGAGATTGAAAGACGAAAATTGCAGTGGTTTATTTACACAGAATGTCCTAGCAACTATGTAAACTAACGTATTATTAACAGTGAGTGGCATGTCACACTACTGCCCTGGGGCCACCTACGGTCTCGTGAGAAATCCCTGGAATTGGCCTCTTTACATCCATCTTAAGATCAAATGGGTATCTCTACATTGCATGACATGAAGTAAATGGTTTAGAAAACCATTTGGGAAGAAGCTAATGGCTGGCGAAACGTTTCCACGATAAAGATTCCCAAATGTTGCACAAATGTCTTAATTCTTCACCCAATATTCTTTAGCAGAATCCATGAGTCATAAATAGTCCGCGGGTCATGAATAGGCCCTCCTATATTATTCACCAGAGATCCACGGGTCATGAATAAGCCCCTCTGCTCTCGTCATTATACATGGATTGGCAGCTCATTACTCTTCATGAGTGATTTAAAAATGTTGGTTTGTTCGGCCCTGGAAATAAATGGTATAAAATACCGACGCAACAGAATTATAAACACTTAAGGAGTGCTACTAGGTCAGTTGTCGTGTTCCCTGACTAGGTTGGGGCATTGGCTTAAGCCTTTAGGAGACTTGGACCTGCCTCACATGGGCCAGTAGGCCTGCTGCATTGTTCCTTCTTTCTTATGTTCTTATGTTCTTATAATGTGATCCTTTATTGACAACGTTTCGCCCACGCAGTGGGCTTTATCAAGTCATAAACAGATCTGAGGAAATGGTATGGTGATACCGACAAGATGTGGAAAAAGACACTTATGTACAGTTCAGGACTGTACATAAGTGTCTTTTTCCACATAAACAGATCTACCTGGATGAAACATACGTGGCTATATATAGGATGGGAATGCTGGGTCAGGTGGAGAAAGGCGCACGACGTGTCAATCTACGGAGTAGAGTGAACACATAAGAACATAAGAAAGAAGGAATACTGCAACAGGCCTACTGACCCATGCGGAGCAAGTCCATGTCCCCCCCCTGATAAGACCAATGACCCCCCCCCCTGGATTAGCCCAATGACCCACCCAGTCTGGTCACCTAAACTCAAGGAAGGAGCACTGCACCAGACCCAGCAGCACAAGCTAGTCAGGTCCAGTTCACACCCACCCACACCCACTCATGTATTTATCTAACCTATTTTTAAAACTATACAACGTTTTAGCCTCAATAACTGTACTCGGGAGCTTGTTCCACTCATCCACAACTCTATTACCAAACCAGTGCTTTCCTATATCCTTCCTGAAATTGAATTTTTCCAACTTGAAACCATTGCTGCGAGTCCTGTCTTGGCTGGAAATTTTCAGCACGCTATTTACATCCACTTTATTTATTCCTGTTTTCCATTTATACACCTCGATCATATCCCCCATAATTCTACGCTTTTTGAGAGAGTGCAGATTCAGGGCCCT
This sequence comes from Cherax quadricarinatus, assembly GCF_026875155.1. NCBI lineage: Eukaryota > Metazoa > Arthropoda > Malacostraca > Decapoda > Parastacidae > Cherax > Cherax quadricarinatus. Next base: position 36,887,132 of record NC_069400.1, read on the forward strand.
CAGTCTATCCTCATAGGGAAGATTTCTGATACATGGGATCATCTTTGTCATCCTCCTCTGTACGTTTTCCAGAGCATTTTTATCCATTCTGTAATACGGTGACCAGAACTGAGCAGCATAGTCTAAATGAAGCCTAACCAAGGATATATAGAGTTGAAGAACAACCTGAGGACTTCTATTATTTATACTTCTAGAGATGAAGCCAAGAATTCTGTTAGCTTTATTGCGAACACTAATGCACTGTTGTCTTGGTTTTAGATTACTGTTAACCAGAACTCCTAAATCCTTTTCGCAATCAGTATTAAGATCTACATTATTTAGTTTATATATGGCATGGTTATTTAACTGTCCAACATTTAGAACTTTGCATTTGTCAATATTAAATTGCATCTGCCACTTCTCCGACCATTGCATCAGTCTATTCAAATCCTCCTGGAGTGCTCTAGTGTCCTCATTAGAATGAACTGGACGGCCTATTTTGGTGTCATCAGCAAATTTGCTTATGTCGCTATTTATTCCCTCATCTATGTCGTTTATGCAAATTGAGAACAACAAAGGGCCCAACACTGACCCCTGAGGAACACCGCTTATGACGTGCCCCCCATTCTAATTTCTCCCCATTTATGCAAACTCTCTGCTGTCTATTTGTCAGCCATGCCTCTACCCAGGAAAAAATTTCTCCTCCTATCCCGTGTGCCTTAAGTTTCCTCAATAGCCTCTGGTGTGGAACTCTATCGAAAGCCTTACTGAAGTCCATATACACAATATCATATTCATTACCATGATCTACCTCCTCAAACACCTTAGTGAAAAAAGTTAGTAAATTCGTAAGACAGGAACTCCCCTTTGTAAAACCGTGTTGAGATTTATTAATCAATCTGTGCCTTGTAAATAGGAATTACATTTGCCATTTTCCACTTATCAGGCACTATGCCAGTTTGTAGTGATATGTTAAAAAGATTAGCCAAAGGTATGCTAAGTTCCTCTTTACATTCTTTTAACACCCTTGCAAACAGTTCATCAGGGCCTGGGGATTTGTTAGGTTTTAGTTTCTCTATTTGTCTGAGGACCATGTCACTAGTTACCGCAATCGTACATAGCTTATTATCATCCTGTTCTACATAATCTATAATTTCAGGAATATCGCTAGTATTTTCCTGGGTGAAAACTGAGAGGAAGTAGGTATTTAGAATTTCACACACATCCTTATCACTGTTAGTGATCTGACCAGAGTTACTCTTAAGTAGACCAATCTTGTCCCTAATCTTACTTCTGTATACCTGAAAGAACCCTTTAGGGTTAGTCTTTGAATCCCTTGCGACCTTAGCCTCATAATCCCTTTTTGCTTTTCTTATTCCTTTCTTTATTTCTCTTTTTAACTGAATGTATTGATTCCTTAACTGCTCATCCCCTCTTTTGATACGCCTATATATAGCTCTCTTTTGACCAATGAGGTGTTTTAATCTATTGTTCATCCATTTGGGATCATTTTTGTTAGATCTTATTTCCCTATTAGGAACAAAAGTTGTCTGGGCAGCTAGAATTATTCTCTGGAAAACGTCATATTGGCAACCAAGATCACCTGCCTGACCCATAGTCAGGACATCCCAATTTAGCCCACCCAGGTAATTTTTCAGTCCCATGAAGACGGCCAAGTGAAAATCTGGGACAGAGATTTGATTGCAGTTATCTGGGTAATTCCATGATTATTAATTAGTGAATCTTTGTTGGCAAGAACCAAGTCAAGCAGATTGTTGCCACTAGTTGGCTCTGTCACAACCTCTTCTAAAAAGCAATCCTGAACCGTATCAAGAAAGTCACTAGACTCAAGATTTCCTGTCATATTGTTCCAATCAATTTGTCTAAAGTTAAAATCTCCCAATATCACAACATTTTAATATCTAGATGCCTTATGAATTTCGTCCCATAACAGCTTACTGCACTCCCTATCAAGTTTTGGGGGCCTATAAATGACACCCAAAATTAATTTGTCACGTCCCTCGAGAAACTGTAGCCAAACAGATTCTGTGTTCGATGTTTCTAATCTTATATCATGTCTAAGGCAACAATTTAAATTTTCTCTGACATACATCGCCACACCATCACTCTTCCTGTTGACCCTATCAGTGTGGAATATTTTATAACCCTGTATGTTGCATTCAGAAGGCATTTCTCTATCTTTCAGGTTGAACCAGGTCTCTGTTATACCAATAATATCTATAGTACCTACAAATGCAAGTAATCTTAGCTCATCTATCTTATTTCTTAGACTCCTACTGTTTGTATAGTAAACCTTAAGGGAGCTAGTCACTCGTTGCTCTCTATCTTTCTTTGTTTGTTGATCAATTGATTTGCCCTTACTAGCAACTTTATTTTGAATACTGTCTTTTAAACATATTCCTGAGGTATCCCGGTAATAACTGATTTTTTTAACCCTAATGCTGCAGCCTGATTGTTTCCCACAAACACCCATACCTCTATAATCTATCAGTTTAAATTCCTAGACAAGTCTTCAATTACCCTCTCAATTGAATTGGCTAATGCAACCACTCCATCCCCAGAGAGATGAACCCCATCCCTTGCATACATATCACGTTTGCCAAAGAATAGGTCCCAGTTATCAATGAATGGGATTGCAAGTTCCTTGCAGTACCTGTCTAGCCAGCGATTTATACCAATTGCCCTAGACATCCATTCATTGCAAACTCCCTTTCTAGGCAAGATGCTACATATGACTGGGATCCCTCCCTTAGACCTAACTACTTCTATGGCTGACCTGTACTTATCCAGCAGCTCCTGTCTCCTGCCCTTCCCATTGTCATTACCCCCAGCACTAAGACAGATAATGGGCTTGCTCCCATTACCTGCCATAATATTATCCAACCTGCTGACTATGTCACCAACATCAGCTCCAGGAAGGCACACTCTCTGTCTGACCTTTCTGTCTCTGTTACAAAATGCACGGTCCATATATCTTACCTGAGAATCGCCTACTATTAAAATATTCTTACCTTGATTAGCAGGGGGAATCAGTGGTACCTTCATCCTCACTAACCACTGAAGTACACTCGTCTTGGAGAACAGAGAATCGATTTCCTACCTTCACATCTTCTCTATTAACTCTCATCTTCCTTCTTCCTGAACTGTGAATCACTTGCCACTTAAAGCAGCGGCCACTATCACTGTTGGTGACCATTCCTTCCTTACCAGCTAAATCCTTCTCACACTCGCTCCCAAACTCATCTATGCGAAGCTTCAGCCTCCTATTTTCCTCCTGAAGAAGTAGAATCTCCTTCTTCAACACTTGAACCTGAGATTCTAAACACTACAACAAGCCATGGTGCTTGGTAAGAAGTCTAAAAACTTGGGTAACTTTTAAAAGAGATTGGATAAGTACAGGAGTGGATCTTCTGCAGTGTTCCTCGATTCTTATGTTCTTATGTGGGATAGCGATGAAGAAGTTTTTTGGCGAGGGGTTCAACTATGTTATAGAAGCCGTTGTTCGGGTTGAAGTTGTTGGAAGTACAGACAAATGATGATTTCAGGATTCTTCGGTATTGAGTGTTGTCTTCTCTGGCGATAAGTCTTGCGTTTCTGTAGTTGATTAAATGGTTGTGTGAATTTCGGTGTTGAACACGGGCATTCCTTGGATCGTCATTCTGCCTGCGTACTGGTGTTCTGAAATACTACTTGTTTGGATGTCTCTGGATGTTTCGCCGACGTATAATTTGCTGCAGTCATTACAAGGGATTGTGTATACCCCTGCAGAGGATTGAAACTTGTCTTGTCTATCACTGGTAATGTCCTTGATGGTGGTGGATGTGAAAGTAGATACTTGGAATGAGGTTTTGGAGATGCTGGAAACGTGTTTGGTAATGGAGTTGGTGGGGAGGACTATGTATCTCTTCTCGGCAGTGTCTTCTCTGGGTGTATTAAAGAGGTTTAATGTCCGTCGTCTACAGTCTCTAATAAAGAGACGAGGATAGTGAAGTTTAGAAAATACTTGTTCAATAAGAGAGTATTCTTCTTCAAGGAACTCACCGCTGCAGATTCTAAGTGCCCGTTGGAAAAAGCCTATAATTACACCACGTTTAGTTTTGGTGTCGTGGTGAGAGCAGAAGTACAGAAGACCGTGTTGGTTGGTAGGTTTCCGATAGACTTTAAAACGAAGTTCATGGTCAGCTTTACAGAGAAGAACATCGAGGAAAGGAAGAGTGTTGACATCATCTAGTGTGAACTGGATGGAGGGCTCGACCTGATTGAGCTTGTGTCGGAGAGCGTGAACGTTGAAGCGTCTGGGAGTTATGATTATAATGTCGTCAACATAACGAAACCAGGGAATAATAGTGGAGAAACGCTCAGCTTCCAGATGTTCCATGTATAGATTCGCCAGGACGGCACTAAGTGGCGAAACCATGGGTAGTCCGAAAGTCTGCTGAGAGAAGTGATTTTCGGAAGAGAAACATGTAAAGCCAACACACAGTTCAACAAGATCGATGAAATAGCTGGCTGGAATAGGAAGATCAAGGCAATCGTCAATTTTCCTGCGTAAGAGATCGATGGCTTGTGTAGAAGGTACTTTGGTGAATAGGGAAGTTACGCCCAGGCTAGAGAGTTTCTTGTTCGTGATGTTGATGCTGAGAATGCGATTGAGAAGATCACACGAGTGTTTGAGATGTGCTGGACTGATTGTGCCCAAGAGTTTAGAGAGGTGTTTAGCGAGAATCCCTGAGAGTTGGTGGGAAGTACTGCCTATTCCCGAGGATATGGGCCTCTTTGGGATACCTGGCTTGTGAGTTTTTGGTAGGCCGTACATTCTGGCAGGTCTGGGGTTGCTGGGTATGGTGTGCAGGAGTTGTTTTTTCCTTGTTCTGAGTCCCTTAGAATGCGGTGAGCTCTGTGAAGAAATGTTTTCGATAGGTTGTTCACTTGGTTTGATGTGAGAGGTTTGTAGGTATCTGGGTCATTAAGTAGATTGAGCATTTTGTTCCTGTAATCAGCGATGGTAACCCTGATGGTCGTTTCTTCTGCTAAAGTTTTAAGTGCAATGATGTAGCGTCGAGGTATGACTGGAGAGCTGTGTGTTGTGATGGCCGCTGAAGGGTATACACAATCCCTTGTAATGACTGCAGCAAATTATACGTCGGCGGGACATCCAGAGACATCCAAACACGTATTTCAGAACACCAGTACGCAGGCAGAACTGACGATCCAAGGAATACCTGTATTCAACGCCGAAATTCACACAACCATTTAATCAACTACAGAAACGTAAGATTTACCGCTAGAGAAGACAACACTCAATACCGAAGAAACCTGGAATCATCACTTATCTGAACATCCAACAACTTCAGCCAGAACAACGGCTTCTGTAACATAGCTGAACTCCTCGCCAAGAAACTTCTTCATCGCTATCCCACACAAGAGCATAAGAATCGAGGAACACTGCAGAAGATCCACTCCTGTACTTATCCAATCTCTTTTAAAAGTTACCCAAGTTTTTAGACTTCCTCACTCTACTCCGAAGATTGTCACGTGCACCTTTCTCCACCTGACCCAGCATTCCATCCTATATATAGCCACGTATGTTTCACCCAGGTAGATCTGTTTGTGACTTGATAAAGCCCACTGCGTGGGCGAAACGTTGTCAATAAAGGATCACATTATACTGCTTAAGTGTTTATATTTCCATTGCTAGGCCCTGTTTAATGAGATCACTAACGTCCTCAGTATTACGTGACCAGTACACCAACAACTGCAGACGGAGGATCAAACCTCTTGCACTCTTTGCTCTGAATGACCCACTTGTGGTTCAACACTTCATAAAATACCCAACAATAATCTAGCGTGTTGTAGTCTTGGAGCGTGTCAATGGCTCTCCTCTCGTGTCTCTGTCTACCAGTTACTATCTTTCTCCGTGATTATTTCGTTCTCACTCACTAATTTCTAGCGCATTTAGCTGATCTTATCGCAGACGTAATGTTTCTTGTCACTACTTCATTTCTTCCAGTGTTTTGCAATATTTTCCACCTTGCAATACTGAAAATTGGACTTCGTGTGGAGACAGGCACCCTCCCTCCCTGGCACAGTAAATACCCATTTGTAATTAAATCTGAGTATCTTCTACGTCGTGAGCATATGTTCACTGGAATTTAGGTTATTTTGTCTTTTGTAGCTGGACGCACGCATGCAGTTGTGAAGTTTTATAGGAATCCACTAAGAAGGAAATTTAATGTTTGTTTGAATTTATATATATTTATATGTCGTGCCGAATAGGCAGAATTTGCGATCTTGGCTTAAATAGCAACGCTCATCTTGCCATATAGGACAAGCGAAAATTTGTGTATGCAATAATTTCGCAAAAATCATTCTAAACCTAACGAAAAAAATATATTTCATTGTGTTTGTTTAGTATTAAATTACTGTAAAAGTATTTAAAATATATTTAGTAGGATTAAGCCAAAATAAATTGCGCTTGTTATAATAAGGTTAGGTAAGTTTTCGAAGATTCTTTTGGTGCAAAATTAAAAATTTTTACATTAACACTAATGAAAAAAATATATCTTTAAACGTATAAAAGAAATTTTCAGAAAGGACTTAATTTTAAATGAGTTCTTGCTAATTGACCAGTTTTACCTATCAGACAAGACTATATATATATATATATATATATATATATATATATATATATATATATATATATATATATATATATATATGTTGTGCCGAATATGTAAAACTGGTCAATTAGCAAGAACTCATTTAAAATTAAGTCCTTTCTGAAATTTTCTTTTATACGTTTAAAGATATATATTTTTTCATTAATGTTAATGTAAAGATTTATAATTTTGCACCAAAAGAATCTTAGAAAACTTACCTAACCTTATTATAAGAAGAACAATTTATTTTAGCCTAACCCAACTAAATATGTTTTAGATTTGTTTACAGTAATTTAATATTAAACAAACACAGTGAAATATATTTTTTTCGTTAGGTTCAGAATGATTTTGGCGAAATTATTGCATACATAAATTTTCACTTGTCCTATATGGCAAGATGAGCGTTGCTATTTAAGCCAAGATCGCAAGTTCTGCCTATTCGGCACGACATTATATATATATATATATATAATATATATATATATAATATATATATATATATATCTCAGTAGTAGTACCAGTTCCTAGTAACCAGTTACCAGTAACCAGTGTACCAGTAGATGACTCACTACCAACCGTCTGTGTGAATCATTGACTGTATTCATATTGCTGCTGACCATAGCAGGATTTCAAACACCCTCGCACTGTAGACACTTGTGAGTCAGTCAAGATAGGGAGCAGAGAGAGGCAGGTCGGCTGTTGGTGCCTTCCCATACTTCTCGATATATATTATACGTACTACCAGCCTACGTGAGTATTCTTACCCCATCCACCTATCGAAAACCCCACATGACAAATGGTGGCACTGGTGTGAGCGTGGATTTAAGGGTATTTCAGACGTTAGAAGACTGTTTGTGGGTTGCCGGCAGGTCAGAGGTGAACCGTCTCAGCCACCACCCTGTGTACTCCAGCCTGCAAGCCTGTTGCAGCCGTTTTTCAAGCTTCCTGGCTTAGTTCGTGTGCTAATTGCTTCAATCTCCGAGGGGTTGACCCGGATTTTGCAATTAAGCCAGTCAATAAGCCAGACTGTGGAAGTGAATGCTAGTCAGCCTACCTCAGCCTACCACCCAGCCTGTCTCCTGTCATCCACCTGCTCCTTCATGCCGTGTGCATCGTTACACGTCTTCCAGTCAGCCATTCTCGTGGGTTAAGCCAGTCAGCCAACCCAGCTTCTAACCCAGCTGAGAGAGAGAAGTAAGCCACGCAAGTTCCTCTGAAGTATTGTCTCATATATCGCCAGTTGGATGATGCTAAGAGTGGTCTTCACCATTCCTGTGGTATAGAGTGGCTTATCAAGCCACCTTCATGGGTAGTGAGTGGAGTGAGCGCCAGCGAGAGTCACGCTCCCTTCACCCACCCGCCACACACTCTTCACTCACCTACCTGTGGCTGTTTGCACCCTTGTACCGGGTCCTAGTACTGTTTTGGCTCACATAATTGGTCAAGAGATTGTAGCTGAGCGCCAACAATAAAGTCAGTTAAGTGAGTTCACCGAGAAAGCGCATTTCTTCCGACGACAGTGTGAGTGTAGGCGGCATCACCCGCAGGACAACCTTTCCCTCATCACTAGTCACTCCGTCTTCTACTCCAGACTTCAGTGACAATTTTCAAGAGACATTTTCCTGCATTTAATTAAAGACATTTGCGTGTGTGAGACATTTACAGTGAATTTCTCGTGCACTCTAAGCTTTGTGTTTTCAGTGTAGACTCAGTGTTTCTTTGACTCATTATTTTTGCAATATTTTTCAGTGTTATCGCTCATCTCATATATTTTTTTATGTGTGTTTTTTTTATGCTACTCTGTCTTTAGTATTATTGTGTAGTGTACCAGTCAGTCATTCCATGTGAAGTAATTCATTTTTTTTTATCTTGTATTCTTTCAGCATTGTATTCTCCAGTATTTGTCATTGTAGTTCATGCAGTGATATCCACCCCAGTATACCAAATTTTTCCATTTATTTCTGTATTACCTTTTTTCGTATGCCAGCAGGTCTCATTCCCCAATTTTTTCGCAGACTTATGTACCATTATTTTTGCCAGCAATTTTTGTCGTATCAGTCACAGAAAGATTTTGTTGTAAGAATATACAAAAAAAAAAAAAATGAATAAGGAATATGTTGTTGTCCCCCGCCACTTGTAAGTGTTGTGTGCCCCCCCATTGTAAGTGTTCACCCCCATTTTGTTTCTTTTTTTATTTTTTTTCAATTTTTATATTTCTTTAACAAATTCATTTATGTAATTTCAATTTCTTTTTTAAAGTAAATTTGGTTTTTTTTTACTCTTTTTGAGTAAATTTTTTTGTCTAATTTAAAATTTAAAGAGTAAAAGTGTTAAAATCAGTTTTTCTTTTTTTTATTTTATTATTTAACCTCCCATTTCCCAGTGTAACTTTTTGCTACATTGATTATTTTGCGTCTTTTTTGTTGCACTTGTTTGCAGTGAATTATTTTTTTTATTGACATTATTATTTCAGTTCATTATTTTTTGAGTCTTTTTTTTCATTTTATTATTTTTCCTCTGTTGTTTTTTGCTTTTATTTTTAATTTTTTTTAAAGCATTCTTAAAAAAATTTTTAAATTTCCCAGTTATCTCTTTTTTGCATACAATTTCGGTTTTTATTTTAACTTTTTACATTGATTACGTTTTTTAGTTAATTTCTTTATTAGCAAGAGTCAGACAGCTCATTTTGTTTTAATTCAGTCCCCAGTATATTTTTATTTGTAAATTTAAATGTAATTTTTTTTATTTGTCCAGCAGTCCTTTACATTGAGTTGCCTTTGTTTTGCAGTGTATCTTAGTTTTTTTTGTTTCTTCGCAGAATTAGTTGCTTTTTGTATTATTTTTATTTTTCATTATTTTTGCCTTATTTGTTCTTGTGAAAATTCTTTGCCATTATGCCTCACATCCGTAAAGTGATACTTTATGAATGTCGACACTCAGACCTCCGGCTTGCTCCCCTTCATCAGCCTCCAGTTCCTTATGGACTGACGACCGCCCCCAGACATGAGCACACAGTTTTCCGTGATTCCCTTGATGCGTTCCCCTTTATTCAAGGGCCATGACAAGTCTTGAAGCATGGTTTACGCCTTCTTCTGTGTTAATGCTCTAGTTAAGGTCCTCCTTCAGAGGAAAAGTCTTATAATTTGCGAAGAAGTCTTCATGACCCCCTGCTGCTGTTCCGTTGTTGATCTCCTTGTATGCGAGACTTCAGGAATTTACAATTTGGCAAAATATGGGGAACTGATTCGTTTTTTCCCTGACCATAAAAACAGCTATCCATAGTCGTTTTAGGGAGCTAGGAATGCTACACCCTGATAATGAATCGTTGAGTGCATTGCTTTAGTTTAGACAAACTTTTACATCTTTATAAATGGTCCAGTCCTCATTTTTGTCCCTGACGAGGAAAAAACCATCCACAGCATCGTTTGCTAAAATACAGCTTTGGAGCAATCAAAGAAACTAGCTGCCTGCTCCGTGTTGCTTATGGGCAACCCCCCCAACTGTGCGAGGGAACCCCCTTACAGCCCAAGTCATGTACGTTCCTTTGGCCCCCGGGTATTTCCCATGTATTAAATAATTTCACACCTACTCCTCAGCCTGCCCACCTCTTGTTTGCGCCCAAAGCGACAAAAACGTGGTCGTAACCATCTCAAAAACCCTCACCAAGGCCGTGACGAGCATTTATACCCCGTAGTATTTATAGTAATTTAGTAAAAAAAAAAAAAAAAAAAAAATTTTTAAAAAAAAAAAACTTAAAAAAAAAACCATAGATCTTCCCTACTGTACTTATTTTATGAATACAAAGGACATGACACATCGAGTGCAAAGCTCTCTAAACCTTCAGTAATTAGGTCTTTTTCCCTGCCGTTGCAACCCCAGAACCCGTAAGGAAACAGACTCGGGTTCTAAATAACCGAAACCCGGCTCTTCTTCCAATTTGGGGGAATTCCGAGCGCCCCCGTCAAACGTCCCTTTGGGGACAGTAGGTGATAATGAGTAACCATCCCCATTCACAAATTTTTTTTGAAACCTTAAGCATCTCGAGAATGACAATCCTGTGATGAGTTTCTTCACACGTCTCTGCGTAGATGATTTTGGGGTAAGTGGAACAAATCTTTGCTGATGGGAAATCCACCCTTTTTTTTTGCACTAATTCCAATGCACCATAGGCCCCTTTAGGCAAACATCTGTTCTAATGCGCCCGTTATTTGTTCATGGACTCTGGTGCGCAAGTCAAAATTACAGGTCTTTTGTTTAGGGGTAAACAGTTTTCGACAGTCCTCTCGTTTAAACCACCCATGTGTCCTCCCTTAGTGGAGTAGCTGGTTTTTTCACCTGCGTGTCCGAGGTCGGACTTCCCTCCTTTTTTATCCAAGGGGAGACTTCACTGCTTCCTTTTCCCTTTTTGCGACCAGATTCTTTTCCCCGGGGACCTTTACTGGGGTTTTCTTCCTGGGACTTACGCATTGTGCTCGACCCTTATCATGGCAGGGCCCAAATTGGACTTGTGTACCATTTTTTGGGTTACCAGCTTTGGATCCGAGATCGCCTACTGCCGCAGAGTAGAATTCGAATTAAGTCCTTACAGGCCAGTGGGATTTTCCCGTAGCGTACCCCAAATGGTTTAGGGTGGTCCTGTCATTCTGTCTGTGTTCCCGCAAAATTTTAGACTTGCAAAAATAGGTCCGTTACCTCAAGTGTCGAGACGCTCTACACCCTTTAGTGCTGGCCTATCCCTGAAATTTTGCTAGTTCAAGTAGTAGTTTCTCCAAGGGGCCCCCTTGTCGGAAAACAATTACTTGCAAAAATAGTAAAGCCATCTCTTTTTGAGTCACATGCCGTCTGCAGAAGACTTTCTGTCTCAGCTAGTGCCCCCATAGAGTGTTTTGTTGTTCTAGTGCCCGAGGTGAAACGTCCTAGTTGAAGTGATTCTTGAAATAAAAGGTCTATTTGTTGAACCTCCTTTAGTTGTAAAAAGGGAAAAAAGATCCATTTCTTCCCAGCTAACACTTCTGGCACAGGTTCGGGCTCAGAGAAATACCATCTTGTTGACCTTGTTCACTATCCTTTCCCTGTTCAGGTGGGATGAGTTGTCACCTGCCATGGGTCGGTGTTTAAATTTCTAAAGGGGAGACCTCATCCCCTTCGCTGGGTAAACTGTTCCCCCAGTTGAGGAGAAAAAAAGA
>NC_069400.1:36899476-36918928 GCF_026875155.1 Cherax quadricarinatus
GACCGTGTATAACAAACCCGGGCCCATCAACACCACCTGGTGGACCAGTGAATAACAAAGGCCCTAAACACCACATGGTGGACCAGTGATAAAACAAACCCCGGCCATCAACACACATGGGGACCAGGGGATATAAAAACCCCGGCCCCTCAAAACATGGGGCCAGTATTACAAACCCGCCATCAAACCACACTGGTGGACCATTGATTAACAAACCCCGGCCATCAACACCACATGGTGGCCCAATGATATAACAAACCCGGCCCTCAAGACCACACTGGTGGACCAGTGATATGACAAACCCGGCCATCAATACCACACTGGTGGACAGTGTTTATAAAAAAACCCCGGGCCATCAACACCAACTGGTTGACCAGTGATATAACAAACCCCGGGCCCATCAACACCACACTGGGGGACCAGTGATATAACAAACCCGGCCATCAACACCACACTGGTGGATCAGTGATATAACAAACCCGGCCATCAACACCACACTGGTGGACCAGTGATATAACAAACCCGGCCATCAACACCACACTGGTGAACCAGTGATATAACAAACCCGGCCATCAACACCACACTGGTGGACCAGTGATATAACAAACCCGGCCATCAACACCACACTGGTTGGCTAGTGATATAACAAACCCGGCCATCAACACCACACTGGTGGACCATTGATATAACAAACCCGGCCATCAACACCACACTGGTGGACCAGTGATATAACAAACCCGGCCATCAAACCACACTGGTTGGCTAGTGATATAACAAACCCGCCATCAACACCACACTGCGTTGGCTAGTTGATATAACAAACCCGGCCATCAAACACACACTGGTGGACCATTGATATAACAACCCGGCCATCAAACACCCACTGGTGGACATTGATATAACAAACCGGCCATCAACACCACACTGTGGACGCAATTGATATAACAAACCGGCCTATCAACACCACACTGGTGGACCAGTGATATAACAAACCCGGACATCAACACCACACTGGTGGACCAGTGATATAACAAACCCGGCCATCAAGACCACACTGGTGGACCAATGATATAAATAACCCGGCCATCAATACAACACTGGTGGACCAGTGATATGACAAACCCGGCCATCAACACCACACTGGTGGACCAGTGATATAACAAACCCGGCCATCAACACCACACTGGTGGACCAGTGATATAACAAACCCGGCCATCAACACCACACTGGTGGACTAGTGATATGACAAACCCGGCCATCAACACCACGCTTGTGAACCAGTGATGTAACAAACCCGGCCATCAACACCACACTGGTGGACCAGTGATATGACAAACCCGGCCATCAACACCACAACTGGTGACTAGTGATATAACAAACCCGGCCATCAACACCACACTGGTGGACTAGTGATATAACAAACCCGTCCATCAACACCACACTGGTGGACCAGTGATATAACAAACCCGGCCATCAACACCACACTGGTGGACCAGTGATATAACAAACCCGGCCATCAACACCACACTGGGGACCAGTGATTAACAAAACCCGGCATCAGACCACACTGGTGGACCAGTGATTAACAAACCCGGCAATCAACACCACACTGGTGGACCAGTGATATAACAACCCCGGCCATCAACATCACACTGGTGGACCAGTGATATATCAAACCCGGCCATCAAGACCACACATGGTGGACCAGTGATATAACAAAAACCGGCCATCAACACACTCTGTGTGGACCAAGTGTATAACAAACCGGCCATCTACACCACACTGGTGGACCAGTTTTATAACAAAACCCTGACTTCAACACACATGGTGGGCCAGGTGATATAACAAACGGCATCAACACACTGGTGGACAATTGATATAACAAAACGGCCACTCAACACACATGGTGGACCCGTAGATACTAACAAACCGGCATAACACCACAGGTGGACAGTGACATAACGAACCCGGGCATTTAAGTCCAATGGTTGACCGTGATATAACAGACCGGCCATCAAAACACAACATGGGTGGCCAGTTAGATGTAACCAAACCAGGGCCATCAAACCACACTGATGGACAGTGATATAACAACCCCGGCCATCAAAACCACACTGATGGAACCAGTGATTTATAACAAACCCGGCATAACTCCACACGGCTGGACCAGTGTATATAACAAACGGCATAAAGCCCACATGGTGCGACTAGGTGAACTAAGACAAAACCTGCCCATTCCGAGACCACACTGGGGGACAGAGATATAAAAACCTGCCATAAGACCACATGTGTGGATAGTGAATATTAAAAACCTGCCATCGAGAACATGGTGGACTAGTGTTATAATAAAAACGGCCATCACGACCACCACTGGTGGTGGATCATTTTATAACCAATGAGGACCCAGTGGTGGATATTATGTAAGAACCTGAGTCATCTTTACCTCACTGTGGGACTGTTATATAGCTGATCAGGTAACAATACCACACTGATGGACCATTATTATAGAGACTGGTTCATAAAGACCACACTGGTGGACCACTTACAGGCTTTTTGGACCATGATGGGTTATAAAACCTTCAAAGCCTACTCACCATGCCTGTCTCATCCAAATCTAAATGACCAGTATCATTTGTATTGAAGCCTGTAACAAAACGATTCTGTATTAAAATATTTATTTTTAATATTATGAATGTTTTGTGCTCCTGCAGTGGCCACTGGAGCAAAGCTGATTTGATCAAGCAGTCGGGGTAGTTATGTTTCGGTGGCTGCTGAGGACGGAAAATCCTCGCTCCATCGAGCTGTGAGATCCCTGAGAAAAGTTTGTTTACATTTATTTGCCAGTTCTTGCCATTCAACCTGTGATCATTTTCACGCTTCCTATAAACACTGTAGGTTTTTCTAACGTTTGAGGAGCGATGAGTATTTCGTGTGACCTGACGCAAGTAGCATGTTGATGTTAATTTCTTATTGTATTTACGTTATGTAATTGAGGTTAATTTTGGTTAGGTTAACATTACCAAAAATAACCTAGGATAACTAATATTTTGTCTCTCATTAGCGTACAGAATCGCGCATGTGACGCACGTGAGACAACTGACGATGCATCAGGAGGACAGAATTCTGCGAGTTGCTAGGGACGAGCGAGATGGATCACTGATGGTAAGTATAGCACAGTGCTTGGATACTACTTCATTAACACGCACTCATTACTCACAGTGTGCTGAAGACAAGACAAGTTGAACAACGACGATTTTATTGAGAGTTCCACTTTTGTAAGAATTTAACAAGCCGTTAACAGTGACAAAAGTCTGTACCGAAGGATATATACACGTTTGATTGTATAATTTCTCAGTGAACATTTGCTGCGAGTTTTCTTAATTCTATTTGGGATTAATGTGTCTTGATAGGTAGAAGGTAAGTGACAGGTGGCCAGACTCACCATCGATCATACAAGAGTGATGTGGCCTGATCATCATGCTTCATACAAGATGACAGGTGGCTGACTCACCATCGCATATACAGGACAGGTGGCATCGACTCACCAATCGCTCATACAAGTTTTACAGGTGGCTGACTCACCATGCATCATACAAGTGACAGGTGGCCCTGACTCACATCGGCACATACAAGTGACATGTGGACTGACTCACCATCGCTTATACATAGTGAAGGTGGCCCTGGACTCAATTCAGCATATAAAGTGACGGTGGCTGACTCTCCATCGCATCATACTAGTGAAGGTTTTGCAGACTCACCATCGCATCATACAGGTTTGAAACAGGTGGCTGACTCCATTTGCATCACACAAGTTAAAAGTTGGGCCTGACCATCGCATCTTACAAGTGACAGGTGGCTTGACTACAATCGCATCATACACAAGTGACAGGTTTTTTTTTGTGCCTGACTCAACAATGCATCCTACAAGTGAGAGGGTTTGCCTGACTCACCATCGCTCTACAAGTGAACATGTGGCCTGATTCACCATGCATCCATATGTGATGGTTGCTGACCACCATTCGCATCATTACAAGGACAGGTTCCCTGACCCACCATCGCATCTAAAATGACAGGGGGCCTGATTACCATGCATCATAAAGTGACAGGTGGCCTGCTACCTCGCATCATACAATGCAGGGGCCGATTCCCCAGCGCATCATACAAGTGAAGGGGGCCGATCACCAGCGCATCATAAAGTGACGGTGGCCTGCTCCCATGCATCATACAAGTGACGGTGGCCTGATCACCATCCTCAAAAAGTGACAGGGGGCCCTGACTACCATCGATCATACAAGTGACAGGTGCCTGTTTACCTCTTATCAAAAAAAGGACGGGTTTCCCCTGACTCCATGCATCATAAAAGTGAAGGTGGCCTGGACCATGCATCATACAAGTGACGGGTTTTGCGGATCCCCCATCGCATCATACAAGTGACAGTGGCCTGACTCACCCCCGCATCATAAAAGTGACGGGTTGCCTGATTACCATCCATCATAAGTGCAGGTGGCTGTTTCACCATCGCTCATACAAGTGCAGGTGGCCTGACTCCCATCGCATAAAACAAGTGAAGGTGGCCTGATCACCATCGACATAAAGTGACAGGGGGCCCTGACTCCATCCTCATAAAAGTGAAGGTTGCCTGACTCCCATCGTTTCATAAAAAGTGACAGGATGCCTGACCACCTGCTTCATACAAGTGACAGGTCCTGACTCACCATCGATCATACAAGTAAAGGGTGGCTTGATCCCCATGCATCTACAATGACGGGTTTGCCTGATTCACCATCGCTCATACAAGTGACAGGTGGCCCTGTCATCATGATATACAATGACAGGTGCCTGCCACCATCGCATCATGCAAGTGACAGGTTCCCTGATCCCCATCGCCCATACAAGAAAAGGGGCCTGACTCCCCTGCATATAAAGTTACGGTGCCTGATCCCATCGCATCAAAAAGTTACAGGGGGCCTGATCCCATCGCATCTAAAAGTGCAGTTGCCTGATTCACCATCGCAAAATCAAGTGACAGGTTCCCAACTCCCATCGCATCATACAAGTGACAGGGGGCCCTGATCCCCATGCCATACAAGTGACAGGTGGTGACTCCCCATGCATAACAAGTGACAGGGGGCCCTATCACCATCGCTCATAAAGTACAGGTGGCCTGCTACCATGCATTACAAGTGACAGGTGGCCTGACTCACCATCGCACAAAAGTGACGGTGGCCTGACTACCATCGCATCATACAATGACGGTGGCCTACCCCCATCGATCATACAAGTGACAGGGGGCCTGATCCCCATGCATCATGCAATGACGAGGTCAGACTCCCTCGCATTCAAGTGACGGGTGGCCAGACTCACCATCGATCATCAAGTGACAGGGGGCCCTGCCCACCATCCCCAATAAAGTGACAGGGGCCTGACCCCATCGCATCTACAAGTGCAGGTGGCCTGACTCACATCGTCATCGTCAAGTCGATAGACGGGAAAATTAATTAGCCAATAAACTAACGCGAAAGTTATACTATAAAAATTTTTTTTGAGGAAACCCTGCGTCTGGCTTTAACATACATCACGGGTTCTCTGTGACCCACCTACGTTGTGTTAGGATTTTGTACCTCCGTTGTGTTGAGGAATTGTGACCACCTCACGTTGTTTTGAGGATCATTGTGATCCCCCTCACTTGTGTTGAGGATCTTTGTGATCCCCTCACGTTGTGTTGGGGTCTTTGTGATCCACCCCGTTGTGTTGAGGTCATTGTGTTCCCCTCACTTGTGTTGAGGTATTGTGTTCCACCTCACGTTGCGTTGGGGATCATTGGACCCACCCACTTTGTTGAGGATCATTGTGATCCCCTCCGTTGTGTTAGGACTTGTGACCACCTCACTTGTGTTGGGGTCTTGTGTATCATGGGGGAGTTCGATACGTGGTTAGGTAAGAATATCACTTGGGGTTATTACGTATAATTGTGTTTGGGGAGAGACCCGCAGCCGTTACCTTGCCCCCTTTGGGTCACCCCCGAAATACGACACCCGGCCCTGCCCAGACCCTGGGGGTCTTTTGAAATAGTGTCATTTCAGGAATAAAACCGTGACTCGGGCAGAGTCGGTTGGTGTTAGAAACGGACACGGGTTACTGGTAACGGTTACTCGAGACTGGTAATGGTTACTACTACTGAGAGCTCGGCGACGCTAACGTTGTCGTCCCGACTAAAAACAATAAAAACTAAAAATGGCAGGTTACGGTTTGGGGCGTTCTATACAATGTAAATTACAAACTTTTAAACATTTATTAAAAGTAGAAAACATTGGAATAAAAAGTTATAACTGAAACTGTAATGAAATCAAGGTTACTTAGTACAATTAAAACTAAAAATGAAAACGAACTCAACGTTAGATTACAATAAAAAAAAAAAATTTTGATCGATCGATCGTTTGGTGATCTAGGATTTGAGGAAGGAATAAAAAAAGAAAGGTGTTTAACAGAAAGGCAATTGGGTGCACGCAATTCAAATTTTAACTTCAGAATGGGAGGAACATGAACAAAAAAAAAAAAATTTTTAAAATATGATAATTGATACTGAAATTATTCATTATACAGGTTATTTACTTTTAACCCCAATCTGCTAGGGTAAGATTGGCTTTGCAAAATGGGGTCTCCTGGGGGATCAAACTCTGAAATTGGCTAATCAGCGTTTTTTGAGAAAATTTTGTTTTGGAAAAGTTACAAATGATATTGGGGATTTCTCAACCCCTGTCGTGTCGTAGGGAATAACGACATTCAGGTTGATCGTTGATGGTACCCAAGGAGAGAGAAAGGATCAGGAGGATTGCGAGTCTGTACATTGTCGGGGTGGAAAATTTTTATATCCATACTAACTTCATATGATCCAAATCGATTCTTTATACAGCCAGACAAATCTCCTAACCTTTATTATTCCCAGTGTATGTTCAACTACCGAAAGGCCCAACAAATTTTGATAAAGTTTTTGGCATTGCGGCGTTTTAAAAAGAAAATCAGCATAATCTCAAAACCTACTTTGATTTTTGGATGGCTTTCTCGAGTGTTTGCGACTCTTGTAAAATTTGCTTTTGATTTATGAAGTTTTTCGGGTTTCTTCTAAAAACACTTTGAGCAAAGCTGGTAGGTTGCTATAAAAATATCGGGTTGAAATTTTGTTTTGGATTAGAAATAACACCAAAAAGGAAAAATTTTTCTACACCATACAATGCATAATGGGGAGTGTCACC
The DNA here is from genome assembly GCF_026875155.1 of Cherax quadricarinatus. Taxonomy (NCBI): domain Eukaryota; kingdom Metazoa; phylum Arthropoda; class Malacostraca; order Decapoda; family Parastacidae; genus Cherax; species Cherax quadricarinatus. The sequence goes on from NC_069400.1 coordinate 36,906,730, forward strand.
AAAAAAATTGTAAGCAAATTTTATAGCCATGAAATTAGGTTAACTTACCCCAAGTTTAAACTGTTGGGAGATGGGTTTAAAGACTCAATATTTTTTTATTGGTTCGTTCCGCTAACCCTTGCGGCGGGATGATGGGGAACATGGTGGTTTTTAGAGCTTTGTACAAGGTACACAAAATTTTCAAAAATTTAAATTACAAATTTTCACCTCCTTTATCTTTTAAAGGGGACTTGGAGTGGACCCTGCAGATAATGCGTTCTTAAACGCTTTGTCTTTTCCGGCAGTCTTATCGCAATAGGAACTAACTCGCAATATTTGGTGAAATGGTCTACCATAACACACAATGTTTGTTCCCTTGGAGGGAACTTGGAAATTGTTAAAAATCTACGAAAATTTTCCCCAAGGTTTCGTATATTTGGAACACGGGGTTTGGGATTAGGACCATTAGCTTGCCTTTAGGGTTGATGCAGCACTACATTTCTTAATATCAGAAAATATCAGTTCCAAACGAGGCCAAAAGTATTTCAATTGGCTTGTTTTAAAAAAGATCCATACCAGGGTTTGCAACCCCGGGTACACTGAACTAGCTGAAAGGCTACATTCATAGTGACTGGGGAATACTAATGGTATACTCTTTGTGGGAGCCCAACTCGGCGTTCGATACAGAATTTTTGGGTTTGAAAAAGTCATGAGGGTGCTGGTGGCCACTTAGAAAAAATTTCTGGAGCAGGAATCGAATCACACCAGACCACAGGGGGTCGTTCGGAGCATTTTTAAATTTTTCACACAAAATGGGGGTTGCGTTTTACTATCAACATTCGAAAAGGATCCGTACATTTGATTGCCGGGAAAAATGTAAAAGGTGGGATTGAACTTTGGATAGTCAAAGTCCACTAGTAACCTTCCAGTGGTTGTTTGTTTGGAATAGGGTACGTGGGCATGACTGTCAAGACAAACAGAGTATGATAAATAATGTCTCGGAAGTGCTTTAAAGACCATACATTGCTAAGCTTCTTGCTCTTTTATGTAAATTACGTTCACCTTCGAAAGGCCGGTGCAAAAGAACTGCGTTGTATTCCCATCGGTCTTCTGGCTGTAGGCCCCTATCCCAATTGAATGACAGTTGTCAGATAAAAGGGTTTTAAAAAAAATCGGGAAATTTCAAAATTGGGAGCGATGTTATTTTTTCTTTTAGAGTTTGGAATGCTCTTTCTTGAGGGAAAGGCCCAAACAAAAGGAGATCTTTCTTAACAACTCATTTTAAGGGGCCCTAGGGAAAAGAAAAATTGAAAGAAAGTCAAAAAAACCGCTAAGCCCACAAAGGACTTACGGCATACAGTTTTGGGGTTTGGAAAATTTTAGTACGCAGTTACTTTACTTTGGTCAGTCGTAACCCTTAGGAGTGACTAGTGACCAAGAAACTTAATTTCTGATCAAAAAAGACTTTTTGACATTTTGATTTTTAAATTTGGCTTTTTCAAGCTTCCCAAGTCTACATCAATCTTTTAGGTGTACCCACTCTTTAGACATGACGTTTACGTCATCTAAGTACCCCATAAGGCATTACCTAGAGCCCTTTTAAAGATATTAGTATGACCCCTGAGCGTGATGGGGAAATGTAATCCAAATGCCATAGGGGGAAAAGTAAAATGCCCTGTAGGGTGGAAAAAGAGTTGCTCTTGGTTTCCCCCGTGAAGAGGGACTTCCCAAAAAACCCTTGTAACAATTAGGGTTGAAAAGACTTTGTTTTCTCCGATATTACGAAAAAGACCCCCTTTTGGGGAGTGGAAAGCGATCGGAATGGTTTTCGCGTTTAACTTTAAAAGTCAATTACTGGACCCAAAGTCCCACCTTTTAGGTACTAGTAAAAGGGGTGCTTCCCAAGGGGAATTGTAGGTGCAATAATCCATATAAAGCATTTGTTTGATCAATTTTCTGCGACGCAACTTGGAATGGGCATTTGTAGCAGGTATGTAGTAGGTCTAGCCCCGGGTTTTCAAGGGGAAAATCATGGGACAATAAGTTTTTATACCCATCTTCTCATGGTAAAGAATCTTTAGATTTGTTAACAGAGTCAAAAAAAACGCTTGATTTCATCGGGGAAGTCAGTGGGAGTAAGTTTTTTTCCCTCAAGGGTGGAACAGTTTTCCCAGTGAAGTGGAGAGGTCCCCGGCAGAAATAGCAGCCCCACTGGTCGGTAAACCCCCACCCTCTAAAAAGGGGAAAAGGATATGAAAAGGTCAAAAGATTGGTATTTGCTCAAAGGGCAAAAACCTGTGACCAGAAGTGTTGGCCAGGTAGAAAGGGATCTTCTATCTCTTAAAACATGTAAGGAGGGTTTAAAAATAGCCCTTTTACTTTGCGGGAATACTGAAACTAGGCTTTCCCTCTGGAACATGGAACAACTCAGACACTCTAGTGAAGCATAGCCGCAACAGAAACGTTTTTTTGCAGAGGGGCATGTGAATCAACAAAGTTTGGCTTACTGTTGCAAGTAATTTTTTTTCCCGACAAGGCGCCCCCTGGGGAAAATTACTATCAAATGCGGGCATTGCGGGATAGGTGTCATCAAGGCAACTGAGCGTCCTGACACTTAGGCATCGGACTACCCTGAAAATCTAAGGTATAGGTGGAACATGGGGGAGTGACAGAATTACCGTGCTGACCGCTTGGGTACGCTACGGGGAGAATGTTTTAGCTTGTAAGGACTTAATCGTACATATACTCTGCAGCGTATAAAGATTTCTGACCCAAGCGGGAACCCCCAGAATGGAACGATAAGTCGTAAATTTTTCTGCCATCGAAAAGGGTCGAGCACAAGGGAAAGTTCGATGGAAGAAAACCCCAGTAGAGGTCACCGGGGGAAAAAATTTGGGTGAAAAAGGAAAGAAGCAGTGAAGTTCTCTTGGATGAAAAGGTTGGGGAAAAATCCGACCTGGGACACGCAGGGGAAAACCAGATACTCCACAAAGGGAGGACAAAGGATTTCGGTTTCGAGAAGGACATGTGTAACTTCTTATCCTTAAAAAAATAACCTAAAAATTTTGACTTGGCCCCAGGTCCATGAACAATGAACGGGGCTTTTATAAACAGTGTTTCCCATATAGGGCCTTTGTTGCCTGGAAGTTATGGCAAAAAAAAATGGATTGTATAGAAAAGACTTGTTCTATCCTCCCCAAAATCATCTATGTCAGAGCATGTAAAGAACATCATCACGGGGTTGTCATTCTCGAGACTGCTTAAGGTTAAAGGGAAATTGTGAATGGGGATGGTGTATTTCATTATCCCCACGTCCCATGGGACTTTTTAAAATGGGGCGTCAATTCCCCCGACTGGGAAGAACGACCCCGGGTTCTGGTTGTTTGAGAATTGAAAGAATGGGGGCCTGTTTGGTTATTTTAAAAACCCACGAGATCTGTTTCCTCGGTTTTTTCTGGGGTTTGGAACGACCAACGGAAGGCCTAGAGTACTAAAGGGTTTTAAGAGAGATTTACACTCAGATGTGCATGCCATGTATTTTTAGTACGAAAGGAAGTTTGGGTACCATCATCATTTTCGCGTTTTGGGGAAAACTTGGGGAAATTTTAATTGCAATATGTCCACGGAAACCCACAGTTAAAAAAACAATTCCGCCGAATGGTTACTGAATGTCTATAAATACTACGAGGGTTAAAACGACCTGTCCCCCCCCCCCCTGGTTCTTGGTGATTTGAGTGGTTGACGACCCGTTTGTCTCTGTGGCGCAAAAAAGAGGTGGTCAGATGAGGTAGTGTAATTTATTTTAAAACAAGGGAAAGTACCGGGGGGCAAAGGAAGGGAATTTGTTTTAAAGGGCTTAAGGGGTTCCATCGTTCAGTTGGAGGATGACCTCTAAGACACACAGAAGAGGGGGGCTTTAGTTCTTTAATTGCCCCAAAACCTTTTTAGCAATGATTTTAAATGGTTTAGCCTTTCAGGGAGAAAAGATATGATTGGAAGCATTGTAAATGAGATAAAAGTTTGTCAAATTAACAGCAAATGCACTCAACGATTCATACTCATGGGTACCCCCCAAAATTCACTAGTTCCCTAAAAACGCATTGGACCCTGTTTTACTGGAAAAAGGAAAGAAACGAATCAGTTCCTAATTGTGCCCACTTAGTAAGTTCCTGAAGTCTCGATTAAAGGAGATCAAAAACGGAACAGCAGCAGGAGTCGATAAGAGCTTTTTTTGCAAGTCTGATAAGGTTTTCCCTTGAAGGAGGCCCTTCACCTAGGGCACTAGCCAGAACGAATGGTAAAAACCCCGCTTCAAGACTATGTACAGGGCCCATTGAATAAAGGTAAGCATAAGGGAATCAGAGTATAATATAATACCGGTGTCTGGTCGGTTGTCGTGGGAAAGGGAAACTGTGAGGACTGATGACGGGACCAGAGTACCTGAGAGGTCTAGTTCACATTCACTAAGTATCATTGCGGTATGTGAGAATAATGGAAAAGTCACGGAACAAATAAGGCAAAAATAATGAACAATAAAAATGATATAAATTCTAGAATTGAAATGAAAAAAAAATTTTTAAAACTAATTTTGCAGAAAAAAAAAAAAAAATTAATGTTAAGTAACTGCAAGGGGAAGGAAAAATCAATTTAAAGGACTTTTGCCCAAAAAAAATTTACATTGAAATAAAAAGGGAAAAAATAGACTGGAGATGAATTAAATGCACAATGATGTCTTTACTTTGCTAATAAAAAATTTAAATTTAATTAAATTTTTAAATAATTTGTAAAAGTGAAAAATAAAATTTTTAAAAATTTTTAAAGGGGGAATTTTTAAAGTATTTTTAAGAATGCATAAAAAAATTAAAATATAATTTATAAAAATATCATAAAAGAAAATAAGTCTGCGAACAAGTTTAACAAAAAATTCACTTTAGAACAAGGGCAACAAAAAAAAAATGTAGAAAACAACACTGCAGTAATAAAATGTACTGGGAAAAAATCAGGTAAAAAAAATGAATTTTAAAAATTTTGAAGAAAAAAAAAAAAAAACTGATTGAACACTTTAATCTTTAAATTTTAAATTAGACAAAACAATTTATCAAAAGGTAAAGAAAAACTTTAGTTAAAAAATTGAAATTACATCAAGAGTGAATTTGTTCAAGAATATAAAATATGAATAAAAAAAAAACAAAGGGAAAAAAACAGGGAATATAACATTACATGGGGAGCCATTCTTTAAAAATATTCTTACAACAAAATCCTGCTGTGATGTTCAACAAAAATTTTCTGTATGATACGACAAAAATTTTTGGGAAAAATAATGTCAAGTCTGCGAAAAAATTAGAGGAAGAGACATGGGCTACGAAAAAAAAAAAACCACATAAAAAAATGGAAAATTTTTTTTTTTTTTTTAGTATATGGGGGAATATCACTGCATGAAAAACAATGACAATATGGGGAATACAAAGCTGAAAGAATACAATAAAAAAAATGAATCACTTACCAGGGTGATGTGGTCCTACACAATAAATTACTAGAGACGGAAGCATAAAGAAAACACAGAAAAAAAATTAAATAATGAAAAACTGAAAAAAATTGTAAAAAATTAACGGTCAAAGAAAAATTTGGTTTTCCTGAAAACACAAGGTTTAGAGTACACAAGAAATTTCTATAAATGTCTCACCACGAAAAGTCTTTTTAAAAGCAAGAAAATTGTTCAAGAAAATTTTACGAGTTGGAGTAGTAGACGGGATGAGAGTGATGAGGAGAAGGTTTTTCCTTTGGGGGGGGGTGGTGTTTCTCCTCCACCCCATGTTGTCGGAAGAAATTGCTTTCTAGGGGAATCACATAATGGGTTTACGTTTGGGACCAGCTAAATTTTTGACCAATTATGTGAGCCAAAAAAGTACAGGACCGGACAAAGGGTGAAAAAACCCAGGTTTTGATGGGTGGGGTGGTGGTGGGGTGGGAGAGGGGGTGGTGGTGGGGGAGAGTGGTGGGGGGGGCTGGGGGGCTGCCCCGGACCCCACTCACCCACGAAGGTGGCTTAACCCACCTATGCCCCAGGAAGGTGAAAACACTCTTAGCATCCCACAGGAGCCAAAGCGATATAGACAATCCCCGAGGAACTTGGCTTACTTCTTACTGCGGGCTTACTTCTCTCTCTCATGGGTTAGAAGCTGGGGGGCGACTGGCTACCCCCAAAGGCTACTGGGAAAAGGGAACGTGCACAAAGACGGAGGAGCAGTTGGAGCAGGGGCAGGGTGGGGTGATAGGCTGACTGGCGTTCATTCCACAGTTGGCTTTTCGACGCTTAATTGCAAAATCCGGGGTCAACCCCCCGGAGATTGAAGCAATTGACACGAATAAGCCAGGAAGCTTTTAAAAGGCTGAACAGGCTTGCAGGGTAAAAGTTGTGAGGGGGAGTCAGGCGGTGGTCTGGGGGGTGCGCGAGGGGAGTAGTGGGTGGCGGGGTTCACCTTTTTACCCTGCCCCTACTCCCCACAGCCTTTAAAAGCCTTGAATTACCCTTAAAAACGTAAATCCACGCTCCCCCCGGCCCAAATTTTTCTGTGGGGGTTCGATAGTGGATTTGGTAAAATACCAGTAGGTGTTATTTGTATAATTTCTGTTTGTGGAGAGAGCCCGCGCCGTTTACCTTGCCCTTGGGCCCCACTATATGACTAGCCCGGTGCCCGTCCCCGGGGGGTCTTTTTTAAAAAAGTGTAGTTCGCGCAAAAGACCCTGACTCAGGGAGGACGGTTGGGCTTGAGTAACGGACATGGTTTGGAAATGGTTACACTGAGACTGGTAACTGGTTAAACTACTGTGTGTTTCACCCCAGTTGTGTTTAGGCATTTTTTTCCACCTCCGTTTTGTTGAGTCATTGTGATCCCACAGGTTGAGAATTGTGACCCCCTAAACCCTTGAGGTCATTGTGTCCCCCTCACTGGTTAAAGGAAAATTTGATCCATTCCTGTGTTGAGGACATTGTGATCACCCACTTGTGTTGAGGATCATTGTGACCACCTCACGTTGTGTTGAGGACTTTTTGGGCCACCCACGTTGTGTTGGGTCTTGTGCCACCTACGTTGTGTTGAGGATCATTGTGTCCACTTTTACTTGTGTTGAGGACATTGGTTTCCCCCCACGTTGTGTTTAGGACATTGGTTCCACTCAGTTTTTGTTTGGGGGCATTGTGTTCCACCTAACGTTTGTTGAGGATATTGGTTCCACCCAAGTTTTGGGTTTAGGTCATTGTGATCCGCCCAGTTGTTTGAAGATCGTTGTGACCACCACGTTTGTTGGGCCATTGTATCCACCCCCGTTGTGTTGAGGATCATTGTTTCCACCTCAGTTGTGTTTAATCATTGTGTTCACCTCACGTTGTGTTGAGGACATTTTGATCCACTTCACTGGTTTTAGGACTTGTGATCCCCCTCAAGGGGTGTGTTGGGAAACGTGATCCCCCTCACACTGTGAAGGGTCATTGTATCCCCCTACGTTGTGTTAGGATCATTGGTCCACTCACGTTGTTTAGGGTCATTGTAATCCCTCACGTTGTGTTTTAGGATATTGTGATCCACCTCACGTTGTGTTGAGGACATTGTGTCCCCTCACGTTTTGGTTGGGGGATCATTTTTATCCACCTCCGTTGTTTGGGCATTGTGATCCCCCTCAGTTTGTTGAGGATCATTGTGATCCCCCTCAGTTGTGTTGAGGATCATTGTGATCCCCCTCAGTTTTTGAGGATCATTGTGATGACCCAGTTGTATTTAGGTCATTGGATGCATACGTTTTGGGGAGGATCATTGTGATCCCCCTAACTGCTTGAGGGAAATTTTGACCCCCCCTCATATTTAAGGAAAAATTGGATCCCCCCTCATGTGTTGGGTATTGTGTCCACCCCACGTTTGGGGTTTAGGATCATTGTGATCCCCCTCACGTTGTGTTTAGGATCATTTTGGGTCCACCCCACGTTTGTTTTGAGGGGTCATTGGATCCCCTCAGTTGTGTTGGGAAACATTGTCACCCCACTTTTTAAAATTTACCCCCCACTTTTTAAAATTTTTTTACCCCCGGCCACCCCCGGGTTTTTAACATTTTTTACCCCATTTTTAACTTGTATCCCTATTTTTAAAATTTTTGTCCCCCCTTTTTAATCCCCCCCCCTTTGCCCTCAACGTTTGTTGAGGTCTTTTAGCCCCCAGTTGTGTTGTATTTGTCAAAGTTTTGGGATTTTTATCCCCCCGGGGGGCAGGATACCCACTGTGTTGGGTTTGGGTCCACTCACGTTTGTTGAGGTCATTGTGATCCCCCTCAGTTTTGTTTAGGAATTGTGATCCCCCCTCAGTTTTGTTGAGGAATCATTGTGATCCCCCCTCCCTTGTTTGAGGTATTGTGACCACCCACTTTTTGTTAGGGTATTTTGCCCCCACGTTTTGTTGAGATATTGTGTTTCCCCCTACGTTTTTTGAGGATATTGTGTTTCCCCCTCACGTTTGTTTAGGATTTTTTTGTGTTCCCCCCAGTTGTGTGAGGATATTGTGTTCCCCTCACTTTTTTTTGAGGATCATTGTGATCACCTACGTTTTGTTAGGGTCATTGTGTCCACCCCACGTTTGTTTTAGGATCTTGTGATCACTTTGTTGTGTTTAGGGTCATTGTGTTTCCCCCTCGTTGGTTGGGATATTGGTCCCTCCGTTGTGTTAGGGTCTTTGTGTTCCACCTCCCGTTGTGTTGAGGATCATTGTGTTTTCCCCCTCAGTTTGGGTTAGGAATTTTTTGTTCCCCCTCCCTTGTGTTGGGATCTTGGATCCACCCTCATTTTTGTTAGGATCATTGTGTCCCCCTCCGTTTGTTGAGGATCTTTTATACCTCCTTGGTTGGGTCATTGTGATACCCCACGTTGTTGTAGGATCATTGTGTCACTCCGTTTGTTGAGGTCTTTTTTGGTCCCCCCCACTTGTTTTAGGAAATTTGTTCCCCCTCACGTTGTGTTTTAGGGGTTCATTTGTCCACCACAAAAAATGTGCTTAAACCCGTTTATTCAGGGGGCCCCTCACGTGTGGAGGATCATTTATCCCCCTCACTGTGTTGAGGACATTTGATCCCCCTCACGTGTGTGGGGGATCATTGTGAACCCCCCCTGTGTTAGGGTAATTTGGTCCACTCCGTTGTGGGATCATTTTTGTCCACCCCTGTGTTGGATTTGGACCACCCCACGGCTGAGGGTCATTGTGATCCCCCACTGTGGGGACATTGTGATCCACCTCATGTGTGAGGATCATTTTGATCAAACTGGTTGAGGATCTTTTGATTCCCTTTGCTTAGTATCTTGTTTTCCAACCCTTTTATCATTGGAATTAAATTGGGGTGAAAGGGGTAAAAAAAAGGACCTTTCCCCCCGGGGGTTATTTGTGGGTTCACTCCCTGGTTTAAAAAAAAACAATTTTCCACAATTTTAATTTTTTAAAATTTTTTTCCCATTTTGTACATTATCTTTGCTTTTCCAACTTTTCTTTTTCCTTTTTGTTTTCCCCCTTTTGGGTTTTTTTTCTTCATCCCTTTCCTTTCCAGGCGTGTTGACCCGGGGGTAATCCATTTAAAAAAAAAACCCCCTATTTTTTTCCCTCCACCCTTTTTTTTTCATTTTTTTTCTTTTTTTTTTTTTGTTTTTCGGGTTTTATTTTTTTTTTGTTTCCTCTTGTTTTTTTTGTGGGTTTTCTTCAGTTTTCTTTTTTTCCCCCTGGTTTCTGCTGTGTGTTGGGGGGGGGGGTGGGGGTCATTTACTTTCGGGGACCCCGGCGCTTTTAGGAGGGGAGGATCGTTTTCCCCTTTTTCCTTCCCAAAAAATTTTTTTTTTTTGTTTTTGGTTTGTTTGTGTTTCCCCCCCCTTTTATTTTTTTGGATGTATTTTTTGCGTGGTCATGGTTTTTTCCCCTGTTTTTCCCCCCTTTTGTCCTCATTTGTGGGGGCCCCCCCTTTTTTCTTCCCCCGGGTTTTGTTTTTGTTTTTTTTTGTTTTTTGTAAGTGTTGTGAAATTGTAGTCTCGGCCGAGTGGCTTTAAAGGGGAAAAATGATTAAATTTTTTTGGTTCTTTTTAAAATTAAAATTTTCATGGTTTCTGCTCTTGCCAAAAAAAGTTTTTGTTTACATTTACCCCTTTAAAATTCCCTTAAACATTTTTAGATTTAAAAAAAATTCCTCAAGTGTTTTCCCGGTTTTATCTTCACTTTTTTTTCTTTGTTGTTTTAGGTTCTAAACCCCCCTTTTAACCCCCCGGGAAATTTTGAATTGTAATTTAAAATTTATTTTCCCATTCCCGTTATCTAAGTTTCCCCTTAACCCCCCCGGGCTTAAAATTTGGGGGAGGCTTCCCCGAATTTTAAATTAATAAACTTTTAATTCTTTATGGTTCCCCCAAAAAAATTTTTCTTTGCTATTCGTGGCTGTCTTTTTTTACCTTTTCCTAAAATTTTGTTTTTTAGCCCTTATATTCCTTTTTTTATTACTTCTTTTTTTTTTTAAAAAAGTTCCTTTAAAATTGGGTTCCCCTTAGAAATTTTTCAAATAACATTTTACTCCCTTTTTTGAAAATCCTTTTTTTCTTCCCAGGGGGGAAGGGGTTCCCCTTAAGTTGTTTTTTTTGGCCTTTTTTGATTTAAAATTTATTTTGTAGTTTCCCGAAAAAAAACCGGGGAAGGGTTCATAACCCCCGGGTTTTTAAAAAAATTTTTGGGTTTTTTAAATTTCTTGGGGTTTAAAAAATAAAAATAAAAATTCTAATCAAAAATTTTTTGGTTAACGGGGGGGAAAAAAAGGTTTTGGCCCAACAAAAAGGGGCCTGGGGTTTTTGGCTTTTGTTTACCCCCCCTTTTTTAGGTGTGAAAAACCGTTGTGGGGGGCCCTTAACCACTCAAATTTTGGGACGTTGTCTTTTTTTGAAAAAAGAAAAGAGTTTGGGGGGCGAAAAACGGCAAAAAATTTTCCCCAAAATTGGATATTTTTTCACAAAGGAAACCTTTCCCTCCAAAAAATTTTTATTTTACTTTTTTTCGGGGGGAAGCTGTTCCCCATCCTCTATTTCAAAATTTTGGGGGGTATTTAAAGTTTTAAAAATTTAAATGTAGTTTGCCCGATGAAAAACGAAATCTAAAAATAAAAAAAAATGAAAGGGGGTAATATAAAAATTTTAACCTTTTAAATTTCCTTAGAATTTAAAAAAAAATTAAAGAAATGAAATTAAAAAAAAAGATCTTAAAAAGGCAAAAAATGACAATTTTTTGAATTTTTGACAGGAAGAATTTAAAAATTAAAGCAAGAAAATCCCAGGAAAAATTTAAAGAAAGTAAATTTAAAAACAATTCGTTTTTAAAAAAAAATTATTTTCCTAAAAACCTTTTTTGGAAAATTTGGGATAAAAATTCGAAATAGTAAAACTTCTCAAATCTCCAAAACCCGAGGGCGGGTTGCCCTCAATTTTTAAAGAAAAAAAAAGGGTAAAAAAAATTTTTTAGGAAGGAAGACACGGGGAAAAAAATTTTGGGAACCCCAAAACCTGGGGGAATTTTTACCAAAAATTATGATCTCTTCATTCCCAAAAAGCAAAAAAATTTGAAACCAAAAAAGTTAACGCCGCAAAAGATATGTAAATGGAGCAGGGGCTTCCCCCCAGAAAACATTTGGAAAAAAAATTTTAAAAGTAGAAAATTATTAAAATAATTTTAAAAAAATTTTAAAAGGGTTTTCAAAAAATATTAAAATGGCCCCCCCTCCAAAAAAAACAAAAAAATTTTTATTTTTTAAAAAATGGGGATCTTTTTTTAAACTTTTGGGAAAAAAATAGAAAATTTTCAAAATTTTTTTGACCCCGTTTTAATTTAAAATTTTAAAATTGAAGTCAATTTTAAACTTTTGTAAATTAATTTTTTCAACAGTCAAAGGTTATAAAACAAATTTGAATTTTTAAGTTTTACAAATTTAAAAAATTTCTTTAAAAGGGGGCTGACAATTTGAAGTGTTTACCATTTTTTAAAATTGTTTCCGGGAACCTTTTGAATTTTTTGTCAATTTAAAATAATTCCGTCTGCCCTTTAAAATGCCCCTCAAACCCTTTAAAAAAGAAATTTAAGGAAAATTTTAAGGAAAAAAAATAAAGAAATTTTAAATCGTTTTTTCAAATGAAAGTGTTTACAAACTAACCACCCATGGGTATCCC
>NC_069400.1:36919428-36948536 GCF_026875155.1 Cherax quadricarinatus
TAATTTAGTTGTTGGATTAGTAATAGCTGTAGCTGACTGTATTGGCGGTGTGTGTTTGTAGTAGCAGTAGTAAAAATAATGAAAGTAGTCGTAGCAGTTGCATAATAGATCATTCATCAACAGGTAACCTCGTTCCAGAGCTTCAGTTCTTCAGGTTACTGTTTTTCCCCACGTTCTCTTTACTCCGAGGCCGACCTTCCCCCAACTTACAGCATCCACACAAACACTATACACATCATTAACATTGTAATTAAACCCCAAAAAAAGGAACAGGTAGGAAAGTAACTTAATTATAATGCCCCCTCCTCACTCCTCCCGCCCTCTCTCCCCTCGCTGCCCCTTCACTTCTTCCCCTTCTCCGTCCCCTCATTGCCCTTATCAATGCTGGAGTAACAAGAGTGTGACCTGTGGGAGCGCTCGGGTGATAATTCTGCTAAATCCGGGTCATACGGCACGAGGCTGATACAGGAGATGGGTGGTTGGGAAGAGGGGGAGCAGAAGAGGGCGAAAGGGGTGAGGGAAAATCATTACAGGTGAGGTTGTGTGTGTGTGTGTGTGTGTGTGTGTGTGTGTGTGTGTGTGTGTGTGTGCGTACTCACCTAATTGTGGTTGCAGGGGTCGAGACTCAGCTCTGGCCCCGCCTCTTCACTGATCGCTACTGTATCCTCTCTCACTCTGCTTCCTGAGCTTTGTCATACCTCTTCTTAAAACTATGTATGGTTCCTGCCTCCACTACTTCACTTGCTAGGCTATTCCACTTGCTGACAACTCTATGACTGAAGAAATACTTCCTAACGTCCCTGTGACTCGTCTGAGTCTTCAGCTTCCAGTTGTGACCCCTTGTCCCTGTGTCCCTCTCTGGAACATCCTATCTCTGTCCACCTTGTCTATTCCCGCAGTATCTTGTATGTCGTTATCATGTCTCCCCTGACCCTTCTGTCCTCCAGTGTCGTCAGTCCGATTTCCCTTAACCTTTCCTCGTACGACATTCCCTTGAGCTCTGGGACTAGCCTTGTTGCAAATCTTTGTACTTTCTCTAACTTCTTGACGTGCTTGACCAGGTGTGGGTTCCAGACTGGTGCTGCATACTCCAGTATGGGCCTAACATACAACAGTGTACAGTGTCTTGAACGATTCCTTAAGGTATCGGAACGCTATTCTCAGGTTTGCCAGGCGCCCGTATGCTGCAGCGGTTTATTTGGTTGATGTGTGCCTCCGGTGATGTGCTCGGTGTTATGGTCACCCCAAGGTCCTTCTCCCTGAGTGAGGTCTATAGTCTTTGTCCACCTAGCCTATACTCTGTCTGCGGTCTTCTTTGCCCCTCCCAATCTTCATGACTTTGCATTTGGCTGGATTGTGTGTGTGTGTGTGTGTGTGTGTGTGTGTGTGTGTGTGTGTGTGTGTGTGTGTGTGTGTGTGTGTGTGTGTGTGTGTGTGTGTGTGTCTGTGTGTGTGTGTGTGTCTGTGTGTGTGTGTCTGTGTGTGTGTCTGTGTGTGTGTCTGTGTGTGTCTGTGTGTGTCTGTGTGTGTCTGTGTGTGTCTGTGTGTGTCTGTGTGTGTCTGTGTGTGTCTGCGTGTGTCTGCGTGTGTCTGTGTGTCTCTGTCTCAGTGTGTCTGTGTGTCAGAGAGAGAGAGAGAGGGGGGGATGGCAGGTGGGAGGGGGGGAATTCGACCACCACCTACACAAAGACATGGCCACTAACAACATTTACCACCCGTCTCTCTCCACCGAGTAAATTTATTGTAATCATGCAAACTTTTTCTTCTGCGACGACTTCGCATCGCGAAATAGCAATATTAACTTCACCATCTGGTTATTGCCCACAACCAGTTGTAATATTTGTGGTTACAAAAGAAGAGAATTTGTACATCTTAAATGCCTGGAACTCAGGTGTTCCAATTACTATCACACAGACTGCATAATAGAAGATTCTTTTTTGTAGACAGGTTGTTCAGCTCAGGAGCTTGAAAAATATCCAAGACACTGTGACATAATGTGCCAGAAACGAGACTGGGCCACAACAGGTTGGAGCTAGGTTGCAGCTAGGGTAATTCAGGAAAGGGGAACATTGAGCCATTGTTATTGAATGTCTACTTCAAGGTCCATCTCTCCCACAATCCCATGCATATGCAGACAACTCTACTCTGACATTAGTTATCCAAGTTACATGAATCATCAGCCTACAGCTATATCAGACTGATGGTAATGCTGAAGCACTGGTTAGAATTAATGGTGTTGGTACTGGGAATGAAACTGATATACTTGGGGTGAAATTTGACTCCAGACTATGAAGAACCACATTGTAAATCCTGCAAACAAAGCAGCCAGGAAACTTACAGCACTTAGACGTATCTCGCATCTGCTCGACGGTAAAGGTTACAAGATTCTGAAAGAGGCACAAGTGTGCTCACACCTCGAGTATGCTCCACTTTTTTGAACTACCTGCTTCCCATCCCATTTCTTGACAGAATAGATACAAACCAAGACGACTGACTCATCTCTGTCTGGAGCCGGCTGGAATGATGTCATTTTCAACAGAGCCTTCAACAGCAGAGGCATGTGGGTGGTCTTAATGTTACGTACAAGGTCAGTGTTGTTAAGATACCACCACCTTGCTCCACTTCATGGTCAACGAGAAGAGAGCCGCTACACAAGAAGATAATGAACAGCAAGTGCACTCTGGTTGCACTCTTCTCAAGATCATCAACTGGTATCATTCATTCCTAGAATACCCTGAGTCTGGAATGTCTTCGCACAACATAATGACATTGATGAAATAAATACAGTTGACCAAATGAAATCGCCGGTCCACATACGGCTCCAACTTCATCCTATTCCTATTTTTATGAGGTATGCACCAGTTTATAACATGTAAATAAACGTAGGAACTCTTAACCTAACCCTGTAAAACTATTGTGTAAATAACAAGTATTACAAACACAAGTAAGAATGGCCTGTGACCTGATTGTAATGGGTCTGGAGTATAACAGACTCAGCAGAGAGACTATAATGTTGTATTTCTTTCACCTGATATATACAAATATTTACACTTATGTACACTATCTACAAAAATTGGAATAGTCAGTGTACCACTCGGTGACATAATGGTAATAGCAAAAGCCAGAGAAAGAGCACTGTACTCAACCAACTAGTAGGTAAGTCTGGCAAATGCTGACTGCAAGTGAACACATTGCTTCAGCATTTTGGCAGGCTCCCCTGTGTTGAACAATGTCCAAGGTATGATTTAACGACGGGTACCAAAAAATCGTTAAAAACGACTTGCACCGGTTCGCGGCTGGGGGGCAGCCTATATGGGGTGTGTACTTTCCCCAAAATAAATTGCAACATACTCTTTGATCCCAAAGAGAGAAAAGAGAGAGAAGGAGAGAGAGAGAGAGAGGAGAGAGAAAGAGGGGAGAGGGGGGAGAGAGGGGAGGAGAGGAGAAGAAAAAAATTGGAACATGCAAAAAAAGCTCTATAAAAGAGAAAAAAAACCCTGGCGTGCACTCTGAAAGAGGTGACAGAGTTGGAAATTAAAGGGCCCCAGAGATCCTGGAAAATACCTGGAGTGTGTTTTTGGGTCAACACCCCCGGCCATCCCTCATCAGGCCTTTGGGGGATCAAGCATGGTCACCCACCCTTTACTGCTAGCCACGTGCAGTTCAGTGTACGAATCAATCCCTGGTGATGGGAATGGGACTTTGGGGAACCTATGCTTTTCTTTAAAGTCGGAACGCGTCCAGGGGCAACCCTTTTTTATGGGGTGGGTGACTGCGAATGTGTTGGTCCCCCCCTTTTCCTCATTTATTTTTCTCTATGTACCCATGACCCCCTACTTTTTAAGGGGGATATTATGTTTTTTGCTGATTCTTACTTTCGTAGGGGGAGTGATTTCGTGGCAGATCTGTAGGCAATTCTCTGAATTTTCCTAAAAAATATCTTCTGCTTTCTTTCCATGGACTATGGGTAAAGGGAAACATAAATTTTTTCAGAAATTTGGTTTTTAAAACTAAACGTTTTCGTGCGTAAAAGGTTTTTTTTTTTTCGCATTTCAGGTCTGAAAATTTTTCCCAAGCTTTAAAAGGCAATTTATAGTCCAGACAGAACAAAGACTTAGGATCTCCGGGCTTAGCACCCTTGTCTTGAACGTTTATTATTTTCTTAATATTTTCTTTGGTTGTGATATGACTTGCATCTTTGAAAGGAGACCCTTAACATTATTGCTCCTAAGCCCTTAAAAGTTAGATTTTCGCTCTTTTGGGGGGTTTTAAAATTATGTAAACCCTTAAATTTTTTAATTTTCTCAGTTTTATCACTGAAGATCCCATTTTTTTGGCTAGTTTAGGTTTGGGTTTGTGTCCTGATTTATGTCATCATGAAAATTCTAATATTGTCTTCAAAGGTGCTATGGAATTATGATTTTTTTTCCCCTGTTTTTAAATAAGAACTAAGAAAGGAGGAAACGCAGGAGGCGTGTGGCCAATATAGCAGGTCCTTTACAATTCTCCCACAAACAAAACTTTTCCCCAAACCCAAATTTTTCAATGCCACCCAAAAAAAGCTTATTGAAGTCCCACTAAAATCCAACCCCTCCCACTCATGTACTTTCCACCTAGTTTGAACTACCCAAAGTCCACCTCAATAACCCAACTAGGTAGACTGTTCCACTCATAAAACTACCCTTTCCAAACCAATTTTTCCCTATGTCCTTTTCTAAATCTAAACTTATCTAATTTAAACCCATTACTGCGGGTTCCTTTTGGAGAACATCCTCAAGACCTTATTAAACCCTTTTTATTAAACCTTTTTCCCACTTATACACTGATCAGTCCCCCTATTCTTCGTCTAACAAGTGAAGTAACTTAAGATCTTCAATCTTTCTTCAAAAGGAAGTTTTTAAATGCTATGTATTAATTTAGCACCCTAGCTGAATGTTTTCTAACAAATTTATGTCCATTTTGTAATAGGAGACCAGAACTGAGCTGCTAATCTAGGTGAGGCCCTTACTAAGATGTAAAAGCTGCAGTATGACCTCTGGACTTCTGTTTTTTACACTTCTTGAAAAACCCTAATCTTTTTGCCTTTTTTCGTAGCTTAGGCTTTGCGTCTTGGTTTAAGGTTGCTGCTCACCAAAAAACCCCAAGCCCTTTTCGCAATCTGTTGCTAAGTTCTACATCATTTAACTTATAAGTACGGGGGTATGGGCACTCCCAAGTTCAAAACCTTTGCTTTTATCTACATTGAACTGCATCTGCCCTTTTTCCCAAAAAAAAAGGTTTGTTTAAATCCTCCTGATTCCATAACATCTACTTTGAATCAATTACCCTCCTATCTTTGTGTCTCGGCGAATTTGTCATTCACTAGAAATTTCCCCTCATAAATCTTTGATTATATTATAAACACAAGGGGGCCAAAAGACGATCCGTGGAACGCCATTTTTTACAGATCCCCACTGGGTTTAACCTCTTTTATGGACATCTTGCTTCCTGTCAGTGACCCTTGATCGATCCACGAGAGCCCCCTTTCCCCCAAAAGCCAGGAGCTCCCACTTTTTTTAACGTTATGGTGGGGAAAACTCTATCAAAAGCCTTACAAAAATCTAAGAAAATAATTCAAATTCTTTTTTGGGTGGTCAACAGCCTCAAAAGCTTTAGGAAAAAATTAAAATTATTAGACAAGCCCGGGCCTCTTTAATCCAGTGAGTTCATTAATAAACTATGCTTTCGAGAGGGCTTTTATAACTCGCTATAATTGCTAGAAATTTTTCCCTAAAATTTGAGGTCAGGCTTATTGGGCGGTAATTTGACGGTAAAAACTTGTCCCCTGTTTTAAAAAATGGGAATTCATTAGCCATCTTCCCTATCAACATACCCCTGTTTGAAGAGATAAATTAAAAATATTAGTTAATGGTTCACAGACTTCCATTTTGCTTCCTTAAGAACCCTTGAAAAAACCTCTCGGGGACCGGCGACTTTTTTGCTTCAGTCGGTCTTTCGCTTCACAACCATTCATATGACTGTGGTTAAAAAATTTTTTTCTTCTACCCCACTGTAAAAATTAATTCTGGAATATTGTTAGTGTTTTTCCTGTGAAAAAACTGAGAAAAAATTTATTTAAAACGACACATTTCTTCTCTTGTCAGTAAGAGGCCATAGTTTTTTTTAAAGGGGGCCTATCTTATCTCTGTTTTTGTTCTATAGCCCGGGAAAAAAAACTTGAGGGGGGGGGAAATGTAGGGGGGGGCGATATGTATTTGGGGGGAAAGGGCCATTCGCTGTGGCAACCTCTGATTTACCTCTGTTAGTACACCTTTGCTTTTTGTTTGTTGAAAGTTGAAAACCCATCTCCCTCTTTCCATTTTATTAATTTGTCACTTTTTTGAGTGCTTTTTTCACCATGGGAAATTTACTAAAAAAACCTCAGGGTGTCTTCAAGAAGGAATTGACATTTCCCTCAAATCTGCTCCGGACCCCCCGGTTTTGGTTCATTGTTAGACAACGGGGGTCACATAAAGCCTGGTTATTGGGCCTTGATATACGGGGCGTTGCCCTCCCAAAGTGCTTTCAGGTTTCTATTTTGCCGCACTTTTGAAGGCTTTTTGCAAACCCCATATTTTAAAATGCGTTTTGTTGTCTTTTCCCAAAAATCCAAGACCATGAATGATCCAGTATTTTGGGGAGAAGAGTACCTGCTCCAACCCATACTACCCTGGTTAAGTTTTTTTTAAGAAGTGGTTAGTTTTATAGTTCTTTTCTATTACTTTGCTGCCTCTCTTTGGATTGGGGGTATATCGTCTTTTTTTAAAAACTCTGAGACGACTCCTATGTTAGACTCTTTTTTCCCTACAATATTTAAGGGTCATGATTTAAATTTATTGCGTTTTTTTATGAACATGGAGTTCCCCTGAGTTGGGTGAAAGCATGGGTATGTTGTCAAAACTTTTTTTAAAGGGGGGGTTAGGGTTTTTTAAAAAAGAAATTTTTGGGTTTTGACAAAGCTTTGAGTTTTTTTTGAGAGTCTTGTTTTGATTCATTGTTGGGTGTCAAAATTATTCTGTTTAAAAGTTCAATGAACATCATAAAAAAATATAGGTTTTCACTCATTTCTTTGCTGTCACCTATTAGTTCCAAATTTGTTTGAGCAGTAGCCTAAACCCAATGTGGTTTTTTCATGGTTTGGGTTTTTAGAAGAAGTATTTTGGATTTCAAAATTTTATTTAGTTTATTTCCCGGATTTTTTAGGATTATTCAAAATGATAAAAATATTTCTTAGCCCTTTCCCCCCCCATTCTGTTTACCCTTTAAAAGTTCTGTGATTCTTCGTCTTTGCAAAAAGTAAACACTTCTCTGCTTACCATTTTTTTTTCATTCGGGTATATGCCCCGGCTACTTTTAGACACTGATTTGATCACTGCTATTCAAAATACTTACCCCATATTTTGTTAATTTCATAGATAATTTGATCTCTTCGTATTCTTTTTGTTGTTGAATTTATTTGCGGTTTGCGGTCAGGAATGATGTAAAAATTCTGCCATTCTACCATTAATTTCATACCAGATCAAATTTTCGTGAATATAAGGTTAGTTCATTTTCAGCTTGGCAGCTTCTCTCGTGTGGCTTTGATATTTTTTTAAAGAATTTCAGTGATCTTTGTGTGGGGAAAGTTCGTCTGTGTTGCCTCCCTGATTACCCCCTAAAACTGAAAATCAAATGCAACAAGTTTTTTTTGGACTGGTGTTGGAAAAATTTTTCCCGTAGATTAGTATTCAATTTTCGACGCTTTTCCAGACCCCTTGGGAAGTTGATCCACCGGATTAGGTACAACCGCAGTGGATGTTGTGGGGATTGGAAAGTGTCCCGCATCCTTGATGCAATCCCAAAATCACCCTTGAATAATAATTTTTTTCCCTCTTGTCTCCCTTTCCAAAATACAAAAAGTGGAGGAAAAGGAAACGTTTTTTAAAAGTTTCAATTGAAACTTCAAGGTTTTTCCCCGAAAAACTTTTATTTTTTCATGGGTATGGGTCTCCGGGCTCGAGTCTGGAAAGGGAAATACAATGACCGCACTTTTGAGGGGTTTTGGTATTGACATTCTGGAGGGGCTTCTAAAGCTGTATTGAGCGCCTCTGCAAAGACAGTGACTTGTTGAGGTGAAATGTTGAATGAATGAAAGTATTTTTTATTTGGGGGGTTTTTTTTTCTTTTTGGGTCACCGCCCCGGTGGGGACGGTCGACTTGTGAATTTAAAATATATAATAAAATTTTAATAATATTTTATATTTATTTATATATAATATATTATATATATAATATTTTTTATTTTATGCATGTAAATGTAGTTTCCCATGTCAAAAAAATTCCCAGCGAATAACAAACATTTTCCCCTCAAGCAAAAATCACCCTTAAATTTTACTGCGAGGGAAATATAATTAAATTTATGCGATGGATATTTGTTTCACAACAAAATTTTCCCGGGGCTTATTTACATAAAAGTGGCGTACGCTGTTGGACAAATTAAAGCGCGTGCGAACGCACCCCCCGCCGGCAGTGACCCCCACAGGGGGGGTCCAAACCGCACCCCTACACACCATCATAACCCCCGGCAGTTTTCCCCATTTCTATTTTTTTCCCCCCTGGGGGAAAATATATCGCGGAAGGAAAGCCCTTTATCCCTAATTGATTATTCTTTTCCAGCACAAACAATGGGGAGGCATCGCCGGTACGCCATATTTAGTGGGGCGAGCAGTGGGGGTCCGTCCGGGCTGCATTGTTGTGGAGCAGCAGGGGGGGGCGTGTTAGAGGGGAGGGAGAGGGGGGGGGGAGGTAGGTGAAGTAAAGGAAAGGGGAAAAAAATGGGGGGGAATGAGGGGCTAAAAGATCAGAGAGGGGATGGCACGTGACCTGGGGAAGGGGGGAAATCAGTTTACGGTTTTTTTGCGGACTGTTGGTGTGTGTGTGTGTGTGTTGTGTGTGTGGTTTGTGTGGTTTGGTGTGTTTTGTGTGTGGGTGTTGTGTGTGTGTGTGTGGTTTTTTTTTCCAGCTATACATTACTTGTTTCTTTCAAAAGGTTTAATTATTTTTCTCATTTCTCCCTGACCCCCCTTTTCATCCTTCCTCCCTCAATCACCCAAAATTACAATCCCCTACCACATTTTTTTAAAGGCTTCCCCCCCCCCCTTTTTTTTTTTCAAAACCCTATGGGAAAGAATAAATTTTTTTAAGACTGTGTCCACCTACAATTCCCGTCTCCTTTCCCTGTTCCCGTTTTCCCGCCCTTCATTTTCAGGCCGTTCCTTTTTGATCTCTACCCCTTGCTTGAGAAAATAGTCTTTTTTAAATCCATTTAATTTTTTTTTCCAGTATCTTGGGATGCATTATCAAATAAGTGGGTTTTTCATAAAGGTGCTGCATACCCAAAAGGGGCCAGATCTGTGTACTGTTTTTCATGATCCTTGCTCAGGGTTCCCGAAACGCCCCCCTATTTTGCCAGTTTTTAAATATTTTTGCGGCCCTTATTAATTGATGTGCAACTAGGCGATTGTTGGAGCTATGCTTTTCCCTGGCGTCTTTTCCCTTTTTGGAAATTTGCGTTTTTTTTTTCCTTCAAGCCAAAATTATCCATTTCTAGTCTTCTCCCTTCAACGTTTTCATAGTCTTGAGTTTGCTTGGGAAAAATTTTAAAGCCCCCTGTTAAATCAAACCCAAGTTTTTCCCCGATCCTTTTTTAATTTTTCCTGGTCGTGTCTTTGTATTCTCATTTATTTCAAATCAGCCATGAGCATGAAGACGTCAGGCTATTTTCTTCTGTCATATCGTTCATGATCACATGAAATAGTACTGGTGTCAGTACTGACCCTAGTTGAAACCCCACTCATCATACTTGTCTATTCTGATACCTCTTTCCGGACAATGACACTGTTGTTTCTTCAAATAAAATATGCCTTGATCCACTGTAGTACTTTCCGTGTTGTCTTGGTTACTCTTCTAGCTTTCACTCCAAGTCTCTTGCGAAAATCTACTTACAGTCCAAAAGTACACTCTCAGTAAATAACCCCCTCCTCTCTCTCTCTCTCTCTTCT
Source organism: Cherax quadricarinatus (assembly GCF_026875155.1). NCBI lineage: Eukaryota > Metazoa > Arthropoda > Malacostraca > Decapoda > Parastacidae > Cherax > Cherax quadricarinatus. The sequence continues at coordinate 36,929,508 of NC_069400.1, forward strand.
CCCCCCTAACTTTTACCTTTTCATACAACTACAGCATATTTGTGAGACAGAATTTGCTATCTCGTTAATTGTACTGGTTGCCGTTTATGAATCTGCTCCTTTCCAGGTGCTCTTCTACTCTTTCCCTGATAACTTCTCCATAACCTTATACTATGCATGACAGTGACACTGGTCCGTAGGTTAGTATTACCTGTCCTTCCCCTTTCTCTCAGAATTCACGTAGAGACGATATCTGGTCCTTCTTACTTTTAGATGTCCAGCTCGCCAAGTAATTTCTTCAGCTCTTCTGTAGCTGTGTGTATTATGTGTAGTACTCAATGGTGTACTCTTCCGACTCTCTGGTAATGTTTCTGTTTCCACTGAGACTATTTCCTTAAAACTTTTGTTCAGCACCTCGTACACATCCTGGTCATTTACACTGAGCTCTGCTCGCCTTCTTCAAGTAAGAATTTTTTCCCTTGCTTCTCAGAACTTTCCTTCTAAATACTTCATCATTTCGTTCGTTGTCTTGCATCCAGCACTTTCCCACGGCACTCAATTAGGAATTACCTCAAATGTGTATGTGTTAGTACCTGCTTCTTGCAAACACGTTGTGTGTTGTGCATATGAGTGTGTGTGTGTGGTGTGGTGTTGTATGTGTGTACGCAGGTGTTGCCCTATGGAAATACTCGCTAAAACTGGTGACGAATGACGACGAAAGCCGAGGGTGGGAACACTGTACACTGTGTGATGGAGGGAACACTGATACTGTGTGAGGGTGGGAACACTGTACACTGTGTGATGGTGGGGAACACTGTATACTGTGTGAAGGTACGAACACTGCACACTGTTGAGGGTGGGAACACTGCATAAGGGTTGGAACACTACACTGTATGAGGGTGGGTTCACTGTAATGAGGGTGTGAACGCCTGGAATGTATGAACTTTACCTGAAGGATGTTCCGGGGATCGACGCCCCCGCGGCCCAGTCCATGACCAGGCCTCGCGGTCAATCAGGCCTGATCAACCAGGCTGTCACTGCTGGCAGCACGTAGTCCAACATACGAACCACAACCAGGCTGATCGGAACTGACTTGAGGTCTGTCCAGCTCCCTCTTGAAGGCAGCCAGGGTCTATTGGTTATTCTACTTATGCCCTGTGGGAGGCTGTTTGATCAGTGTTGGGTCCTGGACATTTGATATTTTCTCTTAGTGTACTAATGACTCCCTTATTTTTCATTGGCTGTAAATTGCACCGTTTGCCCAGTTGTTTGCTTTCGTAGGGAGTGATTTATTTGTGCAGATTTGGGATCAGTCCCTCTAGAATTTTCCAGGAGTAGATTATGATGCATCTCTCTCGCTTGCGCTCCGGCGAGTATCGGTCAGGTGACTCCAAGCGTTCCCAGTAATTAAAGTGATTGACGGAACTTGTATGTGCAGTAACGGTTCTCTGTACATTCTCCAAATCTGCGGCTGCACAACATTGATCTCATTATTACTTATCTTCTCCCAGAACAAATGCCGCGAGCAATACATCACCATTCGGTATTTCCTCAAAATATTCTCTATAAAATCTTGTCCCACACGTTTCATGGCGTACTGAAATGTGTGTTCTAATTCACATTACGATAAATGGTAATATCCCTACATCACAGTTCATCACATCATAGTAGTAGAGACATTAACAACAGAGGTTTACTGGCCAGGTTGTCTGAGCGACCTACGAAATTCATTTAGCCAGGTGATCGCATTTCCCCAGTAGCTATTGGTTTTCATCCCCGACAGCTTTTTTTTTCCGGGTGTGTGTGTGTAACTCGCATATTTGTACTCACCTATTTGTAGTTGCAGGGGTCGAGTCCTAGCTCCTGGCCCCGCCTCTTCGCTGGGTCCTCTCTCTCCCTGCTCCATGAGATTTATCAAACCTCGTCTTAAAACTATGTATGGTTCCTGCCTCCACTACATCACTTTCCAGGCTATTCCACTGCCTGACAACTACTATAACTGAAGAAATGCTTCCCTTTTATATTTCTTTTGACTCATCTGAGTCTTCAACTTCCAATTGTGACCTCTTGTTTCTGTGTCCGCTCCCTGGAACATCCTGCCCTTTGTCCACCTTGTCTATTCCGCGCATTATTTTATATGTCGTATCATGTCTTCCCCGATCCTCCTGTCCTCCATTGTCGTCAGGTTGATTTCCCAAAATTTTTCCCTTCATAGGACATTCCCCTTACCTCTGGAACTAACCTTGTCGCAAACCTTTGCACTTTCCCTAATTTCTTGACGTGCTTGTCAGTGCGGGTTCCAAACAGGTGCTGCATACTCCAGTATGGGCCTGACGTAAAACGGGGTACAGTGTCTTGAACGATTCCTTACTAAGTATCGGAAAAGCTGTTCTCAGGTTTGCCAGGCGCCCATATGCTGCAGCAGTTATCTAGTTGATGTGTGCTTCCGGAGACATGCTCGTGTTTTTACCCACCCCAAGATCTTTCTCCTTGAGCGAGGTTTGCAGTCCTTGGCCACCAAGCTTATACTCCCCTCTGCGGTCTTCTGTGCCCTTCCCCGATCTTCATGACTTTGCGGGGTTAAATTCGAGAAGCCAGTTGCCCGGACCAGGTGTCCAGTCTGTCTAGTTCTCTTTGAAGTCCTGCCTGATACTCATCTGATTTAATTCTCCTCATTAACTTCACATCATCTGCGAACAGGGACATTTCTGAGTCTAACCCTTCCATCATGTCTTTTCACAAATACCAAAAATAGCACGGTCCTAGGACGACCCCTGTGGACCCCGCTCGTCACAGGTACCCACTGTGATACCTCATCACGTACCATGACTCGTTGTTGCCTCCCTGTCAGTATTCTCTGATCCATTGCAGTGCCCTTCCTGTTATATGCGCCTGATCCTCTAGCTTCTGCACTAATCTCTTGTGAGGAACTGTGTCAAAGGCTTCTTCCCAGTCCAAGAAGATCAATCAACCCACCCTCTCTCTCGTTTTTACTTCTGTTACTTCATCAAAAACTCCGAAAGGTTTGTGACACAGGATTTCCCTTTCCATGAATCCGTGCTGGTTGGAAATTTATACTCTTTTCCGTTTCCAGGTGCTCCACCGCTCTCCTCCTGATAATCTTCTCCATAACTCTGCATACTATACACGTCAGTGACACAGGTCTATAGTTTAGTGCCTCTTTTCTGTCTTCTTTTTTAAAAATGGGAACTAAATTTGCCCTCTTCCCCTACCTCAGGGAGTTGCCCAACTTCCAGGGATGTGTTGAAGATGTGGTAAGTGGCACACACAAACATATCCACTCCCTCTCTAAAAGGGCCCACGGGGAGATGCTGCCTGTCCCATTACCTTTGAGGTATCGATGTCTCTTAGCAGTTTCTTCACCTCCTCCTCATTTGTATGTAAAGTCATCCAACACTAGTTGGTATAATCCTTGCTGGTGTTCCCCTCTGTTCTGTCCCCCCTGAGGCCTTCCTGTCTCCACGAAAATACTTGCTTAAATCTCATAATTGAGCACCCCACATATTTCTTGATCGTTTCTTGTGGGTTCCCACCTTTTCTCAGCCTTATCACCTGGTCTTTGACTGTTTTTCTTCCTCCTAATGTGGCTATAAACAGCATTTCGGGTCAGACTTGAAATTTCGATGCTATGTCGTTTTCGTACGTCCCCTGGGCCTCCCCCCTTATCTGTACATACTCGTTCTGGGTCTTCTACTAATCTCTTTATTTTCGTGGGTCCTTTGCCTCCTGTGCCTTTTTTCCATTCTCTGGTGCACTTAGTTTTTTGCCTCCCTACACCTTCGGGTAAACCAAGACTCGCTTTGGTCTTTCTGTTATTTCTATTTCCCTTGGGAACAAACCTTTCCTCTGCCTCCTTGCACTTTGTTGTTACATAATTCCATCATCTCGTTTACTGATTTTCCTACCCGGTCTCTGTCCCACTGAACCTCCTGCAAGAAGTTCCTCATACCTGTGTAGTCCCCCCTTTTTTAGTTTGGCTTTTCCCATTCAATTCCTGTTACCCTCCACTTGTAAATCACTAAAAATCAAAACTCAAAACCAGTACTCCAAGGGGGCCCCTCGTAAGTGATTCCTTAAGTCTTAACTGCCAGGGTGAAAAAACCCAGTCTTGCTGCCTAAATCCTCCCCTCTTCTCAGTAGTAGAAACCATTACCAGTAACCAGTTACCGAAACCTGCCCGTTGATCAACGACCAACCGTCTTGAGTCACGGCCCGTGCTGATTGACACTAATAAAAAGCCCACTACGGGGTACTGGCCAGCCGCGAAGTCACCCCACCACCACCACCACCAGCCACCCACTCATCTCCTGTGGTTTGTTTGCCCCTTGTCCCGGGGCCCCTAGATTTTTTTTGGCTCACATAATTGGCAAGAGATTTACGGTTTCCAACGGATAAACCAGTTATGTAGTTCGCCTAAAGCACATTCTTCACGCAACATAAATTCGGGGTCATCCCCCCCGCGAGGGACACCAAAAACACCCGCCCCCCCCAGTACTCACCGTCGTCCCCTACTCTCGACTTCATGTAATTTCTTGAAAAATTTTTTTTGCATTAAAGACATTTGCGTGTGTAGACTTTATAGTAAATTGTTTGTGTACTAAAAACCTTGTTTTTTCAGTGAAACCAGAAATCTTTGACTCATATTTTTTTACAATTTTTTTTCAGTGTTTTCACTTATTTTAAAATCCTTTTGTTTTCTTATGCTACTCCTTCATAGAAAGTATTATTGGTAGTTACCAGTCATCATCTTTGAAGTGATTCATTTTTTTTTTATTGTATTTTTTCAGCGTTTTTTCTCATATATCATTGTTTTCATGCAGTGATATTCACCCCATAACCAAATTTTCCATTTATTTCTATGTTGTCTTTTTTTTTCGTATGCCACAGTGTCTCATTTCTCAAATTTTTTTTCGCAGACTGTGTACCATATTTTTGCCAGAAAATTTTTGTCGTATCAGTCACACAAGATTTTGTTTATCGTCACACAGGAATTTTTTGTAAGAATAAATTAATACTTTGGTTTGCCCTCACGTAAGTTTATATTCCCTGTTTTGTTCCCTGTTTTTATTTTCTTCAAATTTTTGTAATTTCTTGAAAAAATTTCACTTTTGATGAAATTTTCAATTACTTTTAACGTAAAGTTCTTTACTCGCTTGGAAAATTGTTTTGTCTAATTTAAAATTAAGAGTTAAAGTGTTCAATCAGTTTTTTTTTTTTTTTTTGATCTTCATTTTTTTTAATTCTTATTTTACCTGTTTTTTCCCCCAGGACACTTTTTTACGCATGATTTTTCTATACCTTATTTTGTTGCACTTGTTCTAAAGTAAATTTATTTTGAACTTGTCGCAGTGAATTATTTTTTTTTATTATACTTATAATTTATATTTTAATTTTGTCTAGCATTCTTAGAAAATTTTTAAAATTTTCCCATTTAAAATTTTAAAAATTTTTATTTTACACTTTCACATTGATTTAAAATTTTAATTTAAATTTAAATTTCTTTATTAGCAAGAGAAAAGACAGCTCTTTTTAAATTTTAAATTCAGTCTCCGAAATATTTTTATTTTGTATATTTAAATTAAATTTTTTTTTTTCTTTTGGTCAATGTCCTTTAAATTGAGTTTTCTTTCTTCTTCAGTGATTTAAAAATTATTCTGCAGAATTATTTTTGTAATCTTTCATTTCAATTCTAGAATTTTATATCATTTTTATTGTTCATTATTTTTTGCCTTTTTGTTCTCGTGTTATTTTTGCCTTAGTCTCACATCCCGTAAAGTGTTATTTTTAGTAATGCGACACTAGACCCTCGGGCTACTGCTGGCCCTGATCATCCTCACAGTTCCTTCCCACTGACAGACTGACTCAGAACACCGAAATTTAAATTTATACTCGTTTTTCCCTTGATGCGTTACCTTTTTTCAATGGCCATGTACATAGTCTTGAAGCAGGGTTTTGCAGCCTTTTCTTTTCTCGTGCTAGTGCCTAGCTAAGGTCCCCCTTTCCCAGAGAAAGCCTTAAAATTTGCTAAAGAACCTTTAGATCTCCTGCTGGTTCACGTTGTTGTTCTCCTTGAACAACTCGGGAATCTTACTAGGTGGTCAAAATATAGAACAAATCGTCTTTCCTTTGTCCCGAAAAAACACTATCCATATGTTTTCTTAGGGAACATGAATGCAAAAACCCCAGATATGAATCGTTGAGTGCATTTGCTTTTAGAAAAAAGTAAATTTTTTATCACATTTATAAAATGCGTCCAATCTCATTTTTTTTTCTCCCCTGAAGAGGCTAAACCATTTACAAAAAATTTGCTAAAATAGCAGCTTTTGGGCAATTAAAAAATTTAATGCCACCTCTCTGTTGTGCTTAGGGGCGACCTCCAACGTAAATGGAACCACTTACAGCCAAAAATATGTACTTCCTTGTCCCCCAGGGTAACTTTCCCTTGTATAAAAGAATGTCAAAAAAAATGCCTCATTCTGCACCACCTCTTGTTTGCGCCCCAAAGAAATCGTAGCCCCAACCATCTCAGAGATCATCAAGAACCATGTACAGATCGTTATACACCCCGTAGTATTCATAGCACATTCAGTAACCATAGCCGGAATTGTTTAAAAAGTGGTTTCCTGGACAATTGCAATTAATTGCCTGATAGTTACCCTAAGAGACGCCCGTACGATGATGAGTATCAATCTTCCTTACGTACTTATCAAAAAAATAAGGGACATACACATCTGATGAAATTTCTTTTATAACCTTCAGTACTCTAGATTTTTTCCGTGGCGTTCCAACCCGCAAACCCGTCGAGGTGGCAGATCCGTGGTTTTCAGAATAACCAGAACCAGGCTCATTCATTCACTTCTCAAACTCCCCCAGAACCACTCTTTCCCAATTCGGGGAATTCGACCCGCCCCATCAAACCGCCCCAGGGGGTTTGAAGGAGGTGATAAGTAACCCACCCCCCTTCAAAAACTCCTTGAAGCCTTAAGCACTCGAGAATGACAACCCGCCGAGGGTTGTTGCTTCACATGTCTCGACACAGATGTTTTTGGGGGATGGAGTAGAAAAGTTTTTTCTGATACAATCCACCTTTTTGTTTGCACAAATTTCCCCAATTTCAACCAAAGGCCCTATAGTGCAAGCATCGTTAAATGCGCCCTTTTTCAATTGTTCATGGACCGGGTGCGCAAATCAATATAAGGGTTCTAGTTTGTTTAAGGAAAGAAGTTACGACATGTCCTTCTCGTAAAAACCGCCCCTCCTGTGTCCTCTCTTAAGGAGTACGGTTCTCACCGCGTGTCCGAGGTAGACGCCCTAACCTTTCTACCCAAGGAAGATTTCACTGTTCCTTCCTTGTGGACCAGATTATTTTCCCTGTTCCCTTCTACGGGTTTTTGCTTCCATCGAGACTTACCATTGTCTCGACCCTTATCGAGGCTTTCAAAAATTTGACGACTTGATCGTTCCATTCGGGGTTAACTTGGACCCGAAATCTGTTATACTCGCGAGTATATTTACAATTAACCCCCTTACAAGCTAACATTCTCCAGTAGCGTACCCAAGCGTCAGGCACGGTAATTCGTCACTCCCATCATGTTCCACCTATACCTTCAGAATTGCAGGAAGTCCATGCCTAAGTGCCGGGGACGCTCAATTCCTTATGCTAACCTACCCGCAATCCTCTATTCGGATATTTTTCCCACAGGGGAGCTTGTCGGAAAAAAATTACTTGCAACTAGAAATGCCCTCTTTTGACGTCACATGCCGTCTGCAGAAAGCTTTCTGTTGGGGCAGGCCTCACTAGAGGTCTGTCGTTTTTCCTATGTTCCAAATGGGATAACGCCCTAGTTGACAGTGATTCCTGCAAAGAAAAAGGGTCATTTGTTGAACCTCCTTACTGTTGTACGAATAGTAAGATCCTTTTTACCTGGCCAACACTTCTGGCACAGTGTTCGCCTTAAGCAATACCAAACTTGTTGACCTTTGTTTACTAACCTTACCCTTTCGGAAGAGGATGATTGTCCCCCCACCAGTGGGTCGGTGCTATTTCTGCCCCGGGGGGACCACATCCACTCACGGATCAATCGTTCCACCATTTTAGGAGAAAGACTTAGCTCCCCCTGACTTCCCAATGAAGTCAAGCTTTGTTTACTCTGTTTTAACAAACCTAAACCATTTCTTTACCCAGGTAAAGTGGGTAAACGAAAATTATTTTCCCATCATTCCATTGAACCTGGTCTGACCTATCTACAACCTCTACAGAATCCCCCATTCACAAGTTTTTCGCAGAAGAATTTTTCAATCAAATGCTTTATGATGGAGTTATTGCACCTAGCAATTCACCTTGGAATGACCCTTGAACTAGAAACCCAAAAAGGATTAAATTGGGGGCCATAATTGACTTTTGGAATTAAACGCAAAAACCATTCCCGTCGTTTCCACTCCCTGTACTGGGGGATCTTTTTTTCGTAAATTGGAGATAAAAATCTTTTTTAACCCCAGATTTGTTTCAAAGGGTTTTTTTGGGATCCCCCCTTCCGAGGGCAGCCAAAACAACTGCATTCTCCACTCCAACAGTCATTATCCTTCCTCCGTATGGCATTTTGGGTTACACTTCCCCCACACGTTTTCAAGGCCATGACTAATACTTTTTAAATCCCAAGGGAATGCCTTATGGTGTACTTAGATACGTAATCGTCATGTCAAAGACGGGATACACACTTAAAAGACTTTTATGAGTATTTGGAAGCTTTAAGAAGCCCAAATTTTAAAGATCAAACTGTCAAAATTCAATTTTTTTTAGATCAGAAATAATTTCTTGGCACGTATCACTCCTAAGGGTTACGCTGACCAAGTAAAGTAACGCATAAAATAAATTTTCCAACCCCAAAACTGCTGATGCCGTAAGACCTTTTTGGCTTAGAGTTTTTTTTAAATCTTTTTTATTGCAAAAATTTTTTTTCCATAGCTGCTCCCTAACTGAGTTCTAAGAAAGATGCTCCTTTTGTTTGGGCCTTTCCGTCAAGAAAGAGCATTCCAAACCTAAAAAAAAGCTAACATCGCCCCCAAAATTTTTAAATTTTCCCGATTTTTCTAACCTTTCTATCACAACGAGCTAGTTCAATTGGGGATAGGTGCCCCATAGCTCAGAAACCGAGGCAATACAAGCATTCATTTGCTAGCAGTCCTTACAAAGGGTGAACGTAATTTTTACATAAAATGAGCAAGAAGCTTTAGCAAAGTAAAGGCCTTTAAAGCACTTCCGAGACATTTTTTATCATCTTTTTTCATTCTTGACAGATCACCCACTGAAAAACCCTTATTCCAGAATAAACAACCTCTTGGGAAGGTTTGCAGATGGCCTTGACTATCCCAAAGTTCAATCCCACCTTTGGGGGCATTTTCCTGGCAAGTCAAATGTAGTCGAATGCCTTACGCGACAATTTAGTATAGTAACTGCAGACCCCCCCTTTAGTGCTGAAATGTAAAAATGCTCAACGAACAAAACCCATGTGGGGCTGGGTGAACGATTTTTTCCCCCAAAGATCTTTTTCTGACTGTGAAGCCCCAGCCCCACAGTGAAATTTCCAGAACCAAAAATTACTGTATCGAACAGCCGATTGGGGGACCCCCAGCAAAAGTATACCATTTTGTAATTCCCAGTCCCAGTGAATGTACCTTACACATTCACGATTACCAGGGGGTTGCCCACCCGTATGGATCGTTCAGTAAAACAAGCCAATTGAAATAAATTTGGCCCGTAGGCAACTGATATTTTTGACTATGTAGGGAAAGTATGTCTGCATGCAACATAAAGGGAAGCTTGGTCCTAATCCAATCCAATTATCCAACTACTACGAACCTTGGAAAAAGTTGCCTAGATTTGTTAACTAATTTCCAATGTTCCCCCAAGGTAACAAAAATCTTGGTTATGGTAGACCATTTCCCCAATTTGCATTAGTTCCTATTTCAACAAGACTGCCGAACAGTAGCTAAAGCGTTTAAAGAACCATTATCTGCAGGCATACCACCCCCAATCCCATAACCGAAATGGAGGGGAATTCTGTAATGAAATTCTTGAAAATTTGTGTACCTTGTACAAGACTCTAAATCCACCATTGTTTCCCATTCCGCCACAAGGGTTAGCGGAAAGAACCAATAAAAAGTACTTGATTTTTTGAACCACTATCAATCCCCCAAAATGAAACTTGGGATGAATTAAAACCTGAGTGCATGTGCTTAATTCTGCTTACAATGTTTCTATAGGTGCACTCCACATTATGCATTGTATGGTGTAATAAACGTTTCCCCTTATGATTTTTTATATTTTTAATCCCGAAACCAAAATTTCAACCCTATGAATTTCGACAACTCGTTCCCTTAGCTCAAAGTGTTTTTTGAAAATCCGTAAAAAACTTCATAAAATCAACAGCAAATTTTCAAGATCGCAAAAACTCGATAAAGCCACCCCAAAAACAAGAGGTTCGAGATTATGTACAATTTTAACAAAAAAACCCGCAATGCCAAAAACTTGATCAAAGGGTTTGTTGGTCCTTATCGGTGTTGAACATAAACTGGTAATAATATAAGGGTTTAAAAGATTTACTGGCAGTATAAAGAATCGCATTTGGATCATAGAAGTTAGTATTGATGAAAGATGTTCCAACCCGACAATGGACAACTCTGACAATCCTCCTGATCCTGACTCTCCCCTGATACTCAGTCAGATGAACAACCTGAAGTCGTTATTCCCTACTTTCACGACAGGTATTGAAAATCCCAAGTACATTTTAACTCCAATTTAGATTTTCCTCAAATACAGCATGAGTTTTGCCAATGCTACAGAGTTTGATCCCCCGAATGACACCCATTCGCATATGCCCCAAACTTCCTTTGCAAGTTGGGTTTAAATGTAAATAACCGTATAGAGAATAATTACAGTATCAACTTATCATATCAAAAAAAATTTTTTTTTTTGTTCAGCTCTCCGCATTCTGAGAGTTAACAGCAGATTTGCGTGCACCGAATTCCCTTTTTGTTAAACACTCTTTCTTTTTATATATTCCCCTTCCTCAAATCCGTAGATACACGAAACAGATCGATCGATCAAAATTTTTTTTTTTATCACTTGTAAACTCAATGTTAGTTTTGTGTTTATTTTTTGGTTTTAAGTTTTTACTATAGTAAAACCTTGTATTGCATTACAGTTCATTACGAAAACTTTCATTCCAAATTTTTTACTTTGTATCATAAGTTTCAGTTGGTACTTTTACATTGTTAAAAATCAGCCCAAACCGTAAACCTGCCATCTCTAGTTTGTATTAGTTGTATGTCGAGACGACATACGTTAGCGTCGCCGAGCTCTCAGTAGTAGTAACCAGTTACCAGTAACCAGTTACCAGTAACCTGTCCGTTGACTCAACGACCAACCGTCTTGAGTCACGGTCTGTGCTGAGTTGACACTAATTCAAAAGACCCACTACGGGGTACTGGCCAGCCGCCTAGTCAGTTTTACGAGTGTAGCCAAGGAGATAGGTACGGCTGCGGGCACTCTCCACACTTCAGTAATTATACGTATAACAGCCTACGTGAGTATTTCTACCCTAATCCACGTATCGAACTCCCACATGATACTCTTTCTCTGGTAGTGTCCCTGACATGTTGATGCATGAGGTGTGTGTGTGTGTGTGTGTGTGTGTGTGTGTGTGTGTGTGTGTGTGTGTGTGTGTGTGTGTGTGTGTGTGTGTGTGTGTGTGTGCGCGCGCGCGCGCATTTATGGACCTGTGCATGTTTTGCAATTACATAAGACGAGTAACAAAGGAAATAATATTACATTTTTCTTGGAGGTGGACAATTAGATGAAGAATCGGGAAGTCATTTACACACAAAACAATATTCAGACATACGCTTATTCTGCTACATAACTGAAAAAAATATATTAATATAGATACATACCGTGACATAAGTAGGACTAAAATTTTCATTAAATAACGATATCTCGGTGTCTTTGTGTACGTTCATGACTGTCTTGGAATTACACGACACAGATTTCTGTCTTCCCTTCTGTAATTCCACTACCCTGAAGGTCTCGCCCGTAATTAAAAAGTACATAATACCACTCCAGCAAGGTCGTCTGGCATCTCCGGAAAGTGGGGAGGACAAGAAATCTAAGTAGGCAAATGGATGAAGGGATGAATTTCTGGACACAAGATCCTGGGAAGGGACTGAGGAAGGAAGCTAGAAGTGAGTATACTGAGAGAAGAGGCTCTCCTTTGTAAAGTGAAGTAGATAGTCATAGTCACACACACACACACACACACACACACACACACACACACACCCGCGACATTCCCAACGCAACTGAGCAACCTATACTACAACCCACTCACTGTTCCCTCTGCCACCAACCCCCATATCACAAACCTCACCCCAACAGCTGTCCCTTATGGGCATTCTGACCCCACCCCCATCAACACAAACCCCACCTACACCACAGCCCCATATAGGCCCCCACCAAGGCTCTCGCTCCCCCAACCCCAATATTCTTGCATGACCACAATGATAGAAAAGAAACTAAAGGTTTGGTACACAAACGAGGATGGAATAACGAATAAACATGAGGAGTGGAATGAAAGAATCAGTGAAAAATCCCCAGACATCATAGCAGTCACAGAAACAAACTCGCTGAGACAATAACAACACAATTCTTCCCCAACAGGATATCAGATCCTGGGGAAAAAATAGAAGGAGTAGAGGGGGAGGGGGGGTTGCACTTTTCATAAAACACCGATGGGGATTGAGGAAAGGGAAGGCATGGACATGATTGGAGAAAGAGACTACTTTTGTAGGTAAAATTTTCAGTCCCGGAGAACATAGTCTTTGGGAGTGATGTATAACCCACCACAGAACTGCAGGAGGCCAAGAGAGGAGTACGAAGAAAACAACGGGGGTGATGGTGGACACACGGGCTGAGGTGGCCAAGAAGAGCTCACTCGAGCAGAGCAAAGTTACTGTAATGGGCCAATTTCAACCACAGGGAGATCGACTGGGAAAACCTGGAGCCACAGGGGGGCCCCCGAAACATGGAGACCAAGATGATGGATGTGGTACTTGAAAACCTCTTTCATCAACATGTCAGGGACACAACCAAAGAGAGGGGAGGATGAGCCAGCAAGACTGGATCTTGTGTTCACCCTGAGCAGTTCAGACATTGAGGATATCACTTAAAGAGAGGCCCCTTGGAGCTAGCGATCATGTGGTTCTGAGTTTTGACTATATAGTAGAGTTACAAGGGAGAAGGTAAAAGGAACTGAAGGGGGCAGGCCAAACTAAAAAGGGGGGACTAACACAGGTATGAGAAACTTCCTGCAGGAGGTTCAGTGGACAGAGAAATGGTAGGAAAATCCCGTAAACGAGAATATGGAATAGTGGCAACAAAGTGCAAGGAGGCAGAGGAACGTTTTGTTCCCAAGGAAACAGAAATAATAGGAAGACCAAAAAGAGTCCTTGGTTTACCCGAAGGTGTAGGGAGGCAAAAACTAGTGCAACAGAGAATGGAAAAGGTACAGGAGGCATAGGACCCAGGAAAACAAGGGGATTAGTAGAAGAGCCAGAAACGAGTAATGCACAGATAAGGAGGAGGGCCCAGCGACAGTATGAAAACGACATAGCATCGAAAGTCAAATCTGACCCGAAACTGCTGTAAGCCACATTAGGAGGAAGACAACAGTCAAGGACCAGGTGATAAGGCTGAGGAAAGAAGGTGGAGAACTCACAAGAACACGATCAAGAGGTATGTGAGGAGCTCAACACGAGATTTAAGGAAGTATTTACAGTAGAGACAGAAGGACTCTGGGGGGACAGACCAGATGGGAACACCAGCAAGGAATACACCAACAAGTGTTGGACGACATACATACAGATGAGGAGGAGGTGAAGAAACTGCTAAGGGACATCGATACCTCAAAGGCAATGGACCGGACAACATCTCCCCTGGGTCCTTAGAGAGGGAGCAGATATGTTGTGCGTGCCACTTACCACAATCTTCAACACATCCCTGGAAACTGGGCAACTACCTGAGGTATGGAAGACGGCAAATGTAGTTCCCATTTTTAAAAAAAGAGACAGAAAAGAGGCACTAAACTATAGACCTGTGTCATGACGTGTATAGTATGCAAAATTATGGAGAAGATTATCAGGAGGAGAGTGGTGGAGCACCTGGAACGGAACAGGAGTATAAATGCCAACCAGCACGATTCACGGAAGGCAAATCCTGTGTCACAAACCTTCTGGAGTTTATGATAAAATAACAGAAGTAAGACAAGAGAGAGAGGGGTGGGTTGATTGCATCTTCTTGGACTGCAAGAAGGCCTTTGACACAGTTCCTCACAAGAGATTAGTGCAGAAGCTAGAGCATCAGGCGCATATAACAGGAAGGGCACTGCAATGGATCAGAGAATACCTGACAGGGAGGCAACAACGAGTCATGTACGTAATGATTATCACAGTGGCACCTGTGACGAGCGGGGTCCCACAGGGGTCGGTCCTAGGACCAGTGCTATTTTTGGGATATGTGAACGACATGACGGAAGGGTTAGACTCAGAAGTGTCCCAGTTTGCAGATGATGTGAAGTTAATGGGGAGAATTAAATCTGATGAGGACCAGGCAGGACTTCAAAGAGACCTGGACAGACTGACACCTGGTCCAGCAAATGGCTTCTCGAATTTAATCCTGCCAAATGCAAAGTCATGAAGATAGGGGAAGGGCACAGAAGACCACAGACAGAGTAATGGGCTAGGTGGCCAAAGACTGCAAACCTCACTCAAGGAGAAAGATCTTGGGGTGAGTATAACACCGAGCATGTCTCCGGAAGCACACATCAATCAGATAACTGCTGCAGCATATGGCGCCTGGCAAACCTGAGAACAGCATTCCTATACCTTAGTAAGGAATCATTCAAGACACTGTACACCGTGTATGTCAGGCCCATACTGGAGTATGCAGCACCTGTTTGGAACCCTGCACTTGATAAAGCACGTCAGAAACTAGAGAAAGTACAAAGGTTTGCGACAAGGTTAGTTCCAGAGCTAAGGGGAATGTCCTATGAAGAAAGATTAAGGGAAATCGGCCTGACGACACTGGAGGACAGAGGGTCAGGGAGACATGAATAACGACATATAAAATACTGCGTGGAATAGACAAGGTGGACAAAGACAGGATGTTCCAGGAGGGGACACAGAAACAAGAGGCCACAATTGGAAGTTGAAGACACAAATGAGTCAGATAGTAGGAAGTATTTCTTCAGTCATAGAGTTGTAAGGCAGTGGAATAGCCTAGAAAATGACGTAGTGGAGGCAGGAACCATACACAGTTTTAAGACGAGGTTTGATAAAGCTCATGGAGCGGGGAGAGAGAGGGCCTAGTAGCAACCGGTGAAGAGGCGGGGCCAGGAGCTAGGACTCGACCCCTGCAACCACAAATAGGTGAGTACAAATAGGTGAGTACACACACACACTACACGAGGGTACATATCCAGGCAAAGTTGGTACGTTGTCCCAATGCTTAAAAAAAAGTATAGACGAAGGCTGCTTCCTTGATATGTGATATAACAATATTGGTAAAAGTCGCTAGAGAATAGTGGATTCAACATAATAGCTGCTAAATAATTTCAATTTCTATTAAAAAGAATAAAAATATAACGCTGTTATGCATTTCAACATAAATATTTACACCAATGATACGATCACAATGTTATGCACAATTACACCAGAAACACAAAGATGTTATAAATAACATCAAAATTGACACAGAGATTAAAATGTTACACAAACATACAGAGATCACACTTTACAAGAATGAAAATGCAGAAAAAGAACATGAAAAGCTAAGACATTTAAATATACGAAAATAATAAAAAATAATACCCTTTCCAGGTATCCAGGTAGAGAACTTCCCCCGGGAAAACGTTTTCAAACCCTTTCTGGGGAGAGAGATTTACGGGCCAAATTTTTTCGGGTTTCCTCTTCCCCCTGGTATATTCCTCTAGTATATATTATTTAAACACTTGTTTTATAATATCATATATGGGCATGCTGCTTGGAGTGGCCACATGCGACTATTTTAGTTCCTCCTGAGGAAATGCGTTTTGGGCTTCACAGCTTAAAACACCCCCCTAAAAAGAGAGTTTAAATCCTTTTTTTTTTCCTTTTATTAATATTTTCTAATGAGTGTGAGAAACACTTTTCAGAATTGTTAAGGATTGCAAAAACTATCAAACCCTTTTTAAAACATAAAAAGTTGTTCTGAACATGTTTTTTTAAACTGAACTCTGCAAAAACTTTTCTAAAGGGAAAAGGGTTTTTTAATAACGATATCTAAACGAAGACACAATATTACTGAAACCTGACGTGTTTTGCTAATTATTAACACCCTCTTTCTAATTACTTAAGCACATTCATTAACTAAAAAACCATTAAAAATAATTAACAAAGATGTTCTTTCAGATTGCAAGAACCATCACTAAAACGTTTGTCAAGACATAAAAACTTCCCAAGTTGATACTTTTTTTTTTTTTTGATCCCCAAGAGGTTTATTTTTTGCGCTGTAGGAAAAAATATTTCACATTCATCACCCCTTTATTCCGAACTTTATATATCCCAAGAAGACCTTGCGCCCCTTGCTTCAGCTAACTTTTTTATTTAATATTAACAAAAAAGGAGAGGGGGGGAAGATTACTCATCAATGTGACAACGTTTGTGTAATTAGTTTTTATTTTTTCTTCTAGGGGGTTAAGTGAAAAATTGAGTGTTTGGGTTTTTATCATTTATCAGAATTAATAAGTAGAGAAAGGGTTTATGCTGTTGTACAGTATAAATATGGGTTGGTTACTAGTTTTGAAAAATTCCGCGATAAACACTTGCATGTTGTGTGTGTTTGAGTGGTGTACTAGTTTGGATCAGTATATGTATTTATGGGGTGTTTGTTTATGTATTTCGAAAAAGTGGGTGTATGACTGTTTAAGTAATTCTTGTATTTTTATGCAAAAATATATGGAAGTGTAGTATAGTGTGCAGTGTTGTGCGTGATATGAAAACGTGCTATGTTTCATGTATAAAGACATGAACGGTGTAAAAAAAATTAAAAGGGATACGTTTGTGACCTTTTCGGGGCCCTTTTCCTTTTTTCAAATAAAATCCAAGAGAAAAAAAATCCCGATTAATTTTAAAAGGGGGGTGAAAAATAACTTACGAGGGGAAACTCCTCTAAACAAATGAAAATTCAAAATCCTATACACACAACTGGGAAAAAATAAACTTTATTTATTTAGATACATAGTTAAAATAACATTCTCAGGGGAATAAGTTTAATTTTCACAAAAAAAAACTTTATACTGCTACACAAAATTAACAAATTTTTTGCACGATCGGGCCGATAAAAATAGAAAAAAAAAAAAAAGGGAAAAAAAAACAGGCTCGACAAAATTTTAACCGATCCCGCTGGATAGTGTTCACCAAATGTACAACAGAGCAGTGATGGGCCATACCACAGAGCAGTGTGACCACTGTACCACAGAGCAGTGATGACCACTGTACCACAGAGCAGTGCTGACCACTGTACCACAGAGCATGCTGACCCTGACCACAGAGCAGTGTTGACCACTGCACCACAGAGCAGTGTTGACCACTGCACCCCCAAAGCAGTGTTTACCACGTACCACAGAGCAGTGTTAAACCCCTGTACCACAGAGCAGTGTTGACCACTGTACCACAGAGCAGTTTTGACCACTGGTACCACAGAGCAGTGTTGACCACTGTACCACAGAGCAGTGTTGACCACTGTACCACAGAGCAGTGTTTAAACCCCTGTAACCACAGAGCAGATTGACCACTGTACCACAGAGCAGTGCTGACCACTGTACCACAGAAACATGCTGACCACGTACCACAGAGCAGTGCTGACCACTGTACCACAGAGCAGTGTTGACCACTGTACCACAGAGCAGTGATGACCACTGTTAACCACAGAGCATGTTGAAACCCCTGTACCACAGACATGATGACCACTGTACCACAGAGCATGAATGACCACTGTACCACAGAGCAGTGTTGACCACTGTACCACAGAGCAGTGTTAACAACTGTACCACAGAGCAGTGCTGACCACTGTACCACAGAGCAGTGACGCCACTGTACCACAGAGCAGTGATGCCCACTGTACCACAGAGCAGTGCTGACCACTGTACCACAGAGCAGTGCTGACCACTGTACCACAGAGCAGTGTTGACCACTGTACCACAGAGCAGTGTTGACCACTGTACCACAGAGCAGTGTTGACACTGTACCACAGAGCATGCTGACTGTACCACAGAGCAGTGCTGACTGTACCACAGAGCAGTGCTGACCATGTACCACAGAGCATGCTGACCACTATAAACCCCAGAGCAGTGTTGACCACTGTACCACAGAGCAGTGTTGACCACTGTACCACAAGCAGTGTTGACCACTGTACCACAGAGCAGTGCTGACCACTGTACCACAGAGCAGTGCTGACCACTGTACCACAGAGCATGTGACCACTGTACCACAGAGCAGTGTTGACCACTGTACCACAGAGCAGTGTTGACCACTGTACCACAGAGCAGTGTTGACCACTGGGAACCACAGAGCAGTGATGACCACTGTACCCCAGAGCAGTGCTGACCACTGTACCACAGAGAGTGCTGAACACTGAAACCACAGAGCAGTGCGACCACGTACCACGAGCAGTGCGACCACTGTAAACCCCGAGCATGCGACCACAGTACCACAGAGCATTTATGACCACTGTACAAAAGCATGTTACCACTGTATAAGAGCATGATGGCCACTGTACCACAGAGCATGATGACACGTAACAAACAGTGAAGCACTGTACCACAAGCTGATGACCACTGAACCCCAGAGCAGTGATGACCACTAACCCAGAGCAGTGATGACCACTAAAAAACCACAAGCTGATGACCACTACACCACAGAGCAGTGATGACCACTACC
>NC_069400.1:36949036-37036536 GCF_026875155.1 Cherax quadricarinatus
TAGGGGTTTCCGGTTAGAGACGCCCCGGTGGGTGGAATTACTGGAGGTGACCCCAGAAAACTGCGTCCAAAAAATTACACTCCCAAGACACCCGGCCCGTGGGTCAGCTAGACGCCACCAAGCTGCCTCACAGTTCCGCCACCTCCGAGAGGCTAATTAACGTAAATTTTGGAAATCCTTTTATGTTACACTATGAAAATATACTGAGAACAAGTTGTTTTTTACTTATTTAGCTCTTTTGACCAAAGTACAGTGACATCACACGTCTTTAACACCACGGGCGACATCACACATTATCTAAGACTCATTTTTTCGGTAAATATTTATCATCTTTCTTGCATATTGTAACTTAATTCAACACTTTAGCTATCAAAGCTCTACTCTGTTAACATCTCTTACATATGTTTTCCACAACTATAAATGCACCCAATGTAATTTTCCTTTATGTAAGTGTAGTTAACTTATGTATTTCAGTGTTTACACATGACCTTCACTTTCTGAATTAACTCTCTACTTTGTTATTCATGTTTTGTGTTTTCCATCACTTGAACTATCATAATTTCGACACACACTTTACCTGTTATGATCAACAGTCTTATTCCATTATATTTATTACATTCTTTAAAGTTTTTTACCCTTTTCTTGTTTTATAAACATTAGAACAAAATCATTAACTATTCCACTACTTTATTCCAACTGCGTCACGCACTCCAGTCTTAATCCATTCTAAATTTTCCACTTTTAATCTTCTTATCTTTTATACTGACTGGCTAACTCTGTTGACAGCAGCGTCAGCCAAGATGACAGCTGAGTTAGGATGACAGCCGAGTCAGCCAGGCTGACAGCTGTACCACGGAACTGTGTGCGCATGTAAGTAAAAGCGCCCTTGAATTCATTAACGAAACACCACAAACAGAGTTTATTATTAATTTTTTGTAGTTTTCATGGAAAGATTCGCATTTGACACTTACACATACATAATAACATGTACACACGAAACTATCAACACTTTACGACACCCATAACTCAATAAAATGCAAGCATTACATTCATTCATACGTAACATGTTACACATGACAGCCCTCCATATGTGTCTCAGAGGGTTTCCATCTTTATATATCTACATTTTTTCACAAAGAATGTTGTTCACAAATACTTTCAAACTGGTAAATAAGTGAGAGAGTGTAAGATAATGTAACTTTTAAAGGAATTTCAAATTTTCAATTAATTGGGCCTCTCCGAGGTGGCCGAACTGTTTTGACCCTTGGGTGGGTCTAGCAGGTGTACGGTCGCGGCTGTCTTGGTGGCTGGAATTACTGGACGCAGTTCTCTGTGTGTCCCCTCCAGTAATTCCACCCACCTGGACAGTCTCTACCCTAGACCAGCTAGACAAGACCAAGTTTCCCTGCAGCAAGGTCACTGAGGGTGGCACCGCTGACTCTGGGGGAAGTGGGGAAGGGAGTCTACCTGGGTGACACTAGTGGACTCCTAAAAGACACTGATCCGGGAAGGCACCGCCGACCTTAGGTAAGTGGGAAGGGAAGACATCCGGGAGCGAACGGTGGATTCGTGGATACATGAAATTGGGGAAGGTTGATGTTTAGGCTGACCTTGGGTAAGTGGGGGGAAGGGGATAATCCGGGAGCAAACGGATGGATTCCTGGAAACATGAACTTGGGGAAAGCATGAAAAACATGCAGTTGAGGCCCGACCTTGGGTAAGTGGGAAGGGAAGACATCCGGCGGTAGACGGCCGAATTCCTGGATACACGAACCTGGGGAAGGCAAGAATACCGCTGACTCTGGGGAAGTGAGGAAGGGAGTCCACCTGAAGTGACACCAAGCGGACTCCTGGAGACACTGATCCGGGGAAGGCACTGACCTAACTCGCTGACCTTAGGTAAGTGGTGAAAGGGAGACATCCGGGAGCGATCGGATGGATTCCTGGATACATGAACTTGGGGAAGGTTGGTGTTGAGGCTGACCTTGGGGACGTGGTGGAGGGATGACATCCGGGAGCGAGCGGATGGATTCCTGGATACATGAACCTGGGGAAAGCATGAATACATGCAGTTGAGGCTGACCACGAGGAAATGGGGAAGGGAAGACATCCGGCGGTAGACGGAGGGATTCCTGGATACATTTAACCACTGGGTACGGCAAGAATACAGGTTGGTGAGGCTGACCCTTGGGGAAGTGTGAAAGGGGAACATCCGGCGGCGGACGGATGGAATTCCTGGATACGCAACCCTAGGGAAAAGGGTGAGGCTGGAAGGCAGAGATGAGTGGCGAGGCTGACCTTAGGGAAGTGAGGAAGGGAGACATCCCGGCGGGCCACGGATGGCATTCCTGGGTCACATGAACTGGGGAAGGCGTGGGGATGGAGAGGCCCTAAAGACGATCCACTGGCCTCCACGTGCAAGGTTGAGTTAACTCAGAGATGATAAACTCAGGGGCTGACAGTGGTTCGCAAATGGTAATATTAATAATTATTATTATCATTTTAATTCGTGATTTTATTAATTTGGTCTCAAATGCGTCATCCATGGGTGGTGTTATTTCTCACTCCAGCCTCCCTGACAGTAGTCACGTTGGTGTTCCATTCCCTCTGCCCGCCTACCATGGACAGTACAACAGGTGTGTTTATTCACTCCAGCCTCCCTGACAAGTAGCCACGGTGGTGTTTATTCCACTCCTAGCTCCAGTCAATAGCTCGGTGGTGAATTATTCCCACTCACATCCTCCCTGACAGTAGCTCACAGTGGTGTTATTCCCGAGCACTAAACTCCCCTGACAGTAGCACACGTGGTGTTTTTCCCCTCCAGCCTCCCCGGGACAGTAACCACAGTGGTGTTATTACCATCCAGCCTCCCTGATAAGTGGTCCAACAGTTGTGTTATTCCCACTCCTAACCTCACATGATCTGTAGTCACAGTGGTGTATTCCCAAACTACATGCCATCAATGGACAGTTGTCACCAGTGGTGTTTTCCCCACTCCAACTCCCTGACTGTAGTCACAGTGCGGTGTTATTCCACTCCAGCCTCATCGTCAGTTGTAACAGTCTGTGATATCTCCTCCCACTCCAACCTCCCTGACAGTAGTCTCATGGTGTTTTTACCAACCAGCCTCCCTGACAGTACCACATTGGTGTTATTTACCACGCCAACCTCCTGACAGTAGGTCACAGTGGTGTTAGTCCCACGCCAGCCTCACGGAAAAGTCAGCCACAGTTAGTGTTATTCCAACTCCAGCCTCCCTGCACGTAGTCACAGTGGGGTGTTATTCTACACTCCAGCCTCCCTGACAGTAGCACACAGTGGTGTTATTTCTCACTCCTAGCCTCCCGACAGGTGAAAAGTTGCTGTTATTCCCACTACAACCTCCCTGACAGTAGCTCCACAGTGGTGTATATTCCACACTCCAGCCTCCCTGCACAGTAGCCACAGTGGTTGTTATATCCCACAACCAGCCTCCCTGACAGCTAGCCACGGTGGTGTTGTTATTCACACTCCAGCTCCCTGACAGTAACCTCGGGTAGGTGTTATTCCCAAGACCAGCCTCCCCTGACAGTTGTTCACAGTGGTGTGATTCCCACTCCATGCCTCATGACAGTAGTCCCAGTGGTGCTATTACCCATCCAACCTACCCTCGACAGTAGTCACAGTGGTGTTATTCCACTCCAGCCTCATGAACAGTAGCCACAGTGGTGTTCATTCCCACTCCTGCCTCCCTGACTGTAGCACACGGTGGGCGTTATTCCCACTCCAACCTCCCTTGACTAGTAGTACAGTGGCTGTTATTCCATTCAAACCTCCCTGACACGTAGTAAAGTGGTGTTATTCCCAATTCCCTGCCTCACTGACTGTAGCCTCAGTGGTGTTATTCCCACTCCAACCTCCTGCAGTAGCCACAGTGGTGTTATTCCCACTCCAGCTACCTGACAGTAGACACAGTGGAGTTATTCCCACTCCCAGCCTCCCTGACAGTAGCCACAGTGGGGTTATTCCCACTCCAGGCATACCTGACAGTTGCCATCAGTGTGTTATTCCTCACTCCAGCATCCCTGACAGTAGCCACAGTGGTGTTATTTCCACTCCAAACCTCCATGCAGTTGCCACAGTGGTTGTTATCCCACTCCAGCTCACCTGACAGTAGGCACAGTGGAGTTATTTCCACTCCTACATACATGACAGTAGCCTCTGTGGTGTTATTCTCCACTCCTGCCTCAATTGTAGTAGCCACAGTGGTGTTATTCTCACTCCAGCCTACTGACCGTATAGTACTCACAGTGGTCGTTCTTTCCACACTCAAGTCCTCCTATGACTGTTGCCACAGTGGTGGTTTTTTCCCACTCCAGCCTCCCTGACAGTAGCCCGGGTTGGTGTTATTCTCCACACTCTGCCTCCATGTCAGTACGCACACAGTTTTGTGTTATTCCACTCCAGCCCCCTGAACAGTTGCCACACGGGTGGTGTTATTCTCACTCAGCCTCCATGTCAGTTGCCGCAGTGGTGTTATTCCCTACTCACAGCCTCCATGACAGTAGCCACGTGGTGTTATTCCCACTCAGCCTCCCTTGACAGTAGCCACGGTGGGTGTATTTCCCTCCGCCTCCTGACAGTAGCCACAGTGGTGTTATTTCACTCCAGCCTCCATGACAGTAGCCAGTGGTGTTATCCACACTCCAGGCCTCCCTTGACTGTAGCCAAGTGGTGTTATTCCCACTCCAACCTCATGCAGTAGTTCACAGAGGTGTTAATTCCCACTCAGCTCCCTGACAGTAGCCACAGTGGTGTTATTCCCACTACGCTCCTGACAGTAGCCACAGTGGTGTTTTTCCACTCCCCCTAGCCACTCTCATAGGAGTCACTGTAGTGGTGTCTTATTAGTGTTCATTCAACCGGACGTTAACATAATAAAAATATTGATAAATATATTAATAAAAATTTTGTATATTGTTGATTAACTTAACAGACGGTTAACTTGAAATATAGAATCTGTCAATAAATTAAATATAAGTTGGAGAGTGGCGGAGCGCAGGTGAAGATTCAGGTCTCTGGGGTTCATATGGTTCTGGTACAGTTGGTGAGTGGTGGAGGGTGGTGAAGAAGATGGCAAGGTCTCCTGGTTACACGTGTCTGGTACTCTAACATAAACGAAGGAAAAAGACATCGGTGAATGAATCCTTTTTCATATAACTAGTAATTATGTAAAAAGTGGGTGGTGTTGCTGGGGACAGGCAATGCAGCAGAGCAGTAAATGAATTATGCTGTACCGTTCTTTACTGTAATGATACGATTGTTACTGTAACTGTGCGAGTCTTCTGTGTTATATGTAACTATTTTGGGTTACTTGTTATTTGACTGGTCTTCTGTGTTGCTGTATTGTACTGGTCTTCTCTGTTACTCGTACTGTACCCGTTCTTCTGTGTTACTGTATGGTCTTCTGTGTTACACTTGTACTGGTTTCTGTGTTACTGTACTGGTTTTCTGGTTAGTGTGTACTGGTCTTCTGTGTATACTGTACTGGTCTTCTGTGTCTGCTGTATTGTACTGGTCTTCTCTGTTAACTGTACTGTACCCGTTCTTCTGTGTTACTGTACGTCTTCTGTGTTATGTACTGGTCTTCTGTGTTTAATGTTTATGATCTTCTTGTTAGTGTACTGATCTTCTCGTGTTGCTGTGCTGTCTTCTGTGTTACTGTATACCTGTACCACCATTCTTCTGTGTTACTGTACTGGTCTTCTGTGTTCGTGTACTGGTCTTCTGTGTTACTGTGCTGGTCTTCTGTTGTTAACTGTACTCTGACCCGTTCTTCTGTGGTTCTGTAATGGTCTTCTGTGATACTGTACTGGTTTTTCTGTGTTACTGTGTGACTCTTCCTGTGTTACTGTACTGGTACTTCTCTGTCTTACTGTACTGGTCTTCTGGTTACTGTACTGGACCTTCTGTGTTACTGTACTGTTCTTCTGTGGTACGTACTGGGACTTCTGTGGTATCTGTACTGTTTCTTCTGTGTTACTGTAACTGTTCTTCTGTGATACTGTACTCATCTTCTTTGATACTGTACTGGTATTCTGTGTTAATTTAATGGTCTTCTGTGTTAGTGTACTGGTCTTCTGTGGATGTACTGGTCTTATGTGTTAGTGTACTGGTCGTCTGTGTTACTGTACTGGTTTCGGTGTTAGTGTCTGGTCTTCTGTGTTACTGTACTGAGTCTTCTATGTTACTGTACTGGGATTCTGTGTTATGTACTGTTCTTCTGAGATACTGTACTGGGTCGTCTGTGTTAGCTGTATAACTGATTCTTCTGTGTTACTGTACTGTTCTTCGGCTGTTACTCGGACTGGTCATTCTGTGTTACGTACTGGTATTCTGTGTTACTGTAGTTCCTTCTGTGTTACTGTACTGGTCTTCTGTGTTACTGTACTGGTCTTCTGTGTTACTGTATGGTCTCTGTCGTTCAACTGTACTGGTCTTTGTGTACTGTTCTGGTCTTGTGTTGCAACATTGATATTTTGATTTATTCTCTTGTATTATACTGTTCTGTGTTGTTGTACGTTTCACGTTATATATTTGTTTATGTGTTTTTTGCTGATTTATGCGTTACTATATTGTATTATATGCCCACTATATGCTAATGTGCTGTTGTATGTGTTATTTTACTTATTATGTCGTCCTATGCGGCTTTATGTATTACTATTCTGTTTATGTGTCACTATACTGCTTTTTGTGTTATTATACTGTTTTATGTGTTACTTTATTGTTTTTGTGTGTCACTATTCTGTTTTATGTTGCGTTACTATAATAACAACTGACATAATTCATCTTTACGTAACAAACGAACCGACCTACCTAAAGTCTTTTACCAACAGAGTCTTGGATGCCATTCTATATTTCCAACAGAAACTTCCACAGAGGTCTCTACCAATTGTCCTCGGGTAACAATCCTTCAGCAGTGTGTCAATATCTCTGCAACATAGTGCCACCACAACGTTCAGTGTGTATTATATGTTAACCATTGGTACATCACAGTAACATAAGACAAGTATGGTAGACATTAAATCACAGTCGTACTGGCAGGTTGTGGCGTCGTACTGGGCCAGGATTGTGGCGTGTACTGACCAGGTTGTGGCGTCGTATGGCAGGTTGGGTGTCGTACCTGCCAGGTTGTGCGTCGCACTGGCCAGATTTGTGGCGTCGTACTGACCAGGTTGTGGCCGTCCGTATGCCAGGTATTGTGGTGTCGTAACTGGCCAGGTTGTGGCAGTGCTCCAACACCAAAATTTCTTATTGTCAAGAGATGATCATCCAAGTTGACAGTTTGTATGTTCTTCACTGAAAGTTTTGTTTTGCATCTGTTGGTGGTGAATGTTTATGAAAAAAAAAAATATCATCAATTATTGAATTTATTTACGCCAAATATAGGTGTAATTATGATGAGTTTAAGAATATCTTCTCTGTCTTAAACAAAAGTCTCTCATGTTAGTCACTTCTTTCATATTTTACAAGCACTTTCCCAAAAATATTTATCTAAAATATCCGTATACCTTCATTCAGTTGTCTTAAGAAAATTTAAATTTTTTAAGAATAATGTTTTTATGTCTCTTTCATTGTTGTATTTTATTGTTTAATTTATACAATGTTGTGGAGAGTGTAGATATGTTTATGAGACGTTACACATGTATGTATTATGTGTGCCTGTGTTGGTAGAGCATGGTGTTTGTAGTGTTGTTTTTGTTATGGTTTAGAGCATGCGTGTTTGGGTTTGTAGTGATGTTTTATGTTTGGTATGCTGGTTGTTTGTAGTGATGTTTATGTTTATGTTGGTGCATGGTGTTCTATGTAGTGATGTTTATGTTGGTAGCATGGTGTTTGTAGTGATGTTTATCGTTGGTAGCACTGGTGTTGTTGTGAGTTTATGTTGGTTAGCATGGGTTTGTAGTGTTGTTTATGTTGGTAGCATGGTGTTTGTAGTGATGTGTATGTTGGTAGCATGTGTGTTTGTAGTGTTGTTTATGTTTATGTTGGTAGCATGGTGTTTGTAGTGATGTTTAAGGTTGGTAGCATGGTGTTTGTAGTTGCTTGTTTATGACTTGTTGAATGGTGTTTGTTGTGTTGTTTATGTTGGTAGCATGGTGTTTGTGTTAATGTTTATGTAGGTAGCACACTCGGTGTTTGTTGTGATGTTTATGTTGGTAGCTTGGTGTTTGTTTTGATGTTATATGTTGGTAGATGGTGTTTGTAGTGAATGTTTATGTTGGTAGCATGCTGTTGTTGTGATGTTTATGTTGTAGCATGGTGTTTGTTAGTGATGTCTATGTTGGTTGCCGGTGTTTGTGTGATGTTTATGTTGGTAGCATGGTGTTTGTTGTGATGTTTATGGTTGGTTGCATGGTGTTTGTAGTGATGTTTATGTTGGTAGCATGGTGTTTGTTGTGATGTTTTTGTTGGTAGCATGTGTTTTGTAGTGATGTTTTATGTTGGTAGCAAGGTGTTTGTTGTGATGTTTATGTTGCGTCCGGTAGCATGGGTGTTTGTAGTGATGTTTTATGTTGGTGCACGGTGTGTGTTGTGATGTTTATGTTGGTAGCCGGTGTTTGTTGTGATGTTTAGGTTGGCTTGCACGGTGTGTTTGTTGTGATGTTTATGTTTAAGGTAGCATCGGTGTTTGTAGTGATGTTTATGTTGGTTGCATGGGTGTTTGTAGTGATTGTTTATGTTGGTAAGCATGGTGTTTGTTGTGATGTTATGTTGGTTAAGCATGGTGTATTGTAGTGATGTTTATGTTTGGTAGCATGGTGTTTGTAGTGATGTTTTTGTTGTAGAACGGTGTTTTGTTGTGATGTTTATGTTGGTAGCTGGTGTTGTAGCGACGTTTATGTTGGTAGCATGGTGTTTGTAGTGATGTTTTGTTGGTAGCATCGGTGTTTGTAGTGATGTTTATTTGGTAGGCATGGTGTTTGTAGCGATGTTTATGTGTGGTAGCATGGTGTTTGTTGAGTTGTTTATGTTGGTAGCATGGTGTTTGTTAGTGATGGTTTATGTGGTAGCATGGTGTTTGTAGTCTCCCCCCCCTTTTCTAGTGATGTTTTTGGTTGGTGCATGTTTGTTTGTAGCGATGTTTATGTAGGTTAGCATGGTGTTTGTTGTGATGTTTATGTTGGCAGCATAGTGTTTGTTAGTGATGTTTATGTTGGTAGCATGGTGTTTTTGTGATGTTTATGTGGTAGCTCGGTGTTTGTTGTGATGTTTATGTTGCGTTAGCTTGGTGTTGAGTAGTGATGTTTATGTTTGTGACATGGTGTTTGTAGTGTGTTTATGTTGGTCGCATGGTTGTTTGTAGTGACGTTTATGTTTGGTAGCATGGTGTTTGTTGTGATGTTTATGTTGGAAGCATTGAGTGGTTGTAGTAATGTTTTATGGTGTAGCATGTTGCTTGTAGTGAATGTTTATGTTGGTAGCATAGTGTTTTATGATGGTTTATGTGGTAGCATGGTGTCTGTAGTAGATGTTTATGTTGGTAGTAACATAGTGTTTTGTAGTATGTTTATGTTGAGGTATTGCATGGTGTTTTTTCGTGATGTTTTATGTTGGAAGCATAGTGTTTCTCGTAATGTTTATGGTGGTTTAGCTATGGTGCTTGTAGTGATGTTTCTGTTGGTAGCATATGTTTGTAGTGATGTTTATGTTGGTAGCATGGTGTTTGATTGTGATGTTTATGTTCGGTAAGCAATCAGTGTTTGTTGTGATGTTTTATTGTTGGTTGACTTGGGGTTTGTTTGATGTTTATGTTTGGTTAGCTTGCATGGTTGTTTGTTGTGATGTTTATGTTGGTTGCCTGGTGTTGTGTTGTGATGTTATGTTGGTGCATGGTCGTGTTTGTCCCCCCCTATGTTTATGTTGTAGCATGGGTGCTTGTAGTGATTGTTTTTGTTGGTATCAGCCATGGTGTTTGTTGTGATGTTTTTGTTGGTAGCATGGTGTTTGTTGTGATGTTTATGTGGTAGCATGGTGTTTGTTAGTGATGTTTTTGTTGGTGCAATGGTGTTTGTAGTGATGTTTTTGTGGGCATGGTGTTGTATAGTTTTGTTTATGTTGGTAGCATGGTGTTTGTAATGTAATGTGTATGTTGTAGGCATGGTGTTTGTAGTGAGGTTTTAATGTTGGTTGCATGGTTGGTTATAGTGGATGTTTATGTTGGTTAAGCATGGTGTTTGTTGTGATGTTCTCTGTTGGTAGCATGGTGTTTGTAGTGATGTTATGTTCGGTAGCATGGTGTTTGTAGCGATTGTTAGTTGGTAGGATGGGTTTGTAGTGATGTTTTATGTGGTATAGCATGGCAGTTTGTAGTGATTTTTTGTTGGTGCATGGTGTTTGTAGTGATGTTTATGTTGGTAGCAATGGTGTTTGTCAGTGATGTTATGTTGGTAGCACGGTGTTTGTTGTTATGTTTTGTTGGTAGCCTTGGTTGTTTGTTAGTGTTGTTTATGTTGGTTAGATGGTGTTGTAGTGATGTTTATGTGGTAGCAGGGTGGTTTGTAGTGATGTTTATGATTCGGTAGCATGGTGTTTGTTGTAGCGACTGTTTATGGTTGGTAGATGCGGTTTGTTCGTGATGTTTATGTGGTTAGTAGCTCGGTGTTTATAGTGATGTTTTGTTGGTAGCATGGTGTTTGTAGTGATGTTTATGTTGGGTTAAGGCATGGTGTTTGTAGCGATGTTATGTTCGGTAGCATGGGTTTGTTGTGATGTTTATGTTGGTAGAATAGTGTTTGTTAGTGATGTTTATGTTGGAGCATGGTGTTTGTAGTGATGGTTTACTGTTGGTAGATGGTGTTGTAGTTTTGACTGTTTTTGTTGGTAGATGGTGTTTGTAGCGATGTTTAGGTTGTAGCATGGTGTTTGTAGTGGATGTTTATGTTGGTTGCATAGTGTTTGTAGTGATGTTTAATGTTGGTAGCATGGTGTTTGTGGTGAGTTTATGTTGGAAGCATAGTGTTTGTTGTAATGTTTATGTTGGTGGCATGGTGTTGTTGTGATGGTTATGTTGGTTATAGCATAGTGTTTGTTGTGTGCTATTATGTTGGTAGATGGTGTTTGTAGGTGCTGTTTATAATGGTAGCTTAGGGTTTGTTGTGTGTTTTTGTTGGGTAGCATGGTGTTTGTGTGTGATGTTTATGTTGGAAGCATAGTCGTTTCTAGTAATGTATATGTTGGGGAGAATAGAATGGTGCTTGTAGTGATTGGTCTTATGTTGGTTTAGCCGTAGTTTTGTAGTGATGTTTATGTTGGAAGCATGGTGTTTGTTGTGATGTTTATGTTGGAAGCTTAGTGTTTGTTGTGTGGTTATGTTAGGGAGCATGGTGTTTGTTTGATTGGGTTATGTTGGTAGGCATGGTGTTTGTTTTGATGTTTATGTTGGTAGCATGGTGTTTGTTGTGATGTTTTTGTTGGTTGCATGGTGTTTGTTGTAATGATTTATGTTGGTGCATGGTGTTGTTGTGATGTTTATGTTGGGTAGCTTGGTGTTTGTTGTCGGGATTGGGTTTTATGTTGGTAGCATGGTGTTTGTTGTGATGTTTATGTTGGTAGCATGGTGTTTGTAGTGATGTGTATGTTTGGTTGCCTGGTGTTTGTTGTGGATGTTTTGTTGGTAGCATGGTGTTTGTATTTATCGTTTATGTTGCGTAGCATGGTGTTTGTAGAATTGTTTATGTTGGTAGCATGGTATGTTTGTTGTGATGTTTATGTTGTTAGCATGGTGTGTCTAGTGATGTTTATGATTGGTAGCATGGTTGTTTGTTGTGATGTTTTTTGTTGGTAGCATTGGGTTTGTAGTGATGTTTTGTGGTAGCATGGTGTTTGTAGTGATGTTATGTTGGTTAGGTATGGTGGTTTGTGTGATGTTTATGTTGGTAGCATGGTGTTTGTAGTGTAGTGATGTTTTTGTTCGGTTGCATGGTGGTATGTAGTGATTGTTTATGTTCGTGCATGGTGTTTGTGTTGATGTTTTTGCAATGGTTGCACGGTGTTTGTTGTGATGTTTATGTTGTAGGCATGGTGTTTGTTAGTGATGTTTATGGTAGGTAGATGTGGTCAACAACACCTCCACCACCACCTGTAGTGATGTTTATGTTGGTAGCATGGTGTTTGGAGTGGAGGTTTATGTGGTAGCATGGTGTTGGTAGCGATGTTTATGTTGGTAGCTGGTGTTTGGTGTGATGTTTATGTTGGTAGCTTGGTGTTTGTATTGATGTTTTTCGTTGGTTGTCATGGTGTTTGTAGTGATGTTTTTTGTTGGTTAGCATGGTGTTTGTAGCGATGTTTATGTTGGTAGCCATGGTGTTTTGTTGGGATGTTTATGTTGGTAGCATAGAGATTTGTTGTGTGTTTTAGTTGGATGCATGGTGTTTGTAGAATGATGTTTATGTTGGTAGTAGACATTGTGTTTGTAGTGATGTTTATGTTGGTAGCATGGTGTTTGTAGCGATGTTTCTGTTGGTAGCTTGGTGTTTGTAGTGATGTTTATGTATGGTAGCATAGGTTTGAAGTGAATGTTTATGTTGGTAGCATGGTGTTTTGTTGTGATGTTTATGGTGGAAGCATAGTGTTTGGTAGTGATGTTTATGTTGGTAGCATGGGTGCACTTGTAGTGATGTTTATGTTGGTAGCGTCATTTCTCACTAAGTTCGTAATTTCATCAAGAAATAAGAAATAAACAGACACTGGAGAAGAATGGCCTTTAATTGTTACACAAACACAATACAAGGTCTTTTCATGAGCAACTGATTTTTTTAAACCTGGAAATCAACTAACGAGTTCAAGTTTCTGTCTATGGACACACACAGTTGGCAGTGTTCCATAGGAACATGAGGCTCTTGTCTTGGAGTGTTCTCCAGGCAACAGGTTGACCGAAGAGAGCTATGTGGTTGATGCAAGGTGATCCTCGGTGGCTTTAGGGAGGTTCTAATGTTACAAATGTTTAGAACCAGGGACTTAGGCACGCGCATACTGCTAGGAAACTATTTGGACAGAAGTTGTAAGATTTTATTAAATATTCTGGCTCGTCCGGGTAATGACTTTCGCATCCTTTCGACGTTGTGGGATGAACGTAACCTTAGTGTGTTTGAAATAATAAAAACTACAATAACTAATAAATAATAAAATATAATAATAATAATAGTTTAAGTAGTAATTTAGTTTGTTGTAGTAGTAGTTGTGTAATTTAGTTGTGGCGATTTAGTAATAGCTGTAGCTGACTGTATTGGACGCGGTGCGTAGTTTTGTAGTAGCACAGTAGTATTATTATTGACAGTAGTCGTAGCAAGTTGCAATAATTGATCTTTCTTTCAACAGGTAACCCTCGTTCCAGAGCTTCAGTATTAGGTTACTGTATTTCCCTTAACATTCTCTTTTACTCCAGAGGCACTGACCTTTCACCAAATTCTACAGCCCATCCAAACAAACAACTATACACATCTTGAACATTGTAATTAAACCCATGAGATGGAACACGGTAGGATAACGTATGCTTATATTTTTATGCCCCCTCCCGCACTCCTCCCAGCTCCTCTCACCCGCCGCTGCCCACTTCACTGCTTCCCCTTCTCCGTCCCCTCATTGCCCTTATCATGGCTGCGATGTAACTGGTGTGTGAACTGTGGGAGCGCTCGGGTTGTGATTCAATTCTGAGAAATCCGGGTCATACGGCACGAGCGCTGATACAGGAGATGGGTGGTTGGAAAGAGGGGGAGCAGAAGAGGGCGGAAAGGGGTGAGGGAAAATAATTACGTGTGAGGTGTTTGTGTGTGTGTGTGTGTGGTGTGTTGTGTGATGTCCGTGTGTGTGTGCGTACTCACATAATTGTGGTTGCAGGGGTCGAGATCAGCTCCTGCGCCCCCGCCTATTCACTGATCGCTACTGTATCCCTTCTCACTCGCTTCCTGAGCTTTGTCATACCCTTCTTAAAACTATGTGTTGGTTCTGCCTCCACTACGTCACTTGCTATGGGCTATTCCACTTGCTGACAACTCTATGGACTGAAGAATACTTCCTAACGTCCCTGTGACTAAGTTCTGAGTCTTCAGCTTACAGTTGTAGAACCTTGTCCCTGTGTTTTTTTTTCCCCTCCCTCTCTGGATACATCATATCTATGTCCCCTGTCTATTCCCCGCTGTACTCTTGTATGTCGTTATATGTCTTCCCTGGACCCTTCTGTCCTCACAGTGTCGTCAGTTCCGATTTCCCTTAACCTATCCCTCGTACGCCATTTCCCCATGAGCTCTGGGACTAGCCTTGTTGCAAATCTTTGTACTTTCTCTACTTCTTGACGTGCATTGACCAGGTGTGGTTCACCAGACTGGTGCTGCATACTCCAGTATGGGACTAACATACACGTGTACAGGTCTTGAACGATTCCTTTAGGTTTCGGAACGCTTATTCTAGGTTTGCAGGCGCCCGTTATGCTGCAGCGGTTATTTGGTTGATGTGTGCTACGGTGATGTGTCTCGGTGTGTTTATGGTCACACAAGGTCCTTCTCCCGGAGTGAGGTCTATAGTCTTTGTCCACTAGCTATACTCTGTCTGCGGTTTCTTTGCCCCTCCCCAATCTCATGACTTGCATTTTGCTGGATTGTGTGTGAGTGTGTGTGTGTGTGTGTGTGTGTGTGTGTTGTGTGTGTGTGTGTGTGTGTTGTGTGTGTGTGTGTGTGTGGGTGTGTGTCTGTGTGTGTAGTGTGTGTCTGTGTGGTGTGTCTTGTGTCGTGTGTCTGTGTGTGTGTCTGTGTGTGTTGTGTGTGTCTGTGTGTGTCTGTGTGTGGTTGTGTGTGTCGTGTGTGTACTGTGTGTGTCGCGTGTGTTCTGCGTGCTGTATGTTGTGTCTCTGTCTCAGTGTGTCTGTGGGTAGAGGTGAGAGCAGGCGGGGGATGGCAGGTGGGGGGAGGGGGGGAATTCGACCACCCACCTACACAAAGACTTGGCCACTAACATCGCATTTTCCACCGTCTCTCGCCAACGAGTAAATTTTTATTGTAATCATGCAAACTTTTTCTTCTGCGACGATCCTTCAGCATAGCGGAAAATAGAAATTTAAACTTCAACCATCTGGTTATTGCCCACAACCAGTTGTAATATTTTGGTTACAAAAGAACGTGAATTTGTACATCTTAAATGCTGGAATTCAAGGTGTTCCAATTTACTATCACAAGACTGCATTAATAGATGATTCTTTTTTGTAGGACTGGTTTTGTTCAGCTCAGGAGTTGAAAAATATTCCAAGACACTGTGACATATGTGCCAGAAAACGAGACTGGGCCACAAACAGGTTGGAGGCTAGGTTGCTGCTAGGGTAATTAAGGAAGGGGATCATTGAGCAATTGTTATTGAATGTCTACTTCAAGGTCCATCTTCACCCACAATCCCATGCATTGCAGACAACTCTTACTCTGACATTAGTTATCCAAGTTACATGAATATCAGCCTACAGCTATATCAGACTGTTGGTATTGCTGACTCACTGGTTAGGCATTAATGGTGTTGGTACCTGGGAATGAAACCCTGATATGACTTGGGGTGAAATTTGACTCCAGACTATGTAGAACACAGTGTAAATCCTGCAAACAAAGCAGCCAGGAAACTTACAGCTCTTAGGACGTATCTCGGCAATCTGCTCGACGGTAAAGGTTACAAGATTCTGAAAGAGGCAACTAGTGTGCTCACACCTCGAGTTAGTATGCTCAACTTTTTTGACTACCTGGCTTCCCATCCCATTTTTGACATGAATAGATACAAACCAAGACGGCCTGGACTCATCTTCTCGTCTGGAAGCCGGTCTGGAAATGATGTCATTTCACAGAGCCTTCAACAGCAGAGGCATGTGGGTCGTGTCTTAAATGTTAAGTACAAGGTCAGTGTTGTTCAAGATTACCACACCTTGCTCCACTTCATGGTCACCGAGAAGAGAGCCGCTACACAAGAAGATAAATGAAAGCAAGATGCACTCTGGTTGCACTCTTCTCAAGATCATCACTGGTTTCATTCATTCCTTGAATACCTGAGCTCTGGAAAGTCTTCGCAACAAACATAATACATTGATGAAATATATACAGTTGCCAAATGAAATCGCCGGTCCACTACGGCTCAACTTCATCCTAGTCCATAATTTTTATGAGGTAAGCTCCAGTTTCTATTAACATAGTAAAAATAAAAGTTGGAACTCTTAACCTAAACCCTGGTATAAAAATATTGTGTAACTAACAAGTATTTCAAACATCAGTAAGATGGCCGGTGACATGATGTAATGGGTCTGGAGTATATAAACAGACTCAGCAGAGTGACTTAAGTTGTATTTCTTTCACCTGATATATACAAATATTTAACTTATGTACACTATTCTACAAAAATTGGAAGTATAGTCAGTGTACCACTCGGGGACATATGGTAATAGCAAAATACAGAGAAGGCACTGTACTCAACCAACTAGTAGGTATGTCTGGCAAATGCTGACTGCTCAGTGAACCCACATTGCTTTCGAAACACTTGGGCAGCTCGCTGTGATTGAACAATGTACCTAGGTTACTGATTAACGACGGGTACCCTAAAAACGTTTTTTTTTTAAAACGACTTAGCACCCCTGGTTCGTCGGCTGGGAGGCAGCCTATATGGAGTGTGTACTTTCGCAATAAATTGCAACATACTCTTTTGTTGCCAGTGGAGAGAGAGAGAGAGAGAGAGATGGTGACGAGGAGGAGGAAGAGAGTGAGGAGGGACAGAGCAGAGAGCGACGAGAGAGAGAGAGAGAGAGAGAGAGAGAGAGAGGAGAAAGAGGAATTGGAACATGCAAAAAAGAGCTCTATAAAAGAGAAATAAAACCCTGGCGTGCACTCAGAATGGAGGGTGACAGATGTCATGGAAATTCAGGCCCAGAGCATCCCTGGAAACTACCTGGAGGTGTTCTAGGGATCAACCCCCGCGCAGCACCCAGGTCACTCATTCAGGGCCCTCCCACCTCGCGTGATCAAGACATGGTCATCCTGGCCTCTTACTGCTAGGCCAGTTCAGTTCAGTGTACGGAAATCATGCCTGGCTGATGACGGGTATCGACTTTAGGAACCTTGCAGTTTTTCTCTTGAAGTCAGGAACGCGTCCATTGGCAAATCTTTTGTATGTGGTGGGTGTGACTGCTGAATAGTGGTGGTCCCTCCCTTACATCATTGTATTTTCTCTATGTACTCATGGACCACCCCTACGTGTTAATGGGGATATTATGTGTTATTTTGCTGAGTCTCTTACTTTAGTAGGTGAGTGATTTTCTGTGTGCAGATCTGTAGGCAATTTCTCTAGAATTGTCCTCAAATTACTCTTCTTGCTTTTAGTTTCCATGGACTATAGGTCAAGGAACTATCAATGTTTTCAGAACATTGTGGTTTTACTAAACGTATTCGTGACAGTTGAAGGCTTTTTCGTACATTACTAGGTCTGTAATTTCCAGCTTTAAAAGGCAATATTATAGTCCAGCAGAACCAAGGACTTAAGGATCATCTCTGGATTAGTCTTCACTGGTCTTGAACGTTAACTCAGTATCGTTCTTTATATTTTCTTTCGATGGTTGTGTAAGGACATTGCGATCTTTGAAAGTGAGATCCCTTTAACATTTTGCTCCTAGCCACTTAAAGTTAGATTTTCGCTTCTATTGGGTTGTTAGTAATTAGTTGTAAACTACCTTAGGACCCAGATAGCAAGACCAAGTTTCAGGCTAGCAAGGTCACTGAGGGTGGCACCGCTGATCTGGGGGAAAGTGGGGAAGGGAGCGTCCTACCTAGAGTGGACACTAGTGGACTATAAGAGACACTGATCGGGGAAGGCACCGCCGACCTTAGGAAGTGGGGGAAGGGAAGACATCCGGGAGCGAACGGTGGTTCGTGGATACATGAACTTGGGGCAGGTTGATGCTGAGCGTGACCTTGGGTACGTGGGGAAGGGCGGATAATCCTGGGAGCATACGGATGGATTCCTGGAAACATGAACTTGGGAGGAAAGCATGAAATACTTGCATGTTGAGGCCTGACTTGGGTAAGTGCGGGGGAAGAGGGAAAAAAGACATACGGCTGGTAGACTGCCCCGCGAGACCGAACTGATGGATACACGACTGGGGAAGGCAAGACTAACGCTGGACTCTGGGGATGTGCGGAAGGGTAAGTCCACCTGTAGGGAAACCAAGCCGGAATCTGGAGACACTGATCCGGGCGATGGCACTGACTAACTCGCTCCTTATGGTAAGTGGTGAAAGGGAGACATCCGGGTGCGATCGGAATGGATTCCTGGATACATGAACTTGGGGAAGGTCGGTGTTGAGGGCTGACTTGGGGACGTGGTGGAGGGGATGAATCGGGGCGAGCGGATGGATTTTCCTGGATACATGAGACTGGGCGGAAAGATGTACTGGCAGTTGAGGATTGACACGAGAGAATGGGGAAGGGAAGACATCCGGCGGTTAGACGGAGGAGATTCCTGGATACATTGAACCCACGGGTACGGCAAGAATACAGGATTGGGGAGGAGGCTGACTTCGGGGAAGTGTGATGAAAGGGGAACATCCGGCGCGCGGATCGGAATGAAATTCTGATACGCAACCCTAGGAAAGGCTGAGGCTGGAAGGCAGAGATGAGTGGCGAGGCTGACCTTAGGGAAGTGAGGAAGGGAGACATCCCGGCGGGCCACGGATGGCATTCCTGGGTCACATGAACTGGGGAAGGCGTGGGGATGGAGAGGCCCTAAAGACGATCCACTGGCCTCCACGTGCAAGGTTGAGTTAACTCAGAGATGATAAACTCAGGGGCTGACAGTGGTTCGCAAATGGTAATATTAATAATTATTATTATCATTTTAATTCGTGATTTTATTAATTTGGTCTCAAATGCGTCATCCATGGGTGGTGTTATTTCTCACTCCAGCCTCCCTGACAGTAGTCACGTTGGTGTTCCATTCCCTCTGCCCGCCTACCATGGACAGTACAACAGGTGTGTTTATTCACTCCAGCCTCCCTGACAAGTAGCCACGGTGGTGTTTATTCCACTCCTAGCTCCAGTCAATAGCTCGGTGGTGAATTATTCCCACTCACATCCTCCCTGACAGTAGCTCACAGTGGTGTTATTCCCGAGCACTAAACTCCCCTGACAGTAGCACACGTGGTGTTTTTCCCCTCCAGCCTCCCCGGGACAGTAACCACAGTGGTGTTATTACCATCCAGCCTCCCTGATAAGTGGTCCAACAGTTGTGTTATTCCCACTCCTAACCTCACATGATCTGTAGTCACAGTGGTGTATTCCCAAACTACATGCCATCAATGGACAGTTGTCACCAGTGGTGTTTTCCCCACTCCAACTCCCTGACTGTAGTCACAGTGCGGTGTTATTCCACTCCAGCCTCATCGTCAGTTGTAACAGTCTGTGATATCTCCTCCCACTCCAACCTCCCTGACAGTAGTCTCATGGTGTTTTTACCAACCAGCCTCCCTGACAGTACCACATTGGTGTTATTTACCACGCCAACCTCCTGACAGTAGGTCACAGTGGTGTTAGTCCCACGCCAGCCTCACGGAAAAGTCAGCCACAGTTAGTGTTATTCCAACTCCAGCCTCCCTGCACGTAGTCACAGTGGGGTGTTATTCTACACTCCAGCCTCCCTGACAGTAGCACACAGTGGTGTTATTTCTCACTCCTAGCCTCCCGACAGGTGAAAAGTTGCTGTTATTCCCACTACAACCTCCCTGACAGTAGCTCCACAGTGGTGTATATTCCACACTCCAGCCTCCCTGCACAGTAGCCACAGTGGTTGTTATATCCCACAACCAGCCTCCCTGACAGCTAGCCACGGTGGTGTTGTTATTCACACTCCAGCTCCCTGACAGTAACCTCGGGTAGGTGTTATTCCCAAGACCAGCCTCCCCTGACAGTTGTTCACAGTGGTGTGATTCCCACTCCATGCCTCATGACAGTAGTCCCAGTGGTGCTATTACCCATCCAACCTACCCTCGACAGTAGTCACAGTGGTGTTATTCCACTCCAGCCTCATGAACAGTAGCCACAGTGGTGTTCATTCCCACTCCTGCCTCCCTGACTGTAGCACACGGTGGGCGTTATTCCCACTCCAACCTCCCTTGACTAGTAGTACAGTGGCTGTTATTCCATTCAAACCTCCCTGACACGTAGTAAAGTGGTGTTATTCCCAATTCCCTGCCTCACTGACTGTAGCCTCAGTGGTGTTATTCCCACTCCAACCTCCTGCAGTAGCCACAGTGGTGTTATTCCCACTCCAGCTACCTGACAGTAGACACAGTGGAGTTATTCCCACTCCCAGCCTCCCTGACAGTAGCCACAGTGGGGTTATTCCCACTCCAGGCATACCTGACAGTTGCCATCAGTGTGTTATTCCTCACTCCAGCATCCCTGACAGTAGCCACAGTGGTGTTATTTCCACTCCAAACCTCCATGCAGTTGCCACAGTGGTTGTTATCCCACTCCAGCTCACCTGACAGTAGGCACAGTGGAGTTATTTCCACTCCTACATACATGACAGTAGCCTCTGTGGTGTTATTCTCCACTCCTGCCTCAATTGTAGTAGCCACAGTGGTGTTATTCTCACTCCAGCCTACTGACCGTATAGTACTCACAGTGGTCGTTCTTTCCACACTCAAGTCCTCCTATGACTGTTGCCACAGTGGTGGTTTTTTCCCACTCCAGCCTCCCTGACAGTAGCCCGGGTTGGTGTTATTCTCCACACTCTGCCTCCATGTCAGTACGCACACAGTTTTGTGTTATTCCACTCCAGCCCCCTGAACAGTTGCCACACGGGTGGTGTTATTCTCACTCAGCCTCCATGTCAGTTGCCGCAGTGGTGTTATTCCCTACTCACAGCCTCCATGACAGTAGCCACGTGGTGTTATTCCCACTCAGCCTCCCTTGACAGTAGCCACGGTGGGTGTATTTCCCTCCGCCTCCTGACAGTAGCCACAGTGGTGTTATTTCACTCCAGCCTCCATGACAGTAGCCAGTGGTGTTATCCACACTCCAGGCCTCCCTTGACTGTAGCCAAGTGGTGTTATTCCCACTCCAACCTCATGCAGTAGTTCACAGAGGTGTTAATTCCCACTCAGCTCCCTGACAGTAGCCACAGTGGTGTTATTCCCACTACGCTCCTGACAGTAGCCACAGTGGTGTTTTTCCACTCCCCCTAGCCACTCTCATAGGAGTCACTGTAGTGGTGTCTTATTAGTGTTCATTCAACCGGACGTTAACATAATAAAAATATTGATAAATATATTAATAAAAATTTTGTATATTGTTGATTAACTTAACAGACGGTTAACTTGAAATATAGAATCTGTCAATAAATTAAATATAAGTTGGAGAGTGGCGGAGCGCAGGTGAAGATTCAGGTCTCTGGGGTTCATATGGTTCTGGTACAGTTGGTGAGTGGTGGAGGGTGGTGAAGAAGATGGCAAGGTCTCCTGGTTACACGTGTCTGGTACTCTAACATAAACGAAGGAAAAAGACATCGGTGAATGAATCCTTTTTCATATAACTAGTAATTATGTAAAAAGTGGGTGGTGTTGCTGGGGACAGGCAATGCAGCAGAGCAGTAAATGAATTATGCTGTACCGTTCTTTACTGTAATGATACGATTGTTACTGTAACTGTGCGAGTCTTCTGTGTTATATGTAACTATTTTGGGTTACTTGTTATTTGACTGGTCTTCTGTGTTGCTGTATTGTACTGGTCTTCTCTGTTACTCGTACTGTACCCGTTCTTCTGTGTTACTGTATGGTCTTCTGTGTTACACTTGTACTGGTTTCTGTGTTACTGTACTGGTTTTCTGGTTAGTGTGTACTGGTCTTCTGTGTATACTGTACTGGTCTTCTGTGTCTGCTGTATTGTACTGGTCTTCTCTGTTAACTGTACTGTACCCGTTCTTCTGTGTTACTGTACGTCTTCTGTGTTATGTACTGGTCTTCTGTGTTTAATGTTTATGATCTTCTTGTTAGTGTACTGATCTTCTCGTGTTGCTGTGCTGTCTTCTGTGTTACTGTATACCTGTACCACCATTCTTCTGTGTTACTGTACTGGTCTTCTGTGTTCGTGTACTGGTCTTCTGTGTTACTGTGCTGGTCTTCTGTTGTTAACTGTACTCTGACCCGTTCTTCTGTGGTTCTGTAATGGTCTTCTGTGATACTGTACTGGTTTTTCTGTGTTACTGTGTGACTCTTCCTGTGTTACTGTACTGGTACTTCTCTGTCTTACTGTACTGGTCTTCTGGTTACTGTACTGGACCTTCTGTGTTACTGTACTGTTCTTCTGTGGTACGTACTGGGACTTCTGTGGTATCTGTACTGTTTCTTCTGTGTTACTGTAACTGTTCTTCTGTGATACTGTACTCATCTTCTTTGATACTGTACTGGTATTCTGTGTTAATTTAATGGTCTTCTGTGTTAGTGTACTGGTCTTCTGTGGATGTACTGGTCTTATGTGTTAGTGTACTGGTCGTCTGTGTTACTGTACTGGTTTCGGTGTTAGTGTCTGGTCTTCTGTGTTACTGTACTGAGTCTTCTATGTTACTGTACTGGGATTCTGTGTTATGTACTGTTCTTCTGAGATACTGTACTGGGTCGTCTGTGTTAGCTGTATAACTGATTCTTCTGTGTTACTGTACTGTTCTTCGGCTGTTACTCGGACTGGTCATTCTGTGTTACGTACTGGTATTCTGTGTTACTGTAGTTCCTTCTGTGTTACTGTACTGGTCTTCTGTGTTACTGTACTGGTCTTCTGTGTTACTGTATGGTCTCTGTCGTTCAACTGTACTGGTCTTTGTGTACTGTTCTGGTCTTGTGTTGCAACATTGATATTTTGATTTATTCTCTTGTATTATACTGTTCTGTGTTGTTGTACGTTTCACGTTATATATTTGTTTATGTGTTTTTTGCTGATTTATGCGTTACTATATTGTATTATATGCCCACTATATGCTAATGTGCTGTTGTATGTGTTATTTTACTTATTATGTCGTCCTATGCGGCTTTATGTATTACTATTCTGTTTATGTGTCACTATACTGCTTTTTGTGTTATTATACTGTTTTATGTGTTACTTTTATTGTTTTTGTGTGTCACTATTCTGTTTTATGTTGCGTTACTATAATAACAACTGACATAATTCATCTTTACGTAACAAACGAACCGACCTACCTAAAGTCTTTTACCAACAGAGTCTTGGATGCCATTCTATATTTCCAACAGAAACTTCCACAGAGGTCTCTACCAATTGTCCTCGGGTAACAATCCTTCAGCAGTGTGTCAATATCTCTGCAACATAGTGCCACCACAACGTTCAGTGTGTATTATATGTTAACCATTGGT
Organism: Cherax quadricarinatus; assembly: GCF_026875155.1. Classification (NCBI taxonomy): domain Eukaryota; kingdom Metazoa; phylum Arthropoda; class Malacostraca; order Decapoda; family Parastacidae; genus Cherax; species Cherax quadricarinatus. Next base: position 36,972,447 of record NC_069400.1, read on the forward strand.
ACATCACAGTAACATAAGACAAGTATGGTAGACATTAAATCACAGTCGTACTGGCAGGTTGTGGCGTCGTACTGGGCCAGGATTGTGGCGTGTACTGACCAGGTTGTGGCGTCGTATGGCAGGTTGGGTGTCGTACCTGCCAGGTTGTGCGTCGCACTGGCCAGATTTGTGGCGTCGTACTGACCAGGTTGTGGCCGTCCGTATGCCAGGTATTGTGGTGTCGTAACTGGCCAGGTTGTGGCAGTGCTCCAACACCAAAATTTCTTATTGTCAAGAGATGATCATCCAAGTTGACAGTTTGTATGTTCTTCACTGAAAGTTTTGTTTTGCATCTGTTGGTGGTGAATGTTTATGAAAAAAAAAAATATCATCAATTATTGAATTTATTTACGCCAAATATAGGTGTAATTATGATGAGTTTAAGAATATCTTCTCTGTCTTAAACAAAAGTCTCTCATGTTAGTCACTTCTTTCATATTTTACAAGCACTTTCCCAAAAATATTTATCTAAAATATCCGTATACCTTCATTCAGTTGTCTTAAGAAAATTTAAATTTTTTAAGAATAATGTTTTTATGTCTCTTTCATTGTTGTATTTTATTGTTTAATTTATACAATGTTGTGGAGAGTGTAGATATGTTTATGAGACGTTACACATGTATGTATTATGTGTGCCTGTGTTGGTAGAGCATGGTGTTTGTAGTGTTGTTTTTGTTATGGTTTAGAGCATGCGTGTTTGGGTTTGTAGTGATGTTTTATGTTTGGTATGCTGGTTGTTTGTAGTGATGTTTATGTTTATGTTGGTGCATGGTGTTCTATGTAGTGATGTTTATGTTGGTAGCATGGTGTTTGTAGTGATGTTTATCGTTGGTAGCACTGGTGTTGTTGTGAGTTTATGTTGGTTAGCATGGGTTTGTAGTGTTGTTTATGTTGGTAGCATGGTGTTTGTAGTGATGTGTATGTTGGTAGCATGTGTGTTTGTAGTGTTGTTTATGTTTATGTTGGTAGCATGGTGTTTGTAGTGATGTTTAAGGTTGGTAGCATGGTGTTTGTAGTTGCTTGTTTATGACTTGTTGAATGGTGTTTGTTGTGTTGTTTATGTTGGTAGCATGGTGTTTGTGTTAATGTTTATGTAGGTAGCACACTCGGTGTTTGTTGTGATGTTTATGTTGGTAGCTTGGTGTTTGTTTTGATGTTATATGTTGGTAGATGGTGTTTGTAGTGAATGTTTATGTTGGTAGCATGCTGTTGTTGTGATGTTTATGTTGTAGCATGGTGTTTGTTAGTGATGTCTATGTTGGTTGCCGGTGTTTGTGTGATGTTTATGTTGGTAGCATGGTGTTTGTTGTGATGTTTATGGTTGGTTGCATGGTGTTTGTAGTGATGTTTATGTTGGTAGCATGGTGTTTGTTGTGATGTTTTTGTTGGTAGCATGTGTTTTGTAGTGATGTTTTATGTTGGTAGCAAGGTGTTTGTTGTGATGTTTATGTTGCGTCCGGTAGCATGGGTGTTTGTAGTGATGTTTTATGTTGGTGCACGGTGTGTGTTGTGATGTTTATGTTGGTAGCCGGTGTTTGTTGTGATGTTTAGGTTGGCTTGCACGGTGTGTTTGTTGTGATGTTTATGTTTAAGGTAGCATCGGTGTTTGTAGTGATGTTTATGTTGGTTGCATGGGTGTTTGTAGTGATTGTTTATGTTGGTAAGCATGGTGTTTGTTGTGATGTTATGTTGGTTAAGCATGGTGTATTGTAGTGATGTTTATGTTTGGTAGCATGGTGTTTGTAGTGATGTTTTTGTTGTAGAACGGTGTTTTGTTGTGATGTTTATGTTGGTAGCTGGTGTTGTAGCGACGTTTATGTTGGTAGCATGGTGTTTGTAGTGATGTTTTGTTGGTAGCATCGGTGTTTGTAGTGATGTTTATTTGGTAGGCATGGTGTTTGTAGCGATGTTTATGTGTGGTAGCATGGTGTTTGTTGAGTTGTTTATGTTGGTAGCATGGTGTTTGTTAGTGATGGTTTATGTGGTAGCATGGTGTTTGTAGTCTCCCCCCCCTTTTCTAGTGATGTTTTTGGTTGGTGCATGTTTGTTTGTAGCGATGTTTATGTAGGTTAGCATGGTGTTTGTTGTGATGTTTATGTTGGCAGCATAGTGTTTGTTAGTGATGTTTATGTTGGTAGCATGGTGTTTTTGTGATGTTTATGTGGTAGCTCGGTGTTTGTTGTGATGTTTATGTTGCGTTAGCTTGGTGTTGAGTAGTGATGTTTATGTTTGTGACATGGTGTTTGTAGTGTGTTTATGTTGGTCGCATGGTTGTTTGTAGTGACGTTTATGTTTGGTAGCATGGTGTTTGTTGTGATGTTTATGTTGGAAGCATTGAGTGGTTGTAGTAATGTTTTATGGTGTAGCATGTTGCTTGTAGTGAATGTTTATGTTGGTAGCATAGTGTTTTATGATGGTTTATGTGGTAGCATGGTGTCTGTAGTAGATGTTTATGTTGGTAGTAACATAGTGTTTTGTAGTATGTTTATGTTGAGGTATTGCATGGTGTTTTTTCGTGATGTTTTATGTTGGAAGCATAGTGTTTCTCGTAATGTTTATGGTGGTTTAGCTATGGTGCTTGTAGTGATGTTTCTGTTGGTAGCATATGTTTGTAGTGATGTTTATGTTGGTAGCATGGTGTTTGATTGTGATGTTTATGTTCGGTAAGCAATCAGTGTTTGTTGTGATGTTTTATTGTTGGTTGACTTGGGGTTTGTTTGATGTTTATGTTTGGTTAGCTTGCATGGTTGTTTGTTGTGATGTTTATGTTGGTTGCCTGGTGTTGTGTTGTGATGTTATGTTGGTGCATGGTCGTGTTTGTCCCCCCCTATGTTTATGTTGTAGCATGGGTGCTTGTAGTGATTGTTTTTGTTGGTATCAGCCATGGTGTTTGTTGTGATGTTTTTGTTGGTAGCATGGTGTTTGTTGTGATGTTTATGTGGTAGCATGGTGTTTGTTAGTGATGTTTTTGTTGGTGCAATGGTGTTTGTAGTGATGTTTTTGTGGGCATGGTGTTGTATAGTTTTGTTTATGTTGGTAGCATGGTGTTTGTAATGTAATGTGTATGTTGTAGGCATGGTGTTTGTAGTGAGGTTTTAATGTTGGTTGCATGGTTGGTTATAGTGGATGTTTATGTTGGTTAAGCATGGTGTTTGTTGTGATGTTCTCTGTTGGTAGCATGGTGTTTGTAGTGATGTTATGTTCGGTAGCATGGTGTTTGTAGCGATTGTTAGTTGGTAGGATGGGTTTGTAGTGATGTTTTATGTGGTATAGCATGGCAGTTTGTAGTGATTTTTTGTTGGTGCATGGTGTTTGTAGTGATGTTTATGTTGGTAGCAATGGTGTTTGTCAGTGATGTTATGTTGGTAGCACGGTGTTTGTTGTTATGTTTTGTTGGTAGCCTTGGTTGTTTGTTAGTGTTGTTTATGTTGGTTAGATGGTGTTGTAGTGATGTTTATGTGGTAGCAGGGTGGTTTGTAGTGATGTTTATGATTCGGTAGCATGGTGTTTGTTGTAGCGACTGTTTATGGTTGGTAGATGCGGTTTGTTCGTGATGTTTATGTGGTTAGTAGCTCGGTGTTTATAGTGATGTTTTGTTGGTAGCATGGTGTTTGTAGTGATGTTTATGTTGGGTTAAGGCATGGTGTTTGTAGCGATGTTATGTTCGGTAGCATGGGTTTGTTGTGATGTTTATGTTGGTAGAATAGTGTTTGTTAGTGATGTTTATGTTGGAGCATGGTGTTTGTAGTGATGGTTTACTGTTGGTAGATGGTGTTGTAGTTTTGACTGTTTTTGTTGGTAGATGGTGTTTGTAGCGATGTTTAGGTTGTAGCATGGTGTTTGTAGTGGATGTTTATGTTGGTTGCATAGTGTTTGTAGTGATGTTTAATGTTGGTAGCATGGTGTTTGTGGTGAGTTTATGTTGGAAGCATAGTGTTTGTTGTAATGTTTATGTTGGTGGCATGGTGTTGTTGTGATGGTTATGTTGGTTATAGCATAGTGCTTTAAGGTATTCTATTTTGCCGCACTTGTTGAAGGCTTTTTGCAAAGCCTATTTTTAAATAATGCGTTTGTTAGCTTCCAAAGCATCCAAGACCATGAAGTGATCCAGTAGTTGAGAGAGACAGAGCTACCTGCTCTCAACCCATACTACCCTGGTTAAGTATTTTTATAATGAAGTAGGTTAGTCTATAGTTCTTTGCTATTACTTTGCTGCCTCTCTTGTGGATTGGTGCTATATCAGTCGTTTTAAAGACTCTGAGACGACTCCTATGTCTAGACTCTTTCTCCATACAATATTTAAGGGTCATGATTGAAGTTTATTGCAGTTTTGATGACATGGAGTTCCATGAGTCTGGGTAGAATGCATGGGTATGTTGTCAATAACTTTTTTTTAAAGTGGGGTTAGGGTTTTAAATCAGAAATTTTGGAAATTTTGACAAAGCTTTGAGTTTTCTTTGAGAGTCTTGTTCGATTCTTATTCGTTTGGAGTGTCAAAACTTATTCTGTTTAACGTCTCAATGAACAGTCATAATGAGAATATAGGTTTTCACTCATTTTCTTTGCTGTCACCAGTATTAGTTCCAATTTGTTTGAGCAGTAGCCTAAAACCGAATGTGGTTTTTGTCATGGATTTGGTATACGAGAAGAAGTATTTTGGATTTCAATTTCATTTAGCTTATATCCTTCCCGGATTTTTTTAGGATTCATTCAATATGATATAAATTATTTCTCTAGCCTTCCCCACCTCATTCTGTTTACCACCTTTAAAAAGTTCTGTGATTCTTCGTCTTTGTCAATAAAGTAAACATCTCTCTCTAGCTTACATCATTTTTGTTTCATTCGTGGTATATGCCTGAGCATACTTTTAGACACTGATTCTGATCACTGCTATTCAAAATATCTTACCAGCATATTTTGTTAATACATAGATAATTTGATCTCATTCGATATTCTTTATGTTCAGTTGAATTTTTTGCGGTTTGCTGGTCAGGAACTGATGTAAATATACTGCCATTCATACCATTATATTTCATACCAGATCATAATTATTCGTGAATATAAGGTCTAGTTCATTTTGCAGTCTTGGCAGCTTCTCTACGTGTGGCTTTTGATATATTTTTTAAAGAATTTCAGTGATACATTTGTGTGGGAATGTTCGTCTGTGTTGCCTCCCGTGATTACCTCTAAAAACTGAAATCAAATGCAACAAGTTATTTTGGACTGGTGTTGGAGATTTTCCAGATAGTATTAGTATTCAATTTTCGACAGCTTTTCCATGACCCGTTGGGAAGTTGTATCCACCGGATTAGGTACAACCGCAGTGAGATGTGATGTGGTGAGTTGGAATGTGTCCCGCATCCTTGATGCACATCCTACATCATCCATTGGAATAATAATTCTTTTCCCATCTTGTCTCCTTCCAAAAATACAAAGAGTGGTAGGAAAAGGAAACGTTTAAACAGTTGCAATTAGAAACTTCAAGGTTTTTCCCGAAGAACTTTTATTTTTTCATGGCTATGGGTCTCCGGACTCGAGTCTGGAAATGGGAAGTACATGACCGCACTTTAGAGGGGTTTAGGATATTGACATTCTGGAGGGACTTCTAAACTGCTGTATTGAGCGCCTCTGCAAAGACAGTGACTATGTATGAGGTGAAAGTGTTGAATGATGATGAAAGTATTTTTCATTTGGGGATTTTTTTTTTCTTTTTGGGTCACCCTGCCTCGGTGGGAGACGGTCGACTTGTTGAATTATATATATAATATATTATATATATATATTTATATATATATATATATATATATATATATATATATATATATATATATTATATATATATTATGCATGTAAATAGTAGTTTCACATGTCAAAAAAATTCCCAGCGAATAACAAACATTCCTCTCAAGCAATAAATCACCATTAAATTTTACTGCGAGGAAATATAATTAATTGATGCGATGGCATATATTGTACACAACAATTTTCCGGGGCTTATTTACATAAAACGTGGCGTACGCGTTGGACAAATTAATGCGCGTGCGAACGCACACCCAGCCGGCAGTGACTCCCTAGACAGGGAGCGTCCAACCAGCACCCCTACACACCATCATACACCCTGGACAAGTTACCTCATGCTTCTATTTTTTCCTCCCTGGCCGACAATATGATCGCGGAAGGAAAGCCATTGATCCGATAATCTGATATTATTCTATTACCAGCACAAACAATGGTGAGGCATGCGCCGGTACTGCCATATTTAGTGGAGCGAGCAGTGGGCTCCTGTCCGGGTCTGCATTGTTGTGGAGCAGCAGGGGGGGCGTGTTAGAGGGGAGGTAGAGGGAGGGGGAGAGGTAGGTGGAAGTAAAGGGAAGGGGAAAGAAATAGGGGGTAGATGAGGGGCTATAAAAGATCAGAGAGGGGATGCTGACACGTGACCTGGGAAGGGGAAACTCAGTTTACGGTTTGTGCTGGACTGTATGTGTGTGTGTGTGTGTGTGTGTGTGTGTGTGTGTGTGTGTGTGTGTGTGTGTGTGTGTGTGTGTGTGTGTGTGTGTGTGTGTGTGTGTGTGTGTGTGTGTGTGTTTCAGTCCAGCTACTACATGTACTTGTTTCGTGGTTGCAAAAGGTTCGAGAACTTAGTTTTGGTCTCATTTCTCCGCTGACCCTACTGTTTCATCCTGGCTGCCTGAGCCTGCTATATCTATCTTAAAAATTATGTCTGGATACTGCCTCTACCACTATGTTTTGTAGGTCGTTCCACTTCATTGGACAAACTCTATGGCTAAAGAAGTATTTCCTAACATCTTAATGACTAAGATGTCCATCCATCAATTCTTTTGTACTCCTTAATCATGTCATCCCCGATCTTTCTGCCCTTTCATGTCATCAGGCTCCGTTCCTTTACGATCTCATACCCCTTAGCTTGAGACTAGTCTTTTTGAAATCCATTAATTTTTTTCCAGTATCTTGGCATGCATTATCAAATAAGTGGTGTCATACTGGTGCTGCATACTCCAAGATGGACCAGATACTGTGTACTGTGTCATGACTCCTTGCTCAGGTTCTGAAAGCTGCCCCTCTATTTTGCCAGTGTAGTATTTTCTGCGGCCGTTATTCAATTGATGTGCAACATAGGCGATTGCTTGGAGCTATGCTTGCCCTGGCGTCCTTTCCTTCAGGAAAGTTTGCAGTTTTTTTTTTCCTTCAAGCCAGTACTCCATTTCTAGTCGTCTCTGCCCTTCAACGATTTTCATAGTCTTGAGTTTGCTTGGGCTAAATTCTAAAGACCACCTGTTACATCAATCCCATAGTTTCTCCAGATCCATTTGTATTTTTCCTGGTCTGTGTCTTTGTATTCTCATTTATTTCAAGTCAGCCATGAGCATGAAGACGTCAGGCTATTTCTTCTGTCATATCGTTCATGATCACATGAAATAGTACTGGTGTCAGTACTGACCCTAGTTGAAACCCCACTCATCATACTTGTCTATTCTGATACCTCTTTCCGGACAATGACACGTTGTTTTCTTCAAATAAAATATGCCTTGATCCACTGTAGTACTTTCCGTGTTGTCTTGGTTACTCTTCTAGCTTTCACTCCCAAATCTCTGCGAAATCTACTTACAGTCCAAAAGTACACTCTCAGTAAAAAAACCCCCTCCCTCTCTCCTCTCTCTCTCTCCCCCCTAACTTTTACTTTTCATACAAAATACGCATATTTGTGAGACAGAATTTGCTTCCATGCATCCGTGCCTGTTGGCATTTATACTCTTGCTTCCGTTCCAGTGGCTCCACCGCTCTCTCCTGATAATCATCTCACAACTCAGCATACTATACACGCAGTGACACAGGGTCTATTAGTTTAGTGCCTCTTTTCTGTCTTCTTTTTTAAAAATGGGAACTAAATTTGCCCTCTTCCGATACCCTCAGTGTATTGCCCAACTTCCAGGTGATGTGTTGAAGATGTGGTAAGGATGGCACACACTAGCATATCCACTCCCACTCTAAGACCCACGGGAGATGCTGTCCTGTCCCATTACCTTTGAGGTATCGATGTCTCCTTAGCATTTCTTCACCCCTCCACCTCATTTGTATGTATGTCATCCAACACAATTGTGTATAGATCCTTGCTGGTGTTCCCCTCTGTTCAGTCCCCCCTGAGGGAACCTTCCCTGTCTCGCACTGTAAATCCTTGCTAAATCTCAATTGAGCACCTCACATATTTCTTGATCGTTTCTTGTCTGGGTTCCCCCACCTTTTCTCACCTTATCACCTGTCCTTTGACTGTTTTCTTCCATCTAATGTGGCTATACACATTTCGGGTCAACTTACTTTCGATGCAATGATCATGTTTTTCGTACTTGCGCTGGGGCCTTACCCTCCTTATCTTTACATACACGTTTCCTGGCTTCTTCATACTAATCTCTTTATTTTCGTGGATCCTTTGCCTCCTGTGGACCTTTTCCATTCTCTGGTGCACTTAGTTTTTGCCTCCCTACACTTCCGGTAAACAATGCTTCGCCTTTGGTCTTTCTGTTATTTCTATTTCCCTTGGGAAGCAAACCTTGGCCTCTGCCTCCTTGCACTTTGTTGTTACATATCCATCATCTCGTTTACCTGAATTTCCTACCGAGGTTCTCCTGTCCACTGAACCTCCGCAAGAAGTTCCCTCATACTTTTGTGTAACAGTCCCTTCTCCCCGTTGTATATTTGGCTTTTCCCATTCAATTCCCTGTTAACCTTCTCCACTTGTAACTCTACTATATAATCAAAACCAGAACCTAGCTAGTCCAAGGGCCTCTCGTAAGTGATGTCTTCCTCTTAATGTCCTGAACTGCTCAGGGTGAACACAGAACCAGTCTTGGCTGCTCATCCTCGTCCTCTTCTCAGAGTAGTAACCAGTTACCAGTAACGACATTACAATAACCGCCTTTGTCTCAATCGACCAATCCGTCTTGAGCACGTCTTTGCTGGAGTTGACACTAATCAAAAGACCCACTACGGGTACTGGCCAGCCGCGAGAGCGTACCAACACCCACCCATCCAACCACCACAGCCATCCACGTCATCTCCTGTGGTTGTTTGCACCCTTGTATACCGGGTCCTCGTACTGTTTTGGCTCACATTAATTGTTCAAAGATTGTAGCTGGTGCCAACGGAGATAAAGCCAGTTTATGTTGAGTTCGCACTAAGAAGCCACATTCTTACACGACACCAGTGAATTCGGAGGTCGTCATCATCACCCTCACCGCGAGGGACACCATACAACACCCGCCCCCACCAGTACTTCACCGTCCGTCCATACTCTCGACTTCAGTGATAATTTTCTTGAGACATTTTTCTTTTTCTTGAAATTTAAAGACATTTGCGTGTGAGAGACATTTTATATGTAAATTGTTTGTGTACTCTAAAACCTTGTGTTTTTCAGTGTAAAACGCAGTATACTTTGACTCATATTTTTTTTACAATATTTTTTCAGTGTTTTCACCATATATTATTCTGCTTGTTTTTCTTTCTATGCTACTCCGTCTATATAAGTATTATGTGTAGTGTACCATCAGTCCACTCTGTGTGAAGTTGATTCATTTTTTTTTATTGTATTCTTTCAGCGTTTGTTGTCTCAGTATATACAATTGTATTTCATGCAGAGATATTCACCCCAGTATACCAAATTACCATTTATTTCTATGTGTGTCCATTTTTTTCGTATGCCAACAGTGTACTCATTTCTCTAATTTTTTCGCAGACTGTGTACCAATATTTTTGCCTAGCAAATTTTGTCGTATCCAGTCACAGCAAGATTTTGTTGTATCAGTCACAGCAGAATTTGTTGTAAGAATAAATTAATACTGTTTGGGTGCTCCGTCACTAGTAAGTGTTATATTCCCTGGTTTGTTCCTTGTTTTATTTTCCTATTCATATTTTTTGTAATTTCATGAACAAATTCACTCTTGATGCAATTTCATTACTTTTCTAACGTAAAGTGTCTTTACCTGCTTGAGTACATTGTTTTTGTCAAATTTACAATTAAGAGTTAAAGTGTTAATCAGTTTATTTTTTTTTATTGATCTTCATATTTTAAATTCATTATTTTTACCAGAGTTTCCCAGTGACACATATTACAGCAAGTGATTATTCTAATACCTTATTTTGTTTGCAACTTGTTCTGAAGTGAATTATTTTTGAGAATTGTTCTGCAGTGGAATTATTTTCTTTTTAATGATATCTTATGAATTATATTTTAATTTTGTCTAATGCATTCTTACAAGAAAATATTTAAAATTTCCCAGTTAAGCAAATTTAATAATTTTATGTTTACACACTTTCACATTGATTTAAAATTTAATTAATTAATTTCTTTATTAGCAAGAGAAAAGACTCAGCTCAGTTTGAAATTTAATCTTCAGTCTCCAGTAATATTTTTACTTGTATTTTCAATGTAAATTTTTTTTTTATTCATCTTGTCAATAGTCGCTTTAAATGAGTTTCTTCTTCTTTGCAGTGTCATCATTTAGAAATTATTCCTGCAGAAATAGATTGTATCTCTTTCATTCAATTCTAGAATTTTATATCCTATTATTATTGACATTATTTTTGCCCTTTAATTGTTCTCGTGTTACTTTGCCATTATTCTCCACATACCGTCAAGTATTACTTTAGTGGAATGTAGACACTCAGACCTCTCAGGCTACTGCTGGCCCTGTCCAATCAGTCCACACAGTTCCTTACCGACTGACAGACTGACTCAACACCGAGATATTAAGTTATACTCGGATTCCCCTGATGCGATACCTCTTTTTTCATTGGCCATGTACATATCATGAAGCATTGTTTGCAGTCATTCGGTTTCTCGTGCTAGTGCTCTCGCTGAAGGGTCCCTCCTTCAGAAGAACAGCCTTATGCATGAATAGCTAAAGAAGCCTTTATCGATCTCCTGCTGCAGTTCACGTTGTTGATCTCCTTGCTATGCTAGCTTTCAGGAATCTTACTAGGTGGTCACAATATGAGGAACTGATTTCGTTCTTTCCCTGTCCCAGTTAAAAACAGCTGATCCATTTGTTCTTAGGGAACTAGTGAATGCTACAAACCCATGAGTAACTGAATCGTTGAGTGCATTTGCTGATAGATTAGATAAACTTTTAATCATCATTTATCAATGCTGTCACAATCATCATCTTATCTCTCTGAAAGAGGCTAAACCATTTACGAATCAATTGGCTAAAATAGCAGCATTTGGAGCAATTAAGAATAATGCCACCTGCTTCTGTGTGGCCTTATGGAGGCTGATCCTCCAAACTGTAACGATGGAACGCACTTAACAGCCTTAAATCAGTACGTTCCTTGTGCCCCAGGGTACTTTCCCTTGTAAATTCAAAGTAATGTCACAAATATGCCCCATTCTGCACCACCTCTTTGTTGCCGCCACAGAGACAAATCGTGAGCGTCAACCATCTCAGAGATCAACAATAACCAGTGTACATAGGCGTTATACACCTCCGAGAGTATTCATAGAACATTCATAACAATAAGTCCGCGTCAATTGTTACAACTGTGGTTTCCGTGGACATAATTGCAAATTAATTGAGTCCCTGATAGTTAGCCCAAAGAGACGTCGTACTGATGATGGTACTCTCAGATCTTCCTTTACTGTAACTTCTCAAATAGAATACATGGACAATGACACAATCTGAGTGTAATGCTCTCTATAACCTTCAGTACTCTAGATCTTACCGTGGTCGTTCCAACCGCAACCCGTCAGTGGAAGATCTCGTGGTTTTCAAGAATAACCAGAACCAGGCACATTCATTCACTTCTCAAACTCACCAGAACCATGCTCGTTCTTCCAATTTCGGGAAATTTCGAGCGCCCCAGTCAAACCGTCCCCATGGTGACGGTAGGTAGATAATGAGTACACCATCCCCGTTCACAACTCCTTTGAAGCCTAAGCAGTCTCGAGAATGACAACCCCTGCCGAGGGTTTGTTGCTTCACATGTCCTCTTGACAACAGATGATTATTTGGGGATGGAGTAGAACAAGTCTTTTCTGTTGACATCCAACCTTTTTGTTTGCACATAACTATCCAATGCAACCATAGGCCCCATAGTGCAAGCATGCTGTTTTAATGCGCCCGTTCATTGTTCATGGACTCTGTGCGCAAATCAATATTATTAGTTCTAGTTTGTTTAAGGATAAGAAGTTACGACATGTCCTTTCTCGTAGATCCGACTCCTGTGTCTCTCTTAGTGGAGTTCTGGTTCTCACCTGCGTGTCTAGGTACGACTTTGCCCTATAACTTTCTATCCATGGTATAGACTTCACTGTATCCCTTCCTTGTGGTCGTACCCCCAAGATTACTTTCCCTGGATGACCTTCTACTGGGATTTGCATCCATGCGAGACTTACGCATTGTGCTCGACCCTTATCCGATGCATGCACACATTGCCGATCTTGATCGTTCCATTCTGGGGAGGTTACCAAGCTTGGATCCGAAAACTGTTAACTGCTGCAGAGTATATGTACGGATTAAAGTCCATACAAGCAAATGCAGATTCGTCCATAGCGTTCACCAAGCGCGTCAGCACTGTAATTCTGTCACTCCCATCAGTGATCCATCCTATACCATCATGAATTGCAGGATAGTTTCCGAGCCTCAAGTGTCCGAGGACGCTCAGATTGCCTTGAGTCTCAACTAGTCCCTGCAATGCCTGCTTAAAGTTCGAGTAGTAGTTCCTCCACAGGGGACGCCTTGTCGGAAAACATTACTTTCAACATATTGCCATCTCTTGATGACGTCACATGCCGTCTGCAGCAAAGACGTTTCTGTTTGCGCTAGTGCTCATCACTAGAGTGTCTGTCGTTGTTCCTAGTGTTATACCAGATGGGATAACGTCCTAGTAGACAGTGATTCCTGCAAAGAAAAAGGTCTAATATTTTGAAACCATCCTTACATGTTGTACGATATAGTAAGATCCATTTCTACCTGGCCAACACTTCTGGTCACAGTGATTCGCCCCTTATAGCAAATCAATCTTGTGACCTTGTTCACTATCCATTACCCGTGTTCGGTAGAGGAAGAATTGTCAACCTGACCAGTAGGGTCGGGGCTTTCTTCCGGGGAGACCACATCCACTGCACGTATCAATCTGTTCCACCAGTTTGAGTAGAAAGACTTAGCTCCCACTGAACTTCCCAGATGAAGTCAGTGCGTTTGTTGCCTCTGTTGAACAAACGTGTCGTAAAGCCATTGCATTTACTCAGTGGTAGAAAGTGGGTATAACGAACTTATTGTCCCATCGAGTATTCCACTTGAACCTTGGTACGAACCAATCTACATACCTGCGTACAGAATGCCTCATCACAAGTTGCTGTACGCAGAAGAATTGATCAATCCAATGCTTGATGCGGAGGTTATTGCACCTAGCAATTCACCTTGGAATGCAAACCCTTGATACTAGTACCTAAGAAGGATGGTACTTGTGCTCCAGTAATAGGATCTTTAGAAGTTAAAGCAAAAACCATCCAGATCGCTTTCCACATCCCTGTACTGGGTGATCTTTTACGTAATATTTAGATAACTAAATCATTGTCAAGCCCTAATATGTTACAAGGGTTTTGGCAAGTCCTCTTCACGATGACAGCCAAGAACTAACTGCATTCTCCACTCTACAGTCAGTTAACACTTCCTCCGTATGGCATTTGGATTTACGATACTCCCCTATCACTTCTCAAGGCTTCATGACTAATATCTTTAGAGGTCTCATAGGTAATGCATTATGGTGTACTTAGAATGACTATCGTCTTGTCAAAAGACGTGGATACACGACTTGAAAAGACTTGATGTAGTATTTGTAAGCTTGAAGAAGCCAATTAAAGATCAAACTGTCAAAATGACAATTTTTTCAGACAGAAATTAAGTTTCTTGTCACGTATCCTCCTAGAGGGGTACACTGACCAAATAGAAAGTAACTGCATTACTAAATTTCCAACTCCCAAAAACTGCTGATGCCGTAAGATCCTTTGGTGGGCTTAGCTAGTGTGTTTTTAGTAGATCTTTCATTGCCAATTTTCTTCCATAGCTGCTCCTCTAACTGAGTTGCTTAAGAAAGATGCCCCTTTTGTTTGACCTTTCGTCAAAGAGCATTCAAACTCTAAAAGAAAAGCTAACATCTGCTCCAATTTTGAAATTTCCAGATATTTCCCTTCATGCCTTTCTATCTACAACTGGATGCTAGTTCAATTGCATAGGAGCGTACTAGCTCAAGAAGACCGATGGACAAGTACAACCGCAGTTGCCATATGCTAGTAGTCCTTACAAAGGCTGTACGTAATTATACAGTAACTGAGCAAGAGAGCTTTAGCAATAGTATGGTCTTTAAAGCACTTCCGAGACATTATTCTACATACCTGTTCATGTCTTCTGACAGATCATGCCTCCACTGATACCTTATTCCAGAATAAACAACCTACTGAAGGTTGCTAGATGGACCTTGACTATCCAAGAGTTCAACTCCCCACCTTTTAAGCATTTACTGGCAAGTCAAATGTAGTCGCAATGCCCTATCGCGACATGTAGTATAGTAACTGCAGAAAAACCCCCATTTAGTGCTGAAGATGTAAAGAATGGCTCAACGAACAGATCCCATTGGTCTGGTGTGATACGATTCCTGCACCAGGAAGATCTTATTCTGGACTGGGTGAGAAGCCACCAGCTCCCATCAGTGACTTTCCTCAGAACCAAGAATACTGTATCGAACAGCCGATTTGGGTCTACTCCTCGCAGAATAATAGTATACCAGTTTAGTAATTCACAGTCACTAGGAATGTAGCCTTACAGCTAGTTCTCACGATGTCAACCAGAGTTGCACACCCTGAGGAATGGATCGTTCAGAATAACAAGCAGATTGAAATACTTTTGGCCTCGTATGGCAACTGATAATTTCTGACTATGTTTAGGAAATGTAGTGTCTGATGGCAACAAAAGCAAATCAATAGGTCCTAATCCAATCCAAATTTTATCCAACTACTAATGCGAACCTTGGCAAGAGTTGCGCTAGATTTGTTAAACTAATTGCCAATGTTCCCTCCAAGGTAACAATCATCTGTGATTTATGTAGAGACCATTTCACCGCGATATTTGCGAGTTAGTCCTATTGCAACAAGACTGCCGAGGAGACCGTACCTAAAGCGATTTAAAAAACGCATTAACTTGCAGGCATACTACCCCTAAGTCCCTAGTAAAGATAATGGAGTGAATCTGTAATGAAATTCTTGAAAAATTTGTGTACCTACTTGACAAGATCACTAAATCCACCATTGTTCCTCATCATCCTGCCAAGCACTGGGTTAGCGGAACGAACAATAAGAAAGTACTTGAAGTCTAGATGAGCCACTATCAATCCCAATAGTGAAACTTGGATGAAGTATATAACCTGATGTGCAGTGTGCTATAAAATTCTGCTTACAATGTTTTCTATTAGGTACACTCCGACATTATGCCTTGTAGGTGTAGATAAACGTTTTGCCTTATGAGTTGTTATATCTAACTCCGAAACCAAATTACAACCCTGAAGATTTCGTAAGCAACTCGTACCTAGCTTAGCTCAAAGTGTTTTTTAGAAGATCCGTGAAACACTTCATAAATCAACATGCAGAATTTACAAAGAGTTCGAGCAAATACTCGAGTAAAGCATCCTAAATCAAAGTAGGTTCGAGAGTTATTGCTGAACTAATTTAACGAAAACGTCTGCAATGCCAAAGGCAGAAGCAAAGTTTGTTTAGGTCCATATCGAGTAGTTGAACATATCACTGGAAAAAGTATAAGGTTATAGAGATATAGTAACTGGTCAGTATAAAGAATCGCATTTGATCATATGAAGTTAGTATGTGATGAGTAAGATGTTCCAAGCCCAAACTAATGTGACTACTCTGACAATCCTCCTGAACCTGTACCTCTCTTCCTCTGATACTCAGTCAGATGAATCAACCTGAATGTCGTTAATTCCCTACGTACACACAGGTATTGAGAAATCCACAAGTATCATGTAACATCCAATTCAGATTTGCCTCAAATACAGCATGATTTAGTCCAATGCTACAGATTTGATCCTCCCAGAGATGACACCACATCCTGCATATGCAATCTTGCCTTAGCAAGTTTTTGGTTAAATGTTAAATAACCTGTATATATGAATAATTACAGTATCAACTATATCAGTATTCAAAAAATATTTTTTGTGTTCATGTTCTCTCCGCATTCTGAAGTTACAAGTCTAGATTTTGCGTGCAATACGCGAATGCTGCCTTTCCTGATAAACACTCCTTTCTTGTATATATTCCTTCCTCCAGAATCCTGAAGATCCACACGAAATACAGATCGATCGATCAAAATTTTTTGTTTTTATCACATGTAATCTCAATGTGATTTCGTTGTTCATGTTGTAGGAGTTTTAAGTTGCGTACTAAAGTAACGCTTGTATTGCATTACAGTTCAGTTACGTAAGCTTTCATTCAAAGTTCTTACTTATGTATCTATAAATGTTTCATGTTGTCGTAACTTTGGGACATTGTATAGAAGTCAGGCCATCCGTATACCTGCCATCTCTAGTTTGTATTAGTTGTATGTCGATACACGACCTACGTTAGGTCGTCGCCGAGCTCTTCAGTAGTATAACCAGTTACCAGTAACCATTTTACCATTAACCTGTCCCGTTGACACAACGACCAACCGTCTTGAGTCACGGTCTGTGCTGAGTTGACACTACTTCAAAATGCCTCCACTACGGGGTACTGGCCATCCAGCCTAGTCCAGTTTTATACGAGTGTAGCCAAGGAGATAGGTAAGGCTGGCGGGGCACTCACCACACTTCAGTAATTATACGTATCACACCTACGTGAGTATTTCTAACCCTAATCCAAGTATCCGAACTCCACGATGAAACTCTTTCTCTGGTAGTGACCCTGACATGTTGATGCATAGGTGTGTGTGTGAGATGTGTGTGTGTGTGTGTGTGTGTGGTGTGTGTGTGTGTGTGTGTGTTTGTGTGTGTGTGTGTGTGTGTGTGTGTGCGCGCGCGCGTCGCATTAATGGACCTGTGCATGTTTTGCAATTACATAAGACGAGTAACAAAGGAAATAATATTACATTTTCTTGGAGGTGAACAATTAGAATGAAGAATCCGGAAGTCAATTACACACAAAACAATATTCAGGACATACGCTTATTCTGCAACTAACTGAAAAAAATAAATTAATATAGATACATACCGTGACAATATAGTAGGACTAAAATTTTCATTAATAACGCTATCCTCAGTGGTCTTTGTGTACGTATCATGACTGTCTTGAATTACACGACCATGATTTCTGTCTTCCCTTCTGTAATTCCCACTACCCTAAGGACTCGCCCGTAATTAAAAAAGTACATAATACCCACTCCAGCAAGGTCGTCCCTGGCATCTCCGAAAGTGGGAGGACAAGAAATCTAAGTAGGCAAAAAGGATGAAGGTATTAATTCTGGACACAAGATCCTGGGAAGGACAGAGGAAGGAAGCTAGAAGTAGTATACTGATAGAAGGAGGCTCTTCCTTTGTAAAAGTGATTAGAAGCAATAGTCACACACGACACACACACAACACATGTACACACACACACAGCACACACACCCGCGACATTCCCAACGCAACTGAGCAATCCCATGACTAACAACCCACCCACTTTCCCTCTGCCACCAACCCCATATCACAAACCTCACCCCAAACAGCTTTCCCTTATGGCATTCTGACCCACCGGCCCAACACAAACCCCACCTACACCACAGCCCCATATAAGGCCCCCACCAAGCTCCGCTCGCCCCCCAAACCCCAATATTCTTGCATGACCACAAGATAGAATAGAAACTAAAGGTTTGTTACACAAACGAGGATGGAATAACGAATAAACATGAGGAGTGGAATGAAAGAATCATGAAAAATCCCAGACATCATAGCAGTCCACAGAAACAAAACCCTGAGATCAATAACATACACAATTCTATCCAACAGGAGTAAACTCAGATCCTGGAGGAAAGATGAAGGAGTAGAGAGTGAGGAGGGTTCACTGTTTCATAAAACACACCGATGGGGATTTGAGGAAATGGAAGGCATGGACATGGATTGGAGAAAGAGACTACATGGTAGGTACATTCAGTCCGGGAACAAGTCATTGGATTGATGTATATAACCCTCCACAGAACTGCAGAGGCCAAGAGGAGATACGAAGAAAACAACAGGGTTATGTGGACACACTGGCTGAGTGGCAAGAAGAGCTCACTCAGCTAGAGCCAATACTGTAATGGGCAATTTCAACCCACAGGGAGATCGACTGGAAAACCTGAGCCACATGGGGGGTCCCGAAACATGGAGAGCCAAGAAGATGGATGATGTACTTGAAAACCTCATTCATCAAATGTCAGGGGACACAACCATAGAGAGGGGGAGGTGATGAGAGGCCAGCCGACGATGGATCTTGTGTTCCACCTGAGCAGTATCAAGACATTGAGGATATCACTTACGAGAGGCCCCTCCTTAGGAGCATAGCATCAGTGTTTCTGAGTTTTGACTAATAGTAGAGTTACAAGTGGAAAGGTAAACAGAGACTTAAGGGACAGGCCCAACTATAAAGGGGGACTACACAGGTAGAGAAACTTCCTGCAGGATGTTTTCAGTGGGCCAGAGAAATGGTATGGGGAAAATCAGTAAACGAGATGATGGAATAATGTGGCAGACAAGTGCAAGAGAAGGCAGAGTACGGTTTTGTTCCCAAGTTGAAACAGAAATAATAGAAGACCAAAACGAGTCCTTTGGTTTACCCCGAAGAGGTGTAGGGAGGCAAAAACTAAGTGCAACAGAGAAATGGAAAAGGTACAGGAGGGCATAGGACCCCGGAAAACAAAGGAGATTAGATAGAAGAGCCAGTAAACGAGTAGGCCAGCATAAGGAGGGAGGCCACAGCGACAGTACGTGAAAACGACATCGGCATCGAACGTCAAATCTGACCCGAAACTGCTGTATAGCCACATAGGAGAAGACAACAGTCAAGGACCATGTGATAAGGCTGTGAGGAAAGAAGTGTGAGTAACCCACAGAAACGATCAAGAGGTATGTAGGAGCTCAACACGAGATTTAAGGAGGTTTTTACAGTAGAGACTGAAGGACTCTGGGGGGACAGACCAGATGGGAATCACCAGCTAGGAAATACACCAACAAGTGTTGGACGACAATACATACAGATGAGGAAGGAGTGAAAAAACTGCTAAGGGACATCGAACCTCAAATGCAATGGGACCGGACAACATCTCCCCGTGGGTCCATAGAGAGGGAGCAGATATGTTGTGCGTGCCACTTACCACAATCTTCAACACATCCCTGAACACTGGGCCACTACCTGGAGGTATGGAAGACGGCAAATGTATTCCCATTTTTAAAAAAAGAGACAGCGAAAAGAGGCACTAAAACTATAGACCCTGTAGTCGATTGACGTGTATAGTATCAAAATTTATGGAGAAGGATTATCAGTAGGAGAGTGGTGGATCACCTGGAACGGGAAAAAAACAGGAAGTATAAATGCCAACCACACTGATTCACGGAAGCAAATCCTGTGTCACAAACCTAATCGTGGAGTTTTAAGATACAATAACAGAAGTAAGACAGAGAGAGAGGGTGGTATGATTGCATCTTCTTGACTGAAGAAGGCCTTTGACAGCCACAAGTTTCCTCACAAGAGATTAGTTGCAGAAGCTAGAGGCATCAGGCGCATAAAACCGAAGGGCACATGCAATGGATCAGAGAATACAACAGGGTGACGAGGGAGTGCAGACAACGATCATGTACGAGAGGGATGGTGAGATGTAACGGGGACGTAGGTGGGCAGCTGTTTGACGAGCGGGGTCCCACAGGGGTCGGCTAGACCAGTAGCTATTTTTGGTATATTGTGAACGACATGACAGAAGGGTTAGACTCAGAAGTGACCCTGTTTGCAGATGATGTGAAGTTTAATATGGGGAGAATTAAATCTTATGAGGACCAGGCATGACTTCAAGAGACAGGGGGGGGGGGGTGGACAGCGACAGGACACGCTGACCAGCAAAGTGGGCGATCTCGAGAATTATCCTGCAAATGCAAAGTCCATGAATATAGGGGAAAGGGCACAGAAGACCACAGACCAGTAAGGCTAGTGCCAAAGACGGGCAAACCTCACTCAAGGAGAAAGATCCCTTTTGGGGCGGAGTATAACACCGAGCATAGTCTCCGGAAGCACACATCAAACAGCTAACGTTGCTGCAGCATAGGGCGCCTGGCCAACCTGAGAGAACAGCATTCCTATACCTTAGTAAGGAATCATTCCAAGACACTGTACACCGTGTATGCAGAAGGCCCATACTGGAGTGAATGGCAGCACTGTTTGGAACCCGCACTTGAATAATGCACGTCAAGAAACCTAAAGAAAGTACAACAGTTTGCGACAAGGTTTAGTTCCAGAAGCTAAGGGGAATGTCCTATGAATAAAGATTAAGGGAAATCGGCCTGACGGAGACACTGGAGGACAGGAGGGTGCCAGGGAGACAAGATAACGACATATAAAATACTTGCTGGATAGACAAGGTGGGGAACAAAGACATGATGTTCCAGGGAAGGGGAACACAGAAACAAGAGGCCCCAATTGGAAGTTGAAGACACAATGAGTCGATAGTAGGAAGTATTTCTTCAGTCATAGAGTTGTAAGGCAGTGGAATAGCAAGAAAATGAACGTAGTGGAGGCAGGAACCATACACAGTTTTAAGACGAGGTTTGACATAAAGCACATGGAGCCGGGAGAGAGAGTGCCTAGTAGCAACCCGGTGAAGAGGCTGGGCCAGGAGCTAGATCGACCCCTGCAAACCACAAATAGTGAGTACAAATAGGATGAGTACACACACAACACTACACGAGGTACATATCCAGGCAAAGTTGGTACGTTGTCCCAATGCTTAAAAAAAATTATAGACGAAAGGCTGCTTCCTGATATGTGATTAACAATATTGGTAAAAGGTCGCTAAGAAATAGTTGGATTCAACATAATAGCTGCTAAATAATTTCAATTTCTATTAAAAAGAATAAAAATATAACTCTGTATGCCAATTTCAACATAAAAATTTACACCAATGATACGAATGCACAATGTTATTCACAAATTACACAGAAACACAAAGAATGTTATAAATAACATCAAATTGACACAGAGATTAAAATGTTACACAAACATACAGAGATCACACTTTACAAGAATGAAAATGCAGAAAAAGAGACATGAAAAGCTAAGAACATATAAGATAAACTAAAATTAAAAAAAATAAGTAGCCTTTCCATGGTAGTCCAGGTAGAGAACTTCTCCCTGGACAACGTTTCGAACCTTCTCGGGAGAGAGCATTTACTGGGCGCAAATTTCTGTGTCTCTTCCCCTGGTATTATTCCTCTAGTATATATTATTTAAACACTTGTGTTATAATATCATATATGGGCAGTGCTGCTTGGAGTGGCCACATGCGACTAGTTAGTTCCTCTCTGAGGAAATGCTGTGTTTGGCTTTCACAAGCTCTCAACATCCTCCCCCACCCCCCCCCCCGCACCCCCCCCCCACCCCCCTCAAATGATGGAGTTTAAAATCCTTTTTTTTTCCTTTTATGTAATATTTTTCTAAATGAGTGTGAGTATAACACATTTTCAGAAATTGTTAAGGAGTGCAAAAACTATCGAACCGTTTTAACATGAAAAGTTTGTTCTGAAACATGTCTTTTAAACTGAACTCTGCATCATCTTTTCTCAAGGAAAGTGTTTAATAACGATATCTAAGACGAGAGAGCACAATATTACTGAAACCTGACGTGTTGTAGCTAATTATTCAACATCCGTCTTTCTATTACTTAATGGCGCCCGCCCCCCAAACACTTCATTAAAACTATAAATCCATTTAGAAATAATTAACAAAGATGTGTACTTATCAGATTGCAAGAACCATCACTAAAACTGTTTGTCAAGACATAAAAACTTCCAAGTTGATACTTTTTATTTTGATCCCCAAGAGGTTTAGTTTTGCGTCTGTAGTGGCAAAATATTTCACATTCATCATTCCACTTATTCCGAGACTTTATATATACCAAGAATGACCTTGCGTCCCTTGCTTCAGCTATACTTTATTATTTAATATTAACAACAAAGTGAGAGGGAGGAAGATATACTCATCAGAATGTGTACAACGTTTGTGTAATTAGTATTTATTTGTTCGTTCTATGGGGTTAAGTGTAAGATTTGAGTGCTTGTGTTTATACACTTATCAGAATTAAGTAAGTAGAGAAGGTTGTATGCTGTTGTACAGTATAAAGTATGTGTGTGTGTGTTACTAGTTTTGAAAGATTCCTGTCGATAAACACTTGGCATGTTGTGTGTGTTTGAGTGGTGTACGTAGTTATGGGATACAGAGTAATGGTAATTTATGGATGATTGTTTATGTATTCGTATATGTGTGGTGTATGACTGTTTACAATAGCTTGTATTTTTTATGCAAGAACTATATGGAAGTGTATTATGATGTGCATGTGTGTTGCGTGATGATGTATGCGTGCTAATGTGTGGCAGTATATAGACTTGAACGTGTGTAAAAAAATAAATGGTAACAAGTTTGTGACCTGCTGCCTTTGCCTGCTTTGCAAATAAAATCCAAGAAGAAAAAAAAATCCCGATAATTTAAATGGCGGTGAAAAAAAACTTACGAAGGCGGAAACTCCACTAAACAAATGAAAGTTCACAATACACTTCTGACTACACAACTGGAGAAACATAAACTTTATTTATTAATACGCATATTAATTATACATTCTCAGTGAATAGAGGTTGAATGTTTCACAAAAACACAATTGATACTGTCTACAACAAAATTAACAAATGTGCACGAGTCGCCGACAAAAAATATGAAAAAAAAAAATCAGAACAGTATAAAACATGGCTGCGACAAAAGTTGAACCTGAAGTCTGCTGGATAGTGTTCACAACTGTACAACAGAGCAGTGATTACCACATGTAACCCAGAGCAGTGATGGACCACTGTACCACAAGCAGTGATGACCACAGTACCACAGAGCATGCTGACCACTGTACGCACAGAGCAGTGCGACCACTGTACCACAGAGCAAGTGCGTTGACCACTGCACCACAGAGGGCAGTGTTGACCCCATGCACCACAAAGCAGATTTGAACCACTGTACCACAGATCAGTGTTGAAAACCCAGTACCCACAGAGCAGTGTTGACCACTGTAAACCACAAGGCATCTTTTGACCAGGTCTGGTCACCACAGAGCAGTGTGCCCACTGTAACCAACAGAGCAGTGTTGAACCACGTACCACAGAGCAGTGTTGACCACTGTAACACAGAGCAGAGTAGACCACTGAACCCACAGACAGTGCTGACCATCTGTATCCACAGACTTGCTGAACCACTGTACCACAGAGCAGTGCTGACCACAGTAAACCACAGAGCATGGTGAGACCACTGTAACCCACTGATGCAGTGATGACCACTGAACCAGAGAGCAGTGTTGACCCTGTACCATAAACAGAGCAGTGATGCCCACTGTACCACAGAGCAGTGATGACCACTGTACCAAGAGCAGTGTTGACCACAGTACCAACAGAGCAATTGGCTTTAACAACGAACCACAGAGCAGTGCTTACCCACTGTACCACAGAGCCTTGACGCCCACTTGTATATCCACAAGAGCAGTGATGACCCACAGTACCACAGAGCAGTGCTTTTTATTTGGGGGAACCCCACAGTACCCCTAGAGTCATTGCTGACCACTGTACCACAGAGGCATTGTTGACCACTGTACCACAGAGCATGTTTTGACCACTGTACCACAGAGCATGTTGACACTGTACACAGAGCAGTGCTGACCAGTACCACAGAGCATGCTGTATGACTGACCCCAGAGCAGTAGCGACCAATGTACCACCGAAGCAGAGCTGACCACTAACGTGTTCTTACTTCTTGTTACTTCTCATAAACACCAGAATGTTTGTGACACAGGATTTGCTTCCATGCATCCGTGCCTGTTGGCATTTATACTCTTGCTTCCGTTCCAGTGGCTCCACCGCTCTCTCCTGATAATCATCTCACAACTCAGCATACTATACACGCAGTGACACAGGGTCTATTAGTTTAGTGCCTCTTTTCTGTCTTCTTTTTTAAAAATGGGAACTAAATTTGCCCTCTTCCGATACCCTCAGTGTATTGCCCAACTTCCAGGTGATGTGTTGAAGATGTGGTAAGGATGGCACACACTAGCATATCCACTCCCACTCTAAGACCCACGGGAGATGCTGTCCTGTCCCATTACCTTTGAGGTATCGATGTCTCCTTAGCATTTCTTCACCCCTCCACCTCATTTGTATGTATGTCATCCAACACAATTGTGTATAGATCCTTGCTGGTGTTCCCCTCTGTTCAGTCCCCCCTGAGGGAACCTTCCCTGTCTCGCACTGTAAATCCTTGCTAAATCTCAATTGAGCACCTCACATATTTCTTGATCGTTTCTTGTCTGGGTTCCCCCACCTTTTCTCACCTTATCACCTGTCCTTTGACTGTTTTCTTCCATCTAATGTGGCTATACACATTTCGGGTCAACTTACTTTCGATGCAATGATCATGTTTTTCGTACTTGCGCTGGGGCCTTACCCTCCTTATCTTTACATACACGTTTCCTGGCTTCTTCATACTAATCTCTTTATTTTCGTGGATCCTTTGCCTCCTGTGGACCTTTTCCATTCTCTGGTGCACTTAGTTTTTGCCTCCCTACACTTCCGGTAAACAATGCTTCGCCTTTGGTCTTTCTGTTATTTCTATTTCCCTTGGGAAGCAAACCTTGGCCTCTGCCTCCTTGCACTTTGTTGTTACATATCCATCATCTCGTTTACCTGAATTTCCTACCGAGGTTCTCCTGTCCACTGAACCTCCGCAAGAAGTTCCCTCATACTTTTGTGTAACAGTCCCTTCTCCCCGTTGTATATTTGGCTTTTCCCATTCAATTCCCTGTTAACCTTCTCCACTTGTAACTCTACTATATAATCAAAACCAGAACCTAGCTAGTCCAAGGGCCTCTCGTAAGTGATGTCTTCCTCTTAATGTCCTGAACTGCTCAGGGTGAACACAGAACCAGTCTTGGCTGCTCATCCTCGTCCTCTTCTCAGAGTAGTAACCAGTTACCAGTAACGACATTACAATAACCGCCTTTGTCTCAATCGACCAATCCGTCTTGAGCACGTCTTTGCTGGAGTTGACACTAATCAAAAGACCCACTACGGGTACTGGCCAGCCGCGAGAGCGTACCAACACCCACCCATCCAACCACCACAGCCATCCACGTCATCTCCTGTGGTTGTTTGCACCCTTGTATACCGGGTCCTCGTACTGTTTTGGCTCACATTAATTGTTCAAAGATTGTAGCTGGTGCCAACGGAGATAAAGCCAGTTTATGTTGAGTTCGCACTAAGAAGCCACATTCTTACACGACACCAGTGAATTCGGAGGTCGTCATCATCACCCTCACCGCGAGGGACACCATACAACACCCGCCCCCACCAGTACTTCACCGTCCGTCCATACTCTCGACTTCAGTGATAATTTTCTTGAGACATTTTTCTTTTTCTTGAAATTTAAAGACATTTGCGTGTGAGAGACATTTTATATGTAAATTGTTTGTGTACTCTAAAACCTTGTGTTTTTCAGTGTAAAACGCAGTATACTTTGACTCATATTTTTTTTACAATATTTTTTCAGTGTTTTCACCATATATTATTCTGCTTGTTTTTCTTTCTATGCTACTCCGTCTATATAAGTATTATGTGTAGTGTACCATCAGTCCACTCTGTGTGAAGTTGATTCATTTTTTTTTATTGTATTCTTTCAGCGTTTGTTGTCTCAGTATATACAATTGTATTTCATGCAGAGATATTCACCCCAGTATACCAAATTACCATTTATTTCTATGTGTGTCCATTTTTTTCGTATGCCAACAGTGTACTCATTTCTCTAATTTTTTCGCAGACTGTGTACCAATATTTTTGCCTAGCAAATTTTGTCGTATCCAGTCACAGCAAGATTTTGTTGTATCAGTCACAGCAGAATTTGTTGTAAGAATAAATTAATACTGTTTGGGTGCTCCGTCACTAGTAAGTGTTATATTCCCTGGTTTGTTCCTTGTTTTATTTTCCTATTCATATTTTTTGTAATTTCATGAACAAATTCACTCTTGATGCAATTTCATTACTTTTCTAACGTAAAGTGTCTTTACCTGCTTGAGTACATTGTTTTTGTCAAATTTACAATTAAGAGTTAAAGTGTTAATCAGTTTATTTTTTTTTATTGATCTTCATATTTTAAATTCATTATTTTTACCAGAGTTTCCCAGTGACACATATTACAGCAAGTGATTATTCTAATACCTTATTTTGTTTGCAACTTGTTCTGAAGTGAATTATTTTTGAGAATTGTTCTGCAGTGGAATTATTTTCTTTTTAATGATATCTTATGAATTATATTTTAATTTTGTCTAATGCATTCTTACAAGAAAATATTTAAAATTTCCCAGTTAAGCAAATTTAATAATTTTATGTTTACACACTTTCACATTGATTTAAAATTTAATTAATTAATTTCTTTATTAGCAAGAGAAAAGACTCAGCTCAGTTTGAAATTTAATCTTCAGTCTCCAGTAATATTTTTACTTGTATTTTCAATGTAAATTTTTTTTTTATTCATCTTGTCAATAGTCGCTTTAAATGAGTTTCTTCTTCTTTGCAGTGTCATCATTTAGAAATTATTCCTGCAGAAATAGATTGTATCTCTTTCATTCAATTCTAGAATTTTATATCCTATTATTATTGACATTATTTTTGCCCTTTAATTGTTCTCGTGTTACTTTGCCATTATTCTCCACATACCGTCAAGTATTACTTTAGTGGAATGTAGACACTCAGACCTCTCAGGCTACTGCTGGCCCTGTCCAATCAGTCCACACAGTTCCTTACCGACTGACAGACTGACTCAACACCGAGATATTAAGTTATACTCGGATTCCCCTGATGCGATACCTCTTTTTTCATTGGCCATGTACATATCATGAAGCATTGTTTGCAGTCATTCGGTTTCTCGTGCTAGTGCTCTCGCTGAAGGGTCCCTCCTTCAGAAGAACAGCCTTATGCATGAATAGCTAAAGAAGCCTTTATCGATCTCCTGCTGCAGTTCACGTTGTTGATCTCCTTGCTATGCTAGCTTTCAGGAATCTTACTAGGTGGTCACAATATGAGGAACTGATTTCGTTCTTTCCCTGTCCCAGTTAAAAACAGCTGATCCATTTGTTCTTAGGGAACTAGTGAATGCTACAAACCCATGAGTAACTGAATCGTTGAGTGCATTTGCTGATAGATTAGATAAACTTTTAATCATCATTTATCAATGCTGTCACAATCATCATCTTATCTCTCTGAAAGAGGCTAAACCATTTACGAATCAATTGGCTAAAATAGCAGCATTTGGAGCAATTAAGAATAATGCCACCTGCTTCTGTGTGGCCTTATGGAGGCTGATCCTCCAAACTGTAACGATGGAACGCACTTAACAGCCTTAAATCAGTACGTTCCTTGTGCCCCAGGGTACTTTCCCTTGTAAATTCAAAGTAATGTCACAAATATGCCCCATTCTGCACCACCTCTTTGTTGCCGCCACAGAGACAAATCGTGAGCGTCAACCATCTCAGAGATCAACAATAACCAGTGTACATAGGCGTTATACACCTCCGAGAGTATTCATAGAACATTCATAACAATAAGTCCGCGTCAATTGTTACAACTGTGGTTTCCGTGGACATAATTGCAAATTAATTGAGTCCCTGATAGTTAGCCCAAAGAGACGTCGTACTGATGATGGTACTCTCAGATCTTCCTTTACTGTAACTTCTCAAATAGAATACATGGACAATGACACAATCTGAGTGTAATGCTCTCTATAACCTTCAGTACTCTAGATCTTACCGTGGTCGTTCCAACCGCAACCCGTCAGTGGAAGATCTCGTGGTTTTCAAGAATAACCAGAACCAGGCACATTCATTCACTTCTCAAACTCACCAGAACCATGCTCGTTCTTCCAATTTCGGGAAATTTCGAGCGCCCCAGTCAAACCGTCCCCATGGTGACGGTAGGTAGATAATGAGTACACCATCCCCGTTCACAACTCCTTTGAAGCCTAAGCAGTCTCGAGAATGACAACCCCTGCCGAGGGTTTGTTGCTTCACATGTCCTCTTGACAACAGATGATTATTTGGGGATGGAGTAGAACAAGTCTTTTCTGTTGACATCCAACCTTTTTGTTTGCACATAACTATCCAATGCAACCATAGGCCCCATAGTGCAAGCATGCTGTTTTAATGCGCCCGTTCATTGTTCATGGACTCTGTGCGCAAATCAATATTATTAGTTCTAGTTTGTTTAAGGATAAGAAGTTACGACATGTCCTTTCTCGTAGATCCGACTCCTGTGTCTCTCTTAGTGGAGTTCTGGTTCTCACCTGCGTGTCTAGGTACGACTTTGCCCTATAACTTTCTATCCATGGTATAGACTTCACTGTATCCCTTCCTTGTGGTCGTACCCCCAAGATTACTTTCCCTGGATGACCTTCTACTGGGATTTGCATCCATGCGAGACTTACGCATTGTGCTCGACCCTTATCCGATGCATGCACACATTGCCGATCTTGATCGTTCCATTCTGGGGAGGTTACCAAGCTTGGATCCGAAAACTGTTAACTGCTGCAGAGTATATGTACGGATTAAAGTCCATACAAGCAAATGCAGATTCGTCCATAGCGTTCACCAAGCGCGTCAGCACTGTAATTCTGTCACTCCCATCAGTGATCCATCCTATACCATCATGAATTGCAGGATAGTTTCCGAGCCTCAAGTGTCCGAGGACGCTCAGATTGCCTTGAGTCTCAACTAGTCCCTGCAATGCCTGCTTAAAGTTCGAGTAGTAGTTCCTCCACAGGGGACGCCTTGTCGGAAAACATTACTTTCAACATATTGCCATCTCTTGATGACGTCACATGCCGTCTGCAGCAAAGACGTTTCTGTTTGCGCTAGTGCTCATCACTAGAGTGTCTGTCGTTGTTCCTAGTGTTATACCAGATGGGATAACGTCCTAGTAGACAGTGATTCCTGCAAAGAAAAAGGTCTAATATTTTGAAACCATCCTTACATGTTGTACGATATAGTAAGATCCATTTCTACCTGGCCAACACTTCTGGTCACAGTGATTCGCCCCTTATAGCAAATCAATCTTGTGACCTTGTTCACTATCCATTACCCGTGTTCGGTAGAGGAAGAATTGTCAACCTGACCAGTAGGGTCGGGGCTTTCTTCCGGGGAGACCACATCCACTGCACGTATCAATCTGTTCCACCAGTTTGAGTAGAAAGACTTAGCTCCCACTGAACTTCCCAGATGAAGTCAGTGCGTTTGTTGCCTCTGTTGAACAAACGTGTCGTAAAGCCATTGCATTTACTCAGTGGTAGAAAGTGGGTATAACGAACTTATTGTCCCATCGAGTATTCCACTTGAACCTTGGTACGAACCAATCTACATACCTGCGTACAGAATGCCTCATCACAAGTTGCTGTACGCAGAAGAATTGATCAATCCAATGCTTGATGCGGAGGTTATTGCACCTAGCAATTCACCTTGGAATGCAAACCCTTGATACTAGTACCTAAGAAGGATGGTACTTGTGCTCCAGTAATAGGATCTTTAGAAGTTAAAGCAAAAACCATCCAGATCGCTTTCCACATCCCTGTACTGGGTGATCTTTTACGTAATATTTAGATAACTAAATCATTGTCAAGCCCTAATATGTTACAAGGGTTTTGGCAAGTCCTCTTCACGATGACAGCCAAGAACTAACTGCATTCTCCACTCTACAGTCAGTTAACACTTCCTCCGTATGGCATTTGGATTTACGATACTCCCCTATCACTTCTCAAGGCTTCATGACTAATATCTTTAGAGGTCTCATAGGTAATGCATTATGGTGTACTTAGAATGACTATCGTCTTGTCAAAAGACGTGGATACACGACTTGAAAAGACTTGATGTAGTATTTGTAAGCTTGAAGAAGCCAATTAAAGATCAAACTGTCAAAATGACAATTTTTTCAGACAGAAATTAAGTTTCTTGTCACGTATCCTCCTAGAGGGGTACACTGACCAAATAGAAAGTAACTGCATTACTAAATTTCCAACTCCCAAAAACTGCTGATGCCGTAAGATCCTTTGGTGGGCTTAGCTAGTGTGTTTTTAGTAGATCTTTCATTGCCAATTTTCTTCCATAGCTGCTCCTCTAACTGAGTTGCTTAAGAAAGATGCCCCTTTTGTTTGACCTTTCGTCAAAGAGCATTCAAACTCTAAAAGAAAAGCTAACATCTGCTCCAATTTTGAAATTTCCAGATATTTCCCTTCATGCCTTTCTATCTACAACTGGATGCTAGTTCAATTGCATAGGAGCGTACTAGCTCAAGAAGACCGATGGACAAGTACAACCGCAGTTGCCATATGCTAGTAGTCCTTACAAAGGCTGTACGTAATTATACAGTAACTGAGCAAGAGAGCTTTAGCAATAGTATGGTCTTTAAAGCACTTCCGAGACATTATTCTACATACCTGTTCATGTCTTCTGACAGATCATGCCTCCACTGATACCTTATTCCAGAATAAACAACCTACTGAAGGTTGCTAGATGGACCTTGACTATCCAAGAGTTCAACTCCCCACCTTTTAAGCATTTACTGGCAAGTCAAATGTAGTCGCAATGCCCTATCGCGACATGTAGTATAGTAACTGCAGAAAAACCCCCATTTAGTGCTGAAGATGTAAAGAATGGCTCAACGAACAGATCCCATTGGTCTGGTGTGATACGATTCCTGCACCAGGAAGATCTTATTCTGGACTGGGTGAGAAGCCACCAGCTCCCATCAGTGACTTTCCTCAGAACCAAGAATACTGTATCGAACAGCCGATTTGGGTCTACTCCTCGCAGAATAATAGTATACCAGTTTAGTAATTCACAGTCACTAGGAATGTAGCCTTACAGCTAGTTCTCACGATGTCAACCAGAGTTGCACACCCTGAGGAATGGATCGTTCAGAATAACAAGCAGATTGAAATACTTTTGGCCTCGTATGGCAACTGATAATTTCTGACTATGTTTAGG
This sequence comes from Cherax quadricarinatus, assembly GCF_026875155.1. Lineage (NCBI taxonomy): Eukaryota > Metazoa > Arthropoda > Malacostraca > Decapoda > Parastacidae > Cherax > Cherax quadricarinatus. The sequence continues at coordinate 37,003,808 of NC_069400.1, forward strand.
AAATGTAGTGTCTGATGGCAACAAAAGCAAATCAATAGGTCCTAATCCAATCCAAATTTTATCCAACTACTAATGCGAACCTTGGCAAGAGTTGCGCTAGATTTGTTAAACTAATTGCCAATGTTCCCTCCAAGGTAACAATCATCTGTGATTTATGTAGAGACCATTTCACCGCGATATTTGCGAGTTAGTCCTATTGCAACAAGACTGCCGAGGAGACCGTACCTAAAGCGATTTAAAAAACGCATTAACTTGCAGGCATACTACCCCTAAGTCCCTAGTAAAGATAATGGAGTGAATCTGTAATGAAATTCTTGAAAAATTTGTGTACCTACTTGACAAGATCACTAAATCCACCATTGTTCCTCATCATCCTGCCAAGCACTGGGTTAGCGGAACGAACAATAAGAAAGTACTTGAAGTCTAGATGAGCCACTATCAATCCCAATAGTGAAACTTGGATGAAGTATATAACCTGATGTGCAGTGTGCTATAAAATTCTGCTTACAATGTTTTCTATTAGGTACACTCCGACATTATGCCTTGTAGGTGTAGATAAACGTTTTGCCTTATGAGTTGTTATATCTAACTCCGAAACCAAATTACAACCCTGAAGATTTCGTAAGCAACTCGTACCTAGCTTAGCTCAAAGTGTTTTTTAGAAGATCCGTGAAACACTTCATAAATCAACATGCAGAATTTACAAAGAGTTCGAGCAAATACTCGAGTAAAGCATCCTAAATCAAAGTAGGTTCGAGAGTTATTGCTGAACTAATTTAACGAAAACGTCTGCAATGCCAAAGGCAGAAGCAAAGTTTGTTTAGGTCCATATCGAGTAGTTGAACATATCACTGGAAAAAGTATAAGGTTATAGAGATATAGTAACTGGTCAGTATAAAGAATCGCATTTGATCATATGAAGTTAGTATGTGATGAGTAAGATGTTCCAAGCCCAAACTAATGTGACTACTCTGACAATCCTCCTGAACCTGTACCTCTCTTCCTCTGATACTCAGTCAGATGAATCAACCTGAATGTCGTTAATTCCCTACGTACACACAGGTATTGAGAAATCCACAAGTATCATGTAACATCCAATTCAGATTTGCCTCAAATACAGCATGATTTAGTCCAATGCTACAGATTTGATCCTCCCAGAGATGACACCACATCCTGCATATGCAATCTTGCCTTAGCAAGTTTTTGGTTAAATGTTAAATAACCTGTATATATGAATAATTACAGTATCAACTATATCAGTATTCAAAAAATATTTTTTGTGTTCATGTTCTCTCCGCATTCTGAAGTTACAAGTCTAGATTTTGCGTGCAATACGCGAATGCTGCCTTTCCTGATAAACACTCCTTTCTTGTATATATTCCTTCCTCCAGAATCCTGAAGATCCACACGAAATACAGATCGATCGATCAAAATTTTTTGTTTTTATCACATGTAATCTCAATGTGATTTCGTTGTTCATGTTGTAGGAGTTTTAAGTTGCGTACTAAAGTAACGCTTGTATTGCATTACAGTTCAGTTACGTAAGCTTTCATTCAAAGTTCTTACTTATGTATCTATAAATGTTTCATGTTGTCGTAACTTTGGGACATTGTATAGAAGTCAGGCCATCCGTATACCTGCCATCTCTAGTTTGTATTAGTTGTATGTCGATACACGACCTACGTTAGGTCGTCGCCGAGCTCTTCAGTAGTATAACCAGTTACCAGTAACCATTTTACCATTAACCTGTCCCGTTGACACAACGACCAACCGTCTTGAGTCACGGTCTGTGCTGAGTTGACACTACTTCAAAATGCCTCCACTACGGGGTACTGGCCATCCAGCCTAGTCCAGTTTTATACGAGTGTAGCCAAGGAGATAGGTAAGGCTGGCGGGGCACTCACCACACTTCAGTAATTATACGTATCACACCTACGTGAGTATTTCTAACCCTAATCCAAGTATCCGAACTCCACGATGAAACTCTTTCTCTGGTAGTGACCCTGACATGTTGATGCATAGGTGTGTGTGTGAGATGTGTGTGTGTGTGTGTGTGTGTGGTGTGTGTGTGTGTGTGTGTGTTTGTGTGTGTGTGTGTGTGTGTGTGTGTGCGCGCGCGCGTCGCATTAATGGACCTGTGCATGTTTTGCAATTACATAAGACGAGTAACAAAGGAAATAATATTACATTTTCTTGGAGGTGAACAATTAGAATGAAGAATCCGGAAGTCAATTACACACAAAACAATATTCAGGACATACGCTTATTCTGCAACTAACTGAAAAAAATAAATTAATATAGATACATACCGTGACAATATAGTAGGACTAAAATTTTCATTAATAACGCTATCCTCAGTGGTCTTTGTGTACGTATCATGACTGTCTTGAATTACACGACCATGATTTCTGTCTTCCCTTCTGTAATTCCCACTACCCTAAGGACTCGCCCGTAATTAAAAAAGTACATAATACCCACTCCAGCAAGGTCGTCCCTGGCATCTCCGAAAGTGGGAGGACAAGAAATCTAAGTAGGCAAAAAGGATGAAGGTATTAATTCTGGACACAAGATCCTGGGAAGGACAGAGGAAGGAAGCTAGAAGTAGTATACTGATAGAAGGAGGCTCTTCCTTTGTAAAAGTGATTAGAAGCAATAGTCACACACGACACACACACAACACATGTACACACACACACAGCACACACACCCGCGACATTCCCAACGCAACTGAGCAATCCCATGACTAACAACCCACCCACTTTCCCTCTGCCACCAACCCCATATCACAAACCTCACCCCAAACAGCTTTCCCTTATGGCATTCTGACCCACCGGCCCAACACAAACCCCACCTACACCACAGCCCCATATAAGGCCCCCACCAAGCTCCGCTCGCCCCCCAAACCCCAATATTCTTGCATGACCACAAGATAGAATAGAAACTAAAGGTTTGTTACACAAACGAGGATGGAATAACGAATAAACATGAGGAGTGGAATGAAAGAATCATGAAAAATCCCAGACATCATAGCAGTCCACAGAAACAAAACCCTGAGATCAATAACATACACAATTCTATCCAACAGGAGTAAACTCAGATCCTGGAGGAAAGATGAAGGAGTAGAGAGTGAGGAGGGTTCACTGTTTCATAAAACACACCGATGGGGATTTGAGGAAATGGAAGGCATGGACATGGATTGGAGAAAGAGACTACATGGTAGGTACATTCAGTCCGGGAACAAGTCATTGGATTGATGTATATAACCCTCCACAGAACTGCAGAGGCCAAGAGGAGATACGAAGAAAACAACAGGGTTATGTGGACACACTGGCTGAGTGGCAAGAAGAGCTCACTCAGCTAGAGCCAATACTGTAATGGGCAATTTCAACCCACAGGGAGATCGACTGGAAAACCTGAGCCACATGGGGGGTCCCGAAACATGGAGAGCCAAGAAGATGGATGATGTACTTGAAAACCTCATTCATCAAATGTCAGGGGACACAACCATAGAGAGGGGGAGGTGATGAGAGGCCAGCCGACGATGGATCTTGTGTTCCACCTGAGCAGTATCAAGACATTGAGGATATCACTTACGAGAGGCCCCTCCTTAGGAGCATAGCATCAGTGTTTCTGAGTTTTGACTAATAGTAGAGTTACAAGTGGAAAGGTAAACAGAGACTTAAGGGACAGGCCCAACTATAAAGGGGGACTACACAGGTAGAGAAACTTCCTGCAGGATGTTTTCAGTGGGCCAGAGAAATGGTATGGGGAAAATCAGTAAACGAGATGATGGAATAATGTGGCAGACAAGTGCAAGAGAAGGCAGAGTACGGTTTTGTTCCCAAGTTGAAACAGAAATAATAGAAGACCAAAACGAGTCCTTTGGTTTACCCCGAAGAGGTGTAGGGAGGCAAAAACTAAGTGCAACAGAGAAATGGAAAAGGTACAGGAGGGCATAGGACCCCGGAAAACAAAGGAGATTAGATAGAAGAGCCAGTAAACGAGTAGGCCAGCATAAGGAGGGAGGCCACAGCGACAGTACGTGAAAACGACATCGGCATCGAACGTCAAATCTGACCCGAAACTGCTGTATAGCCACATAGGAGAAGACAACAGTCAAGGACCATGTGATAAGGCTGTGAGGAAAGAAGTGTGAGTAACCCACAGAAACGATCAAGAGGTATGTAGGAGCTCAACACGAGATTTAAGGAGGTTTTTACAGTAGAGACTGAAGGACTCTGGGGGGACAGACCAGATGGGAATCACCAGCTAGGAAATACACCAACAAGTGTTGGACGACAATACATACAGATGAGGAAGGAGTGAAAAAACTGCTAAGGGACATCGAACCTCAAATGCAATGGGACCGGACAACATCTCCCCGTGGGTCCATAGAGAGGGAGCAGATATGTTGTGCGTGCCACTTACCACAATCTTCAACACATCCCTGAACACTGGGCCACTACCTGGAGGTATGGAAGACGGCAAATGTATTCCCATTTTTAAAAAAAGAGACAGCGAAAAGAGGCACTAAAACTATAGACCCTGTAGTCGATTGACGTGTATAGTATCAAAATTTATGGAGAAGGATTATCAGTAGGAGAGTGGTGGATCACCTGGAACGGGAAAAAAACAGGAAGTATAAATGCCAACCACACTGATTCACGGAAGCAAATCCTGTGTCACAAACCTAATCGTGGAGTTTTAAGATACAATAACAGAAGTAAGACAGAGAGAGAGGGTGGTATGATTGCATCTTCTTGACTGAAGAAGGCCTTTGACAGCCACAAGTTTCCTCACAAGAGATTAGTTGCAGAAGCTAGAGGCATCAGGCGCATAAAACCGAAGGGCACATGCAATGGATCAGAGAATACAACAGGGTGACGAGGGAGTGCAGACAACGATCATGTACGAGAGGGATGGTGAGATGTAACGGGGACGTAGGTGGGCAGCTGTTTGACGAGCGGGGTCCCACAGGGGTCGGCTAGACCAGTAGCTATTTTTGGTATATTGTGAACGACATGACAGAAGGGTTAGACTCAGAAGTGACCCTGTTTGCAGATGATGTGAAGTTTAATATGGGGAGAATTAAATCTTATGAGGACCAGGCATGACTTCAAGAGACAGGGGGGGGGGGGTGGACAGCGACAGGACACGCTGACCAGCAAAGTGGGCGATCTCGAGAATTATCCTGCAAATGCAAAGTCCATGAATATAGGGGAAAGGGCACAGAAGACCACAGACCAGTAAGGCTAGTGCCAAAGACGGGCAAACCTCACTCAAGGAGAAAGATCCCTTTTGGGGCGGAGTATAACACCGAGCATAGTCTCCGGAAGCACACATCAAACAGCTAACGTTGCTGCAGCATAGGGCGCCTGGCCAACCTGAGAGAACAGCATTCCTATACCTTAGTAAGGAATCATTCCAAGACACTGTACACCGTGTATGCAGAAGGCCCATACTGGAGTGAATGGCAGCACTGTTTGGAACCCGCACTTGAATAATGCACGTCAAGAAACCTAAAGAAAGTACAACAGTTTGCGACAAGGTTTAGTTCCAGAAGCTAAGGGGAATGTCCTATGAATAAAGATTAAGGGAAATCGGCCTGACGGAGACACTGGAGGACAGGAGGGTGCCAGGGAGACAAGATAACGACATATAAAATACTTGCTGGATAGACAAGGTGGGGAACAAAGACATGATGTTCCAGGGAAGGGGAACACAGAAACAAGAGGCCCCAATTGGAAGTTGAAGACACAATGAGTCGATAGTAGGAAGTATTTCTTCAGTCATAGAGTTGTAAGGCAGTGGAATAGCAAGAAAATGAACGTAGTGGAGGCAGGAACCATACACAGTTTTAAGACGAGGTTTGACATAAAGCACATGGAGCCGGGAGAGAGAGTGCCTAGTAGCAACCCGGTGAAGAGGCTGGGCCAGGAGCTAGATCGACCCCTGCAAACCACAAATAGTGAGTACAAATAGGATGAGTACACACACAACACTACACGAGGTACATATCCAGGCAAAGTTGGTAAATCCAAGAGAAAAAAATCCCGATTAATTTAAATGGCGGTGAAAAATAACTTACGAGGGGAAACTCCTCTAAACAAATGAAAGTTCACAAATACACTTATACTACACAACTGGAAAACATAAACTTTATTTATTTTAGATACATAGTTAATATATACATTCTCAGGTGAATAGAGTTGAATGTTTCACAAAAACACGTTGATACTGTCTACACAAAATTAACAAATTGTGCACGAGTCGGCCGATAAAAATAGAAAAAAAAAAAACAGGAACAGTATAACATGGCTGCGACAAAAGTTGAACCTGAGTCTGCTGGATTAGTGTTCACAACTGTACAACAGAGCAGTGATGACCACTGTACCACAGAGCAGTGTTGACCACTGTACCACAGAGCAGTGATGACCACTGTACCACAGAGCAGTGCTGACCACTGTACCACAGAGCAGTGCTGACCACTGTACCACAGAGCAGTGTTGACCACTGCACCACAGAGCAGTGTTGACCACTGCACCACAAAGCAGTGTTGACCACTGTACCACAGAGCAGTGTTAACCACTGTACCACAGAGCAGTGTTGACCACTGTACCACAGAGCAGTTTTGACCACTGTACCACAGAGCAGTGTTGACCACTGTACCACAGAGCAGTGTTGACCACTGTACCACAGAGCAGTGTTGACCACTGTACCACAGAGCAGAGTTGACCACTGTACCACAGAGCAGTGCTGACCACTGTACCACAGAGCAGTGCTGACCACTGTACCACAGAGCAGTGCTGACCACTGTACCACAGAGCAGTGTTGACCACTGTACCACAGAGCAGTGATGACCACTGTACCACAGAGCAGTGTTGACCACTGTACCACAGAGCAGTGATGACCACTGTACCACAGAGCAGTGATGACCACTGTACCACAGAGCAGTGTTGACCACTGTACCACAGAGCAGTGTTAACAACTGTACCACAGAGCAGTGCTGACCACTGTACCACAGAGCAGTGACGCCCACTGTACCACAGAGCAGTGATGCCCACTGTACCACAGAGCAGTGCTGACCACTGTACCACAGAGCAGTGCTGACCACTGTACCACAGAGCAGTGTTGACCACTGTACCACAGAGCAGTGTTGACCACTGTACCACAGAGCAGTGTTGACCACTGTACCACAGAGCAGTGCTGACTGTACCACAGAGCAGTGCTGACTGTACCACAGAGCAGTGCTGACCACTGTACCACAGAGCAGTGCTGACCACTATACCACAGAGCAGTGTTGACCACTGTACCACAGAGCAGTGTTGACCACTGTACCACAGAGCAGTGTTGACCACTGTACCACAGAGCAGTGCTGACCACTGTACCACAGAGCAGTGCTGACCACTGTACCACAGAGCAGTGTTGACCACTGTACCACAGAGCAGTGTTGACCACTGTACCACAGAGCAGTGTTGACCACTGTACCACAGAGCAGTGTTGACCACTGTACCACAGAGCAGTGATGACCACTGTACCACAGAGCAGTGCTGACCACTGTACCACAGAGCAGTGCTGACCACTGTACCACAGAGCAGTGCTGACCACTGTACCACAGAGCAGTGCTGACCACTGTACCACAGAGCAGTGCTGACCACAGTACCACAGAGCATTGATGACCACTGTACAACAGAGCAGTGTTGACCACTGTACTACAGAGCAGTGATGGCCACTGTACCACAGAGCAGTGATGAGCACTGTACCACAGAGCAGTGATGAGCACTGTACCACAGAGCAGTGATGACCACTGTACCACAGAGCAGTGATGACCACTACACCACAGAGCAGTGATGACCACTACACCACAGAGCAGTGATGACCACTACACCACAGAGCAGTGATGACCACTACACCACAGAGCAGTGATGACCACTCTACCACAGAGCAGTGATGGCCACTGTACCACAGAGCAGTGATGGCCACTGTACCACAGAGCAGTGATGACCACTGCACCACAGAGTAGTGATGACCACTGTACCACAGCAGTGATGACAACTGTACCACAGAGCAGTGATGACCACTGTACCACAGAGCAGTGATGACCACTGTACCACAGAGCAGTGATGACCACTGTACCACAGAGCAGTGATGACCACTGTACCACAGAGCAGTGATGACCACTGTACCACAGAGCAGTGATGACCACTGTACCACAGAGCAGTGATGACCACTGTACCACAGAGCAGTGATGACCACTGTACCACAGATGCAGTGCTGACCACTTTACCACAGAGCATGCTGACCACTGTACCACAGAGCAGTGTTGACCACTGTACCACAGAGCAGTGATGACCACTGTACCACAGAGCAGTGTTGACCACTGTACCACAGAGCAGTGTTAACTGTACCACAGAGCAGTGCTGACCACTGTACCACAGAGCAGTGATGCCCACTGTACCACAGAGCAGTGATGAGCACTGTACCACAGAGCAGTGTTGACCACTGTACCACAGAGCAGTGATGAGCACTGTACCACAGAGCAGTGATGACCACTGTACCACAGAGCAGTGTTAACAACTGTACCACAGAGCAGTGATGCCCACTGTACCACAGAGCAGTGATGCCCACTGTACCACAGAGCAGTGCTGACCACTGTACCACAGAGCAGTGCTGACCACTGTACCACAGAGCAGTGTTGACCACTGTACCACAGAGCAGTGTTGACCACTGTACCACTGAGCAGTGCTGACCACTGTACCACAGAGCAGTGCTGACCACTGTACCACAGAGCAGTGCTGACTGTACCACAGAGCAGTGCTGACCACTGTACCACAGAGCAGTGCTGACCACTGTACCACAGCGCAGTGCTGACCACTATACCACAGAGCAGTGTTGACCACTGTACCACAGAGCAGTACTGACTACTGTACCACAGAGCAGTGCTGACCACTGTACCACAGAGCAGTGCTGACCACTGTACCACAGAGCAGTGCTGACCACTGTACACAGAGCAGTGTTACCACTGTACCACAAGAGCAGTGTTGACCACTGTACAGAGAGCAGTGTTGACCACTGTACCACAGAGCAGTGTTGACCACTGTAACCACGAGCAGTGTTGACCACTGTACCACAGAGGCAGTTTTTGACCATTGTACCACAGAGCAGTGATGACCACTGTACCACAGAGCAGTGATGACCACTGTACCACAGAGCAGTGCTGACCACTGTACCACAGAGCAGTGCTCACCACTGTACCACAGAGCAGTGCTGACCACTGTACCACAGAGCAGTGATGCCCACTGTACCAAAGAGCAGTGATGCCCACTGTACCACAGAGCAGTGCTGACCACTGTACCACAGAGCAGTGCTGACCACTGTACCACAGAGCAGTGTTGACCACTGTACCACAGAGCAGTGCTGACCACTGTACCACAGAGCAGTGCTGACCACTGTACCACAGAGCAGTGTTGACCACTGTACCACAGAGCAGTGTTGACCACTGTACCACAGAGCAGTGCTGACCACTGTACCACAGAGCAGTGCTGACCACTGTACCACAGAGCAGTGCTGACCACTATATCACAGAGCAGTGTTGACCACTGTACCACAGAGCAGTGCTGACTACTGTACCACAGAGCAGTGTTGACCACTGTACCATAGAGAATTGCTGACCACTGTACCACAGAGCAGTGCTGACCACTGTACCACAGAGCAGTGTTGACCACTGTACCACAGAGCAGTGTTGACCACTGTACCACAGAGCAGTGTTGACCACTGTACCACAGAGCAGTGTTGACCACTGTACCACAGAGCAGTGATGACCACTGTACCACAGAGCAGTGATGACCACTGTACCACAGAGCAGTGCTGACCTCTGTACCACAGAGCAGTGATGACCACTGTACCACAGAGCAGTGATGGCCACTGTACCACAGAGCAGTGATGGCCACTGTACCACAGAGCAGTGATGGCCACTGTACCACAGAGCAGTGATGGCCACTGTACCACAGAGCAGTGATGAGCACTGTACCACAGAGCAGTGATGAGCACTGTACCACAGAGCAGTGATGACCACTGTACCACAGCAGTGATGACCACTGTACCACAGAGTAGTGATGACCACTGTACCACAGAGCAGTGATGACCACTGTACCACAGAGCAGTGATGACCACTGTACCACAGAGCAGTGATGGCCACTGTACCACAGAGCAGTGATGGCCACTGTACCACAGAGCAGTGATGACCACTGTACCACAGAGTAGTGATTACCACTGTACCACAGAGCAGTGATGACCACTGGTACCACAGAGCAGTGATGACCACTGTACCACAGAGCAGTGATGACCACTGCAAACACAGAGCAGTGATGACCACTGTACCACGGAGCAGTGATGACCACTGTAAACCCCAGAACAGTGTTCACAACTGTACCACAGAGCAGTGTTCACAACTGTACCACAGAGCAGTGATGACCACTGTACCACAGCAGTGATGACCACTGTACCACAGAGCAGTGATGACCACTGTACCACAGAGCAGTGATGACCACTGTACCACAGAGCAGTGATGACCACTGTACCACAGAGCAGTGATGACCACTGTTACCACAGAGCAGTGATGACCACTGTACCACAGAGCAGTGCTGACCACTGTACCACAGAGCAGTGCTGACCACTGTACCACAGAGCAGTGCTGACCACTGTACCACAGAGCAGTGCTGACCACTGTACCACAGAGCAGTGATCACCACTGTACCACAGAGCAGTGATGACCACTCTACCACAGAGCAGTGATGACCACTGTACCACAGAGCAGTGATGACCACTGTACAACAGAGCAGTGATGACCACTGTACCACAGAGCAGTGATGACCACTGTACCACAGAGCAGTGATAACCACTGTACCACAGAGCAGTGATGACCACTGTACCACAGAGCAGTGATGACCACTGTACCACATTGCAGTGATGACCACTGTACCAAAGAGCAGTGATGACCACTGTACCACAGAGCAGTGCTGACTACTGTACAACAATGTTAATCACTGTACCACAGAGCATTGATGACCACTGTACCACAGAGCATTGATGACCACTGTACCACAGAGCATTGATGACCACTGTACCACAGAGCATTGATGACCACTGTACCACAGAGCAGTGTTGACCACTGTACCACAGCAGTGTTGACCACTGTACCACAGAGCAGTGTTGACCACTGTACCACAGAGCAGTGCTGACCACTGTACCACAGAGCAGTGCTGACCACTGTACCACAGAGCAGTGCTGACCACTATATCACAGAGCAGTGTTGACCACTGTACCACAGAGCAGTGCTGACTATTGTACCACAGAGCAGTGTTGACCACTGTACCATAGAGAATTGCTGACCACTGTACCACAGAGCAGTGCTGACCACTGTACCACAGAGCAGTGTTGACCACTGTACCACAGAGCAGTGTTGACCACTGTACCACAGAGCAGTGTTGACCACTGTACCACAGAGCAGTGTTGACCACTGTACCACAGAGCAGTGATGACCACTGTACCACAGAGCAGTGATGACCACTGTACCACAGAGCAGTGCTGACCTCTGTACCACAGAGCAGTGCTGACCACTGTACCACAGAGCAGTGCTGACCACTGTACCACAGAGCAGTGATGGCCACTGTACCACAGAGCAGTGATGGCCACTGTACCACAGAGCAGTGATGGCCACTGTACCACAGAACAGTGATGAGCACTGTACCACAGAGCAGTGATGAGCACTGTACCACAGAGCAGTGATGACCACTGTACCACAGCAGTGATGACCACTGTACCACAGAGTAGTGATGACCACTGTACCACAGAGCAGTGATGACCACTGTACCACAGAGCAGTGATGACCACTGTACCACAGAGCAGTGATGGCCACTGTACCACAGAGCAGTGATGGCCACTGTACCACAGAGCAGTGATGACCACTGTACCACAGAGTAGTGATTACCACTGTACCACAGCAGTGATGACCACTGTACCACAGAGCAGTGATGACCACTGTACCACAGAGCAGTGATGACCACTGTACCACAGAGCAGTGATGACCACTGCAACACAGAGCAGTGATGACCACTGTACCACGGAGCAGTGATGACCACTGTACCACAGAACAGTGTTCACAACTGTACCACAGAGCAGTGTTCACAACTGTACCACAGAGCAGTGATGACCACTGTACCACAGAGCAGTGATGACCACTGTACCACAGAGCAGTGTTGACCACTGTACCACAGCAGTGATGACCACTGTACCAAAGAGCAGTGATGACCACTGTACCACAGAGCAGTGATGACCACTGTACCACAGAGCAGTGATGACCACTGTACCACAGAGCAGTGATGACCACTGTACCACAGAGCAATGATGACCACTGTACCACAGAGCAATGATGACCACTGTACCACAGAGCAGTGCTGACCACTGTACCACAGAGCAGTGCTGACCACTGTACCACAGAGCAGTGATGACCACTGTACCACAGAGCAGTGATGACCACTCTACCACAGAGCAGTGATGACCACTGTACCACAGAGCAGTGATGACCACTGTACAACAGAGCAGTGATGACCACTGTACCACAGAGCAGTGATGACCACTGTACCACAGAGCAGTGATAACCACTGTACCACAGAGCAGTGATGACCACTGTACCACAGAGCAGTGATGACCTCTGTACCACATTGCAGTGATGACCACTGTACCAAAGAGCAGTGATGACCACTGTACCACAGAGCAGTGCTGACTACTGTACAACAATGTTAATCACTGTACCACAGAGCATTGATGACCACTGTACCACAGAGCGTTGATGACCACTGTACCACAGAGCATTGATGACCACTGTACCACAGAGCATTGATGACCACTGTAAACCCCAGAGCATTGATGACCACTGTACCACAGAGCACTGATGACCACTGTACCACAGAGCACTGATGACCACTGTACCACAGAGCAGTGATGACCACTGTACCACAGAGCAGTGATGACCACTGTACCGCAGAGCAGTGATGACCACTGTACCGCAGAGCAGTGATGACCACTGTACCACAGAGCAGTGGTGACCACTGTACCACAGATCAGTGATGACCACTGTACCACAGGTCAGTGATGACCACTGTTCCACAGAGCAGTGATGACCACTGTACCACAGAGCAGTGATGACCACTGTACCACAGAGCAGTGATGACCACTGTACCACAGAGCAGTGATGACCACTGTACCACAGAGCAGTGGTGATCACTGTACCACAGAGCAGTGGTGACCACTGTACCACAGAGCAGTGACGACCACTGTACCACAGAGCAGTGCTGACTACTGTACAACAATGTTAATCACTGTACCACAGAGCAGTGATGACCACTGTACCACAGAGCAGTGATGACCACTGTACGACAGAGCATTGATGACCACTGTACCACAGAGCATTGATGACCACTGTACCACAGAGCAGTGATGACCACTGTACCACAGAGCAGTGATGACCAATGTACCACAGAGCAGTGATGACCACTGTACCACAGAGCAGTGTTCAAAACTGTACCACAGAGCAGGGCTGACCACTGTACGACAGAGCAGTGCTGACTACTGTACAACAATGTTCATCACTGTACCACAGAGCATTTCTGACCACTGTACCACAGAGCATTGATGACCACTGTACCACAAAGCATTGATGACCACTGTACCACAGAGCAGTGATGACCACTGTACCATAGAGCAGTGATGACCACTGTACCACAGAGCAGTGATGACCACTGTACCACAGAGCAGTGATGACCACTGTGCCACAGAGCAGTGATGACCACTGTACCACAGATCAGTGATGACAACTGTACCACAGAGAATTGATGACCACTGTACCACAGAGCAGTGATGACCACTGTACCACAGAGCAGTGAGGACCACTGTGCCACAGAGCAGTGATGACCACTGTATCACAGAGCAGTGATGACTACAACAATGTTAATCACTGTACCACAGAGCAGTGATGGCAACTGAACCACAGAGCATTGATGACCACTGTACCACAGATCATTGATGACCACTGTACCACAGAGCATTGATGACCACTGTTCCACAGAGCAGTGATGTCCACTGTACCACAGAACAGTGATGGCCACTGTACCACAGAGCAGTGATGACCACTGTACCACAGAGCAGTGATGACCACTGTACCACAGAGCAGTGATGACCACTGTACCACAGAGCAGTGATGACCACTGTACCACAGAGCAGTGATGACCACTGTACCACAGAGCAGTGCTGACCACTGTACCACAGAGCATTGATGACCACTGTACCACTGAGCAGTGGTGACCACTGCACGACAAAGCAATGCTGACCACTGCACCACAGAGTAGTGCTGACCCCTGCACTACAAAGCAGTGATGACCACTGTACCATAGAGCACTGCTGACTTCTGCACCACAGAGCAATGCTGACCATTGTACCACAGAGCAGTGATGATCACTGTACCACAGAACAGTGCTGATTACTGTACAACAATGTTAATCAGTGTATCACAGAGCAGTGATGGCCACTGTACCACAGAGCAGTGATGGCCACTGTACCACAGCAGTGATGGCCACTGTACCACAGAGCAGTGATGGCCACTTTACCACAGAGCAGTGATGGCCACTGTACCATAGAGCAGTGTTGACCACTGCACTACAGAGCAGTGTTGACCACTGCACTACAGAGCAGTGCTGACCACTGTACCGCAGAGCAGTGATGACTACTGTACCACAGGGCAGTGATGACCACTGTACCACAGGGCAGTGATGACCACTGTACCACAGAGCAATGCTGGCCACTGTAAAACAAAGCAGTGTTGACCACTGTACCATAGAGCATTTCTGACCACTGTATCACAGAGAAATGCTGACCACTGTGCCACTGAGCAGTGGTGACCACTACACCACAAAGCAATGCTGACCACTGGACCACAGAACAGTGCTGACTTAATAATCCAGTTATCTCTCTCATCCTATTAGCTCATTGAACCGTACTGTATTTGCAGGGGTCGAGACCCAGCTCCTGGTCTTGCCTCCTAGATTGCTGTTATTCTCATCACAGATTTCTGGCCTCTTAGACATTATCATATCTATTACTGAAGTTGTGTCATGAGCGTGCCTTCACTACTGTCTCCTCCAAATAACTCCGCTATTCAACCTGAGACTATAAGAAGGCTTTCTTACTTCCCCATGTCACCTATATTTTCGGGAAAAAAATATTATTACTAAAGAACTTTTGAAGATTGAAAAAAAAATCATGTGATTATTTGTGAATGAATTATGTGATCGGGTTTAAACATTCAAGGTTGAAGTATATGACTTAGATTAAGCTTTGGAATATTAATGTATTGTGTAAAAAACAAATTCCAAAATTTTACTTCATCCATAAAAATCTTATTAGATTACTGAGAATTTAAAACAGAAAAAAAAGGAAGAATAAAGAAACAAGAAAACTGAAAAACATTGTAAGTTTGCATTTTTATGGATATTTTAACTGAGTTTCATAATTTTAGTGAAATCTTAAATATCAAACTCCTGAAGGGTTTTATTCCAGTGTTAAAACTTCGTCCCTATATTATCAGAAATCCTTGCTTGACTCCTGGGTAAACATGGCAGGGGTTTCCACAAAGAGTTGGACTCCAGGCTCATGGAAACCACCAGACACCCGAGGACTGCTTCTCTTCAAGGATTTCTTTTATAATATGATAACGCTTCATGTAATAGGCTTCAAATTTTCAGCTGTAGTGAAGTATTAGTATAGTCAGGTTGATGGAATTATTGTCATGTGCAGGTCTCTAGTATTAGTGAAATATTACTGTGGTAAAGTTCATGGAACTGTTACCATGTGCAAATCACCAGTGGACAGCTTTATTTCGACCATTTCCGATTATAGTTTACATGTGATAACTTGAGGAAGCCTCTTCTGATAGGCTTCAAACTTTCAGTTCTGGTGTATCTAAGCTAAAAGGTTGTGACTGTGACTGGAATAGGTAAGTGCCAGTTTTAAAATGTTCAGTGACTTTGCTCTTTTATGATTAATAAACATATTTGACAAATTTAAAATTGTCATATTCCTTGCAGTAACTGGCGAATATTTCTTTTGGTTGGCTTCAAACTTTACTTTAACTTTTGTTTTTCTAACTGTTAAGTTGTCAATTAAATCAATTTCTGTGCAGTAACTATAGAATGCCTCTACTGATCGGCTTCCAACTTAATACGTTGGTATACCTTATTCAAAAAAAATGCAATTAATTTTGGCTTGTGCAGTGACTAGTCTGAAAATTTTATTGAAGTGGGAAAAAACTGAATACTGGTTTTCATGCGACAGTTTGTGGATGTCGCTTCTGATCGCCTCTAGTTCATCACGGTCAATATTTTAAGAATGCAAGCTGAGAGCGGCTTCAAACCTAGTGCTGTTGTATTCTGAGACATGGGTTAGTGCACGATACTTAAAAATGCATATTTAAAAAGGCTTTAAACTGTCAGAAGCTGCTTTATCTAACTGGAAAGATCGAATTGGTTTAAGGCAGCGTAGGTGCCAAGGTACCATTTTTATGGGAGAAGCTAACATATTTGTTTCCATGTCATAACTTATAAATGCCTCTTATGACTGGCTTCAAATCTTCCATGCTAATATTTAGCTACATTATAAACTTGTGCAACACTCTTTACTGTTTCTCACCTGCACTGAGGAAGATAGGACTGATCTTACCAGACATGGCATGAGAACCATTACCAAGAATATTTTAATCTCCACAGTAGGGGTCAAATAAAATAATCAATGTATAAATAATGAGACATACATCAGTGTACATTTGTTAATTTTAAAATAGTTCTTTTTGTAGATGGTGAAGGTGGCGTGCCGGGAGTGATAGTTTGGTGGTGAAGCAGTAGTTAATGTAATAATGTAATAGACCTGGAATATATTGACCATGAGGTGCATTACATTGCTGTCTAGTTATAAAGGTGTCGTCGTGAAGTAAGAATCAAAAAAATAATTATTGTCATTTATTACACCAACATTCTCTTTATTCAAATGGAAATAACCATAAAGTGAAGTTACTCAATTTTAAGACATTTAATGAAGTAAACACTGAATATAGGAACTTATTATATATTATAATGAACTATGTCACGTATTTAATTCAGTGTTTCAACAGTGTTGTATAAATAAATGTACTATCTTTAATTTTCCTCATAAAATTTTTCACTGTTTTTTATTCTGTTGGCTTAAGGCTATGATCCACTACACACACACACACACACACACACACACACACACACACACACACAAACACACACACACACACACACACACAGCGAAAGCTAAGTCCGACCTTAAGGTGTTGTACAGTCACATCAGGGGGAAAACAACAGTTAAGGAGCAGGTAGTCACGCTGATGAAGGAAGGAGGGAAGATCACAAGAAACCAACTAAAAGTATATGAGGAGCTCAATATGAGATTCAAAGAAGTATTCACAAAGACAAAAGCTACTCCAGAAAGACGGAGTGGTGGGGTGCACCATCAAGTGCTGGACACAACACATACAAGCGAGAAGCAGGAGGTGAAGAGACTGTTAAGTGATCTAACATAACTCAAAGGCAAGGGGGCTGGACAGCACCTCTCCAAGTGTCCTGAGAGAGGGAGCAGAGGCGCTGTGTGAGCTATTAACAACAATCTTCAACACATCTAACGAAATAGGGCGACTACATAAGGTATGAAAGACAGCAAATGTAGTTAAATAATAAAAAAAAAATGACGACGTGTCAGTGTGGGCGGGGTTCCACAGGGGTCAGTCCTAGGACCGGTGCTGTTTCTGCTATATGTGAATGACATGACGGAATGAATAAATTCAGAAGTGTTCCCGTCTGCAGATGATGTGAAGTTAATGAGCAGAACTCATTCGGAGGAGAACCAGGCAGGACTGGAAATGGATCTGGACAGGCTGCAGGCCTGGTCCAGAAACTGCTCCTGGATTTCAACCCCACCAAGTGTAAAGCATGAAAATCGGGGAAGGGCAAACAAGATCGCAGACAGACTACAGTCTAGGGGGCCAAAGACTAGAAACTTCACTCAAGGAAAAGGATCTTGGGGCGAGTATAATACCGTGGACATCTTATTCAAGACACCGTACACCGTATACATCAGGCTCATAATTGAGTATGCAGCACCATTCTGGAACCCACATGTGGTCAAGCACGTCAAGAAATTATAGAAAGTGCAAAGGTTTGTAACAAGACTAGTTCCGGAGCTTATGGGTATGTCCAATGAGGAGAGATTAAGGGAAATCAACCTGACGACATGGAGGAGAGTAGGGATAAAGAAGACATGATAATGTCATATAAAATACTGAGAGGAATTAGCATGCTGGATAGGGTCAGAATGCTTCAGAGATGTGACGCAACAAGGGGTCACAACCGATAGTTAAAAAGTCAAATGAGTCATAGGGATGTTAGGAAGTATTTTTTTAGCCAAAGTAGTCAGGAAGTGGAACAGTCTGGACTCTAGAGAGTGATGAAGAGGATGCTTCCATACATAGCTTCAAGAAGAGATACAATAAAGGTCTCTGAGCATGGAAACAGTGGACCTAGTTGTAAAAAGCAAAGAGGATGGGCCAGAATCAGTGAATCGACTCCTGCAACCAAAAATAGTTGTTTACAAACAGGTGAGCACGCACACACGCGCGCACACACACACACACACACACACACACACACACACACACACACACACACACACACACACACACACACACAGTACCTGCCAGACGTGTGGAAAACAAACGTAGTTTTCAAATTTAAAAAAGAGGAAAGACGTGCGGGTGGGAACACTGACTGTACACGGTTTGAGGGTGGGACACTGTGCATTGTTTGAGGATGGGACACTGACTGTACACTGCTTGAGGGTGGGACACTGCATTGTTTGAGGGTGGGACACTAACTATACACTGAGGGTGGGACACTGTGCATTGTTTGAGGATGGGACACACTGCTTGAGGGTGGGAACACTGTACACTGCTGGAGGGTGGGACACTGTGCACTGTTTGAAGGTGGGGCACTGACTACACTGGCTACCTGGGAGTGATCATGTCGGAGGATCTCACCTTCAAGGACCATAACATTGTATCAATCGCATCTGCTAGAAAAATGACAGGATGGATAATGCGAACCTTCAAAGCTAGGGATGCCAAGCCCATGATGACACTCTTCAGGTCACTTGTTCTGTCTAGGCTGGAATATTGCTGCACACTAACAGCACCTTTCAAGGCAGGTGAAATTGCTGACCTAGAAAATGTACAGAGAACCTTCACGGCGCGAATAACGGAGATAAAACACCTCAATTACTGGGAGCGCTTGAGGTTCCTGAACCTGTATTCCCTGGAACGCAGGCGGGAGAGATACATGATAATATACACCTGGAAAATCCTAGAGGGACTAGTACCGAACTTGCACACGAAAATCACTCACTACGAAAGCAAAAGACTTGGCAGACGATGCAACATCCCCCCAATGAAAAGCAGGGGTGTCACTAGCACGTTAAGAGACCATACAATAAGTGTCAGGGGCCCGAGACAGTTCAACTGCCTCCCAGCATACATAAGGGGGATTACCAACAGACCCCTGGCAGTCTTCAAGCTGACACTGGACAAGCACCTAAAGTCGGTTCCTGACCAGCCGGGCTGTGGCTCGTACGTTGGTTTGCGTGCAGCCAACAGTAACAGCCTGGTTGATCAGGCTCTGATCCACCAGGCGGCCTGGTCACAGACCGGGCCGCGGGGGTGTTGACCTCCGGAACTCTCTCCAGGTAAACTCCAGGTAAACACTGCTTGAGGATGGGACATTGACTGCACACTGTTTGAGGGTGGAACACTGTGCACTGTTTGAGGGTGGGAACACTATACACTGTTGGAGGGTGGGACACTGACTGTCCACTGTTTAAGGGTGGGAACACTGAATGTATACTGTATGAGGGTGGGAAGATTCACTGTGCACTGTTTGGGGGTGGGACACTGACTGTACACTGTTTGAGGGTAGGAACACTGTGCACTGTTAGAGGGTGGGACACTAAATGTACACTGTTAAAGGAGGGACACTGCTTGTTCTCTGTTTGAGGGTTTGAAGACTGACAGTACACTGTTCGAGGGTGGGAACACTGACTGTACACAGTTTGATGGTGGGAAGACTAATTGTATACTGTATGAGGGTGAGAATATGGACTGCACACTAATTGAAGGTGGGACACTGTTCACTGTTTGAAGGCGGGACATTGACTGTACACTGTTCGAAGGTTAGACACTGTACACTGTTTGAGGGTGGGACATTGACTGTACACTGTTGGAAGGTGAGACACTGACTGTACACTGTTTGAAAGAGGGACACTGTTCACTGTTTGAGGGTGGGACATTGACTGCACACTATTTGAGGGTGGGACACTGTTCACTGTTTTAGGGTGGGACATTGACTGTACACTGTTGGAAGGTGGGACACTGACTGTCCACTGTTTAAGGGTGCGGGCACTGATTATATACCGTATGAGGGTGGGAACACTGACTGTACACTGTTGGAGGGTGAGACACTGACTGTACACTGTTGGAGGGTGGGACACTAAATGTACACTGTTAAGGGTGGGACACTGTTCTCTGTTTGAGGGTGGGAACACTGACTGTACACTGTTCGAGGGTGTGAACGCTGACTGTACACTGTTTGAGGGTGGAAATACTGATTGTGTACTGTATGTGGGTGGGAACACTGACTGTACACTATATGAGGGTGGGAACACTAACTGGATACTGTTTGAGGGTGGGACACTGACTGCACACTTTTTGAGGGTAGGAACACTATACACTGTTGAAGGGTGGGACACTGACTGTCCACTGTTTAAGGGGGGAGCACTGATTGTATACTGTATGAGGGTGGGAACAGTGACTGTACACTGTTTGAAGGTGAGACACTGACTGTACACTGTTTGAGGGTGAAAACACTGACTGTACACGTTTGTGGGCGAGAACACTGGTAATACACTGTTGGAGGGTGAAGCACTGACTGTACACTGTTAAGGGTGGGAACGCTGACTGTAAAATGTTTGAGGGTGGAAACACTTATTGTATACTTGATGAAGGTGGGAACACTGATTGTATGCAGTATGAGAGTGGGAACACTGATTGTTCACTGTATGAGGGTGAAAGCACTGACTGTACTATATGAGAGTGGAAACAATGTACATTGTATGAGGGTTTGAACACTGATTGTACACTAATTGAGGGTGGGACACTGTACACTGTTTGAGAGTGGAACACTGACTGTGCATTGTTGAAAGGGGGGACACTGACTTTACACATTTGAGGGTAGGACACTGTGCATTGTTTGAGAGTGGGAACACTGACTGTACACTGTTTTAGGGTGGGATGCTGACTGTACACTGTTTGAGGGTGTGACACTAATTGTACACTGCTTCATGGTGGGGCACTGACTGTACAGTGTTTGAGGGTGGGAACACTATACACTGTTGGAGGGTGGGACAGTGACAGTACACTGTTTAAGGGTGGGAACACTGATTGTATACTGTATAAGGGTGTGAACACTGACTGTTTACTGTATGAGGGTGGGAACACTGATTGTATACTGTATGAGGGTGGGAAGACTGATTGTACACTGTTTGAGGGTGAGACACTGACTGTACACTGTTAAGGGTGGGACACTGACTGTTCACTGTTTGAGGGTGTGAACATTGACTGTACACTGTTTGAAGGTGGAAACAGTGATTGTATACTTTACGAGGGTGGGAAGAGTGACTGTGCACTGTTTGTGGGTGAGAACACTGTATACTGTTTGAGGGTGGGAACACTGGCTGTACACTAGTTGAGGGTGGGTCACTGACTGTACACTGTTGGAGGGTGGGACACTGGCTGTACACTGTTGGAAGGTGGGACACTGACTGCACATTGTTTGAGGGTGGGACACTGTACACTGTTTCAGGGTGGGACACTGTACACTGAGTGTGGAACACTGACTGTATACTGTATGAGAGTGGAACACTGACTGTACACTGTGTGAGGGTGAGACACTGACTGTACACTATTTGAGGGTGGGAACACTGTACATTGTATGAGGGTGGGAACACTGACTGTACACTGTTTAAGGGTGGGACACTGACTGCACACTGTTTGAGGGTGGGACACTGTACACTGTTTGAGGGTGGGACACTTATTGTATACTGTATGAGTGGGAACACTGACT
This sequence comes from Cherax quadricarinatus, assembly GCF_026875155.1. Taxonomy (NCBI): domain Eukaryota; kingdom Metazoa; phylum Arthropoda; class Malacostraca; order Decapoda; family Parastacidae; genus Cherax; species Cherax quadricarinatus. Next base: position 37,026,103 of record NC_069400.1, read on the forward strand.
GTGCACTGTTTGAGGGTGGGAGCACTGTACATTGTATGAGGGTGGTAACACTGACTGTACACTATTTGAGGGTAGGACACTGACTGTACACTGTTTGAAGGTGGGACGCTGACTGTACACTGTTTGAGGGTGTGACGCTGATTGCACACTGTTGAGGATGGGAACACTGATTGTATACTGTATGTGAGTGGGAACACTGTACACTGTCTGAGGGTGAGACACTGACTGTACACTGTTGGAGGGTGGGACACTGACTGTACACTGTTTGAGGGTGGGAATACTGGCTGTACACTGAGGGTGGGGCACTGACTACAATGTTTGAGGGTGGGGCACTGACTGTACACTCTTTGAGAGTGGGACACTGGCTGTTCACTGTCTGAGGTTGGGAAAACTGACTGTACAATGTTGGAGGGTGGGAACACTGACTATACATTGTTTGAGGGTGGGGCAGTGACTGTACGCTGAATGAGGGCGAGAACACTGATTGTATATTGTATGAGAGTGAGAGCACTGTTCACTGTATGAGGGCGGGAACATTGTACACTGAAAGTACACATTACGAGGGCAGAATACTGGACGCAGACAGAACACTTACAAGGACGCAAATTGTTCCGTCTGTGAAGGCGGAATACTGGACCTCGAACAGATCTCTGGACAAAGATGGTATACTTGACATGGATGGTTCACTGGACAAGGATGGTACACTGGACGAGGATGGTACACGGGACAAGGGTGGTACACTGCTCAAGGATGGTACACTGGACAAGGACGTCCAGTGTACCATCCTTTCTGTAATACACACACTTACCAAAGCCCACCGAGTATTCCTACATGTTATCTCTGTCTGTGTTCACCAATAATCATTGTACTGGATCGAAGAAGCCACTGGCTGGCCTTTCCTCATTAAAGATTTCCAGATGTTGCACAAGTGTCTCATTCCTCAGCTCGTCGGTTTTCTAAACCATTACATTACCATTAATTTTACATCACTTTGCTACATTTCAGAATATCCACAGTCTGACTGCTTCCTTCACGTTTTTTATACAAGCTTCCGGGTCGTTATTCTTTTAATTGATTTCATTCATTCTCCTCGCAAGCAAAACAATTTCGCATTATCACAAAACGTTTAATCTATTTTTAATTAACGAGGACAGTTTTTTTTATTAATGATTGATGAGGACTGGAATAAGATAAAGGCAAACACACGAACTAGATTACCAGTAATAATTCGAATAACAAGAAAAAGATAATTAGTTATTATTGTGCAACCCACATGCGGGCTTAGTACATTATAATAATAATAATAATAATAATAATAATTCGTTTTCTATCCACAAAACATAATTGAGTTCCACAATAATGATGGCGCCTCTGCTGCTTCGCCAGGAAACCCTCCAACGCAATTATATATATTTTTATAAAGGCTTAGCTTTCACATACTTATTTTTTTACTTATTATACTACTACTACTACTACTACTAATACTAATAATAACAACAACAATAATAATGATAATAAAATATAATAAAATTAATAATTGTTACTGATACTGGGAGAACATATTTCTTAACTCACAATGGCAGACGCATTTTTAGTTGCCATTTTCTTCCCCATTAGCGACGAAAAGAATTTTTACGTGTGTTTGTATTTAAGTTGTTAGACCGTAGTTATTGCACGGTACCGTGACACGTAGTTGGCACACGGTACCGTCTCATGTAGTTGGCGCACGGTACCGTGACTCGTACTTGGTGCACGGTGCCGTGCTGAGACCCGAGCAAAGAGAAGAGATAATGATGTGGAAAAAAAAGAGAGACTTTCCTGTGGTGTCGTCAACTGTCGTAACAATCAGCGTCTGGATACAAGCCCAGCACATTTTCTGTCCTTCAGTTCCTTCCGTCAGTAATGAATTTATGTTTTTTTACAACGTGCTGATAATTTATTACGTAAATTCTCCTATACCAGATTGTGCAACGGAGACAGTTATTCCAGGTGCATACTGGAAAGATTTATTCACTGGACGACCCACAACCCAAACTAATCTAACAAAAACTAGATTACGAGTTAAAAATCTAGGTTAGGTTTGGCTGGCTTTCGTGTTTATGATTACCCAAAAAAAAAAAGTTTTTCTCAACTGAGCAACCACTAAATATTGAAGAATTAGCATAATTACAAAACTTGGCCATGAGCTCAATATAGAGCATTAAAATACAACCATAAGAACAGAATAGGTAAATGAGAACTTGTGAACAGTGTCAGAGAGCAGTGTAGATCAACGAGGCTGAAAACAGTGTGAGAGAACAGCATAGTTCAACGAGGCTGAAAACAAAATTAGAGAATTTTATAATTAGCTGCGAGGCTCAAAACAGTATTGGAAAACAGTATAGTTCACTGTGAGATTGAAAACAGTTAGAAAATAGTATAGCTGAAGTGTTAGAAAACAGTATAGTTCAGTGTGAGGTTGTGAACAGTGTTAATAACATAGTTCCCTCTGAAATTGAGAAAGGTATTTAAGAACAGTATAGTTCACTGAGGTTGAGAACAGAGTTAAAGAACAGTAAAGTTCCCTCTGAGGTTGAGAACTCTGCTACAGAAACATATATTTAAGAAAAATATTGTATAATTGCTACACATAATTACCCGACAATTATCAGACATAATTACTGGAAAAATTACCAAACATATTTGTCAGACATAATTACAACGATATTCATGTATAAAGATTAGACATAGTTACTAGATATAACAACCAACCATTGCAACGGGTCATCAGTATGATTACAACCAGTGTCAAGAGGCACTTGTCCTGCGTTCTAACAAATAAAACAACTACAAGAACATGCAACCAACAATAACAGACATTCGACCAGACACAATTACAACATCCTAATTAAACATAACAGACATAATTACCATATAATAACCAGACAACTGACAGACATAACGAGATTTATGTAATGCAACTTTAAGATCATTCGGTGTGTTGGACTTAGAGAGCGCAGGGATTCTTGTAACAAAATATACTTCATCCAACAGGATTTATTTGCAGGCTGGATTTCTTTAACAGCTAATATGGTGTGCCAGTTGGATTTATTTGTCATATATATTTTTCAGTTAAATTCCTGGTCTGACAGGTTGCCTGGCTCAATATAACCGACTACATTTTATCCCACGCCCTTCAATGTTTTCTACTCCATTTATGCCGGTGCTGCTACCTCCTCCTCCTCCTTCCATGGTCACTATCTGTTATTTTTTAGTTGTCCTTGCAAATGTCGTTTCGTCTATGCACTCCTCACACGCCATCTAACTTTATTGACATTTTACACACAAAAAAAAGTTAGACCTGCATGAGTCATTCAGTGTTAGACTGAATGTCTAAACTTGTCTCACTTTCTTTTTTTATGTGTATGTGATAATCCGGCCGTTTCTCATCGAGGTAGGGTGACCCGCAGAGAAGAAAACACTCTCACTGTCTTGCCAGAAGGGCGCCGACATCCCTATTCCTCCTTCAGAATGTAGGCGCTGTTATTTCTCGCCTCAAGGACTTAAGTCCGGCTAACTGAATGCCCTAAATTCCTTCATAAATGTTACCTTGCTAACACTAACAACACGTCAAATAATAAAATCCACTTATCTCCACTACTGTCCTACACGTTCATATAAGCCTGTTGGATGTCCAAGCCCCTAGCACTCAAAACCCTCTTTACCCCTCCCTCCAACTTTCTCTAGGACGACCCTTACCTCTCCTTCCCTCTACTTCAGATTTATATTCATTGTAATTCTAATATTAATCTTAAAGTCTCGTATATTTGTGGAATTTCGTCTAGTGTGTAGATGTATATTTTTATTATGATTACTATGACATGGTATTATTAACATGAAAACTAATGTCTTCATTTTATCTCTGTATTTCTTTAATTAGCTGCATGTCTGACAAGAATCTCATCAGATCTGCTCTTAAGTAAATTATACGACATCAAATTCATTACAATTCTTTTAATCATTGGTTCTAGGAAACAAATCCTCCTCGTGTTCTTGGTTTTATAAGGGATGAATCATCAGGATGGACGAGCTTGAATTCACAATGATCAGTGTTGGAACGTTTATTGTTCTTGCTGTATAATAAAACCCTGACAACATAATTATATTAATAATATTCCTGTTTATGGATGATGCCAATATTATGAGGAGAATGGAAAGTGAAGTGGGCTGTTGAGACTAGCATTACCTAGGCTATTCGAAATGGCTACTGAAGCTCAACCTGAGTAGGAGCAAAGTTATGAAGATGAGTCATTAGTGAAGGAAACTGGATGTACAGTACAGCTGGGGAAAACTGTTGAATGAAAAGGACTCGAAATATTAATTAACGAGAAACTGCCCATTATACGCACATAACTGTAAATGATATACCAGTAGCAGTAGCACAGGCTAAACTTGCGAACTTAAAAGTGACATTCTGGAACTTGAACAATGCAAAGTTCAAAGCATTTTATAGGTTATTCTTGCAACTCTTTCTCGAGTAACACCTAAATGGAAATCTTATTTAGTAAACTAGAAATAAAATTCGGAGAGGAATAAGAGAATACAGCAGGATAGCTGCTGTATTCTCTGCTGTATTCAGTGAGGACGTAATGCAAGAGGGGATGTGATCACAACTTACAAAATACTCCGCAAAGATGTTTATTCCTACTCTAAAGAAAAAAAATTTAAATTGTACCATTTAAAAGCTACAGGTATACAAAATCATGAACATAAGAATGGTAAATCAATGAAACGAACTTAGCCATGACAATGGAGACTGATAGCAAACGAGGCTCAAAAATAGGAATGATGGGGGTATTCCACGTTAGTCGGTCGAAAGCTAATTGGCGGTACTAAGAGCTAGAGCTTACTTCTCGTAAACTCAAATAGACAATTACAAATAGGTGATTACCCAACACGTTCACTTATAAGCACATTAAAAACCACTTAACATAGAGACGAACATGTAAGTTCATTAGTGAGAGGGGAGAGGGATTAGATGGGTGAAGGTGAGACAGCGTTAACACGACTCTAAACAAAGTTTAGTTACTGTAAAAATATGTCGGTAATATCGTAGGCCTCTAATTACAGAGGAATTAGACCACAAACTCTTCTACTTTATTTTTAATTAACATTTTTGGGATAATCAGCAGAAACAGCGCCGTGAGTCTCCAACCACGGAGGAAGACGATGTCTGGGAACCACGTCGAGTAATTCTATAATGTACTATGGGTTCTTATAGTGACTTCTATAGCTACTGGAATATAACTCGTATATTTACCTCGCTTTTTCATCACTTCTCTACCACTTCAGTTGTATAGAAATAATCAAGAGTCAATTCCACGATCCTCCAGAAACTCTCTTGATTCCTCCTCAGTCCTGGGAAATTCCACCGATAACTTCCCCAGCTCCTCGGTGAACCCTTCAGACACACCCCTCTCTACCTTACCATTAAATGTTGTTTGAGTTGGTCACAACCAAGAAATGGTATAATCATTGTCGCTTCATTTATCTCAAAGGGGTGAGAGAGGGGTGACTCTTCGCCCTGGGTTGTGGGCACGTATGGTTGATAAGAGAGAGAGAGGGGGCACAATAGAGAAGGGAAGAGGAGAGAGAGGAGGAGAATAGAAAAGGGAGGAGATGAGAGGCAGTAAAAAAATAAATAAAGGGGAAGAGAGATGAAGAAGAACGGAATTGTTGAAAAAGTACGCTGCCTGCTTGTGCGTGAGATAAGAATATCCCTCTTTATTTAGCTGTTTTGTGTGTGTGTGTGTGTGTGTGTGTGTGTGTGTGTGTGTGTGTGTGTGTGTGTGTGTGTGTGTGTGTGTGTGTGTGTGTGTGTGTGTGTGTGTATATGTGTGTGTGTGTGTATGTGTGTGTGTGTAGATAGGTGTGTGTAAATAGGTGTGTATGTACTCAACTTGTGGTTGCCTGGGTAGTCACATCTCATGGCCTCGTCTCTTCACTGGCCGCTACTAGATAACTCCTCCTGCTCCATGAGCTTCAGCAGTGGTCAGTGGTCAGTCGTCAGTGGTCAGTCGTCAGTCGTCAGTGGTCAGTCGTCAGTGGTCAGTCGTCAGTCGTCAGTGGTCAGTCGTCACGTGAGGTCAGAGACCCTGAGCTGCTTTGGGGATTAGCGTGGACGGTTACAAAGCATGGCTTGCTTCTGCAGTGTTTTAAAAATTGAGGTTGGAGAGTTGAAGGAGGAGGTCTTGCTTCTCCAGGAGGAGATTAGGAGGCTGAAGGTCCACCTCAATGGGTCTGGGAGAGAGTGTGAGGTGGCTGGAGTTGTGGGGAATGAGGCTTCTAGCAGTGAGGTGCAGTCTGTCTCTCGCTGTGAGGAGGCTGTAGGTGGGGAGGTAGCAACGGCTACCAGCAGTGAGGTGCAGCCCAGCACCTGCTACAAGTGGCGAGTGGTTCACAGTAATGGGAGGCGCATCAGAGTAAGGAAAGTTAAGAGTGAAGATCTGAAGGAAGGAAATCGCTTCTCTGTTCTTCAGGATGAATGTACTTCAGTGGCCAGTGAACTGCCCCTGCTAATGGAGGTAAGCGCATTCTTGTGGTTGGTGACTCTCAGGTAAGATATATTGACCGTGCTTTTTGTAATAGGAATAAGAAGATGAGAGATAGAGTGTGCTTCCCTGGAGCTGGTGTTGGGGACATTGTCAACAGGCTGGATAATATCATGTCAGGTAATGGGAACAAGCCCATTATCTGTCTCAGTGCTGGTGGAAATGATATTGGGAAGGGTAGGAGAGAAGAGCTGCTAGATAAGTACAGGTCAGCTGTAGATTTCATTAAGTCTAAGGGAGGGATCCCAATCATATGTAGCATCTTGCCTAGAAGGGGAGTAGGAAATGAATGGTTGTCTAGGGCAATTGGTGTAAATTGCTGGCTAGACAGATACTGCAAGGAACTTGCAATCCCATTCATTGACAACTGGAACAACTTTTATGGCAAACATGATATGTATGCAAGGGATGGGGTACATCTCTCTGGGGCAGGGGTGGTAGCACTTGCAGACTCGATTGAGAAGGCCATTGGTGAAATGCCTATGATTTTAAAACTGATGGAAGATAGAGGTATGGGTGTGTGTGGGAAACAAGCAGGTTGCAACACTAGGGTTGGAAACAGTAAATGTATAAAAGGCATTCAGCATGAAGCTATAAATAAAGACAATAGATCAGGTCAGCAAACAAAGGGGCACAGCAGAGGGCAGCAAGGGACTAGCTCCCTTAAGGTTTACTATACTAATAGCAGGAGTGTAAGAAATAAGATAGACGAGCTAAGATTAATTGCAAGTGCATGAAACATAGATATTATTGCTATAACAGAGACCTGGCTCAATCTGAAAGATAGAGAGATGCCCTCTGAATGTCACATACAAGGCTATAAATTATTCCACAATGACAGGGTCAACAGGAAAGGTGGTGGAGTAGCGATGTATGTCAGAGACAATTTAAATTGTGTTAGACAAGATATTAAATTTGAAGCGTCAGCCACTGAATCTGTTTGGTTACAGCTTCTCGAGGGCCGAGAAAAACTAATTTTGGGTGTGATTTACAGGGCCCCAAATCTTGATAGGGAGTGCAGTAAACTTCTATGGGACGAAATTCGTAAGGCATCTACATATGAAAATGTTGTGCTAATGGGAGATTTCAACTATAGACAGATTGACTGGAGCAATTTGACAGGAAATTTAGAGTCAGGTGACTTTCTTGATACGATCCAGGATTGTTTTTTAAAACAGTTTGTGACAGAGCCAACTAGGGGAAACAACCTCCTTGACTTGGTTCTTGCCAGTAGGGAAACACTAATTAATAATCTTGAGGTTAATGATGAGCTTGGGGAAAGTGATCACAAATCACTCAGTTTTAATATATCATGGAATTCCCCTAATAAAGGCAATCAAGTCTCTGTCCCTGACTTCCGCTTGGCTGATTTCATAGGACTGAAAAATTACTTAGGTGGGTTTGAACTGGAATGACCTGACTAAGGGTCAGGTAGGTGGTGATGGTTGCCGATATGATGCTTTCCAGGGCATAGTTCTAGCTGCTCAGTCAAATTATGTTCCAAATAGGGAAATCAGATCAAACAAAAATGATCCTAAATGGATGAACAATAGATTAAAATATCTGATTGGTCAAAAGAGAGGCATATATAGGCAAATCAAAAGAGGAGAGGGGCAATTAAGAAATCGATATATTCAGTTAAAGAGAGAAATAAAAAAGGGAATTAGAAAAGCAAAAAGAGATTATGAGGTTAAAGTTGCAAGAGAATCGAAGACTAACCCAAAAGGATTCTTTCAGGTATACAGAAGTAAGATCAGGGACAAGATAGGCCCACTCAAAAGTTCCTCGGGTCAGCTCACTGACAGTGATAAGGAAATGTGTAGAATTTTAACACATACTTCCTCTCAGTTTTTACACAGGAGGATACCAGCGATATTCCAGTAATGATAAATTATGTAGAACAGGACGATAATAAACTGTGCACGATTAGGGTCACAAGTGACATGGTTCTTAGGCAAATAGATAAATTAAAACCTAACAAATCCCCAGGCCCTGATGAACTGTATGCAAGGGTTCTAAAGGAATGTAAAGAGGAGCTTAGCACACCTTTGGCTAATCTTTTCAACGTATCACTACAAACTGGCATAGTGCCAGATAAGTGGAAAATGGCAAATGTGATACCTATTTTCAAAACAGGTGACAGGTCCTTAGCTTCGAACTATAGACAAATAAGCTTAACCTCCATAGTGGGAAAATTTATGGAATCAATTGCCGAGGCAGTTCGTAGCCACCTTGAAAAGCATAAATTAATCAACGAATCTCAGCATGGTTTTACAAAGGGGCGTTCCTGCCTTACGAATTTATTAACTTTTTTCACTAAGGTATTTGAGGAGGTAGATCATGGTAATGAATATGATATTGTGTATATGGACTTCAGTAAGGCTTTTGACAGGGTCCCACATCAGAGACTATTGAGGAAAATTAAAGCACATGGAATAGGAGGAGAAATTTTTTCCTGGATAGAGGCATGGTTGACAAATAGGCAGCAGAGAGTTTGCATAAATGGGGAGAAATCAGAGGGGGGAAGCGTCACGAGCGGTGTTCCACAGGGGTCAGTGTTGGGCCCCCTGCTGTTCACAATCTACATAAACGACATAGATGAGGGCATAAAGAGCGACATCGGCAAGTTTGCCGATGACACCAAAATAGGCCGTCGAATTCATTCTGACGAGGACATTCGAGCACTCCAGGAAGATTTGAATAGACTGATGCAGTGGTCGGAGAAGTGGCAGATGCAGTTTAATATAGACAAATGCAAAGTTCTAAATGTTGGACAGGACAATAACCATGCCACATATAAACTAAATAATGTAGATCTTAATATTACGGATTGCGAAAAAGATTTAGGAGTTCTGGTTAGCAGTAATCTGAAACCAAGACAACAGTGCATAAGAGTTCGCAATAAAGCTAATAGAATCCTTGGCTTCATATCAAGAAGCATAAATAATAGGAGTCCTCAGGTTGTTCTTCAACTCTATACATCCTTGGTTAGGCCTCATTTAGCTTATGCTGCACAGTTTTGGTCACCGTATTACAGAATGGATATAAATTCTCTGGAAAATGTACAAAGGAGGATGACAAAGTTGATCCCATGTATCAGAAACCTTCCCTATGAGGATAGACTAAGGGCCCTGAATCTGCACTCTCTGGAAAGACGTAGAATTAGGGGGGATATGATTGAGGTGTATAAATGGAAGACAGGAATAAATAAAGGGGATGTAAATAGTGTGCTGAAAATATCTAGCCTAGACAGGACTCGCAGCAATGGTTTTAAGTTGGAAAAATTCAGATTCAGGAAGGATATAGGAAAGTACTGGTTTGGTAATAGAGTTGTGGATGAGTGGAACAAACTCCCGAGTACAGTTATAGAGGCCAGAACGTTGTGTAGCTTTAAAAATAGGTTGGATAAATACATGAGTGGATGTGGGTGGGTGTGAGTTGGACCTGATAGCTTGTGCTACCAGGTCGGTTGCCGTGTTCCTCCCTTAAGTCAATGTGACCTGACCTGACTAGGTTGGGTGCATTGGCTTAAGCCGGTAGGAGACTTGGACCTGCCTCACATGGGCCTGTAGGCCTTCTGCAGTGTTCCTTCGTTCTTATGTTCTTATACCTCTTCATAAAAATACTACTGGCAGCGGTGGGATTCGAACCCACGCCTCCGAAGAGACTGGTGCCTTAAACCAGCGCCTTAGACCGCTCGGCCACGCTACCATGTACGTGCGTGTTCCCTTTTTGTCTTAGGCACATGTCGATTAGACACTAGGCCTGCTGTATAAGCGTACGTGTGTGTGTGTGTGTGTGTACTCACCTATTTGTACTCGCCTATTTGTGGTTGCAGGGGTCG